>JAUMIR010000003.1:170681648-171894148 GCA_030847615.1 Gambelia wislizenii
GACACATTTGTGGTCAAACAGTATCAGCGTGTGGTAAAGGTGTCAAAAGTTTTTAATGAGAATGAACACACATACATACACACACCAGAAGAGGCTGCAGCTTTTGCCTGAGCCTACTGGGAAGGGCAAGATTCTGCCCCCTGCTTTTCTAAAATGTAAAATGCTATCCCTTGGGCAAACTCATTGGAATAACATAACAGAAAAAAAATGAAAACACTTGTTTTGGGGAAAAAAGAGTGAAAGGGGGCAATTTCACCAAAGTTGGTTCAATGCAGTATCCATAAATGGCAAAGCCCCAAACACAAGCATTTCTAGGACAAGCAGAATTCCATCTTCAGCTCAGCCACCATTTATGTTTCAATGAGAGTTATGAAAAACATTCATGACAATGAAGTACTTCTTCATGAAGTGTTTGCCCCCCTGTACTTTAATTTTACTTAATAATGTTATTTAGGGTTGTGTTATTATTATTTTACATACAGTTGTCCCCTCGTATCCATGGATTGAAGTATTCACAGCTTGAAAATATTCTTTAAAAAATAATAATCCAAAAAGCAAACCTTGATTTCGACACCATTTTGCTATGCCATTGCATAGAATGGGACTTGAGTATTCACTGATTTTGGTATCCATGGGGGGTCCTGGAACCAAACCCCAGCGAATATGAAGGGACAACTGTAGTTCATTCTTATTGCATTAAATTTTTGTTATCTATTTTTATATGACAGATTGTATGCAGATGCGTATACTTGTATACGTGTGTGTGTATGTATATATATATATATATATGTATAAATGTGTGTGTGTGTGTGCATGTGGGTATATGTGTGTATGTATGTGTGAACACACATATGTATGTATGTATACGTATGTGTATATGTATATATGTATGAAATTTTACAGCACTAATGGATATGATGCCTTTTTAAGGTCATGTATTTCTGCTTGTTTGTCTTTATGATTTTATATAATGTTGGAACGTCATAACTTTGATATGGTCTAGCGACTAATCAATAAACGATGTTGTTCTTTTTTAAAAAAGTACTTCTTCATACAGTGCACAGGCAAACTATGAAAACTGCTGCCAAAAGAAGTGGTGATGGCCTCCAATTTAGGTGACTTTAATCCAGGCAGATTAAAAAACAAAAGAAAAACCAGTCACCTTCCACTGAGGGCCTTATATCTGCAGTACAGTATTTTCTAACTGCAAAGCAAAGTCTAATGTATTGCAGTGACCTGTGTCCACAGGAGTGTTTCTGGGTGCAGAATCAAGGGTATTCTATAATACCCAAACGCCCAAGGCAAGAAATTATGGCCTGAATTCTGTGGCTAGTCCAAGCTAAAGTATATCCATTGAATCAATGGAATTTACCTATGTGTTGACTTACCATTCAACATACTAACCAAAAGGATTCCAACCTACATGTTCATTGAAGGTGGAACATTTGTTTTGAGTATCTTTCATCCTTCCCTTTTGGCAAACAAACAAACAAACAAACAACCCACAAACAAAAACGACAACAAACAAAACAAATACCCCCCCCAAGAAAAATGCAATATATTTTGGACAATTTTTGTTCGGGGGGGGGGGCGGTTAAAAAAAAAACTGTAAATGGCAAATGACTGAAACTCAGGAATGCCAAAAGCCAATCTAAAAAAGCTCTGTACCTGTTAGTGGGAGGAAAGCAAAGAGGGGGCTACCTAGCCTCATATGGAAGAGAGTTCCACAAACTGAAAGCAGCCTCAATGGGGTCCTCTTACATGTCTCTCAAGAGACCCCCCACCCAAACTCAAAATATGGCATATTTCAACATGAGGGAGATACATAGTCTTTCAAATAGTCTGGACTGAAGCCCCTTTGGGGCATTACAGATCATAACCAGCACTTTAAATTGTTTCCAGAAATAAACAGTAGCCAGTGAAGCTGTTGCAACACAGGAGCTTTATATTCCCTTGTTTCCTACCTGTTAAATAGACTAGCTTAAAGTTAATTCTAATGAGTTTTAAATAATAATACTGAAAACAAACAAATGAATTGAATGCAGAATACCAAGCATTTCCCTAATTGTACTCTGTTTCCTATGTTGTTACCTAGACTAACTTTAGGCTAGTTCTATGGAAAAGCTGGGCATTCTGCATTATTGAACTAATTTCCCCCCACTGTTGTATGAATTTCCTTAAAAATTAGTTTTAAAATTAGTTTAAACCTTCTTTACTTTTCTAGTCTTTTCTAATTACACTTGCTCCATATGGCAGGTCAAAGGCAGACACTGGGGTAAAGAGGTTCAAAGGAAGCATTTATTATAGTCCCAAATGCAGGTATAGTCCCTGGCAAAAGAAATCTGTCACACCTTATGCCTTCTGGCAGCAAGTGGTACAATACTCGAATTATACTGGAAATAGCAGAAACCCACAACTCCTCTTCTTCCAATTTGTGAAGGTGCTACTTCTCTCTAATGCGGCCTTATACCATGTATAAAGCATATACAAGACCATGAATCTTATCATAGAATCATAGAATCATAGAGTTGGAAGAGACCTCAAGGGCCATCTAGTCCAACCTCTTGCCATGCAGGAATACACAATCAAAGCATTCCCGACAGATGGCCATCCAGCCTCGGTTTAAAAACCTCCAAAAAAGGAGACTCCACCACACTCCAAGGCAGTGTATTCAACTGCTGAACAGCTCTTACTGTCAGGAAGTTCTTCCTAATGTTTAGGTGAAGATTCTTTTCCTGTAGTTTGAACCCATTGCTCCATGTCTCTGGAGCAGCAGACAACAAACTTGGTTCCTCCTCAGTATGACATCCCTTCAAATAGTTAAACATGGCTATCATGTCCCCTCTCAACCTTCTCTTCTCCAGACTAAACATGCCCAGCTCTCTAAGCCGCTCCTCATAGGACATGGCTTCCAGACCTCCCACCATCCTGGTCGCCCTCCCTGGACAATATCCAGCTTGTCAATATTCTTCCTGAAAACATTACAGAGTTTATCTTTTTTTTTAAAGGCCTTTTTTTGGTCATTTGTGTCATTATTGTTCTCATATCCCAGGTCTTAGCCCTCCTGAGGCATTTTCTCTAGCCAGGTACAAGGGAGAATTCTGTCTCCCCTCTTCCAGCGTCTTCTACGTAGGCAGCAGTCTCAAGGGGATGGCTTCTGCTGTCCATGGACAGCTCTCCACACGTTTTGGAAATCCAATTTCTGTAAGATGGGGTGATATAAAAAGTAATAAATGTTTCATAGACAGAGCAAATACATTCACTGGTAATTTGTTTTCAGTGCATAGTTCAGCTGCATATCCATAGTGTCTATTTCAAACTGTAGGTCAAAAGTTGAAGTCTTGAATAAATGAATCACCCTTTGAGAGAGGGGGAAAATCTTGTGTTTATCCTTTGGAGACATATAAGTAAGTATTCCAGACAACATCTGCTAATGAAAGGGGATATTTAATAATAAGTTATATTGGGAACAAAAGTTTAAAAAGCAAATAATAACTGACTTGATCGTGTTTATGCAAGCAAGTAAGTTTTCAAACAAGCTGTCAACAGTGGGCTGCATTATGAAGCTATTAGCAAATGCAGAGCTGTAAACAACTTTCTTTTTGCCCCAGAATTATTCCCACTGAAAAGTAAATAAGCTTTTATTTGGAATACACACCAAGCAGTTGTGATTTTCTCTGCTCATTTGCCTATGAGAGGTTCTAGGAGTAATGAATCTAAAAAATAAAATTGTATTAAAAATTCCAGGATCTAGTCCTTTTAAAAAGCAACAAAAATTATCTTCTTTAAAAAAGAGTTTAAAAACATTCATTTACTTTTAACTTCATGCAGAGTGCAACTTAGGAATGCTAAGACAAGCTCAATTAACATTTAAAAGGTGTGTTCAGAGGTCTGTGATCACCCACTTAAATTAGACTCATTACAAAACAAAGGAGTCAGTTTAAAATGCAAATCAAAAGTTTACTGAAGGTATATCAATCTCAATCTACATACTAAAACAAACTTTAAAAAGAGGTTCATAACTGACTAAGAGTATTTAGGGTAGGAAAAAAACTCACCCAGCCTACAGCGGTAGAAGGCTGCATGGTGAAACATCATGGTATGGTTACAGGAAAGATGGTATAGCTTAAGATGGCTTAAGATGGAGTAAGAAAGCTACAGCCTCATGGAGACTCTAACTTAAAAGAGAACTTACACACAGCAATAAAATGTAAATTAGGTCATGTGTTGAATGACCCTGCACTCCAGTTGGTTGGAAGTGCCCAGTGAAATAAGAGAAAGGGAATTTTGGGAGAAAAAAAGCATGCAGGGAAAAACCCTAGACTTATCTTAGGATGTGAATGAGGTACACAAGATTGCTTTTACATTACAATGATTTCCCCCCCACATACTACAGAGGTTCACAACGCAGAGTACAACTGGGGTAAGAAAGACACTATGGAGATTTTCAGACAGGCAAAAATCGCCCCTTGCCGCGCGAGCAGCCTCCCGAAACTGCTGCGCGGCAAGGGTCTTTTTCGGACGACGCTGTGCCTCTAGCGAAGCCGTCCGTGTCACTTCCGTGAAGCTTGGGACGGCTCCGCGTCATATTTCAATCACGGGCAGCCTCCGTGCTTGAAATATGGCGCGGAGCCGTCCCAAGCTTCACGGAAGTGACACGGACGGCTTCGCTAGAGGCACAGCGTCGTCCGAAAAAGACTCTTGCCGCGCAGCAGTTTCGGGAGGCTGCTCGCGCGGCAAGGGGCGATTTTTGCCTGTCTGAAAATCTCCTATGGGTGCTGCTACACCCCATCAATTATTTTACATGTAGCACTCCTGTGCTTTTAAGAACAACTGGACACACAGATATTAAGCAAGGGAAGATTTGTCCCCCCAGCACACCATTTCATCAGCACTCCTGGGAAAGTCTTTGTTCAGTTTCATTAACTGCATTTCTAAAAATGTGGCTGGAAAAAAACCCTATCACAGATATGAATGTGGGATTACTGCATTTCTTTCTCTGCCCTTTGTTTTACCCAGGTAGTTCACAGAGAATAGCTGCCCCCCCCACCTCTGCTTTTTAAAAATGTCTTTGCAGTGGGGTCTGGACCATATGGCAAGTGCACCTCTTCAGCTGCCACAGCAGTATTTAGAAGTAGGGCAGCAGGATACATATTACCATCGAGGGATGCAGTTCAGGGACAATTACATTTTGGAGAAGAGAATCTATCTTTTTAAGAAACAAACTTTTTGGAAAAACAATTATTTTAAAGATGAAAGTGGGAGGTCAATCTGAGATAAAATAATGAAAATAATAAAAGAATAAAAGAAAAAATATTTTTAGTACTGAGAGGGCAGAACAATGGCATTGCTTGGATTGCTTCCAACTGAATGATGGAAATCATTCAGTTTCCATCAGATATCAAACAAATGCCTCTGGAAGCTCACAGGTAGCATGGAAAGATGATGGCCATCCCTAATTGTTTGTGACATCTGGCACATCAGTGCTCCTCAAGAGTCCACTCAGTTATCATGGTTAACTTTGTGTTTGAGAAACATAACCCTCTGTGAGTTTACCTAATACTTTTAAAAAAGCCTTTTAAGATAAAGTCTATAAAAAACTGTGTTCCAAATCACACCAGAAGAATGGGAGGAGAACAGGAAGGGCGCTATTATCAGACGCTGAATCCTTCTGCAATCCCGGGGATGTTGCACTGCTGCAGACAAGGCTTCCTATTTTATTGACAGGGACAAGCTGTGAATAAAAAGGGCTGCCTTACTCACGGCTGCGCTACACCCCTAGGATGCTGGAGGATGTCGCTGTCTGATAATCTTGCCTGTTCCTGTTCTTGTTGTGATCTTCTGATGCAGTTTTTGCCATGTCTGATAATTTCTTACATCTTGTTCTTCAGTTGGTTATGTATTGCATGAAAAGAATTGATGATGCAACTTTTATTTCTATCAGTGCCAATGGAGTTTGTTTTTCCTTCCTTGGAAAGTACACGAGGGCTGAGATTTTCCTTGGGTTTTTTTCCAGGCTGTGAGGCCGTGTTCTGGAATAGTTTCTTTCTGACGTTTTGCCTGCATCTGTGGTACAGATGCAGGCGAAATGTCAGAAAGAAACTATTCCGTAACACGGCCTCCCAGCCTGGAAAAACCCCAAGGAAAATCTGTGGATGCCGGCCGTGAAAGCCTTTGACTTCACAATGAGGGCTGAGGTTGGAGGCAGGGACGTAAAGTACAGGCTCAAGCCCCCTCTGGGATTTCCCAGAATTGGCATAGGCCCCTCCAGGCCACCAGCTATTATGCGCTTGCGAGGGGGGGATCTAAACTACCTCCAGAGATCCCTTATATCTCAGTGTCTCTGAGTAAAAGAGATTAAGGCCTTGGCTACACGATGAAAAAAAATCTGTTCGGGGGTAAAAAAATTCAAAAAGGCAGCCATTCAAATGCAAACGATCTGCCTACATGATTTTTTTTAATCCCCCTAGACTCCGTATGCCCCCACTTGCCCAGCTGGCTGGAGAGAGCGATCCAAGCAGCGGTTTTAAATCTACCACCACTTTTTTATTTATTTAAAAAAGGTGCCTGCAATCCAGACAGCTGTGATTATGTTTTAATATTTAAATATAAACACGAAAAAATGTAGCACGGACTTACCAGACTCTGGCCGAGCCGGGAGTCCAACATGGTGGCTGCAGCCACTTTCCCTCTTTCCTAGTCCCGCCACCTCTACCCGGCCAGCCAATCAGATTGCACTCCTGTTCGTATCTGTACAATGGCCAATCATACAGAAGCCACACGGATTAATCCCTGCGATCTAGATGAAGACCTGGATCCGCTGGACACGTAGTAAAAGGTGAGTTTTGCCACCCCCCTCTGAATGACATTTATTTTAATGGTCTGTACAGATCACCGATTTTTTGAATAAATACGTGTCATTTTTCATTGTGTAGACAGGACCTAAGAATATCCTCCTCACACACTGTAATTCCTAAATGGGCAACCCTTTCGTCCTACAAGGTCTGAGGGGGCAGAAGGGCATGAATCTGGAGAAGGCTGAACCTGACCCAAAAGGAGAGTGTAAAAAGAGATTTGCTGGGCAACTGAAAAGGAAGGGTTTGTTTCATTGTTTATGCATAGATAAGATGGAGAGGGGTCAAAGGCTTTCTGGGGAAAATCTTTATGAAGAAACCATGGAGGGGGAGAATTGCCTGGTGGATGCAAGGACAGAGCTGTTGTTGAACTTCACCCACCACTGAGGCCTGGGCCCCAGAAGACCTCTCCCTGTGGCAGAAGCAGCAGTTCTAGGGCTAGCAGAAAAATTGGGGAGAGAGATTTTTTCTGGTGCCCTTGAAATATCACCGCTCAGGGTAAGTAAAGAAGTGGGAGAGTGAATCCTGGGTTGGCTGGGCAGCTGGGGTGGTAGTAATTACAATATTCTTGCACAAAAGGAGGGATTCTGTTTCCCCAGGCCCTGTTTTAATTAAGTAAACAAACATTCCCATCCCATCTCCATTTTATATTTAGCTATGTGGGAGGTGTTTATAACTACCCATTTTAGTGTGTGTATGAGAAGTAGAGTTATAGAACTGTTTTTCCTTAGATGTGTGCAAACATGTAAGTGAAACTGAAAAGTTTGTTATTTGGAGAGATTAATAGCACACCCATTGCAGGCTTTTATACAACTGACATGGATTCTTCTAGGTGATGTGGTGTATAAACTATCATAATATTAGAATTAAAATGTAATATTTTTTGTTGAGTACTTGTTATTTTAATATGGACTTGAACATTCTAAAATCTGTTGATGAAGGATTGTTTCTAGAAACTGAAACAGAAATATATACATAAATAAATGTAAACAAAGAAGCATGCCCCTCTTGCCCAGGTTTAGACCTATTCCCACTCCCCAGGAAATTGAGAATTCTGCACCCCTGTTTGGAGGCAGTACAAATCACAGATTACCATGGCATTGTGGATGATTCCAAATAATTTTATTTACTGATTGAGAAGTAGAAATGATTGTGCTAGTCTTGGGGTATGTGTAAATTCAGGCCCAATCTTTACCTGAGTAAGATACTTGTTTCTCTGCCTTATTACCTTGACTTTTGTAACATGAATACTAAAGCAAAATTTCTTCTTGAAGCCGCCCCCCTCACTGCCTTACACTCTGTCCCTTGGGTTAAAATCTCTTCTTTAAAGCCTAGCACTTTGCTTTCAATGATGGGCAGCCACATTCCTCTAGGAACTACTAAGCAGGGTATGAGGATCACACAGCATCTTCAAGTTGTTTATCCCCAGAATTTTTTATAGAAAGGAAGACAGACATTTCATTTTGGCCTGTACTCCCAACTCAAACTGAAGCCGTTTAGTTTTCCAGAGCTCAAATGGATGAGGAGCATTGCTGGGATGCTCCCTCAGAGAACATGGTTGCCAGTGCACAAGAAGAGAACAAATTTGTATTGTATTTTATGTTATATTTTAATGAAATTAGAATTCTGTTTGAATGAAGACATTGTGAAAGTGTAGGCTGACCAAAGATATATTTTCAAGCTCAGCTTCTCCTACATAAACAATGAGGACTAAAAATAAAATGCAGGCTATTGATGCAAATGAATAATCTGGAGTGTATTACAGAGCAAACCGCTCAAGCAAACAGCCCAGGTCACATCTTAATTAAAGTTGGGACGTTTGAGGTGAGTATGGGGGCATGGGTAAGACCCATCTTGGTGTGGAAAAAATTACAACTCAAACAACAGAGGCTAAAACACGTACTTTGATAAATACGCAGAGGCCGTATTCAGTTGTGCTTGGGTGATCCCACTCTACAGAGATGACAGCTGAGCCAATCATGTTTCTAATTAGTATACATTGCAAATGAGAATTATCTTTTCTCAGGACTGGGACAGATGGTCTCAACCACTCAAACTACTCCTCACTCCTAATCCCCCCTCCTGTTTGCTCTTGTGCCTGAAGATATTTGCATTTACTCAACAATAACCTATTGAAAGAAACCAGTTTGTTTCTGTTCAGGAAACATGGCAGGCTGCTGCCCAATGTGAATCTCAGCAGGACGGCACTAGCTTTTATCCACAGAGAAATATCTTTAAAAATCAGGTGCCCTAATATTCTTAGGCAAGTGGGATGTTCTGATTGTAAGAACATCTTTCAAACTGAAGAATATATGACTTAATTATCTTCTCAATAGCACCAATGGCTAAGAATGGAAATTCTGGCTTTCTTTCACACCTTCCCTTCCCAGTAGCAAAGATGATTTATTTCTGAGAACCAGATTGTTAAACATTTTACTTCAAACTAGTAGAAAGCGAATAAAACTATGAAAGGTTTGAACATGGAAGACCCTGCCAGGTTCACATTTATGTTCACAGTAGATGAAGCACATTGTATAGTTTACCTGCCTCATCCAACTATGTGGCTTTTTAAATATTAATATGTTTTGCACAATTCTTTGTGGATTAGACCTTGCTTCATTAGATGCTGGTATTGTTACCAGAAGATACGGTATGTTGGCATGTCTGTCTGTCATATACCTGTGTTGTGATGCAGCCTAACTTTGCAGGGTTGAAATACCAGGAATTTTTAATTAGTAGGCACAGTGCTGCTCCCTCAAGGTTCCCTGTCCCTTTTGGGCTCAAGGCTGCAATCCTCACAGTAGTAGGGCTGGTGGTGGCAATGGATTTTCCTAGCAATAATATATGTGTGTGACAATTTTCTCCAGTAATATAAAATATTTTGGGTGGCTTGAATGTGCAACTAAGACTCATTAGCTTTACAAAACACCCACTGTGTAGAAATGAAAGCAGCTGCTAGAAAAGGACATTAATGTGTCTGTTCTTTACACTGAAGGCATTTTACAACATCACATAATTGTTCTACAATGTGGATTTGGTGCTTGGACTTGGTAATGGTCTGGATGCAGATCAGTCAGCTGAGACCCAGTGGCATGGAGTCCCTATAATCACCTTTGACTGATATACCAACTATGTTCATGCCTAGGCAGTGACAATCTGGTTGTAATATTCTGCATATTGGTCTTCTCCCATTGGAATTCTTGGGATTCATATTTGGGGGTAGTTTTGAAGATGGTCTGGAAATCAACTGTCATAAAATAGAGCACTGAAACTAGATAACTGGGACTGGCTGTTTCAAATATCTTGCTCCAGTGCTGTGTCATAGCATCATAGAGTTGGAAGAGACCACAAAGGCCATCCAGTCCAACCCCATGCCATGCAGGAAGTGTCAAGTGGCCTATGGTTACCAGTTAATTTCCCAGTTCAGTTCAAAGTATTAGGGGTTCATGTTTAAAGTCCTGAATGACTTAGAATACCTCCAGAAAGATCACCTTGCCCTTTGTGTTACTGCCCAGTCCTTAAGGTCATCTGCAGAATCCCTTTTTTGAGTGCTGCTCTCCACAGTGGTGCCATGGGTGGCTACCAGGGAACCTCCTTGATCTCTGTGACCATTCAGAGCAGTAGTAACACAATGATCCTAATGCTGTTAACTTATTTGCATTAATTCATGAAACCTCTCTCTCATTTCTCACCTGAATGAATAGAATCTAATTTGGCAGTTTCCTGCCAGAGTTTCTCTTTGAATTTATTTTCTTGAAGAAAGGGTAACTTGCAGGCCAGCAGCCAAATGCCTGTGGATAGTGAAATGTTCTCCACACCTGTTTCTTTATTCCTTGTCTTGTTGTTAGAAATGTAAGACAAAAATTGTCTGCATGACATTGGCTTTAAATATAAGACCTCACTGCCAACTTGTCTGATAGGTGGCAATAGTTGAACAACACCACAAAGTAGAATGGCTCTTTGACAGCCATTCTAGAAGCTTCCATCTGAGGACTAGTTATTATGCACTGTGAAGTCCTAGAGTACATCAGCTTCAATCCATTTATACTGAATACCCCTCTTCTGGGAGAAAAAAGCACAAATTTGGTTACTGAGCATTCACGCCCAGTAGGGACTGTAAGCCTCCAATTTCTTTGTAAAAAACTTTATTTAATTTTTTTGTGCTCATAAATGTTTCGGGTCATCATAAACACCAAGTGCAGCATTTTCTCAGGACTACAAAGAGCTTGGGAGCAGAGCAAGCACCAAAAAGAAGCAAAGAAGGGTGACATTTACATGGCCAGTCTGTGACAGCTTTATAGCCCACAATACAATGGCTGGAGAGATGACCCTGAGGGGTCCCAGTGTGGGCTGCCAGCCTGCCCACCTCCACTGTCCCCCCTTTCACTTCAGCCTCACAGAACAAATCAGCAGCTCCACCACAAAGGCCCAGTGGGAGGGACACACCTTTGTGATGCACTCCAAAGAAAAGTTGCTACTTAACAAAACAAAAGGCATTTTATAATCTACTTATTGTGGTCCATTAGGACTGAAGGCAGGCTCTATAGTCTAATAGGGAGGTGGACCGTGCACTCCAGGGTTTGTGTTGGTTGTAATAAAGATGTTTTGCTGTTCATGTCTAAGCGTGACAAGACATAGAGTCTTTTCCCAGGGAGAATCTGACATCTTCATCGTCTCTGCTAGAACTTGATTTTTCTAGGATTAGAAAGAAAACATTTAAAATATTTACTTTACTGTGAACTAAGTAAGTGTGTTTTGGAAGAGTAGAAGCTGGGAAAAGAAATGCACATGGTTGTCTAAATGGTCATACTGAAGTTTTAAAATTTATAGATACCATCAGAAGGAATTTATATACTGGGGGATTTAAACCACCCCCCACCATTCATTTAGCAGGGAAATGTTGCATCACAGCTCCAAGGTGTCCAGTGTCTACATAGCACAGTTACCTGAGCCTGATCTTTTATGCCAGAATCCATTTGGGCTTTGCTATTCATGAGGCAGTTTATGGAAAGAAGCTAAAGACTTGGTTTAAGTCAACATGTCTGCTCATTTTTTTTATAGAGTGAGAGTGGGAAGAAAAATACAAACAAAACAATCGACAGCATAATTATTAACTTGCACCTTAACTACTCTGTTTATCAATGTGAAGTTGAAGGCTTTCACGGCTGGCATCCATAGATTTTCCTTGGTTTTTTTCCGGGCTGTGAGGCCGTGTTCTGAAATAGTTTTTCTGATGTTTCGCCTGCATCTGTGGTGAAGATGCCAGCCACAGATGCAGGAGAAACATCAGAAAGAAACTATTCCAGAACACAGCCTCACAGCCTGGAAAAAACCCAAGGAAAATCTCTGTTTATCGATTGTTATCATTTAATGAATACTGTTGTGGAGGGGATTTCTATTTTGCTCTTTATACAGTAGCACCCCTGTATCCGCTGATTCGCCAACTGAGGATTCAATTATTCATGATTGGTGATGGGGGGAAGGGAGGGGGAGGAGGGATCTCACCTCCCCTGTCCCTTCCCCTGGGAGGGAGCCTGGACCGTGATCGTGGGGATGAAGGGGGAAGGGGAGGAGGCGAGATCACTTCTCTGTGTCCCCTGCCATGGCCCTGCCATGGCAGCAATCATGGGGGCAAAGAGGGAAAGGGGAAGGGAATGGAGAAACGATCTTGTCTCCTCCCCTTCTCCCTTCACCCCTGCAATTGCTGCCGTGGCAGGGCCATGGTGGGGGTGAAGGGGGAAGGGAGGGGGAGGAGCAAAATCGCCTCCCCCCTTTCCCCTGGGATGGCTCCCAGGATGGCGTTCAAACCAATCCCCCGCAGATACAGGGGTGCTACTCTATTGAAAAAAAGCAATAAAATAATGTAAAATGTTCAAAAGCTTGATATTGTACATTAAATTATATTAAAGCTGCAGTCCCATACATGCTTCCTACAAATGGCACTACCTTTCCACGGTAGTGGGATTGCATACTCCTCTGAGGCAAGAGACTATGCTGATGGCAGCAATGCTGCTAGTAGGGTCTCCCATGTCAGATAGGCTTTTGCTGAGGAGCCAGACTAAATGTGCCAAACAACTACTGGGCAGCAGCAGTAGTGAGGGGTGACGTTGGTGGAGGATCTCTCAGAGACAAAGCAGTGGCACCGTAGCTAACACTCGTTAATACTGCACAGAAGGAGGCATGGTAAACCTCCTTTTGAATAGCTTTTATTACAAAAACCCTATGATGAGACAATCTAAAATGAAGCAAGAGATAGTGCCAGAATAGAAAACTCCCAGGTCAAATGGAACTCAACAAGCTACTGGGGTAAAATAGAGGACAACTACAAGCAGCGGTGTGGCTAATGATGCAACTGGACTCAAGCCAAAAGAACGTTCAGCTGTTGACATGCTCAGAGGTGAAAGGAAAGTCCAAAGCTGCACAACACATATTATAGGAACATGGAATGTGAGAAGCATGAATGAGGGGAAGCTAGACATAGTAAAACAAGAAATGGGATTATAAAAATTACAATACTTGGTGAACATGCTAAAAAGGACATGAATGGGGCATTTTGAGTCAGATAATCAGTGTTTTACCCAGGAAATGAAACTCTAAGAAGAAATGGGATGGCTCTAATAGTGAGGAGAAATGTAACAAAAACAGTCAAAGTTTATAATGCAAAATTTGACTGAATAATATCAATAAGACCTCAGGGAAAACCCATCAATATAACTATAATCCAGGTTTGTGCTCCAACTACAGAGGAAGAAGAAGAAGAAGAAGAAGAAGAAGAAGATATTGAAAGATTCTGTGCTTGAGTCCAGGAGGAAATAGATCACACACCAAAACAGGACTTGTTAATCATAGCTGATTGGAATGCAAACATAGGAAACAACAGAGGAAAATTTGCCCTGGGATCTAGAAATGAAGCAGGAGAGTGACTGGTTGAATTTTGTGAGGTCAGCAGTTTGTTCATTGAAACACATTCTTCAAGCAACCGAGGCAACTGTATACATGGACACCACCAGATGGCCAATCTAGAAATTGAATAGACTACATAATTGGAAGCATAAGATGGAGAAGCTTAATTCTCTCTGCAGGAACATGACCAGGAACAGATAATGGCACAGACCATGAACTACTGATATAAAAAATTAGAGTAAAGCTAAAGCAACCATTATGCCAAAATACAAATTGAAGAACATCCCCATAGAATTTAAAGATAATATAAAAAATAGATTTGCATTATTAAGCCTTGCTGACCTGGAGCCAGAAGAACTCTAGACTGAAGCCAGGGACATTGTGAGGGAAGAATGCAAAACAGGCATCTGCAGCAAAAAAAGAAAGAGAAGCCTGAATGGATAACAGATGAAACTCTTCAAGTAGCTAAAGACAGATGAGAGGCAAAAGTAAACAGGGACAGAAATAGATTCAGAACCCCCCTGAATACAATTGTTTAGCACATCAAGTCTGAACTCTCCCTTGAAGCCAAGATGGCTAAACTGAGACTGTCATACTTTGGACGTATCATGAGAAGACATGACTTACTAGAAAGAACAATAAATCTTGGGAAGATAGAAGGTAGTAGGAAAAGAGGAAGACCACATTAAAATGGATAGACTCAACCAAGGAAGCCACAGCCTGGAATCTGCAAGACCAGAGTAGGGCTGTTGATGATAGGGATACCTGGAGGTCTCTCATTCGTAGGGTCACCATAAGTCAAAGCCGCCTTGACAGCAGTTAACAACAACAACCCTTACTTGCTTACCTAGAAGTCTGCTGCATTGAGCTCAGTAGGACTTACTTCTAGGAAGACATGAATGGGACTGTACTATTTGTAAATGTGCAAAACTTTGATAATTTTTTTTGGCTATCTGTTAAATTCTAATGCACAAATCTAAGCTAGCCAGACCTTTTAAAAATTAACTATATATATATATATATATATAGAGCTTTTGACTAGCCAGTTGTGATGCACCAGAAACACATTCACTATAACTCAACAAGATTTCTTTATTGAGCAAAAGGAAATGCATGCTAGAAACATGTAACAAAGCCAGAACTGAAACCAACACAACACAGGCAATAGATAAACCCTTACAGCGTGAGAATGGCATGTAGGGAGGGCAGTGGGAGGAGGGGTTGCATCCAGGTGCTGTGGCCTTGAAGTCTCCAGAGGAAAAGCATTCCCAGGCCAAAAGGCGGGCTGGCTGCAGTCCAGAGACATAGGAGATTTTCACACAGGGCCAAAATGCCCCGTTCCTGCCCCACCACCTCCTCTCCCGTTCCTACCATGGAATAACGTAAATCTTTCACACACTTACCTTAATTCCATGGCAGGAACGGGATCCCCCTCCCCTCGCTGGCCGGCCGTAAATGCAGCCGTCGTAAGGCTGCTTTTACAACCGGCCATCTGAAACGTTATCAGGTTATCAGGTGATAACGGCCGGGTGGTAAATTTAAAAAATAAAACTCCCCCAAACATAAAATCAGTTTACCAAGCACAAAAACACACTTTAAATCACGCAATCAAAACAGGGAGGGTAAAATAAAGGGTGCCACTTACCTGGATGTCCAGATCATACCAGGAAGTGCTCAGAACAGACCTCCCCTCTGCGGCTGTCATTTCTACAGGAACGGGGCTCCTGTTCGCACACCTGTGATTGCATGATAGCGACGGAACGGGAGGCCTATTCACGATGAAAAATCATGATTACATTGTTCTGGAACAGTCATGGGAGCAGGATGGATGCAGGACAGAACAGGGTCAAAGTCATCCGAAAGGGAAAACCTTTCCCGACCCTGTTCTATTCCTGCCATGGGATATATAGCCCTTGTGAAAATCTCCAAAGAAGCCCAGGCAGGGGAACCAGGCCAGGAAACAAACTCATGTCACGATCTTCCATGGAATCTACTCTAATATCCAGAATCCATGGAATATCCTGACACCAGTTACACTGAAATGTGAATAACAGAAACCATCACTGAAGGTGTTGATTTAAAAAGAAGTGGTTATATACAACTTGGGTGAACATTAGTTGTTGTTATGTGCCTTCAGGTTAACTCTAACTTGTGGTGACCCAATCCTAGGGTATTTTTAGCAGGTTTTATTCAGAGGAAGTTTGCCATTGCCTCCTTCTGAGGCTGAGAGAGTGTGACTTGCCCAAGGCCATAGAGCGGCTTTCCGTGGCTGAGTGGGGGTTCAGTCACTGATCTCTGTGCGTCCCAGGACTTCATCAGAAGCACTACATACGGCATCATAATGGCACCACATAAATGCAAAAGGGTGTGTGTACCATACAACGTTGCCCTTTCGTGTTTATGTCCCTGCCCAAACCGTACTTTTTAATTGACAGCTGAAGCCATCAATAGATCAGCTGTGGTGCTTTAGTGCTGGCATTGCCAGAGTGTGAAACCTCCCACCATCATATTATTAGAAAATCATTCATAAGAATATGGAATAAATATGAGAGGAGACTGAGGACATTTTCAGACAGCGTTTTTTCGTGCCTACCGCAGGAGGAGCTTCTGGGAGAGGGACAGTGCTCTTGTGCGGCAGGGGGTCGTTTTCGGACACTGCCGTCCCTTCCCGAAATCATCTGTGACACTTCCGTGAAGCTTCGGAAGCCGCAGCGCCATATTTTATTCACGGGCAACCTCCGTGATTAAAATATGGCTCTGCGGCTTCCGAAGTTTCACGGAAATGACATGGATGATTTCAGGAGATGGACGGCGTTGTCCGAAAACGACCCCCTGCCGTGCAAGAGTGCCATCCCTCTCCTGGAAGCTCCTCCCGCGGTAGGCACGAAAAAACGCTGTCTGAAAATGTCCTGAGTCCTAAAATTCCAGGGTGGTTGTCACCAAAGGAAGCATTTTGAAAGTGGGGATTAAGAGTGGAGAAATGGATAAAATATAGGACTCTAGTAGAGATAAAAGAAGGTGAGTGGAAGATTAAAGACAGAAAACAATTAGAGAACAAAGGATTCAAAATGCATAGTTATCAATTAAGAGAAAGAGCTAAAGAGGATTTAAAGCAGTTTTAGTACGAAGGTGAGAAATTCTCACCTTTGAAAGGTTATTATGTTCATAGGAGAATCATCTAATTAGTAAAATGTATGGATTGCTACTAAGATGTAACATGGAGAAGAACAAGTTAAGCATTTCATGATTGGGTGGGCACAAAATCTGGGATATGATTTATAATTTGAGGAATGAGAGGATGTTTGGAATAGAGGATTAAAATGTACATGTTCATATAATCTTAAGGAAAATTTCTATAAGATGATGTATAAATGGCATATAACACCCCCCCAAGGTGTATTGAATAGATGTTGGAAATGTCCAGAACAGGTACGATAAGTCTTTCATTTATGGTAGAAATGTAAAAGAGCAAAGAGATTTGGGTTTAAAATCAATAAATTTGGGTAGAAAAAAATATTGAAATATTGAAAAATATTATTCTACTTTAACTGCTGTGCAATTCTAGGATTTGTAATTTAGTGAGGCCTAAAAGCTCACTGGCTGAGAATTCTAAATGTCCCTCCTTAAACAGCAAATCCCAGGATTCCACAGGAAGCAGCCAGAGTAGTTAAAGTGGAATAGTAGTGCTATAACAGTATAGTGTGATATTGTCCTAAGACATGGAGCAATGGGTTCCAACTACAGGAAAAGAGATTCCACCTAAACATTAGGAAGAACGTCCTGACAGTAAGAGCTGTTCGGAAGTGGAATGCACTGCCTTGGAATGTGGTGGAGTCTCGTTCTTCGGAGGTTTTTAAACAGAGGCTGGATGCCCATCTGTCGTAAGGGCTTTGATTCCTGCACCTCTATGATTTAATGATCTATTCAGAACTACTCCTCACTGAGTTTAGTGGGACTTATTCTCAGGTAAATGTCTACAAAACTCTAAGCCATGTAACATCCTATGAGGCTATTGGAATGCTTTTTTTATATAATAACCCCCTAATAAGTATTTTAACTAATTCTGTTCCCTTTACCATCTGGAATTGCAGATGGAGTTTGGGTTCTTCCCAACCTAAATAATGTATTATCTGCAAATGTGACTGTCTCATTACTTTCCCCTAACTCCAGAACTTTTACACCTTAAGCTTATACATGTTTGCATTAAAAAAAAAAATTATTTTGTTTTGGAGAATTTTGCTTGCCGTCCTGTACATCCTCCACAGTTTTTGCTCTTAAATAATGTACTGGAGGGGAAAGTGTGTTAGAGGACTTTGTAGCCATATTTTCATTTGCTTCGTAGATTCTTACATATTCCCCCCTTTGTTTGGTACCATATATTAACTGTATGCTTTAATCAATTTTGTTATATTTCATTTATTGTGTTGTCAATGTCTTCAGAATGGACATTCTATTAATGTTTTCTGCTGGTCTTGAGCATCACATTATTTGTTTTCACTGTTTTGTAAAAAAACACACATGCAAGCAGGCAAAAATCATAATGGCTCATATCCCTTCTTCTTTCTAGAGAATAATTAAAGGAATAGCCCCTAATATAGAAAACCTTTGTTTCCCTTATGTTAAGCAAGGTATTTTAAGTAGATACTTTGTCTTAACTGCTGCTTCTGTATACAGAAAAAAGAATACAGTACACATAAGAAAAATAAAGCCCATCTTCAGCTCCCCCACCTAAACAATAATTCCAACATCTTTTCCTTTAAATCCATTCTGCTTAGACATTCTCTGCTAGCCTTTTACAGTTGTATCCAAGAATTAAATAGAAGCTGACATCCTCTCTTTTTCATCTTAATCAGTTTTGTTACACTTCTGACACTCATTTCATCTCACAGTTGTACCAATCCTGTATGGTACCAAGGTCATGTGGCAAAGCATGACTGAAGCCTTCAATAATCTCTGCACATAACTCCATGTGATCTGTGATGGAATTTCACTCAACCAAAGGCTCACAGAATGCATTTTTTTTTGGCACATTAGGTTTTTCCTTTTGTTTGAATTCAGTGCTCTTTAGCAGATTTTAAGAAGGGCTGACTGAGGGTCTTACTGTTTTTCTTTGGCTGTTAATCCCACCGTTAAGGATGAAGGCCACAATCCTGCAGAGAAGCTGCCTAAATCCCATTGGCTTCAATGAGACATCAATTCTCATTGAAGTCAATGGATTTAGGCAGCCTAGTTGTGAGTAGAATTGTAATTAATATAAGCCTCTTAGAACTTTGTGACACTCCCTTTGAAAGATTCTTTGGAATGTTACATAGCAGAAACCTAGACCATAGTGGAAGATTTATTGGTTAGGAACAAATATCTCACAGAAGCCTTATTTCCTCTGCAGACTTATTAGTTTTTATTATTTAAATATCATCCCAAAACATTCAACATATTCTGTTATCATGATGCAGTTTCATTATCACTCTATAACATTGTATTGTTATTACTTTTTAATTACATCAATTCTCTCTCTCTCTCTCTCTGTATAGCTAGATGCTTTTGATGAAGTCTGTAGTTTTCAAATGCATATGCCACAAACTTCTTTAAGAAGTCACTAGTCTCTTTATTGTTTTTTGCTTGAAAAGAATAATACAAATACCCCTCTGTGGTGCCAACAATTATTAGATATGTAAATGAGGGGATCCTGGCAAGAGCAGCTTTTAAAAGCACCTTCAGTATTGTGACCCAATAAGCTGCATTGGCTCTGATCCTCTCTTCTTTCTAGGAATTATTCTGTCTTTAAAGGAATAAGTCCTAATATAGAAAATCTGGAAGTTCCCCATGCTAACCAAACTGTTTTAAATGGATACCATGTTCTAATTGCTACTTTTGTCTATAGTATAGAGTGGGCCCTTGGTATCTGCTGGGGTTTGATTCCAGGACCCCTGTGGATACCAGAATCCATGCATAATCAAGTCCCATTATATACAATGGCATGGTAAAACAGTGTCCCTTATATAAGATGGCAAAATCAAGGTTTGCTTTTTGGAATTTTTTTTTGGGGGGGGATATTTTCAAGCTGTGAATAGTGGAATGCGTGGATGCATAATCCATGGATACAGAAGGCCAATTGTACGCTACTGTAGTACTGTACAGTACTGTATACAGAAGTATACATCACAAGTAGGAAATATAATGTTTACTATAGCTAGGATGAATCTGTTCCATCTCTTCCACCTCCACCATGCTTGACATCCAACCCACAAGTTACATAGGGCCAGCCCAAAATATTTTTTCTGTCTCAAATGATCCCTCCTACTCCATGTTCAGACTGGACTGGTAGTTCAATCTTATTTTAACATTGGTAATAGCAAGACAGCATCCTTTTGGTATTTGGTGACTGAGGACATCACAGCAAATGCTGCAGCCCAAGTAGCCATCACACGAGCAGAGCAGTACATGCATAGTTTTCAGGCCAACTAAGTACCGGTATGTACCCTGAACTACCTGCCTTGGTTAGGATCTTTTGCCAATGGCACTGTCTGTGTCATAATGGAAAAAGGCAAAATGGTTAAATTACTTACTAGCCTGCCAAGGGTAGCTATGCACATCATCAGTACCTGCTGCTGCTGCACTACCACCACTACTGTAGTAGCACAGGCAGAACTTCTGTTAGCTAAGACAGCTGCCTCACACCACCTGATTATGTGCTGGCCCTGTGCACTTACATAAAGAAACACATTTTGGCAATATCAGCATTCTCATGACCTTTTTGCATGCATCATCCTACAATTTTGGAAGACCTTTCTCAATGTTCTTTCCATTTGTATAAAATATTTTGACCATTTTAGTGAAAGAAGCAGTGTGTGTATGTGTTGTATGTGCACATACAGAGTTCTAATTTCTCTGGTAGCCCCTAGTCAGTATAAATGTAACAATCAACATATACAGGCTTCTTAATTACAGGCAATACTGACATCCAAATAAGTGTGCTTAGACCTGCAGTTTAATATGAGAAAATCAGTAGACTTATTGCAGTACCGGACTGAGAGACTACGGACTTTTTTGGACGGTGATTTGTAATGCAAGCAGGCTTGTCCCTGTTGCGAGGCTGCTGCGCGGCAGGGGGGCCGTTTCAGATGACGCTGTCCCCCTGCCAATACTGTTCCGGAAGAGCTGGGAGGCTGCAGCGCCGTATTTGGCCATTTTCTAATCACAGCCAACTTACATGATTAGAAAATGGCCAAATATGGCACTGCAGCCTCCCAGCTCTTCTGGAGCAGTATCGGCAGGGGGACAGCGTTATCCGAAACGGCCCCCCTGCAGCGCAGTAGCTTCGCAACAGGGACAAGCCTGCTTGCATTACAAATCACCTTTCGAAAAAGTCCTATAAAAGAGATTTGGTCCAGGTATGTTCAGTATTTTTTTTTATTGAGCCACCACAGATAGCTGTTATGTTACAGTACGTCCTCTTCGATAACACTCTTATCTTCTAGTTCTGGTTTTGCAGGTATGTGTCCTACTATTTTTACAGTAAAGAACATTTGAGCTGCTCTGTTTAATAAAAACAAAGAAACAGAATAAATGGCTAGTACTGAAACAACCAAAATATCTAAATACCATATCTATAAATGGACTCAAATGATTGCAAAGCCTTGTGCTTTTACAGAATTTTCCACCGTGTTAACTTCTTCCATGCAGTTATGAATGTGGACATGTGATCCACATGAATTAGGTTTTACCTGTTCTGAATCAACAACAATTTGTTTTTGCATGACTACTGCAGAAAAGAAAAGCATAGCTAAGATTACAGAGGTGGCTACTTCACAACTTGTATCATTAGGTAAAACCATCATCAAGTAAGGCAGTACTGTATTAGTGGTCAGCAGAGGCAGCCCCTGTCCTTCCTGAGCCTCCATTTTTCAGGATAGCAGTCTGTATGCCACAGCCTCTCCTATATTCCCTAAACTGGCCAGCTTGCTTTTCCCAGGTGAGGCAGAGGATTCTGTCCCATAAGGACTACTTACTCTGCACATTTGCTTTCTGACATCCATATAATCCCAAATCTGTCTCAGCCTGTTGGGACAATTTGAGCAAGGCTTGTCATATGTTCTGTAAGGGATGGGCAACTTGGTCAAGGGGTTTAGAATATGGAGTTTTAGGATGAGCTGTTCCTTCCTTCCCTTTTCAGGGCAATATATGTGTTAGTCCCCTTAGCTCATTTTTTCAACTTCCTGGATTATTTTGCATCCACAAACTCTTCCCCTTACATATATTACTAAGCTCAGGAAAAACTACTGCTGCTTCTTTTCTGCCTCCTAAATATAGAACACGCAACTGCCTTTTATGTACAGTAATCTCTAGGGAATATGTTAAGTCTATTTTTTAGTTTTTAATCTTGTTCCTTGAAATGTTATGTTGGTTAAGTAAGCCTGTGTATTCTGATCCTAGAGTGGGGAGGTTCTAACAATCTTATCTCACCCTGTGCTGAATGCATTTTCCCTTTGACCATGTTACTAAGATTTGGTTCTCACAAACACCAGATGAGCTGGGTGTGATGGTCGTCACAAGTCTTTCTTGTTTCACTGCACTGGTTTTCATTCATTTCTGGGCTCAGTTTAAACCTCTGGCTTGGGTTTATAAAGTGTTATCAGTCTCAGAGATGGTTAGGACAGTCTGGGTCCCACCGAAATCTGCCTAGGCTTTAGAGGCTCTGCTTGCTGTGTCTTTAGTGCAAGTTTGTATAAGCCTTGGCAGCAGTTGCCCAAGGGCCTGGACAAACCACCCCATGAGCTGACAGTGAGGTTTCCATGAGCCTGAGCAGCAGCACAAGGCCTGGAAAAATTCCCCATGTGTCATGTGTGGTTGAAGCAGAAGTGTGTGGGATGCAAGTGCTGGGTATATTTTGGCATGTGATCAGCCATTTAAAAAAGTGATTTCTTCCCACTGGGTTGCCATACTACCTAGTTAATCAAATCTTGCCAGATTTGGGGCCCTTTTACATGGATACTCATTTCCACAATCTGATTGCCCAGAAAGAGTTCTGTCTGCTTATCAATTCTTGCTTACCGTACCTTTCTTCTGTGACATCGCAAAGATCCATTTCTGTGACATCACAAGGTTCTCAGGTTTTCTTCTGAAACCTCAGGGAATGGGATGCTGCTGACCTATTTAAATGGTTCACACAGAACAGAGCAACAGTACAGGGGCCAATTGGGCCTGGCCCCTCCTCAGGCTGCCTCCACAACAGAGCCCAAGTATACTTTCTCTTTTGGGTATGACTCAGCCAAAATGGCAGCTCATTTTGACTGGAATATACCCAAAGAAGAAGGCATTGGGAATTATGTTCACCTGGGACAGTTTGGGGGCACACAAAATCATGGCAATCTTTTGTTACAGTGGGGTGGTTTACACAGGCAAATATTCCTCTTAATATACCGCTAAGATCGCTCATAGTTCCCACGGGTCGAGGCATAGAATTGCCTCATTCAGAAGGGGGGTAGTCAAAATCCCCAAATATAGCGTCTCCTGCAATGTCGCAAGTTTTGCCAGTATATTTCAAAAATAGCGATACTCACAGCTTTTTTTTCTGTGTGAACTGCTTATCGTTATATTTTTTAAAAAAAACAACAACCGGAAGCTGGTACCCTGTGGGCAGTGCCATGGGAGGGGTCAAGCCCACTAATTTTTTTTTTTCAAGTTAGGGGATAGAGAAAGCGCATCCTCTCAGGAGCGGTATTCTTTTCAGGGACGGAAACAATGGCGTGCACACCTCAGGTCAGAACCAAGAAGGGTGGCCGTGGCATAGCGTGGGGGCATGTAGAAACACTAGATTTGATTGAGTTATGGGGTGAGCAGAAGGTGCAGGAGCAGCTTCAAAGCAGCCACCGAAACATAGATGTATTTGAAAAGATAGCTGAGGTAATGCGTAAGAGAGGGCATGACCGCACCGCGGAGGAGTGCCGATCCAAGAGTAAAACGCTGAAGGTGAGGTATAGGCAGGTAAAAGACCACAACTCTACTAGCGGGAATGATGCGGCAACCATGCCATTCTTTGCTGAACTTCATGCTATATTCTCCGGGGACTGCAGTTTAAACCCGCCGCGAGTTTGTCACAGCTCTTCTGCCGATCGCAGACCTTTCTCCCCCGAGCAATCAAGGAACAGCATCTCCGTTTGCTCCGGCACCTCTCCGAAGGACTCGGAGGTGAACTCTCCCCCTTTGTTTGAAGAAGACTTGGGTAAGTTGAAAAGCTTTCTGATTACTTTTTAAAACACTGGCATTATGATCTAGTTCGCCTTACTCAAGTGCTGTAAATTATTTTTATTTACCGGCCCACTGGCAACAAAAGCGCTTTGTCGCTAGTTTTGAATTCCCGCTTTTTGCAATTCTAATATATTAATATTTTTTCCTTTCCTTTACATTTCCGATTTAAGATTTTTGGAGAAATGATACCTGCCTCGTCATTACCTCCATTCAGGCTGCCATTAGGTAGCCCTTTACTTAAGGCTCGTTAGTACCCCTTATCAGAGCCAGAGCGCATATTGATTTATGTTTTAAATACAAAAGTGCTTGCTGGTCCTGAAATATGCCAAATGTGTCCTTTTGGGATAAAAAGGGCCTTATGGTGGCTGTCCGACAGGTAAACGTACACCCACCCTTTTTTTGTTAATGGGACACATGCATTACGCCTTTTTTGGGGGGGGGAATGTGATGATGCTTACATTTAAAATGTTTACGTGCACGCTTTCAATAACATAATGGCTACCCTTACATTTATTGGCCGAGCCTGAGTGAGGGCAATAAAAGGGTGATTTAAGGTGACCGGAAAAGCTGCTTCCTTTGTTTGCAGGATTACTTTCGGTTTCAGGCAGAAGACATTTTCCCCTTCCTATTCTTGTACTGCAGCATTATGTTGTTCCCTTCCTCTGCTGCCAAATTATCAGTTCTGAAGGTCTGATTTCGGAAGGCACAGCTACTGCTGGAAATTTATATGTGGAAGCTGAATTAACTATGCATGGGCAGTTTGGCTCTTATAATAATTTACTTGGTGGATTTTCCATTATATATATATGTCGTTGCTTATTCATACATTGCTCTTATTCTCTATAGGTTAACCTTAACGGCTATAAATGGCATAAGATGTGGTTCTAATGGTACCTGCCCTTTAATAAACTTATGTGACACTGTTACATAATCTACATGGTGATTGTGTTGTATGGGAGTCATCATTTTACCTGATAATTTATTCTTACATTCCTAGACATGCAGGCAACAACAGAGATCAGTCCTGAGGAAACAGTAACCATTACACTTGAAGAGGTGGAAACTCAAAATACATCAACAGCAGTTGTTCTGCTTGACAGCCAGGATCCAGAGCTGGATTTGGCTGCTGAGAGGAGAGCTACCGAATTTGAGATTGCATGGACCACTCAGCAGACTGAGACCAGTGAAGGTGGGACTTAAGTACACCTTTATTTCATCTCTAAAATGCAGCTGATATGGTAGTGCTATGTCGTTGACATAATTTGCCTAACTTTTTTTTTTTTTACTTTCAGGGACACCTACATCCTCACCTCTGTCTGCCCTCACCCCTGGTGAAAGACTGGCACTAAGTAAGAGAAGGAAGGAAAGAAAGCCCTCTGAACATCAGCAGCTTATGCTACACTCCTCCCGATTAATGACACGGATGCTCCCGCATATGGATGCTCTGGCTGAAAAGGAAAATCAGCGGCTTGAAAGGTTGGAACAAGCTGCTGAAGAAAGACAAAAGGTTGAGGATGCTATGTATGAACGTAACACTTCTTTCTTGCATGCCAAAAATGGGGGGATAGACCTCCCGAGGTCCCTTTGAAATTGACAATTCTATGAACTAATTTTAAAGTAAAATTTAATCACCATAATTACTATTACCACCATTGTTTTAATTATTCCAAGCTTATACGTTAAAAGGTGCTGTAACATAGCATGTAAAAGACTGAGGGCTTTTCTACACAGGTGGGAAAAAACCAGACATCATAGCGGGAGCTGGTAGAACACAGCATTCTTGAGGATTCAAATCAAATGCAGTTCATTTTGGTGCCTGAGGGCTTAGATCCACTTTTTTTTTAAACTACCTTTTAAACCACAGTTTCCTGGAAAAACCAGTTTATTGTATGTGTGGCCACCTCTGAGTTGGCTTTGGTGTAGAGCTGGGGGTGGGGTTTTGGGTCATCTGATCATTCCAACCAGGAAGAGCTACTACCATGCCCCAGGAACCTGACGAGGCTGTAGAGTCAGAGGAGGAGGAGGACATGGCAGGGAATGGCTCTAGGGACCCAGGCACAGGTTTATCTACACCTGTGCCAGCAGGGAACCCTGCCAACCTAGAGGCTCGAGCAGAGGAAGAGCCTGGTCTGAGTGGGTTGGCATCAGTCCCAGCAGAGAGTCCTGCCCATTCAGATAAGGATGAAGAAGAGGAGACAGACTTACCTCCACCGCCATATACACAGCACCGAGCACAAAAAGAGGCTCAAAGGAAATCTCTGAGAATGTATGAGAGGAACTTGCTCATTAATAAACACCTGGCAAAACCTTAATTGCTTTATATAGGCTGGGAGAGGCAATGGAGGCTTTGTCAGAGATCAACTGATTTCCCTGGAGAGAGCTTCCTGCTGCCTGAATCCTTGATGCCTTGCTGTGTGCCTTGACCTTGACTTTGGACTGTTCCTGACAACCCTGTTGCCTGATCCTACTGACCTATGGACCGACTCCTGGACTACACTCCTTCTGTAAGCCTTGACCTTTGGACTGTATTCTGGATTCTTCTCTGGGTGCCTTTTGCCTGTTTTGCTGCCTTTCCAAGAAACGGAACTTTGCTTGCTCTTCCTAATTACTTATCACTGGAGCTTGGCTGCTTTCCCAGCTCTTGTTTAACTTGCTGGCAATTTGGAGTAGCTTTCAGACAGCTACTTCTTCTGTTTGAATTTACATTTTGCTGATGTGCAGTCATTATTATTTTTGAAGGTGCATTTGTGTGGATACTTGTATGTCATTATTAGTGCACCTCTGTCTATTTACATATTCACATATTTGCATGCATAACATGAAGGAAAAAAAGTGGAGCAGCCATGGCTATGGGGCTGAAAATAATGCAAAATATATGACACGTGGTCATAGCAGGACTACTATTTTACACTGAAGTGAGCTCACCTAGGGAAATGTGTGGCTGGTGATGCCTCTTTCACTTTGCTTTAACAATATGTGTGCAGCATTAACAAGATGTGGTCACTGCAGGCCAGGAAAATGTGTTTTGAAGCAGATTTTTTTCCACCTTTGTAGACAAGCCTTGAGGGAAGGCCCAGTTTGAATCTCTCCTCTGCTACGAGTTCCCCATGTGTCCTCAGGCAAGCTCCTTTCTCTAAGCACCAGTCTACCCATCTGCAGTGTGGTGTATAATATAGTGACTTACCTTACAGGGTTGTTGCAAGGATTGCTACTTGTTAATAGGCAGAACAGATACTAGAAGAAAAGTGATCAGCTTGTTGTGATATACAAAATTATGTTCAGTTGCATATAGCACAACGAAGGCCAATTTGTAATCAGCATTTGAACAATTGACTAGCTACTATATTTTGGAAATTACATTGAAAATCTGTCTCCAAAAGGGCACATGTGAAACAAAGAGCCACTTCATTCAGGTAAACTAGTCCCTTGATGTTTGTGCAATTATTATTTCCAACTTTATTTTGCTGAGGGAGTGAGTGCTGAGGGAGTGAGGAGGAATCCAATAATGAATGTGAATTTAGATATCTTGGAAAACACTGAAATTGAAAAGTTTTGATTGTAGAATAGTAAAATATATGATATAGATATTTTTACACTTGATTTTGGTAATTTGCTCTTTGAGGATTTTAAATCAACCTTTCAATATTTTACTTTCCTCTGGCAATTATAGGCTGCTGCCACACTGCAGAAATAATGCAGTTTGCCACTATCATGGCTCCATCCTATGGAATCCTGAGATTTGTAGTTTGTTGTGGCACTAGAGCTCCCTGACAGAGACAGCTATATATCTCACAAAGCTACAAATCTCAGAGTTCCATAGCACTGAGCCACGGCAGTTAAAGCAGTGTCAAACTGCATTATTTCTGCAGTGTGGCAGCAGCAATATGTTACCATGCTCTACTACTCCCTCCCTATATTATCTCAAAATTGGAAATATTGGACACTTTGAAGGGGTCAAGTTGACCAATTTGATCCAAAAAGAGGTCAGGTGGAGGTCAAGGGCCTTGGAAGGTGTTGAAGATTTTTTTTTTAGCAAGCCAGCCCCAAATTAGGATTGTGTGAAAGTCCCTGGAAAACAAAGCCATTGAGGAGGTATGTGGCAACTCCTTCTTGGATGCTTAAACAATGAATCATCTAATCAAATAATCACGTGACCTTTCCAACCCCACTCCCAGACCCCCTCCTGTCCTACATTACAAGGTTGTCATAATCCCATCAATTCCTATCTCCCAATCATCTAAGATAATCAGTGGAGTTTCGTTCTCGTTTGTTCCTCCCATTGGAGAATCATTTAGCCATTGTTGTAGCCAAAACACACCTTCAAGGCACGAAATGGGCTATAATCATCCCAGACTAGACCGCAGCAAAATGTGTTGCAGACAGACATGACTCTCTGCCGGATTCTCTGTGCCACTCTCAGATTCTGTCGGAGCCCCTTCGCTACACAGAGCTCTCTTCTCCTCAAGACTGGTAAATACTGCCCATTTTCTTGACTTCTCTCTAGCCAACTTTCCCTTCTTCCTTTTTGATAGCCTTGTATGGTTCTTAAGAGTGTGTGTTGCATGTGTGAGTTCACTTTGTGCTATTTCCAATAAAAATGCTTTATTTCACTTTAAACTGGGGTTCTCCACAGTTAGTCCTAGTATATATAGGTGAAAAGGTCCTGAAGTTACCCTCCTCTTGCAGGCCAGCCATTTTGAGCTAATAATTCCCCATATATTATATCAGACACTGGCATCATGGGTGGGTGCCACATGGACCCCTCACCTCTTCGGGTAATACATAAACAGATTAAAACAACAGGAAAAGTATTAATACAATTCTTTGTAAGAGGCTACTAATCATCAATGCATCTTCTCCAGATCCCAAATGAATAAAAGTAGAATTTTCCCAACCTTAACTCTAGGATTTTTCTGTTAAAGATTACAAGATATAATTAAAGTATCCCCTGATAGGTATAGGAGTATGCTGATAGGAGTATATGGTGCAAAATGGTTACAGAGGAAATATTACTTTATGCAAACTCTAATATATTATCTTCAAACTCAATAATAAAGAATCAATTTTCTATAAATCTCCAGTGTATATTGTGATTCTGAATAAAGTTTGTTTTAGTGCATATATTACCAAAGTGTCACATGCAAATAATAATTACTCAGACAATAAATAAATACATATAAATTTTTACAAACACATAATCAAGTCCTTATATATATGAACATGTGGGATGCAAATTCCAAAGTATCCACAATGTCCATAAATGCTTATTTGCAGGGTTTGGGGATGCATTCACTTGTATGCAGTCATTTTCCTTTTAATATTCTACTTCAAACCATATGATTTCCACTTTTGAAACAGTAGTCCTGAAAGATATTATAAAATTGGAAACGAATGAACATCGTCCTTGGTTCAATTTAAATTCTAGTGAGTATGAAACTCCTAATAAGCTGGCTTCCCAAAAGGAGCTTGTCATAAAACCTGCAGACAAGGGGGGTGCGATTGTCATCCAAAACAAGAAAGATTATGAATATACAGACAACTAAATGACAAGAATATATATATATATATATATATATACACACACACACACACACACACACACACATACACACACATATGGACTTGATTATGTGTTTGTAAAAATTTATATGTATTTATTTACTGTTTGAGTAATTATTACTTGCATGTGACACTTTGGTATAATATATGCACTAAAACAAACTTTATTCAGAATCACAATATACACTGGAGATTTATAGAAAATTGATTCTTTATTATTGAGTTTGAAGATAATATATTAGAGTTTGCATAAAGTAATATTTCCTCTGTAACCATTTTGCACTGTTCACAGTGAAACCTCCCCTGTACTTTAGTTGTTTACTGATAGGAGTATATGAACACTGTCCTTCTCCCTAAATCTTGTAGCAGTGAAATTTTATTCAAGCATGAATACTAATTGGAGCGGAGATAATAATAATAATATAGTTTATTTATATTCCGCCTTTTCCCTAGGCAATCAAGGTGGAGTACAACATAATTATAACAATAAGATATTATAACAATAAAAGCTCAAAGTTAAAAAACAATCCCATATCCCATCTCTCCCCAATCATAAAAACAACAAAAACAATAAATTAGAAATTAAACAGCAGAATATATTAAAATTTACAAATACAAATTCAATAAAATTGCAGGTAGATTTGGTTTTTTGTTTGTTTTTTTAATCAGGAAGGCTAATCTGGAACTGTCTTACGGCCTTTTTAAAGGCTTCTAGGATGGTAATATGACGGATCTCATCCGGCAGGTCGTTCCACAGCCTGGGAGCGGCTTATTGCCTCAGATGATCTAATAGCAATGGCAAACCTCTCTTCCAATCACAACTCTTCATGTAACAAAAACCATCCATCAAACATATGCCGCAATTTAGAATATAGTATCATGATTCATTTAATCACAAAAGGCAAACTTGATGAGAGAATGAGAACCAAGCAGAGTCTGAAGCTAAGCATAGAACAATGTGATTGCCATAAATGACCTTTTCAGCTATAAATTACTTGTAGACAGAACCCCCCCCCTTTCTCTTTCCTTCCACTGCTAGGCACAGGACAAAGGACAGCTTCTCTGAAGGATGCCTTTCTAGAGGATTAAGACACTTTTGTTGACAAAATACAAATTTACTGGGTGTCCTGTCTTCTCAGCTGAGGCTTGGCCTTGGGGGGCAGCTGCTATTATCTCTGCCTGGGTAAAGAATCCAGAATGGGCAGATGTAATTATTAACAACATTCCATGAGGTGTCCTGAGTGATCAATTAAAAATCTACTGTTTCCTTGCACCAGAGGTTGGCTGGTGTTGTCACTTGATTGTCTGACAATTCACTTTTTGAAATGAAATGAAAATATCATAGCCTTCCAATATATCTATCACGTGAGTACAGAAGGCCTACTAACAGTTTTTGTTACATGAAAAATATAACATATTTTAAATTGTGGCATATCTTTGATGGATGTTGTTGGTTGTTTTTTTTTTTCCTTGATGGGATAGGATAAATAATTATAGAATCATAGAGTTGGAGTGAACCACAAGAGCCATCTAGTTCAACCCTCTGCCATGTAAAAATATGCAACTAAAGCGCTCCTGAAAGATGCCTATCAAATAAATCTCTGCTTAAAGAACTCTAAAGATGAAGAGTCCACCACCTGTCAAGATAATCTATTTCACTTTTGAACAGCTCTTACACTAAAAAAAGTTCTTCCTAATTAGGTGGACTTTCTTTTTTGTAATTTAAATCCAATTGATTGTGTTCAAGTCTCTAGAGAAGAAGAAAACAAGCTTGTGCCATCCCCTACATGCCATCTTTTTAGATATTTAAATATAGCTATAATTTCATCTCTCAGTCTTCTTTTCTACAAGCTAAACATACCCAGCTTGCTAAATCATTCCTCATAAGGCTTGGTTTCCAGCTTTTTGGCCATCTTGGTTGCTCTTCTTTGGATGCATTCCAGGGGCTCAGCTAGACAGGTGAATAAATTGTCGAAAACAGTGTATTAACTCACCATCGCAGCAGAGTTCATTTGTCTCCATGATGCATTTGCAAGATCTCAGACTCGGCCAAATTGATCACCAACAATGGTCCGCCCTGGCCTCACATCGGGAGCCTTGGAGACGCACTATCGACAATGCTGCAGCCTTATTTGAGAACTCATGCTGAACAAGTCTTGAAGAGAAACAATAATGCAGAAAGAATCACAACCCGGAAACATCACCCAAGGAGACCTTCTGCTGTGCTTTCTGCAACCGGACTTGTTTATCTCGGATTGGCCTTTTTCGTCATCAGCGCGCTTGCAGAAAGCGCAGGATGAGTCCTTCATGAATCTTCATTTGCGAAGAAAAGCCAGAGAGAGGGAGGGAGAGAGAGAGAGAGAGAGAGAGAGAGAGGTATGGGAAGCTATCCATGTTTGATGTTCACGTGGAGCACACCCGCGAGTAAAGATAGTGGCCATGAGTGAATTACTCACATTATTTTTTTCCAAAAGCTCCCTCTGTTTCCCTCCACTCCTTGTTAAATCAGAGATGCAGAAGAGCAATGTTCTGCTTTAATTTTTTTTCCCTTTGCCACTAGAAAATAGTGCATACTTGTTTCCTGCCCACGTGCATGTCTGACCAATCATGTTTTGACTTCTGGGATGTGCCCCAATTTGAATTCGTTGTTCAAATGTGCTAAAATGCTCATTTCGGTGTATTGTTTTTTAAAAAAACTTCACGAGAAACAGTGAAGGCTGCTATTGTGCAGTACTTGCTGGTGGCGCAGTGGTTAAATGCCAGTACTGCAAGTTACCACGTTGCAAGTTTGATTCCAGCAGGCTCCAAGGTTCACTTAGCCTTCCATCCTTTCGTAGGTCGGTAAAATGAGTACCCAGCTTGTGGGGGCAGTTAGCTAACACACATTGGAAGCTGCTTCTTGCAGTGTAGATGTGTAAATTGCTATTGCTTAAAACAATTTGTAAGCCGCTCTGATAGCCTTGTGGCTGAAGAGCGGGGTATAAATAACTAAATAAAAAAAATACTTGCCGTTCTTGGCCCCCCTCCTTTCAAATATGGTGAATCCCTGTGGGAGCTCATCTAGACAAAAGGTATTCCTTTCACATTCCATGAGGACTTTTTTCATTGTCTGAACAACCCCCAGCTTGACAATATCCTCCTTGAATTGTGGTTCCCAGAATTGGATGCAGTGTTTCAGGTGAGGTCTGACCAAAGCAGAATAGAGAGGTACCACTACTTCTCTTGACTGGGATGCTATACTTCTGTTGATGCAACCCAGAATTGCACTGGCTTTTTTTTTGGGCTGCCTCATCACACTGTTGACTCATGTTTAGTTTGTGGTCTATTAAGACACCTAGATCCTTTTTACATGTTCTACTTTCAAGCCAGGTGTCACCCAGCCTATATTTTTTGCATTTAATTTTTTACTACCTAGATGTTGTACCTTACATTTGTCCCTGCTTAAATTAATTTTATTAGTTTTGACCCAGTTTCCAAAATTAGGTCATTGTGATTTCTGTTTTGAATTCTGTCCCTGTCCTCTAGGGTATTTGCTACCCCCCCCCCCCAATTTGGTGTCATCTGCAAATATGATAAGCATGCCTTCTATTCTGAGGTAACCCACTCATCACTTCTCTCTAGGATTGGTGAGTACTCTGTGGGTTTGGTCTGTCAACCAATTACTGATCTACCCAACTGCAACACTGTCTAGCCCACGGTTTACCTTTCTAAATGTGCACAGACTGACTGTTTAATAATCTCTGCTAGAACCTGGTATAGATGTCAAGCTGTCTGGTTGATAGTTGCTTGAGTCCTCTTCCCCCCCGCCCCTGCTTTTTGAACATGGGGACATTTGTCCTCCTCCAATCAGTCTGTTGGAACCTCTCTCCTCCAACAGTTCTCTAAGATGATGAAGGGCTTGTCTATGCTGGTAGGAAACCTCACACCTACCTCATTGCCATGGTGGATTTCTGTACCTTTTCACTCTTTGGAGAAGTGGTGTATGTATAACTGCGATAAAAGTGACTTTGGAATGATATCTCCCTGGATTTTAAAGGTAATCTTTGAACATATCTTGCCAGTTAAACTTGGATTGCACTGCTAAGTCATTAATAAATAGCTGGACAACAGAATTCTGGATTAGACTTCAGGTGCTGCTTCTTCATGAGCACACACATAAAATGCACCTAAACATCAAGCTTCAAATTGCTCTTGTTTGATTTGAAAAAACCTGCTGTTTGTGACACATAGCAACAAATTGGTTTGTGGGTATAATATATGAGATCTCTCTCTCTCTCTCTCTCTCTCTCTCTCTCTCTCTCTCTCTCTCTCTCTCTCTGGCTTTTCTTCGCAAACGAAGATTCAGGAAGGACTCATCCCGCGCTTTCTGCAAGCGCGCTGATGACTAAAAAGGCCAATTCGAGATAAACAAGTCCGGTTGCAAAAAGCACAGCAGAAGGTCTCCTTGGGTGATGTTTTTGGGTTGTGATTCTTTCTGCATTGTCGTTTCTCTTCAAGACTTGTTCGGCGTGAGTTCTCAAATAAGGCTGCAGCATTGTGGATAGTGCGTCTCCATGCCTCCTGGTGTGAGGCCAAGGCGGACCACTGTTGGTGATCAATTTGGCCAAGCCTGAGATGTTGTTTCAGGGAGTCTTTGTATCGCTTTTTTGGAGCGCCCCTCTTACGCTGACCCGTGGCGAGTTCACCGTAGAGTAGTATTTTATGTTCCCTTGATTAACATTTCACTGCATGATATTTCAATATTCAGAGTTTGATTTTTAATCTGCTGCCAGCTGAGCTTTGCAACTCTTGGAACATTTCATTTGCAGAGTTTAGTTTTTGTCTGTTATGTTTAGAGATCTACATAATATTTCATAAATGAATCTGTGATGTTATGTGTTATAGTGCCTCTGTCTCATCACCTTATACGGTGTAGACTCTTATACACAGCTTCTTGGTGGGTGGCCAATGTTAGGCAATGCAACAGAAAGCCCATTCTGTTAATGTCATTATGTTTAGTTCTTATTTCAACAAACTAACCTGAATTCTAAGGCAGGAAGAATAAAACTCTAAACATGAAAGGCCTGTGTTACAGATCTGTCTGGACAATGAGCTACAACACGGCATACTTCATCAGTGATGGTACTGTTGAGGTCAGCTGCAAATTACAAACGTAACACATCTGTTGCAAACATAACCTTTTCTTCTGTAACATGTTTAATTTTCTAGTATGATTGGGGAAGCTGTGGGCAATGAAATAGTATTCCACTATCACAGTTTCTTTAAGCTGGTTTAGACAACTGTAGAATCACTGTGCTGGCCACACCTCTGCCTTCCCCCCCGTAGGGTACAGTCAGAGACAGCTGCGAATTATTTAGGTGTGTCTCATAGAACTGTATGCCAAAATTTGCTGCCAGTGGCACTTCATCGATTGCTCAAAGCCTTTGCACAGCTATGGCCAAGGACTCCAGTTTTGCAGTGGCTGTTCTATAATTGTTGTCCAGGCTGGACAGGGAAAGTGAGGGAAGGTCAGCAACAATACAGTGATCCTAGCTAGAAACAACCATGGCAATTGAAACTACCAATGCAAAATGGAACCAGCCACTGCCAGCGATGGATCATTTGCAACCTGGGGATCTGGGCCCATGGAAGGAAGATACGTTGCAGTAATAAGGAAATGCTAGCTAAAGTTCAGTAGGAGGGCAAAATTCCTGGAAATTTCAGGGCCAAACTCTGAGCCTCTTGTGAGGTCACAGGCATGGGAGCAAGGCAAGCAAAGATTGGCCACAAATATTTCTTGGCCAGATGATTGTGAAAATGTGCATGAGTCCATCAGAGAAACCTGTATAAACAGGCCTGTTTAAGTTACATTTGAGAAATGAGAAAATAAAAAGCTCCTTCTTAAAAATGCAACTATAATGGCAACTAACTACTTGAAACTATAAGTTTGGGACAATTACTTTTGGGGGCTACAATTCTTCAGAGATAATGACCACAGACTCAATTTGGGAGCTGTAGTTTTTTTTTTTTAAACAAATTTCTGAGCTCTTCAACTTTAATTACCTTTAATAGTAATATCCCAACTCTGCATATGATGCATGCACACACACCTTCATGTCATATAAGATGCATCAACTCCCCACTATCTTGTATGTTCATAGTGCTCACCTTTAAGTTTACCATCCAGCAATTTGTCCAGGAGGCTTCAGTGAGAAAGAACGTTGAAATCAATGCCACACAGAAAGATGCCAGCTCCAAAGCTACTGCCATTTGGAGAAACCAGATATGTAAGGCTCTGGGCATATCTCTAAAAAGTAATGTCAGTTGCACTGCACACCATTTTCCCTGCCATGGCTTCACCCTATGCTAGATTCGTGTTCTAGCTAGGTAAAGGGACTCAGATTATGAGCAACATGTCTAACAAGTTTTGTTTGGCATAAATTTAAAGATTAACAAGTTTTATTTGGCATAAACTTCCATCTCACTTCACTGAAAGACATAACATAAGCTTTCTTTTACAGCCCAGCCCATTTCATTAGATGCATATGATCAAAGTTTATGCCCAATTAAACTTGTTGGCCTGAAGGGGCCACAAGCCTCATTATAGTTTCTACTGCAACAGACTAACACAACTAACTTCAGATTGTGTACAGCCTCTATGTACAAATACGTAAGAAAAACCATTCATAAAAAGAAAACACATCCACATTTTAGATAACTTTGGAAATGTTACGAGCCTTTGTAAATTTAACATAGCTTTGTATTTTATCATGTCTTAATCTGGTCCTGGCATCCTTGAAAGAATCCTTGAATAGCATATCTATTTCACATAAGATGTTTTGTTGGAAGTGAAGAAGCATCAATGCTTGTTTACAGTAGTTGGGGACAGATGGAGAGTCTAAAGTTGCATGCCCATCCCTTTGTCTGCTCTCTGTATGTCATCGATCTGTGTTTTCTACATACAAGTGACCTCTACTTGTATGTAGAGGTTACTCCCCCTCCCCTTGCCCCAAGAAGTTTTAGTGCTTTACAACTCTCAGAAGCTAGAAGATAAGAAGCTAACAGACAGGAGGCAGCTCCGCCACAAGATGCCTTACACTCACTTAGAGATGTGAAGGCCTGGGGAAAAACCTGGAAAAATTCAGAAAAAAATGTTTTTTTCCTGAAGCCTTTTTTGTTTGTTTTTCCAAAAAAAAATTGTAAAAAGGAAGAAAATTGATTATGGAATGTCCAATTTATGCTGCTGCAAATCTATTGGATCCAAGATTCAAAGGTAGAAATACAAGGGATTATAGCACTGCTACTGCATTTGACTGGATTACAAAACAAGCATCACACTTAGGACTAGATGTTGGGAAAGTACTTTCAAATGTTGCAGAATACAGAACATCTTTAGGGATTTGGTCTAGAAATGCAGTCTGGGAATTCTGTCAAACATATACCTCCTGCAACATGGCGGCAAGTTCTTTGCACAACACAGCCTCTGACTCCTCTTGCTTCTCGCCGCCTTCAGCTTCTTTCATCTTCTGCAGCATGTGAAAGAATCTGGTCTATGTTTGGAAATACAGAGCTTGAAGAAGACGACGGCATCTATATACATTACCGTACTGATGGTAGCTTGTTTAACTTAAGCCGTCTGAGGGCTCACACTAAGACTCTAAACTATCTAGTCCGTGAGCTGCTCTTCGCTGATGCTGCTGCCCTTGTTGCCCACACAGAAGCAGCTCTGCAGTGCCTAACATCCTGCTTTGCAACAGCTGCAGAGCTGTTTGGGCTGGAAGTCAACCTGAAGAAAATGGAAGTTCTTTACCAGCCTGCACCACAGGACGAACACCACCATCCCCACATTGCTGTCGGCAAATCTGTGCTCAAGTCCGTTCAGCAGTTCACCTACCTGGGAAGCATCATCTCCTCAGATGCCAAGATTGACAAAGAGATCGATCACAGATTAGCAAAGGCATATAGCGCATTTGGAAGACTTCACAAAAGAGTCTGGAGCAATAAACACCTAAGGCAAAGCACAAAAATCTGTGTGTATAGAGCCATTGTACTGTCTATCCTCCTTTATGGATCTGAAACATGGGTCACCTATCGCCACCACCTACGACTCCTCTAGCGCTTTCATCAGCGCTGTCTACGCACAATCCTAAATATACACTGGACTGACTATGTGACGAATGTTGCTGTCCTTGAGCAAGCAGGGATCACCAGTATTGAGGCCATGATATTGAGAACACAGCTGCGCTGGGCAGGGCACGTTTCTAGGATGGAGGTCCATCGCCTCCCAAAAATACTACTCTACGATGAACTCGCCACAGGTCAGCGTAAGAGGGGCGCTCCAAAAAAGTGATACAAAGACTCCCTGAAACAACATCTCAGGCTCGGCCAAATTGATCACTAACAGTGGTCCACCCTGGCCTCACATCGGGAGGCATGGAGACGCACTATCCACAATGCTGCAGCCTTATTTGAGAACTCACGCCGAACAAGTCTTGAAGAGAAACGACAACGCAGAAAGAATCACAACCCAAAAACATCACCCAAGGAGACCTTCTGCTGTGCTTTCTGCAACCGGACTTGTTTATCTCGGATTGGCCTTTTTAGTCATCAGCGCGCTTGCAGAAAGCGCGGGATGAGTCCTTCCTGAATCTTCGTTTGTGAAGAAAAGCCAGAGAGAGAGAGACTTATTCATTAATTTGCTCACTAAGTAACCATTAAGGGAGAAAGGCCTGTGCTTAAAATACATTCTTTTTCAGAGAGAGAGATATTACATACAAGATTCTGTATCAGATGCCAATGAATATTGATTATGCCGTATAGATTATATTCATCTGGTGTGAAAATAAAGTCATCATCCATGTAAAGGAAAATGTAAAAATGTTCCTTTCCATTCTGAAGGCAAGAACAGTTCTGGTAGTGTGAATGCTAGGTTTTAGAAGGTACAACCCACTGGATGCAAGATACCCAGACCTTTAAAGGTTTTTGTTTTGGACTAGAATTCCCAGAATCCCCAACCCAGCCATGGCCATGAGGACACTTACAATCCATCTGAATCAGGAAAGGTTGTACTGTCCTGTTCTCTAGCAGCAAGAGCCCCAACAGGATCTGAGAATTCATGGAGCAAACAATCAGCAGATGGATATTTGTACTGTACAGCTACCCTTTATTATTTTAGGTTGGGGTTTTTGTTTTGTTTTTTTGGTTGTCGTTTTTAAAGCAAAAATCCCCAATATACACAATCTAGAGAAATGGCATTGTGTAGTGATTTGAGTGTTGAATTATAACCGTGGAGACCAGGGTTTGAACCCCCACTCAGCTATGGAAACCTACTGGGTGACCTTGGGCAAGTTACAGTCTCTTGGCCTCAGAGGAAGGCAAGGGCAAACCCCTTCTGAAAAAATCTTGCCAGGAACACTCCTTCATACGGTCACCTTAGGGTCACCACAAGTCAGAAACAGCTTGAAGGTACACAACAACAACATGCATAATCGACAACCCCTTAATTTCAGTACACACACACATACATGTCGCTTGCATACTGATAGGCCTAGGAAGTCAGACCCCACTGCATTAATTCTGCATAGCTTTTATTGGCTAGCCAACAACTGCTGGTCCACCATGAATTTACAGGAAAGAAAGTGAAATACAATATGGGATAAGTATGGTATCAATCTGTGGCACATTGGGGGAAAAATCCTGGCTCACCACATCAGATATTTTGAGAAGACGTGGCTTTTAAAGGAGTCCCTTTATGAACATTTTAAAGGAGTCCCTTTATGAACCCAAAGGGAGCTCCAGCAGTGGCTTCTCTTCATCTTGGAAAGATGTGACCAGTGGGGTGCCACAGGGTTCTGTCCTGGGCCCAGTGCTATTCAACATCTTTATCAATGACTTAGATGAGGGAATAGAGGGCATACTTATCAAATTTGCAGATGACACCAAATTAGGAGGAGTAACTAATACCCTAGAGGACAGGATCAAAATTCAAAATGACCTGGATAGACTGGAGAGCTGGGCCAAAGCTAACAAAATGAAATTCAGTATGGAGAAATGTAAGGTACTGCACTTAGGGCGGAAAAATGAAATGCATAGATATAGGATGGGGGAGACCTAGCTGAATGAGACTACGTGCAAAAGGGATCTAGGAGTCCTAGTAGACCACAAGTTGAACATGAGTCAACAGTGTGATGCGGCAGCTAAAAAGGCCAATGTGATTTTAGGCTGCATCTATAGAAGTATATTGTCTAGATCAAGGGAAGTAATAGTGCCACTCTATTCTGCCTTAGTCAGGCCTCACCTAGAATACTGTGTCCAGTTCTGGGCACCACAATTCAAAAAGGATATTGACAAATTGGAGCGTGTCCAGACGAAGGCGACTAAAATGGTGAAAAGTCTGGAAACCATGCCTTATGAGGAAAGACTTAGGGAGCTGGGTATGTTTAGCCTGGAAAAGAGATGGTTAAGGAGTGATATGATAGCCCTGTTTAAATATTTGAAGGGGTGTCACATAGAGGATGGAGCGTGCTTGTTTTCTGCTGCTCCAGAGACTAGAGCATGGAGCAATGGATGCAAGCTCCAGGAACAGAGATTTCACCTCAACATTAGGAGGAACTTTTTTACAGTAAGAGCTGTTCGGCAGTGAAACACACTCCCTTGGAGCGTGGTGGGGTCTCCTTCCTTGGAGGTCTTTAAACAGAGGCTGGATGGCCATCTGTCGGGGATGCTTTGATTGTGATTTCCTGCGTGGCAGGGGGTTGGACTGGATGGCCCTCATGGTCTCTTCCAACTCTTCAATTCTATGATTCTATGAACATGACAAAGCATTATGTTCAGCTATAGAGACCTTGCTTCATTGCCTGACAAGGAGTGATGCTAGGCTGATAGGTAGGAGAAACAGGGACTTTTTAGTTGGTGGCCCCCACATTTATAGCTCATTCCCTGTTGTCAAATAGGCACACCCTAAAAACATTTTAATTTTAAGCTGTTTTTAACAGGATAGATTCACTTTGCATTTGTTCTTACTGTCCCTGTTTTTACATCTTGGTTAGCTAAAACAAAATAAAATGGTTTGTTTTTATTGTTTTTCCACTCATCTGAACCTTGCTGCCTAATTTCAATACTGCTATGAAACATTCATGGATTTTGCTAGATATTGTAATTGTTGTTGTTGTGTGCCTTCAAGTAATTTCCAACTTATGGCAACCATAAAGTGAACATATCATAGTGTTTTCTTGTCAAGATTTGCTCAGAGAGGGTTTGCCTTTGCTTTCCTCAGAGGCTCAGAGAATGTGACTTTCCCAGGGTTACCCTATGGATTTCCATGGCTGAGTAGGAAATCAAACTGTGGTCTCCCAGAGTCTTAGTCCAACACTCAAACCACTGTACAATGCTGGCTCTCATTTTTTTTGTACATTGTATGCCAATTGAAAAGGCAGCTAATATGTTTTTAAATAAACAAGATATACAGTATTTCCAAAGATGTAGCTATGTTAGACTGTAGAAGCAAAAACTATAAAGGACTTTATCAGACCTAGGTTACTGTTACTGTTCTTTTGTCAGCATAAACTGTGGCATTTTTATGCCTGCAAAAGACCCCCCCCCCCGCAACCACACTGGAACTCTGGTGGTGCAGTGGTTAAATGCCAGTACTGCAAGTCACCACGTTGCAGGTTCGATTCCAGCGGACTCAAAGGTTCACTCACCCTTCCATCCTTTCGTAGGTCGGTAAAATGAGTACCCAGCTTGTGGGGGCAATTAGCGAACACAGATTGGAAACTGCTTAATGCAGTGTAGATGTGTAAATAGCTATTGCTTAAAACAATTTGTAAGCCGCTCTGATAACCTTGAGGCTGAAGAGCGGGGTATAAATAAATAAATAAATAAATAAAAATTAAGCAGTGTCAATGAGGTTTCCCTGGCAGTAAAGGAGCTCCGTTTACTTCCGGGGTTGAGATCTCACCAATTCTCACGAGAAGACGCTAGTGTGGGAAATTTAAAATTAAAGCAAAAAACCCCCACAAAAAGTACAGCAAAGCACAAAAACACACTTTAAAAATCCCAAGTATAGGGGGTTGTCATAAAAAGAGCATCCCCTACGTGGCTGTCCCGATCTCACCTGGAAGTGTTCTGTCATTCACGCTGCATTCACGTGAACACAGTGGTGTGAAGTTTCAAATACCAGCAATTCTGGCAACAAAGCACCATGGCCAATCTATTGATGGCTTGGGCCATCAATAAAAAAGTACAGCTTATTGGCAAGATATGCTCACAAAAGAATGTCATCGTCTGGTATGCGCAGGTTTTCTCAATCATTAGGTGTCCTTATGATGCCATATTTGCTGTGTCTGATAAAGCCCAAAGATTTTTAAAAAATATTATAGTACAAGCTGCTTTGGGGAAAACCACCATGATTGGGAGACTAGACACACAACTTCTCCTCTTCCTGAAGTTGCTTAGGCAGTACGGCAGCAAATAAATAATTAAAGAAACACTCTTCTTCTCTGCACATTTTGTTAACAATTAGGCCTTTGTTTCCAGGAGGTGCATGTTGTTGTTGTCACTATTGCAGGAAATTCACAGATAGTGAGGATGATAGTGGAGACCTTGAGAAGTCACCAAAATGGATGGGAAGACCTCTATGCACCCCAAATGTTGCCTGTCCATGACACAAGTTTCATGGCCAAGAGTTTACTTTACTAGACATGAGTTGCTATAATAAATGTGCTCAGTCTTTAAACTGCTACATGATTTTGTTGTTTTTACCTGTATAGCTGGTCTCATTTTGTTGCTGCTGCTCCTGGTGATAATAATAATAATTAGCATTTCATTGTACTTTAATTCTTAATTTTTTTTCTTAAAATGTTGTCAATCTTGTGTCTATTTTATTGTAGGCTTCTGTCCATCAAAAACCAGGATGAAATGTAAAATGGAAAAATGAGTAAGATTCCCATCAGCTTTATGTCACTTGCAATAAAAATATCAAAATTCTATTTGCATGTTTTCCAGGTGCCACTGTCCATTTTACATTAGTAAAGCAGCAGTGAGAAAGTGAAAAAATTGGGTCTCTAGTATAGTACATATGGTCTGCACTGAAAAAGAAATCAACCTAAAATTAAATGATTCTCAGCATAATTTCTCACTTGCAGATTTGTTAAAAATAACTTCTTAAACCATTAAAAACACGTTTCTGTTTTTTTAATAATTAAAAACATATTTTGTATGACAAAAAATTACTAAACTGAGAAAAGTAGCTGTAGAAATCAAAACTGCAGTTTGCATGCTGTACAGAATGTGATATGATGACTACACTGGAATACATGCTGGACCCCGAAGGCACTCATATGGCTTCTAAATACATAAATGTATACCAGCAGAACCCGGCTGCCTAATCTGGCTACTATTTGAATGAAAGATGGTGGAATAAAGGCAGCAACAGAGAAAGCTTTATGCCTGTTTACTCAATGAAAACCCTCTCTTTTTCAGAAACCGATCACTGGCATCTTTCATGCTTAATTGCTTCCAAAAATGCAGAGCATTAGTTGTAGAATTGAGAGGCAAACTACAGCAGCACCTTTATATCCAGGTTCCATTAGGCTCTGTTGTGTCACTAGCAAGCTACAAGAAGGGCTGAACAACCTTTCACTGTTGAGTAAAGTGATTAATTTCACAGTTCCAGCTTTCAATTAATCCTTTCAGTGCAGGTGGAAAATGTGTATGTCACAACTGTCCTTTCATGTTCATTCACCTAGACAACCAAACTATTTCTGCATAGCTTCTTTCATAAAATCTCCATCTAAAAACTGAATTAAAAGTATACAGCTCAATATTAAGCAGCATGGAGGAAAATCAATCAATCAATCAATCAATCAATCATGTCCGCTCCGCATGAAATAACCCACCAACACACATGATATCATAGAGTGAGTGAAATAGGCCACAACTTTTATTGGTTACAGCTGCAGATTGGGTTGGCTCCCACATGGGTCCGGATCCAGGCACTGAACAAACTGCCTGTTGATGGATGCGCCCAGCCCTCCTCCCCATTGCCAGAACCTTTGGGATGACAGGAAAGAGTCCACCTGGGTGCGTGCCCCAGTGTGTTCCCGTGCAGCAACAGTGTCTGCCCCTGAGCTGGGCAAGACTGGATCTGCCCCCCACACCCCTTTAAGGGGACCCCAATACCAATGCCAGGAAGACACTGGTACTCAATATCCTGTCCCGGATCCAGGACCCATGCTAACTACCACAAAAGGTGGGCAAAGCACGAGCCCCCTGCAGCCTGACTTCTGCCTACCCACCACAGCTGCAGTCAATGACAAAACCTGCCTCAAGGCCTGAATCCCATCCTACGATGCAATCCTTCTGAGGGTACTCCAGGTACTCAATAGTAAGTTCCCCAAAAGTCCAACTGAGACTGTGCTCTTCATGGCCAAATACTCCATGTTCTGTCACTGTTGTTCAACTTCTGGCCCCACCTTAGCTGTCCTGCCTTCCCAACTGACCTTGACCTCTGTCTCCCTTGTAAACCATAGTGACCTATCTGCATCAGCCTTGCATGCACTTTACCACTGTATCTTTCTCCTGGCTGCTTCTGCAACTGAATCAAGGGAATGTTATGGGGTGCCCAGCTGCAGCCCTGGCCAAATGTTCCCCATGTAACCTTTGGGTTGCCACCTCCTTAACTCCCAAACCTGTGTCTCTGTATTTATTCTTTTGCCTAGAGGATGAAAACTCTGCTACAAACTTTTTGCTGTCTGACCCTTTTGATATGCTCAGAGGTTCAGTGTGCTAACCTGAGAATCCCAAGGTTCGCTGGTGCAATACAGTGATTTTCCAGGAAAGCAAAACAGAAAATATTGATCTTTTTATTGCCTTAGCGAGGAGTTGTTCAGGCGAAAATCCAACATGGCGGCAGCGGGCGCTTGCCCTCCTAGCAAGCCCCACTCTCACCTGGACAATCAGCTTTGTGCTTCTCTTTGAGGTTTTTATTGTTCAATAGTCCAAAAGAGCAAAAATGTGCACCCGTCTCGCAGTTTGTGAAAAAGTACAGCAAAATATGCAAAGGCTGTTACCAGTGTTTTTTGCCATTTTGGGGCCCCCTCCTTCTGAATAGTGTGGATTGGTGCTGGATCCTGTTTGGATTGTTAGGATTCCCAGTGAATTCCATGAGGGATATTTTCACAGTTTAGACGGGCCCAGAGTGTTTAGTAATATGTTTGTATTCTGTTTGGCTGAGGAAATCTATACCAATATTACATTAGTGACTACAATACAGTTTTTTAAACTAAATTATTGGTGACAAATTATGTAATAATCTGAATATCCTGTACTATGACTAGGTTAGGTTACATTGACCTGAGATAAACATATGGACCCCCCAAAATAAAGTGTTGAGGGCCCTCCAAAATTCCTTAAACCAGCCCTGTCTGGAGCCACATGCATCTACACTGACATGGGGTGTCTTTTACCAGTGGAGGCTAGTGCACCAGCTATAGCCTCTCCTGAACAAGGACAGGCTGGCCACAGTTCATCTGGTAACCTCCTGATTAGACTACATATGTATTGACTGCAGACAGGGCCGGTTTAAGGAATTTTGGGGCCCCCTGCAATGCTTTACTTTGGGGCCCCCATATGTTTATCTCAGATTAATGTAACCTAACCTATTCACCGTACAGGATGTTCAGATTATAGTAAGACCCCCGTATCGATGGATTCATTATCCATGGAACAGAAAACAGCACACCTACCATAGAGTCTTCCTAGAAAATGTGTCTTCCCAAGCCCTTTTCTAGGCCCTCCAAGGCAACTCTGTGGTATTTTAAACCAGAAGTCCCATTATTTTCAATGGCGTTCACTATTATTCATGGTTTTCAGAATCCACGCCCCCCCCTGAACCAATCCCCAGTGGATAAGAGGGGCCTACTATATTCCATAATTTGCCACCAATAATTTAGTTTAAAAACTATATTATAGGCACTAACATAATATTTTTTTTATTAGCAATTAATGTAATGGTGTAGATTTCCTCAAAGAAAAGAAAGAGTAGACTACAAGCTAAACATGAGTTAGCAGTGTGATGCAGCAGCAAAAAATGCCAAAGCGATTCTAGGCTGCATTAATAGGAGTAGTGTCTAGATCAAGGGAAGTAATAGTATCACTCCATTCTGCTTTGGTCAGACCTCACCTGGAATACTGTTTCCAATTCTGGGCACAAGAAAGATACTGAGGAGGATGGTGGGAGGTCTGGAAGCCATTACGCCCTATGAGGAACGGCTTAGGGAGCTGGGTATGCTTAGCCTGGAGAAGAGAAGGTTGAGAGGTGATGTGATAGCCATGTTTAAATATTTGAAGGGATGTCATATTGAGGAAGGAGCAAGCTTGTTTTCTGCTGCCCCAGAGACTAGGACACGGAGCCATGGGTTCAAACTACAGGAAAAGAGATTCCACCTGAATATTGGGAAGAACCTCCTGACAGTAAGAGCTGTTTGGAAGTGGAATACACTGCCTTGGAGTGTGGTGGAGTCTCCTTCTTTGGGTTTTTTTAAACATAGGTTGGATGGCTGAAGAAGACCAAGGGGGAAAGGGAGGGGAGAGGAACCAAGACATGTTAAAAGCAGCTGGAAAGATGGGCTGGAGGGGATATATGTGCAAGGAAGGAAAGGGAAGAAAGAAAGAAAGAAGCCCTTTCTGAGGGAGACAACCCTCAAATTCCCTGTTTCTCTCTCTCACACACACTCACCCTCTCCAATGTGCCTCTCCCTCCAGCTTCTGCCATGGAGGGCTTCTGTTTCTTTCTCTTTCTCTTTAGTTTTGGAGAGGCTGTTTGTTTGTTTTTTTTTAAAAGCCAGCAGGAGGTTTTTGGAGGAGGAGGGTAAGAGGGAGCTCCTCCCGGCTGTCTCCTGGCTGTCTCCTTCGTCAGATTAAGGAGGCCAACACGGGGCCCTCTTTTGACCTCGGGGCCCCCTCTTGACCTCGGGGCCCCCTGCCAATGCTGATTTGGCAGACAGGTTAAACCGGCCCTGACTGCAGAAATATGTCAGCGGCATACAGCTTGAAGACAGCTTGTAAGTTGCAGCAAATACAAAACGTATCTGTAAGATTTCAAACTAGGACAACATGCTGGAAACATATTTCATCTCCAGAAGGATATTGAAAAACTGGAATGTGTCCAGAGGAGGGTGCCCAAGATGAGGTTTTCTTGTCAGAATTTATTCAGAGAGAGTTTGTCCCTCCCTTTCTCTGAGGCTGAGAGAGTGTGACTTGTCCAAAGTCACCCAGTGGATTTCCATGGCCCAGTGGGGATCTGAACCCTGGTCTCCCAATTTCCTAGTCAAACCACTATGCCATGCTGGCTCTAATACCAACAATGCCAGGTGTTAAAGTTCATTTCTAAAAGTTCTCTTTCAGGTCTGACAGCAGCCCTCATGTGTTATATTTGTACTAGAGACCCTGAATTCTTCACCTTTGCCTTCCTGCTGCCCCAAAGTTAATTGGTGTCCTTGGGACAGGAAAAGGAATATCTCCCACAGTGCCTTTGAAAGTTCTGTGCACATTTACTCTGAATGCACCCAAAACCTTGCCACTTTTGGGTTGAGCAGAGCTCAGAGAGCTTCATGCATCCTTAGTTTGGTTAAATGTTTAAGTATCTTTAAAGAGGAGACTGCAACAATCCTCAGCTTTTTGTTTTGCTTTGCTTTGGTCTCTGATTGTTCTTGCTGCATATGTTGCCAGCCAAGTGAGGTATATTGCAAAATGGTCTGTTAGCAGTAATCAAATATAGTTATTATTTTTTAAAAAAATTCTGCTTGTGTAGAAAGCCATCTTGAGAGTGGAACCATAAATATGGCTAAGAAAGTTGTGTTTGCTTGGCTGAATCATCAGCTGTCAAGCTGGCTCATTGGTTGGGAACAGGGATTGTTTGAAAAGACAACCTAATAAGTGGCCCCACCTCCAACACATCTGACAGGTTACAAGAAGCCTAAGGCAGTGAAGTGGACAGCTGAGTGTCAAGAAGTGTAGAGTTACTGAAGATGGACCTTATGCCAGATCCATTGCTGTTGGCACCTGACTTTAACTAGCGGTTTATCATAATATAGATACTTCTGGCAGAGGCATTGGAGCAGTCCTAAAGCAAAGGGGGACAAATGGCATCTTATATCCTGTTCTCTTCCTCAACAAGAAGCTTTCCTGTTGCTCCATCCCAGAGAAAATATGTCATGCCATCATGTATGTGCTTGACAAATTAAAGCCACATGTATGAGGATGCCACTTTACTCTCCTAACTGACCATGCTGCCCTTCAGTGGCTCTACACAATACAGGGGGCTAACAAGAAACTGCTGCAGTGGAACCTGTCACTCCAAGACTTTGGGCCTGTCCAAATGGTGAAAATAATCCAAATGGCAATCACATGCAAGGTGATCTGTCCAAACAGACATTTGCATCAATACATTTGCATTCAGAAGGGGGGCAGCCAAATCCACCTTAAACTCCTTCAGGGAAGCCTTCTGAGCTTTTCTCAGTTTTTAAAAAGTTCCATACGGCACATGAAAGTGTGATTGTTAAGACGGTCGCATTCACATTGCTGCAACCAGGCAGTGTAATCTGATTGACAGGATGAGCATGGGGGGTGGAGCTAGCAAACAGGGAAAGCGCCTGCTGCTGCCATGTTGGATCTGCGCTATTCTGTGTTTTACATGTATGTTTCAAATCTGTTCTTTCCTAGATCACAGGATGAAATCACAACCAGTGTGGTTCTAGCCTCCAGCTTATTCCCAGAGCATCTGAGATTTGGCGGGGAGGGGCATGTGATGTTGGGCTCTCCAATGATCTGGGCAATACAGATGAGGGGTGTGGGTTCTCAGCACCTTCATCCTATACATTCATTAAGCAATAAAGCTGCAGGTTGCTTTGTCATAAGAGAAAAATCAGCATATTTTGTATGCTTGAAATCTCTTGCCTTAATAACAATGTTATTCATGTTGTATTCATAAAAAGTATCAGACTCTCAGTGCTAGGTATTTATGTTGCTCCATCCCAGGGAACTTTTCATGTTCATATTGAGAAAAGTTTACAATGTCCTGTTAAAAATAAACAGCATCCCAGCCCTCTCCCTCTCTCTACCAACATATAGTCCAATAGCTGCTGTGCTTCCACATCTCATCTGAACCCATTTGTCACCCAAACAGGCCTCAATGATGAAGCAGCAGAAGAGAGTTCTGAAAACATTCTTCATATATTCCAACACCTCTAGCCTCCATCAGCCATCGAGAGAATGAGTCTGGGCTTACAGTGGGGTGGGGAAAGGGCACCCATGCTCCCAGTGTCCCTGCATGAACTGACGCCAGGTTTTTGAATACTGAGCAAAAAGCTCTGAAAGGAGATGTACATGCTCAGTTTCTTCCCTGTGGTTGGGAACCTGGATTCCCACTGGCAGGGAGGCTTCCATGAGCATTCAACCAAACATGCTTAGTTAGAAGGACTGTGCAAAAGTTTGAAACTCAGCCCAATGTGCACAGAGATGCTGAAGGCAGGACTTGCATGTGCACCCCATCTCCTCCCCCACTTTAAACCCTAAGGCATCCATCTTTGAGAACTCCCAGAGAACAGGAGAAGTCCCAGCAGACTGGAGGAGGGCAAAGGTTGTCCACTTCTTCAAAAAGGGGAAAAAAGAGGATCCCAACAATTATTGTCCAGTTAATCTGATATCAATACCAGGGAAGATTCTAGAGCAGATCATTAAATAGAGAGTCTGTGAACATTTAGAAGGCATTGCCATAATCACAAAAAGTCAACATGGGTTTCAGAGAAACAAGTTATGCCAGACTAATCTGATCCCTTTTTTTGATAAAATTACTAGCTTGGTAGATGAAGGGAACGCTGTGGATATCGCATACCTTGATTTCAGTAAGGCCTTTGACAAGGTTCCCCATGACATTCTTGTAAACAAGCTTGTAAAATGTGGGCTACACAAGTTAACTGTTCAATGGATTTGTAATTGGTTGACCGGCCGAACCCAAAGGGTGCTCAGCAGTGGCTCCTCTTCATCTTGGAAGGATGTGACCAGTGGGGTGCCACAGGGTTCTGTCCTGGGCCCAGTGCTATTCAACATCTTTATCAATGACTTGGATGACAGAATTAGGGACATACTTATCAAATTTGCAGATGACACCAAATTAGGAGGAGTAGCTAATACCCTAGAGGACAGGATCAAAATTCAAAATGACCTGGATAGACTGGAAAGCTGGGCCAAAGCTAACAAAATGAAATTCAGTATGGAGAAATGTAAGGTAGTGCACTTAGGGTGGAAAAACGAAATGCACAGGTAGAGGATGGGGGAGACCTGTCTGAACAAGACTACGTGCAAAAGGGATCTAGGAGTCCTAGTAGACCACAAGTTGAACATGAGTCAACAGTGTGATGCGGCAGCTAAAAAGGCCAATGTGATTTTGGGCTCCATCAATAGAAGTATAGTGTTTAGATCAAGGGAAGTAATAGTGCCACTCTATTCTGCCTTGGTCAGAACTCACCTAGAATACTGTGTCCAGTTCTGGGCACCACAATTCAAAAAGGATATTGACAAATTGGAGCGTGTCCAGAGGAAGGCAACTAAAATGGTGAAAAGTCTGGAAACCATGCCTTATGAGGAAAGACTTAGGGATACGGGTATGTTTAGCCTGGAAAAAAGATGGTTAAGGGGCGATATGATAGCCCTGTTTAAGTATTTGAAGGGGTGTCACATTGAGGATGGAGCAAGATTGTTTTCTGCTGTTCCAGAGACTAGAACGCGGAGTAATGGATGCAAGCTCCAGGAACAGAGATTTCACCTCAACATTAGGAGGAACTTTCTGACAGTAAGAGCTGTTCGGCAGTGGAACACCTTCCTTCGGAGCGTGGTGGGGTCTCCTTCCTTGGAGGTCTTTAAACAGAGGGCCATCTGTCAGGGATGCTTTGATCGTGATTTCCTGCGTGGAAGGGGGTTGGACGGGATGGTCCTTGTGGTCTCTTCGAACTCTACAGTTCTATGATTCTATGATTCTAAAGCCTGAAAACGGTACAGTCATAAGCCAAGGAGGGTTCTCTTTAGCCTCAGCTGTTTCAGGGAGCAATTGGGAGGGAGTCAATAACTGGGGTAGTGGTCACAAAATGGGAGTGTCACCAGTCTGGTGGCCACCAGTTATTGACTATCAGACCCCCCTCCTCCCAACACACAAACACAAAAGTTCCTCTGCACAACACAGTGTTATGCACAGGGGAATTACTTTCTGATGGTATGAATGAATGAAGGTTAAACCTGATTTTTGTATACCTGATCAGCAGTAGTCACATCAAAGGTTTCTTTGAATAAATAAATAAATAAAGACCACCTTGAAACTGCAAACCGGTCTCTATCTTGTATGGTGCTTAAAGTCCCCGTTGTGGGGAGAGTGTAAGACAGCCTTTATATTGTTAGGGCTGGAATTAAATTTAGGGGAATTGGATAATTCCAAAAAAAAAAAAAAAAAGAAAAAAAAGAAAAGAAAAAAAAAAGCAGTAGTCAACGTCTTTTCCTTTTGCTGGAAGAAAAGTTCCCTCAGAAAATAAAGTCTTTTTTCCAGTGCAAGATTCCACTGCTGGTTAAATTTGGTGTTCTGATGGGCTTCCCAATATAAAAGGATATTATGAAGCTAATTAGTTGAGATATGTTATAGAAGGAATTATAGGACAGGGAGATTTAGAATGGTTAGAGAAAGATATAGGGAGCAGATAAAATAATATGGAATATATTTTTAGGTAATTTTACGAAAAAGGAAATTAAAGGAATTGAGAACCCATTTCTGCAAAATATATTGGAAATATGGTATAAATATAAGAAAGATTTTTTCCCGTATTGATTCAGTTTTAACACCAGTTATAATGGGGGAAAAAAATCCCAAATAATTTGAAGGAAAAAATAGGAAAAGAATTAAAGAAAAGAGGACTAGAGAAAATAGAGGGATGGATAGGATGGATGTGTGAGAAAGGGAGTATAAGAGAGAAATTATATGGAGTGAAAATTTCATGGTTTAATTGCATACAGTTAGAACAGTGATTAAAAATTGGAAAAAGAATAATAAAGAAAGAAGGGAGTTTACAAAAATTTGAAGATGTGGTGAAAAAGGTGAAAAGATGGATAATAATGAAAGTTTGAAAGGTATTACAAGTGAATTATATAAAATATTGATTAAAAAATAAGGATAATAAAGACAAAGTTGAATATTTAAGGAGACTATGGGAGGAAGATTTGAAACAAAAAATTGGAGATCATGAATGGGATAAGATTTGGAAACAAAGACAACTAAAAAATATGTCAATACAGATAAAGGAAAATTACTATAAAATAATATGGAGATGGTATTTGACACCAGCAAGATTGCATAATATAAATAAGAATAACTGTAAATATTGTTGGAGAGATTGTCAAGAAATAGGTACATATATGCATATGTGGTAGAATTGTAAATTTGTACAGCAATTTTGGAAAATGGTCTTTATAGAAATAAAGAATATCTTGAATATAAATTTAGAAAGGAAACCGAGCATAGCATTGATGTCAATTTATAATGGAAAGAATGGGAATCAAGCAGAAAAGGATTTAATAACAAATTTATTAACAGCAGCAAGATTAATTATAGCAAGATACTGGAAAATGCAAATAAATGTACAAGTGGAGGAGTGGTATAAAGACATTTGGAAAATGGCAATAAATGATAAGTTGACATGTAGAATTAAAGTAAGAAGAGGAATATGGAAAGAAAGTGATTTTGATAAAATTTGGAAAGTATTTGTTAAAAAAGTATTACAGACAAAAGATGGGAGGTTACCTCCACGAGAAGAAATGAGATTCTGGAAAGATTAGGTAAGGGATAATGGCTCCGGTGAAGGGGGGCACTGTGGTAGGAGGGGGGGGTAGAGGAATTCATATTCTTGAAAAGAATTATAGTAAAGAACTTATGTTAACTTTTGAAATTAGTTAATAGAAATATTGTTACGAACATTTTAAAAAATGGTGTTCTGAGAGGGTGGTGAGACAGAGAGAAAGCTGTCCCCTGAAGATCCCAAGGCTTGGACAGGCTCAGATGGGGAAATGCAGGTTTTCAGAAAGCCGGGACCTAAGCCATCTAGGGCTTTAAACAACATGACATTTCAATATGGCTTAGGTTCAGACTACCTGCATCTGCCCATCTGAGCCTGCCCGAACCTTGTGATCTTCAGGGGACAGCTTTCTCTCTGTCTCACCACCCTCCCAGGCTTGTGTGGTGTGGACATAGGAAAGTGCCTTCTTGGTGGATGCATCTAGGCTATGGGAACTCCCTCTAGAGCGAAGCGTGGTTGGTCCTTTCTCTTGATCTCTTTTTGCCAGCAGGCAAAGATCTCCCTATTTATTTATTTTATTTATTAGTTATATATACCCCGCTCTTCAGCCACAAGGCTATCAGAGCGGCTTACAAATTGTTTTAAGCAATAGCAATTTACACATCTACACTGTATTAAGCAGTTTCCAATGTGGGTTAGCTAATTGCCCCCACAAGTCGGGTACTCATTTAAAGAGTACTAAATAGGTAAAGAGTACCTATTTAAAGAGGCCTTAGCATTTAGATGGTTGTGTTATTATGAGTGTGCTGTTTAACTTAAGCCGTCTGAGGGCTCACACTAAGACTCTAAACTATCTAGTCCGTGAGCTGCTCTTCGCTGACGATGCTGCCCTTGTTGCCCACACAGAAGCAGCTCTGCAGCGCCTAACATCCTGCTTCGCAACAGCTACAGAGCTGTTTGGGCTGGAAGTCAACCTGAAGAAAACAGAAGTTCTTTACCAGCCTGCACCACAGGACGAACACCACCATCCCCACATTGCCGTCGGCAATTCTGTGCTTAAGTCTGTTCAGCAGTTCACCTACCTGGGAAGCACCATCTCCTCAGATGCCAAGATTGACAAAGAGATCGATCACAGATTAGCAAAGGCACATAGCACATTTGGAAGACTTTACAAAAGAGTGGAGTAATAAACACCTGAGGCGAAGCACAAAAATCAGTGTGTATAGAGCCATTGTACTGTCTGTTCTCCTTTATGGGTCTGAAACATGGGTCACCTATCGCCACCACTTACGACTCCTCGAACGCTTCCATCAGCGCTGTTCACGCACAATCCTAAATATACACACTGGACTGACTATGTGACGAATGTTGCTGTCCTTGAGCAAGCAGGGATCACCAGCATTGAGGCCATGATATTGAGAACACAGCTGCGCTGGGCAGGGCATGTTTCTAGGATGGAGGACCATCGCCTCCCCAAAATAGTACTCTATGGTGAACTCGTCACGGGTCAGCGTAAGAGTGGCGCTCCAAAAAAGCGATACAAGGATTCCCTGAAACAACATCTCAGGCTTGACCAAATTGATCACCAACAATGGTCCACCCTGGCCTCACATTGGGAGGCATGGAGATGCACTATCCACAATGCTGCAGCCTTATTTGAGAACTCACGCCGAACAAGTCTTGAAGAGAAATGACAACGCAGAAAGAATCACAACCCAAAAACATCACCCAAGGAGACCTGCTGTGCTTTTTGCAACCGGACTTGTTTATCTCGGATTGGCCTTTTTAGTCATCAGCGCGCTTGCAGAAAGCGCGGGATGATTCCTTCTTGAATCTTTGCTTGCGAAGAAAAGCCAGAGAGAGAGAGCATTTAAATGGTTGTGTTGTTATGAGTGTGCTGTTTTTAAGATGTAATGAGTGCTTCAAATGTTTTTAATTGTTTTAAAATTAATATCTTAAAGTAATCTTTTAATTGGATTGGTAATTTCAAGTTTTTAAAACTTTTACATTTCATACTTTGTTTTAACTTAAAATGAAGGGTGCCTTGAGTCCATTTTGGGAGAAAAGCAGGGTATAATTTAAATAAATAAATTATAAAAATTGATAAGCATAAAGCAAATGTGTATAATACAAATACAAATAATACAAACAGAGCTAAATAAACTAATAGCTGTGTCTGGAAATGACCAGAATGATATGCTGTGGACATATATGCATATTAAGGCCAAGCCAAACCAGCTCTTATACAATTGAAATAAGGAGACAGGGAATGGTGTTCCTAATCATAGGCTTAGAGTTTACTGAGTCACATCTGAGAAATGTCACAGCACACAAGTTTTCTTTTGAGTTTCTCGCCACTGCTTCTTATGCAGCCCTCTGCCTTTAATTCCATTTACTACACCTCATGGGCAGAAGGTAGTTTTCTGGCACCTGCAGCCACATGAATACAACAGCATCATTTATTAAAACATTTGCTCATCCAACAATTGCTTAAATAGTTTATATAACTATTATGATAAGGGGAGATTTGAAGGACTTGCTGGCTTGTTCAGTACTCCCCCCTTCATCTTCTCCAAAGGAAAAAGAACACACAAACACATGCTCGCTTGAGCGTGTGCGCACACACACACACTAGTTCCTTTTACAATATGCTCTTTCTTGTTAGTCATAAGCCTTGGAGGTTGCTCTCAGTTTCTGCCATGTTACCAGCAAGCATGTTTTGATGAACTTGAATGCACTTCCTCCAAAATACAGTTTGCTTGATATACCACTACTGTGAGGCATTGATGTACAAGAGTCCAGGCAGCCCCAAACACACAGGCTTTGTATAGAGCTCCGACTGTGGCAAAATAACAAGTACTAGGAGTGAAATTATTGCAGAACTGTAGGTCCTCTTTCAGCATTTTTATATATTGTTGAAACTGCCCTAGGATTATAGCTTCCTGGAATGATATGCATTCATTCTAAAGATCGTGTATTTCTAGATGACAGGCCTGTTTTATGAATTAATGGGTGGGCATAATACTCTGCAAAAGAACAAGTTCCTTGCAGTGCAATTAGTTAGAGCTGAGTAATCAAGCATGCATTTTGCATGGGGAAGGCTTGAGGTATCAGCATTTCCAGTGAAGGATCTCAAAAGGTAGGAGGTGATGGGAAAGACAACACATGGGAGAGTTGCTGATAATGTGAATAAAACTGGTCTTGATGGATCGATAATTTGACTTTATAAAACAACTTCCTATTTACAGTTTGAATTTTGACTCTTCTACTCTGTTCTGAAAACATATCTGATTTTGTTATTATTGTGTGCCTTCAAGTCATTGCTGACTTATGGCAACCCTATCACAAGGTTTCCTTGGTAAGATTTGTTCAGAGAAGGTTTGCCTTTGCCTTCCTCTGAGTCAGGGAGAGTGAATTGCCCAAGGTCACCCAGTGGGTTTCCATGGTTTAGCAAGGATACCAACTCCAGAGTCAAACGCTCAAACCACTACACCATGCCAGCTCAAAAATTATTAGTTGTTGCTGTTGCTGTGTGCCTTCAAGTCATTTCTGACTTATGGTGACCCTAAGGTGAACCTATCATAGGGTTCTCTTGGCAGGATTTCTTCAGAGGGGGTTGCCATTGCCTTTCTCTGATACTGAGAGACTATGACTTGCTTAAGATCGCTCAGCAGGTTTCCATGGCTGAGTGGGGATCTGAACCCTTGTCTCCAGAGTCCTATTGGAGTCCTAGGAGATTATCACATGCTAAAAATATCCCAGGACAGAAAGGACAGGAAATTGCTAAAAGGCTTACCTTTTAGATGATGCCGTTCCTGTCCTGGGATGCTCCTGTTCTGCTTCTGTTCCTCCCCCACTTCCTCTTATTCATGAGAAAATCTGTGAATAAGAAACTTGTTCCATTATCATAACGGAATGACAGGCGAGTGAACAGGAGCCTCGTTCTGCTCCTGGGATGACGACTGAACGTGACGTCACCAGGAGGTCTGTGCCGGACAATTCTGGGTGCGATTGGGACAGCCAGGTAAGTGACACCCTCCCCCCCCCTCCCAGGTTACTTGTAATTTTAAAAGTCTGTTTTGGGGCTTGGTTTTAAAAAAACTTTTATTTGTCCTTTTATTTTGAAATTTCCCACATGATCATTGTCTCGCGAGAATGAGCGGGATTTGGCTTCACTGCAGTAAAAGCAGCTTTACTACAGCTGCTTTTACTGCAGTGAAGCCGAGGGGAGGGGGAGCCGTTTCTATACCGTGAAAAGGTAGGTGTTTGAAAAGTTTTTTTCTTCAGTGTTACAGGGACGGGAGTGGGGCTGGTGGAGAGTTTAGTGGGACAGAGATAGTTTCTAGGGATTCGTGTGATACTCTCCCTAGTCCAACACAGAGAGGGTTGGTTCTCTGATTTACAGTGCATATAATCAATCTGCAGACACTTTCTGCTAAGAGAGCTTCTGAATGTTTTCATTATAAGGTTTATAGTAGTAAACCAAAGAGGGGTAAGCAAAGCAACCTGTCAGTGTTCAGAGAAGTAGAGTAAAGATAGCTGTTTAGCAAGTAAAGTATGTAGCCCTATCTCCATCCAGTTCAAAGAGAGAGCAGGTTGAGATGACTCTCTCAGCAAGTGGCAGTTGATGCAAGGCTAGCAAAGACCAAACTCTGCACTTTAGAAACCAATGTCTTTAAGTTCACCACAAGAAGACACTTATTATGTATTTGCTGTTCTTCACATTAATACGTCCTTCCATTTATAGTGCTATGTTCGGACTTTTTTGGACGTCTTAAATGTAATGGAAGCAGCCTCGCCACGTTGCGAGGCTGCTGCGCTGCAGGGCGTCCCTTTCGCATGATGCCCGTCCCTGCTGGTACTGTTGCGGTACCACAGGGACATTTGAGTGTTATATTTCGGCGATTTTTACTCATGAAAGTTGATCGTGAGTAAAAATCGCTGAAATATAACACTCAAATGTCCCTGTGGTACCGCAACAGTACCGGCAGGGACGGGCGTCATGCGAAAGGGACGCCCTGCAGCGCAGCAGCCTCGCAATGTGGCGAGGCTGCTTCCGTTACATTTAAGACGTCCGAAAAAGTCCTTCATGTCTAGATACCGCTGGCTCTGTTATCTTATACTAGTGTAGCCTCACCTTGAACACTGATCACATTGGGACAGGACAAGAGAGGAAATAAAAAGGGAGACACAGGAATGGTCTCACTCTCCCACAAGTCTTCAACTGATTTGATAAGGATGAATGCTCTCTCTCTCTCTCGCCCTCTCTGTATATGGCAAGTCAGGTTTTATTTTCAGCAAAACAATTATTTCTGCAATGTAGATGCAGTCTGAGTTATACTAAGAGGTCTGCAACTCCCCATGTGTTTTAATAGAATCAATTTTTAGGTCTAAATTAGAAAAAAAAAAGGCCACTGAAAACTAATGGGACTTCTTAAGAGTTTTTTCCCTTTTTTTTAAAATGCTATCAGTTGTGATCTCAGCTTAACAATCACAAAATATTTCTGAAATGGGAATATTTGCTTCTTAAATAAACTTGGGACCAAAGAATATGCTATGTGTAGTTAGCACCTTAGGGCCTTACCTGATTCATTCTCCCCCTCCTCCCCCCCCTGCTCACGCACAAGGATTAAATAGCCCTTTCTCCTACCATTCATCTGCTTAAGATTTCAGCTTTTTGAGAGTGAAATGAGAGTGCACTCTAAAGTATAGCCCCCACCTCCCACACTTATCACTTATTATCATCCAGTTAGTCTGACATCAATACCAGGGAAGATTCTAGAGCAGATCATTAAACAGAGAGTCTGTGAACATTTAGAAGGCAATGCCATAATCACAAAAAGTCAACATGGGTTTCAGAGAAACAAGTCATGCCAGACTAATCTGATCTCTTTTTTTGATAAAATTACCAGTTTGGTAGATGAAGGGAACACTGTGGATATTGCATACCTTGATTTCACTAAGGCCTTTGACAAGGTTCCCTATGACAAGTTTGTAAAATGTGGGCTAGACAAGTTAACTGTTCAATGGATTTGTAATTGGTTGACCGGCCGAACCCAAAGGGTGCTCAGCAGTGGCTCCTCTTCCTCTTGGAAAGATGTGACCAGTGGGGTGCCACAGGGTTCTGTCCTGGGCCAGTGCTATTCAACATCTTTATCAATGACTTAGATGAGGGAATTAGGGGCATACTTACAAAATTTGCAGATGACACCAAATTAGGAGGAGTAGCTAATACCCTAGAGGACAGGATCAAAATTCAAAATGACCTGGATAGACTGGAGAGCTGGGCCAAAGGTAACAAAATGAAATTCAATACGGAGAAATGTAACATACTGCACTTAGGGCAGAAAAAACAAAATGCATAGATATAGGATGGGAGAGACCTGGCTGAATGAGACTACATGCGAAAGGGATCTAGGAGTCCTAGTAGACCACAAGTTGAACATGAGTCAACAGTGTGATGCGGCAGCTAAAAAGGCCAACGCGATTTTGGGCTGCATCAATTGAAGTATAGTGTCTAGATCAAGGGAAGTAATAGTGCCACTCTATTCTGCCTTGGTCTGACCTCACCTGGAATACTGTGTCCAGTTCTGGGCACCACAATTCAAAAAGGATATTGACAAATTGGAGCGTGTCCAAAGAAGGGCGACTAAAATGGTGAAAAGTCTGGAAACGATGCCTTATGAGGAGAGACTTAGGGAGCTGGGTATGTTTAGCCTGGAAAAAAGACGGTTAAGAGGCGATATGATAGCCCTGTTTAAGTATTTGAAGGGGTGTCACGTTGAGGATGGAGCAAGCTTGTTTTCTGCTGCTCCAGAGACTGGAACACGGAGCAATGGGTGCAAGCTCCAGGAACAGAGATTCCACCTCAACATTAGGAGGAACTTTTTGACAGTAAGAGCTGTTCGGCAGTGGAACGCACTCCCTCGGAGCGTGGTGGGGTCTCCTTCCTTGGAGGTCTTCAAACAGAGGTTGGATGGCCATCTGTTGGGGATGCTTTGATTGTGATTTCCTGCGTGGCAGGGGGTTGGACTGGATGGCCCTCGTGGTCTCTTCCAACTCTACGATTCTACAATTCTATGATTCTATGGTTTATTCCTCAGATAACAAACCATATCAGTTGACCCTGTTATTAGTACAGTCCTTTAAATATTGACACTTAATAAAGTTCTTGGCAATGACTTCTTCTACCATTGTAGTATTTGAGAGATTTCTTTCATTAATGAGTGTATGCCTTTTTTAACACCATATAGCTTAAGCACAGCTACCGGGGAAATTCTCTCTTCATATAAAATTAAGAAAAAAAAAAAAAAGAGAGATCTTATTTTCACCTTAGTTTGTGAAGGCTAATGTTTTCACCACCATTTTTTCACCGTACTACTAGAAGCCCACCTTGATTCCTGTAAGTATAATAATAAATTAATTGGTAGTGTTTTTCCCCCCTTCTTCTTGACTCTAGCACTGGAAATCCTTCACACTGTCACTGGAAATCCCCTTTCCCTTACCTGCCAAGCAAGCTCCTAGGATAGACTCTAGCAGCAGTGCCAGTGAGTCAGAAGACTCACTGCATGCTGCTTCAGTGGTCAGAACACATAGCTGTTCAAATTTGGAAATACAAGTGTCCTCTGTCTTAGCCATGCCCCTTGGGTTGGAGATCTGCTTGACTAGGCAGATGGGAAACAAGCAGATGCTGTTTGCTAAGAAAAACAACAGTGGTATGGAAGGCAAAATCTGTCTCTTTAACTTACTTCCACTTTCCCATTATCAAATATCAATTTCTTTCCATCCCAAATATGCAGTTTCCAGATTTCAGTAAATTCTTTAAAAATGTCCTGAACTGAAATTCTCCCTCATTTGCACTGGAAAATTCAGTTGGGACAGCTACTTCCAGCATGCTGTCTTTTCCTGCCAATGTAAGATCATAAGGGGAAGGCTTTCTCTTGGTCCTGCCATCACCACAGGTTTGTTTGGTGAGGATGTGAGAGACCCTTTCCGGTGGCTGCTCCTACCCTCTGGAATACCCTTCTACAGGAGGCCCCCTCCCTGCTTTCTTTTTGCTGGCAGGCAAAGACATTTTTATTCCTGCAGGCTTTTAATTTGTAGCTGCAGGCACAGAGACTTTCATTGGGATATGCTTTTTAGTGTTTTTATTCTTTTAACTTTTATATGTTTTATATATAATTTTAAATTGTAATGATTTTAATTCTTTTTAACTGTCATATTTTTTAAATTGTTTTTTATGTGTTGTAAGATGCCTTGGGTCCCATTCTTGGAGAAAGGCAGCATATAAAGCAAATAAATAAATAATAAATCAGTTGGATGAGTCAGGGGGGAGATCTAGTGGGGAGTGAATGTATACTGGGGGAATGACTTGAGTGAAGGAAACATCTGACATCAGTTGGTTGAAATATTATTACAGTCGTCCCTTCACATTCGCGGGGGTTCCGTTCTGCGGACCCCCGCGAATGTGAAAAATCCGCGAATAAAAAACACCCCTCCCCCTCCCTCCCCAGGCTTTCGCGGGGCCTTGCTAGGCCCCGCGGAGGTCTCCCCGGCCCTCCCTCCCTCCCTGCCCAGGCCTTCGCGGGGCCTTGCTAGGCCCCGCGGAGGTCTCCCCGGCCCTCCCTCCCCAGGCCTTCGCGGGGCTTTCCTAGGCCCCACGGAGGTCTCCCTGGCCCTCCCTCCCTCCCTCCCCAGGCCGTCGCGGGGCCTTCCTAGGCCCCGCGGAGGCCTCCCCGGCCCTCCCTCCCTCCCTCCCCAGGCCTTCGCGGGGCCTTGCTAGGCCCCGCGGAGGTCTCCCCGGCCCTTCCTCCCTCCCTCCCAGGGCCTTCGCAGGGCCTTGCTAGGCCCCGCGGAGGTCTCCCCAGCCCTCCCTCCCTCCCTGCCCAGGCCTTCGCGGGGCCTTGCTAGGCCCTGCGGAGGTCTCCCCAGCCCTCCCTCCCTCCCTCCCCAGGCTTTCGCGGGGCCTTGCTAGGCCCTGCGGATGTCTCCCCGGCCCTCCCTCCCTCCCTCCCCAGGCCTTCGCGGGGCCTCCGGAGGGCCTCCGGGGGTCCCGCGAAGGCCTCCCCACCCCTCCCCAGGCCTTCGCGGGGCCTCCGGAGGGCCTCTGGGGGTCCCGCGAACACCTCCCCACCCCTCCCCAGGCCTTCGCGGGGTCTCCGGAGGGCCTCCGGGGTCCCGCGAAGGCCTCCCCACCCCTCCCCAGGCCTCCGCGGGGCCTCCGGAGGGCCTCCGGGGGTCCCGCGAAGGCCTCCCCACCCCTCCCCAGGCCTCCGCGGGGCCTCCGGAGGGAATCCGGGGGTCCCGCGAAGGCCTCCCCACCCCTCCCCAGGCCTCCGTGGGGCCTCCGGAGGGCCTCCGGGGGTCCCGCGAAGGCCTCCCCACCACTCCCCAGGCCTTCGCGGGGCCTCCGGAGGGCCTCCGGGGGTCCCACGAAGGCCTCCCCACCCCTCCCCAGGCCTTCGCGGGGCCTCCGGAGGGCCTCCGGGGGTCCCGCGAAGGCCTCCCCACCCCTCCCCAGGCCTCCGCGGGGCCTCCGGAGGGCCTTCGGGGGTCCCGCGAAGGCCTCCCCACCCCTCCCCAGGCCTTCGCGGGGCCTCCGGAGGGCCTCTGGGGGTCCCGCGAACACCTCCCCACCCCTCCCCAGGCCTTCGCGGGGTCTCCGGAGGGCCTCCGGGGGTCCCGCGAAGGCCTTCGCACCGCTCCCCAGGCCTTCGCGGGGCCTCCGGAGGGCCTCCGGGGGTCCCGCGAAGGCCTCCCCACCCCTCCCCAGGTCTTCGCGGGGCCTCCGGAGGGCCTCCGGGGGTCCCGCGAAGGCCTCCCCACCCCTCCCCAGGTCTTTCACGGGGCCTCTGGAGGCCCCGTGTGGCGGTTTTGGGGGGGCCTGGGGGGGGCCCTCCCAAAACCGCGAATAACCGAAACCGCGAATGTCAAGTTCGCGAATGTGGAGGGACAACTGTATATGAGGGCTGTCTATTAAATAATGAGATGGATACAATAACCCATCTTTATTTATATGTCTATGTCTCTCTCTCTCTCTCTCTCTCTCTCTCTCTCTCTCTCTCTGGCTTTTCTTCACAAACGAAGATTCAGGAAGGACTCATCCCACGCTTTCTGCAAGTGTGCTGATGACTAAAAAGGTCAATCCGAGATAAACAAGTCCGGTTGCAGAAAGCATAGCAGAAGGTCTCCTTGGGTGATGTTTTTGGGTTGTGATTCTTTCTGTGTTGTCGTTTCTCTTCAAGACTTGTTCGTCATGAGTTCTCAAATAAGGCTGCAGCATTGTCGATAGTGCGTCTCCATGCCTCCCGATGTGAGGCCAGGGTGGACCATTGTTGGTGATCAGTTTGGCCAAGCCTGAGATGTTGCTTCAGGGAGTCCTTGTATCACTTTTTTGGAGTGCCCCTCTTACGCTGACCCATGGCGAGTTCACCGTAGAGTAGTATTTTGGGGAGGCGATGGTCCTCCATCCTAGAAACGTGCCCTGCCCAGCGCAGCTGTGTTCTCAATATCATGGCCTCAATGCTGGTGATCCCTGCTTGCTGAAGGACAGCAACATTCGTCACATAGTCAGTCCAGTGTATATTTAGGATTGTACGTAGACAGCGCTGATGAAAGTGTTCGAGGAGTCGTAAGTGGTGGCGATAGGTGACCCATGTTTCAGACCCATAAAGGAGAATAGACAGTACAATGGCTCTATACACACTGATTTTTGTGCTTTGCCTCAGGTGTTTATACTCCAGACTCTTTTGTGAAGTCTTCCAAATGCACTATATGCCTTTGCTCATCTGTGATCGATCTCTTTGTCAATCTTGGCATCTGAGGAAATGATGCTTCCCAGGTAGGTGAATTGCTGAACAGACTTGAGCACAGAGTTGCCGACAGCAATGTGGGGATGGTCGTGTTTGTCCTGTGGTGCAGGCTGGTAAAGAACTTCCATTTTCTTCAGGTTGACTTCCAGCCCAAACAGCTCTGCAGCTGTTGCTGAAGCAGGATGTTAGGCACTGCAGAGCTGCTTCTATGTGGGCAACAAGGGCAGCATCGTCAGCGAAGAGCAGCTCACGGACTAGATAGTTTAGAGTCTTAGCGCGAGCCCTCAGACAGCTTAAGTTAAACAAGCTACCATCAATATGGTAACGTATATAGATGCTGTCGTCTTCTTCAAGCTCTGTCGTAGCCCTTTGGAGCATCATGCTGAAGAAGATTGTAAATAAAGTTGGAACAAGAACACAACCTTGCTTCACTCCATTAGTTATTAGAAAGGGCTATGAAAGAGTATCGCCATATCCGACTTGCCCGTGCTGGCCCTCGTGTAGCAAGATAACCATTTTAAGGAATTTGGAGGGACATCCTAGTCTTTCCAGGATCTGCCACAGACCTTTTCTACTCACATTGTCGAAGGCTTTGGTGAGGTCGACAAATGTTACATAGAGACCATTGTTCTGCTCCCTACATTTTTCTTGCAGTTGTCTAAGGGCAAATACCATATCTGTAGTACTCCTATTGGCTCTGAAGCCACATTGGCTTTCAGGGAGAAGTTCTTTGCAGCTCTGCAGCACCTAACATCCTGCTTCGCAACAGCTGCAGAGCTGTTTGGGCTGGAAAGTCAACCTGAAGAAAAAGGAAGTTCTTTACCAGCCTGCACCACAGGACGAACACCACCATCCCCACATTGCCGTCGGCAATTCTGTGCTCAAGTCTGTTCAGCAGTTCACCTACCTGGGAAGCATCATCTCCTCAGATGCCAAGATTGACAAAGAGCTCGATCACAGATTAGCAAAGGCATATAGCGCATTTGGAAGACTTCACAAAAGAGTCTGGAGTATAAACACCTGAGGCAAAGCACAAAAATCAGTGTGTATAGAGCCATTGTACTGTCTATTCTCCTTTATGGATCTGAAACATGGGTCACCTATCGCCACCACTTACGACTCCTTGAACGCTTTCATCAGCACTGTATACACACAATCCTAAATATACACTGGACTGACTATGTGACGAATGTTGCTGTCCTTGAGCAAGCAGGGATCAGCAGCATTGAGGCCATGATATTGAGAACAAAGCTGCGCTGGGCAGGGCACATTTCTAGGATGGAGGACCAACGCCTCCCAAAAATAGTACTCTACGGTGAACTCGCCGTGGGTCAGCATAAGAGGGGCGCTCCAAAAAAGCGATACAAGGACTCCCTGAAACAACATCTCAGGCTTGACCAAATTGATCACCAACAATGGTCCGCCCTTGCCTCACATCGGGAGGCATGGAGACGCACTATCCACAATGCTGCAACCTTATTTGAGAACTCACGCTGAAGAAGTCTTCAAGAGAAATGACAACGCAGAAAGAATCACAACCCGGAAACATCACCCAAGGAGACCTTCTGCTATGCTTTCTGCAACCGGACTTGTTTATCTCGGATTGGCCTTTTTAGTCATCAGCACACTTGCAGAAAGCGTGGGATGAGTCCTTCCTGAATCTTCATTTGCGAAGAAAAGCCAGAGAGAGATATTAAGGTGAAAAAGGTGGCAACTCAATCAGAGTACTAACATGGTTGAATACAAAGGGATTAACTTTAAGAAGAATCAAGCAGGCACCCAAAGCTCCGATTTGTGTTAAGCTCACACTCAACACATGACTATTAAAAGTTAAATGTGGCATCTTAGGCCTTGTCTTTACAAGGCAATAAAATGTGGATTGGAGCACAGTAACACCAATTACTTGCGTTTTTATTATTCCTAAGTTGCCACCACTGAACAGTTGTTGTTTTTTTAAGTAAATCCAAGGTGTGGAAGTGTGATCTTCCACTTAAAAAATCTTAAAATAAACCCCAGTTAATCTCCTCAGCATACAATCACTACCGCGAACATTCAACATAGCGCTTGCAGCCACTTTGTTGTGAGTAAGCTCCACACCCGCGCATATCTGACCAATCAGCAATACACGTCTGTCCTCACCGAGAATGTGCTGTGATCTGAATTGGTTGTCCAAACGAGCAGGGATGTGCAGTATTTTAAAAACTTCGGGAAAAGGCACGAAGTCTTTTCCTATGCAATATATAGTGTTTTTGGGGGCCCTTCTTCTGAATACAGCAAATCACTCTGGAATCCCATCTAGACAGAAAGTATTCTCTTTGAATTATATGAGGAGTGTTCAGTGTTTAGACAACCCCGTAAATTATGCAGACCATCTACCATTGAGATTCATGGTTGTGTTTTTGTTTTTCTTCCTTCCTTCCACTTTTTCTGTCCTTCATTTCTTCTGTTTCTTTACATGAAAGTCCCCCAAGATCCCCCATGATATCCTTGCAAAAATGTTTGTAACATATGGGCTAGACAATGCAACTGTTAGGTAGATTTGTAATTGGTTGACTGACCGAACCCAAAGGGTAGTCTAGTCATCAAAGGCTCCTCTTCAGCCTGGAGAGAAGTGACCAGTGGGGTGCCACAGGGTTCTGTCCTGGGCACAGTGCTATTCAACATGTTTATCAATGACTTGGATGCGGGAATAGAGGGCGTGCTTATCAAGTTTGCAGATGACACCAAATTAGGAGGGGTAGCTAATACCCCAGAGGACAGATGAAGAATTCAAAATGACCTGAACAGATTAGTAAACTGGGCCAATGATAACAAAATGAATTTCAACAGGGAGAAATGTAGGATACTACACTTGGACAGTAAAAATTAAAAGCACAGATATAGGATGGGTGACACCTGGCTTGATGGGAGTATATACAAAAGGGATCTAGTACTCTTAGTGGAGCACAAACTGAACACGAGTCAGCAGTGTGACATGGCAGCTAAAGAAGCCAATGTGATTCTAATAGGAGTATAGTGTCTAGATCAAGGGATGTAATAGTGCCACTCTATTCTGCTTTGGTCAGACCTCACCTGGAATACTGTGTCCAGTTCTGAGCACCACAATTCAGGAAGGATATTGAGAAGCTAGAATGTGTCCAGAGGAGGGCGACCAGGATGGTGGGAGGTCTGGAAGCCATGTCCTATGAGGAGAGGCTTAGGGAGCTGGGCATGTTTAGTCTAGAGAAGAAAAAGTTGAGAGGTGACATGATAGCCGTGTTTAACTATTTGAAGGGATGTCATACTGAGGATGGGGCAAGCTTGTTTTCTGCTGCTCCAGAGACTAGGACACAGAGCATTAGGAAGATCTTCCTTACAGCAAGAGCTGTTCCGAAGTGGAATATACTGTGTCGGAGTGTGGTAGAGTTTCCTTCTTTGGAGGTTTTTAAACAGAGGCTAGGTGGCTATCTGTCGGGAATGATTTGATTGTGTATTCCTGCATGGCAGGGGATTGGAGTGGGTGGCCCTTGTGGTCTCCTCCAACTCTATGATTCTATGATTCTATCCACTGTGTGTTCCCCAACCCTGACAGTCTGCTCTACTTTGTCTAAGAAAACCTCCTGCTCCCTAATATGCAGTAGAGTGACTAATCAGGTCTCAAGTTGCTGGACCTTCTCTTCCAACAGCACAACCAACTTGCACTTGCTGCAGGTGTAGCTCTGCACATCCTGTGGCAAGAAGACAAACATCCCACAGCTGTTGCAGGTGACTGCAGCAGCTCCCTCACTATCCTTATTGAGTAAACTGAAGTGGGCACTAAAACTGAATGCCAGGCATCCCCCTCAAAACTCCCCCACTAAACACCCAAGCCAAACACCTCTATTGGCCTCACCTGTTAGCCTTGCTCCATGGACTGGGGTTGCAGCTATATAGACAGCTAGTGGCTGCTAGCTCTTCCCTCTGCCTCTGGCCTGCTAGAAGTCACTAGTGGGGTGCCACGGGATTCTGTTAAACATGAATCAATAGAGTAATGCAGCAGCCAAAAAAAGCCAAAGTAGTTCTAGGATGTATCTATAGGAATTTAGGCCTAGATTGAGGGAAGCTATAGTATCACTCTGTTCTGCTTTGGTCAGATCTCACCTGGAGGCTCAGTTCTAGGTACCACAGTTCAAGAAGGATAATGACAAAGTGGAACATGTTCAGAGCAGGGTGACCAAGATAATAAAAGGTCTGGAAACCTTTCTCCAATTCTCATAATTTTATATCAATGGACACAGTAAAAGCAGGCCCAAAGCTTTGGAGTGCTATGGAGTGCCAGACAGTCCCCCAGTATCCATTACATCTCTAGCTTGAGGAATGGTTTTAGGACATTACATCTTACTTGGAAAGGGTCAGGCAGAGAGAATGAATCAACTGTTCCCTTTTCTGCAGTTGCTTGTGAGCAAGAATTCTCTGCATTGGAAACAAAAAATGCATATAGGATAAAGGTACTGTTTTAGAAATGGGTAGATGAGCTTATCTACACACACCATGGATCAACAAGGATACACTTCATCCTGCACCTCAGTGTTGTGTGTAGCCCTTAGTTATTATTTATTATAAAGAACACACCCACTCACACTCACTGCAGCCATTTGGAGCTAAGGATGCTTGAGTCTCAGTGTTTTTGGCTTTAAGACAACATCAGCAATGGACTCTTTGTTTCTCAACTAATTACTGACTTGGCTTCATTGCTGTTAACTAGGTGAGCCAGAAGAAGTGATGGAAAAGTATGTTTGTCTTAATGCTGAAACAACTAATTGATGTACTTACTCAGTTACTTAAGAAAGCTCTGTTTTAAGTGAGTTTATTAAGTGGAGTCAGTATGTCTGGCAGCAAACAGCCTCAGCAAAGAAGGCAAGGCTGGCCTCTGGTAAGGTGGGAAGGTAAAATTCTGCTTGAACAAGGTTCCTCCAGTTACAACAAACTGCTTGAAATATTAGATTCTGGAAACATTTGTTTCTGAAATACGTTTCAGAAAAGGGCACAAAGTTTGAAAAGAGAATTGTCTTCAATATGCTGATGATGCCCAACTCTAGTTCTCCTTTCCATTAACTCCAAAAAAGCTGGTTTAGGTCTAAATAGATTATATGAGGATGAACAAATTGAAGCTTAGAACTTTATCAGACGAGCCCCTTAAAGCATGCTTTTGCTGGCATAAAAAAAGCCATTTTTATGCCAGCAAAAGAACGCTTCCCCCGCTGCACTTACCTCTAATCCTTGCAAAGACAGCTCCGGCAATGAAAGAGGAAGTGAATGGAGTTCTGTTCACTTCCTCCTTTGAAATCCCATGAAATATCGCAATACTTCATTGTGCGGGAAATGTAAAAAACAAAAACAAAAAATAATACTTAAAAGCTTTAAAAAGCACAAAAACACACTTTAAAACTTACAAGTAACCTGGGGAGGGTCATAAAAAGTGTGTCACTTACCTGGATGTCGTGATCTCACATGGACGTATTTGCACTGGACCAGCCACTGATGGGCTAAGTACAGTAAAAAAAAGACATGAGGTTTCACATGCTGGCTATGCTGGCAAAAAAACGGCAGGAGGGATCAACTGATGACTTAAGCCATCAATTAAAAAGTATGGGTTTTAGCAGGGATGTAACTGTGAAGGGGCAACATTGTCTGATATGCGCGCCCTTTTGCAGTTATATGGCGTCGTTATGACACTGTATTTGATGTGTTTGATAAAGTCCTTAATCCAGACAAGGCAGAGGTGCTCCTGGTCAGCCAAAAAACAGATCACGGAATTGGCATCCAGGCTGTGTGGATGGGTTTGCACGCCTGCTGAAGATACAAGTTTGCAATTTGGGGGTAAGTCATGGGTTTATCCCTGAGCCTGGGTGATTAGCAGTTCAGAAGTTCATCTGTGCAATATATATATATAGTGTATTTTGTGTAGAAAAGAACATTTCTGAGTAGCAAACAACATTTTCTATACAGAAAAAAAATCTGTGCAGGAAACTTATTTCTGTGCAAAAAAATCCCACATGCATTTTTCACCGAGAATACATCCTGAACTATGAAGATTCTTGCCTGTCTAGGATTCCCACATAAGGGTTTCCTAAAACTTGAGAAACTCTTTTTCTCAAACATTTTTGACTGTTTTTCAAATATTTTCTAATATTCTTCCCATCTGTAGCTACTGCTGGGATTGCCAGGTCATCAGCATCCCAGTCCTTGACATTTCAGATCCCAGTCCTTGACATTTCTCAGACTCTTGGAATTTCATAGGGATGGGTCTTTCTGATGCCCCAAAAGTAAGGCTTAGAAAAGGGAGACAAAATTGTTGCTGGGCCAGAAGATTGTGGGATTGGGCATAAGGTGAATCAGGACAAATGGCTGCAGAATTTGGTCAGGCCCTGCTAAACTTGGTAATAGGGCAGGCCAGAGCTGAGAGGCTTATTTGATGGCTGGGCAGGGGAAAAAATGAGTCCAGAAACTACAGTAGCTGTTGCCATTCCTACCAGGGCTCACATGCTGCACAGCCTTACCTGCACTACACATGACACATAGGGAATTTTTCCAGGCCCTATACTGTTGCAACAAGAAGTTTCATAAATTGTCTGGACCTCCACTATCTGCTCTACTTGAAATGGCACAGTAGTCAAAGTGCATGAATCCACAGTCACTCTCCTAGCCCTGTTCCTTCATTCCTGCCGTTTTAGTGTGTTGATGTTTGCACAGGCACACTATACCGTACATACATAATCCCTTAATGCTGAGCAAGTGAGCCCTGGAGGCAGCTGGAAATGGATGGATATGAGCCCTGGTGGTGCAGTGATTAAATGCCAGTATTGCAAGCCACCACATTGCAAGACTCTCCAAGGTTCACTCAGCGTTCCATCCTTTCGTAGGTTGGTAAAATGAGTACCCAGCTTGTGGGGGCAATTAACTAATACTGGAAACTGCTTAATGCAGTGTAGATGTGTACATTGCTATTGCTTAAAACAATTTGTAAACCCTTCTTAGAGCCTTTGTGGCTGAAAATATAATATAATAAGACATACAAACAAACAAAATATGACTCCCCTGGCTTTAATGCCACACACTGACAAAAGTGAGCACTGTGATGAGAATTTTCTCACCCAAGGAAGCACAGCAATTCCCCAAGACTTCAGCTGGTGCCTGGAGATTCAGCAGCCTTAGCTATTGCTAAGAAAAAGGACATTAAGAAGTTGGAAGAGGAATGCCAGTTGAAGAGAAGCTTGCAATTTTATAGTGCTGTCCAAACCGACATGTAAATCTTCTGGTCTGTCATGTAAACAACAAACAAGAAGTAAAGTAAAGGTGTAAAATTTTGAAGCCATTAAAAAAACCTCTGGCTTTTCCTGTGTTTTTTAAAAAGAAATTTTCAGGGGAAAAATGTTATTTATAGTTTCAAAGACATTTTGTCACTTTAGAAATAAAAGATATATTAAATATAACTTGGTTTGGAATTTGTGTTTTGCATATTTACATGGACAAAAATGAGAAATTGCATTCATTCATTTATTTATTTATTTATTGTTGCAAATGGAGCAACAAGGTCCTGAACTGAAAAGAATACCTGAACAGGAAGGATTTTGCCAATTTATAAGGAGTAGGCAATCCCACCCCCAATAAAATCAGAAGAAACTGACAACACTAGCAAAACAAAGAAAATTATTCTGTCTTCTCTAGTGTTCCATAGTGCAGCTGTCTGGGCTTGTGTGGGGTGGAGGTGGTGGAAATGAGGGTACACTTCTAGATGGAGTATACCACCCTTTTCCTTCCTCTCAGAATAAAGACTAGCTGCTTCCCCCTCTGAATGTATCCAGAGGAGGATGACCAAAATGGTGAAAGGGAGCCTTGGTGGCGCAGTGGTTAAATGCCAGTCCTGCAAGTCACCACGTTGCAAGTTCGATTCCAGCGGGTTCCAAGGTTCACTCAGCCTTCCATCCTTTCGTAGGTCGGTAAATTGAGTACCCAGCCTGTGGGGGCAATTAGCTAACACACATTGGAAACTGCTTAATGCAGTATAGATGTGTAAATTGCTATTGCTTAAAAACAATTTGTAAGCCGCTCTGATAGCCTTGTGGTTGAACAGCGGGGTATAAATAAATAAATAAATAAATAAAATCTAGGAATCTTAACGGACCACAAGCTGAACATGAGTCAGCAGTGTGATGCAGCAGGTAAAAAAGCCAATGCGTTTCTAGGCTGCATTAATAGGAGTATAGTGTCTAGATCAAGGGAAGTAATAGTGCCACTGTATTCTGCTTTGGTCAGACCTCACCTAGAATACTGTGTTTAGTTCTGGGCAACACAATTCAAGAAGAATATTGACAAACTGGGAGCGTGTCCAGAGGAGTTGAAATGTCTGGAAGCCATGCCCTACGAGGAGCGGCTTAGGGAGCTCGGTATGTTTAGCTTGGGAAAGAAGATTAAGAGGGACATGATAGCCATGTTTAAATATTTGAAGGGATGTCATACTGAGGATGGAGCAAACTTGTTTTCTGCTGTTCCAGAGACTAGGACATGGTAACAGCTGTTTGGCAGTGGAATGCACTGCCTTGTAGTGTGGTGGAATCTCCTTCTTTGGAGATTTTTAAGCAGAGGCTGGATGGCCATCTGTCAGGGGTGTTTTGATTGCGTATTCCTGCATGACTGGGGTTTGGACTGGATGGGCCTTGTGGTCTCTTCCAACTGTACAATTCTATGATTCTATGTTTCTGGCATGAATACAACATTTAAAACCTTTCCCTTTATAATTGTATATTTTTGTATGTGTGTGCACACGCACATGTGTGCCTTCAAGTCACTGGTTGACTTATGGCGACCCCATGAATTTCAAGTGGTCTTCTTAGTCAAGGAATACTCAGAGATGGTTTTGCCATTGCCTTCCTTTGAAATATAACCCACAGCGCCTGGTATTACTTGGTGGTCCCCCATCCAAATACTAAGCATGTCTGACCCAGTTTAGACTCTTCCAATATCAGAAGGGATCGGGTGCTTTCAAAGTATGTAAATTTTCATATAGGAACCCTACAGGAAAAGAACAGGAATACTGCACTGTTCCCCTCCTCTTGGAGGACCTCTGGTGATGCTGCCTTGCCTCCTTCATTGTGCTCCTAACTTCACTCCACTGCTTGTACTGCTCACTTTCTCTTCCTTTCTCCTCCCTCCTTTGCCTCAACTTGCACCCTTGCAATGCACACATCCCTTGCTTCATGCACTGCTAGAGGGGCAACTCACTCTGCCTTCTTTCAAGACAGAAGTGGACCCTCAAAGACAGAAGTGGAGTTGTTTCTTGCAGAAGAACTTGACAGAAGAGTGTCTCCACATTTTGCTCTATATTTTGGTATCTACAAGGACAAGAGACTTACTATTTCTTTGAAATGGAAGCTTGGAATCCAGGCCAGGTTGGGTTCAAACTAGCACTGAGCAGCATGCCAAGTATCCAGCTAAAACCTGGCCAAGCTAGGAGTATGGTAACCTTACCCAAACTGGGGGAAAATAGAAATGTTTAGGATAAATTCTAGAACTGGAAGTGATGTGACATCACTTCTAGTTGCACCGGGAGCCATTGCTGTTGGACAGGATTAGCTCCCCTTCATAGTTGTCAACCCCTGGATGTTATATCATCATCACTTCTAGGGAATACATATCACCTTTTAGAGAAGCTTTGTGTGGCCAGTAACACTTGGAGTTTGTTCGTTTTTTAAAGGAAGAAGAAGAAGGAGGAAAGTTTTAAGAAAGGTGAATAAAAGGCAGTGTTCAGGGAAAATATCTTTTCTTGTGGGAGAAAAGGAACATCCAGGGCCGGTTTAAGGAATTCCCCCCCCCCCTGCAAAATGCTTTATTTTGGGGGCCCCATATGTTTATCTCAGGTCAATGTAACCTAACCTATTCACAGTACAGGATGTTCAGATTACAGTAGGACCCCTCTATCCATGGATTCATTATCCATGGGACACAAACCAGCACACCTACCATAGAGTCTTCCTAGAAAATGTGTCCTCTCTAGCCATTTTCTAGGTCCTCCAAGGCAACTCTATTGCATTTTAAATCAGAAGTCTCATTATTTTCAATGGCGTTCACTATTATCCATGGTTTTCAGTATCCACGTCCCCCCGGAACCAATCCCCAGCAGATAAGGGGGGCCTACTGTATTACATAATTTGCCACCAACAATTTAGTTTAAAAACTATATGATAGGCACTAACATAATATTTTTTTTCAAACTTTATTTATTAATGCTTTTTTACATATTAAAAAATAAAAAAAGAAATACATTTATTCTCCAGCTTTGTCTTCTGTATAGTCCATTTTCTTCCAATCAAGAAACTAAAATATATATACATACATATATTCTTCTTCTCCAGTTTCCCCCAACCGTTTCTGCATATTCTTTCTCGATTGTTTTACAATTATTTCCTCTATACCCTTATTCTTTCTTTTGTGTCTTATCTATCTTTGCTTCCTCTTACCACTATCTCTCCATCCAGTATCTCATTTTTCCTTACCACTAAAACAGACCTCTATGGTATTCAAATTAGTTTTGTCTACATGTACCTTCTTTATGATTCCCCCCCTCTTTTCTACAAACGATTATTTATCCTTAATTCTACTACATCAATTTGTTATCTTACTATTCCTTATTCGACTGGGGTTTCCTATTTCTGTTTTTTTCTGTTTCCCCTGTCTTTCAACTAAAGTTTGATGTTGCTCCTTTTCCCCATTTTCTTTCCCATATTGGTACTAGACAGTTCCATTCTTCTTTGAAGTCGCTTTCCTTTTTATCATTTAATAACATTGTAAGCTTATCTAATACAGCTGTTTCATGTAGCTTAATCAACCACTCCTCTTCGTCCGGAATTTCTGAATCTTTCCAATATTTGGCGTATACCAACCTAGCTGTAGTGACCATATACAGCAATATTCGCCAGTATTTTTTTCTTATCTGTTTATCTAATATGTCTAACATATTTAATAAGTAAAATTCTGGTCTCACTGGTATATCTACTCCTATTATTTTCACTATTGTTAGATGGATCTTTTTCCAGAATTTCCTTACTTTGGGGCATTGCCACCAGATATGATAGAACGTACCTCTTTCCACCCCACATTTCCAACATCTATCATTCCTGGTTTTATACATTTTAGCGATCTTATCTGGTGTTAAGTGCCACCTATAAAGCATTTTATAATAGTTTTCTCTCAGATCTTGACTTTTAGTAAATTTTAAATTTTTATCCCAAGAGCTTTCCCATTGTTCTAATGTTGGTGAGAAGTTCATATTTTGTGCCCATTTAATCATGTTGTTCTTTACTGTATCCTCTTCCATATCTACTGTTAGTAATAGTCTATACAGTTTAGAGATTACTTTTTCTTTCTCATTTCTTAATATTTGGTCCAATTCTGTATGCTTCCTTTCAATTCCGATCAATTTCGTATCCTGTATAAATTTCTCCTTGATCTGTCTATATAGGAACCAGTGGCATTGCAACTGCTCTTCTTCCAATTCTTCCCTTGTTTTTATACTCCACTGGTCCCCCTTTACTTTTAGGATCTCTTCATAACTCAGCCATTTATCCTTGCTTAAATTTTCTTTTTTATGAAAGGCCTCATGTGTCGATGTCCATAACGGTATCTTCCTTGAGATTTTGCCCCTGCATTTCTGCCACACATTGAATAGCGCCTTTCTTATAAAATGGTGTTTAAAGTCTTTATGTACTTCTGCTTTATTATATATTAAATATGCGTGCCACCCGAATCTGTTATTAAAGCCTTCTAATGTCAGTAATTTTTTGTCTTCTAAATTTACCCACTTTTCTATCCAAGTCAGGCAACACGCATAATAATATAATTTCAGATTTGGTAGCTGAAGTCCTCCTCTTTCTCTCCTTTCATGTAATATTTTCCATCTGATCCTTGGCTTCTTACCTTGCCATACAAATCTCGATAATACTTTATTCCAATCTTTAAATGGAATGTCATTCGTTATGATCGGTATATTCTGAAACCAAAACATCATTTTTGGTAATATATTCATCTTTATTAAGGATATCCTTCCCAATAAAGATAATTGTAATTTTTCTCATTGCTGTAATTCTTTCTTTATGTTATTCCATCCTTTAATAGTTATATTTGAATAATTCTGTGTTTGTGTTTGTTAATATTATTCCTAAGTATCTTACCCTTTTCTCTATGTTAAATTTGGACATTTCTTTCAATTCTTTTTCTTCTTTTGTTTTCAATTTTTTTGTTATCATTACTGTTTTTTCCTTGTTAATTTTGAATCCCGCCAGGTATCCAAATTCTTCTAAGATTAGTAATAATTTCTTTATGCTCTCCATTGGTTTTTCGAAACAGATAACTAAGTCATCTGCATATGCTTTTAATTTATATTTGTAATTTTGAATTTTTAATCCTTTTATTTCTTCATCCTCTCTTATTTTCCTATTCAAGATTTCCAGAATCATAATAAAGAGTAGCGGGAAAAGGGGGCATCCTTGCCTTGTTCCTTTCGAAATATTACATGTTGGTGATTTTTCCCCATTTACAATTATTTTCACTGTTTGATCTTTATATATTGTTTTTATCCAATTTATAAAATTTTCCCCTAATTTCATCTCTTCCAATACTTCAAACATAAATCCCCAATTTAGATTATCAAACGCTTTCTCAGCGTCAATGACAATCAAGCTTAATTTCTTATGATTTTGTTTTTCGAAGTATTCCAGAATATCTATCACCGTTCTTATATTGTTTCTTAGATATCTGTTTGGTAGAAAACCACTCTGATCTTCATGTATCCAGTTCTTTAGTATTTGCTTTAATCTTTCTGCAGTTATAAATGTGAAAATCTTATAGTCCAAATTTAACAAAGAGATTGGTCTATAATTTTTTATTTCTTTAGGATCTTTTGTTTCTTTCGGGATCAGACATATATTTGCTTCTCCCCATGTTTTTGGTATTTTCCCTTCTTGGATGTTATTTACTATCTGATATAGAGGTGTCATTAATTCTTCATCAAATGTTTTGTAACATAAGGTTGTAAGACCATCTGGTCTTGCTGCTTTCCCTAATTTTAATTTTCTTATAGCTATTTGAATTTCCTCCATTGATATTTTTCTATTTAACTCCTTCCTCTGTTCTTCTGTTATCTGTGGTATTTTCGCTCTCTTTAGATATTCCTTAATTTTTTTCTTTTTTTCCCTCTGTTTGTTTTTGCTCCCTGAATAGTCCAGTAAAATAATTATAGAAAAGTTTCTTAATTTCCTTTTGCTGTCTATATGATTCTTCACCTACTCTTATTTCAGATATTGTTTTTTTCTCTTTCTCTATTCTTATCATGTAAGACAACCATTTTCCTGGTTTATTTGCATTTTCAAAGTATATTTAGAATAATAGAATCATAGAATCATAGAATTGCAGAGTTGGAAGAGACCACGAGGGCCATCCAGTCCAACCCCCCTGCCACGCAGGAAATCACAATCAAAGCATCCCCGACAGATGGCCATCCAGCCTCTGTTTAAAGATCTCCAAGGAAGGAGACCCCACCACGCTCCGAGGGAGTGTGTTCCACTGCCGAACAGCTCTTACTGTCAAAAAGTTCCTCCTCATGTTGAGGTGGAATCTTTGTTCCTGGAGCTTGCACCCATTGCTCCGTGTTCCAGTCTCTGAAGCAGCAGAAAACAAGCCTGCTCCATCCTCAGCGTGACATCCCTTCAAATACTTAAACAGGGCTATCATATCGCCTCTAAACCGTCTTTTTTCCAGGCTAAACATACCCAGCTCCCTAAGTCTCTCCTCATAAGGCATTGTTTCCAGACCTTTCACCATTTTAGTTGCCCTTCTCTGGACACGCTCCAATTTGTCAATATCCTTTCTGAATTGTGGTGCCCAGAACTGGACACAGTATTCTAAGTGAGGTCTGACCAAGGCAGAATAGAGTGGCACTATTACTTCCCTTGATCTAGACACTATACTTCTATTGATACAGCCCAAAATTGCATTGGCCTTTTTAGCTGCCGCATCACACTGTTGGCTCATGTTCAACTTGTGGTCTACTAGGACTCCTAGATCCCTTTCGCACGTAGTCTCATTCAGCCAGGTCTCTCCCATCCTATATTTATGCATTTCATTTTTCCGCCCTAAATGCAGTACTTTACATTTCTCCGTATTGAATTTCATTTTGTTAGCTTTGGCCCAGCTCTCCAGTCTATCCAGGTCATTCTAAATTTTGATCCTGTCCTCTAGGGTATTAGCTACTCCTCCCAATTTGGTGTCATCTGCAAATTTGATAAGTATGCCCCTAATTCCCTCATCTAAGTCATTGATAAAGATGTTGAATAGCACTGGGCCCAGGACAGAACCCTGTGGCACCCCACTGGTCACATCTTTCCAAGACGAAGAGGAGCCACTGCTGAGCACCCTTTGGGTTCGGCCGGTCAACCAATTACAAATCCATTGAACAGTTAACTTGTCTAGCCCACATTCTACAAGCTTTGTATATCTTAATTTTCTTTCTCTCTCAACTGTTACTTCCAGGTTTATTTGATTCTGCAAAATCTTAATCTCATTAATTAATTTTACCTTTTTAGGATTGTTCTTTAATTCTTGTTCTTTTATCTCTATTTTTTCTTCTAATTGTTTCACTCTTTCTCTTCTTTTCTTTTTTTGCTCTATTTCTTTCTGGATGAAAAAACCTCGGATCACTGCCTTGCTGGTATCCCAAACTGTTTCCATTGGTGTGTCTCTTCCCATATTTTCCTCAAAAAAATACTTTAAAGTTTCTTTTGCTTTCTGCACTATTTCATCATTCTTCAACAGATAATCTTTTAATTTCCATGAAAATTCTTTTTTATCTATTTTCAGGGATAAGTATTGGGCAATGGTCTGAGAACAATCTATTCTTTATCTCTATCTTCTGAATTCTTTTACATGCATTTTTAGACATCCAAATCATGTCAATTCTTGACCAGGATTGGTGTCTATCCGAAAAACATGTATATTCTATTTTTTTCCCATGTACCTCTCTCCAGGTATCTACCAACGCTAGATTTTCCATCATCTCGAAGCATTGTTTTGGTAGTTTCCCTCTGTTTTCCTTCCCTTTCTTTTTGTTAGATCTATCAAGGGATGGGTCCAATACCCCATTCCAATCTCCCATCATAATTAACTCATCAAATTCTGATTCTAAGACTTCTTTCCATAATTTAGCATAAAATTTTGTTTTGTTAACCAGCGCTGCATATAATCCCACCACTAGCGTCTTAATATTTTCTAAAAGTACTTCTATCCCAATAAATCTACCTTCTGGGTCTTTGAATGCTTCTTTTGCTTCAAACTTTCTGTCTGTATATATTATCACACCTTTTTTTTCTTTTCAGTTGTAGCTGCAAAAAAATCCCCTAGTTTCCGATTTTTCATGAATTTAAGATCTTTATTTTTAATATGTATTTCTTGTAAGCATATAATATCTAATTTCTGTTTTTCCAAGTGGTTAATTTTTTCCCCCTTTTCTGCAGAATATTCATCCCTCTTACATTCCATGTCAAAATTTTTCTTAACATCTTAACTCTTGCTTTTAGTTTTTTTTCTTTCCTGTTCTTTTTTCTTTATCCCTCTTTTTCTTCTCCTTGTTCTATCCGATTCCTAGCTTTTATCTCTATTTCCTCCTCTGACTCTTCTTCTCTCTCTTCCTTACTTTCTCTTTCTTCTACTTCTCCTTCTACTTCTTCACCTTCTTCTCTTTCAGTTTCACCATCCTCTTCCTCCTCTTCTCTTCCTCTATTCTGAATTTCTATATCTGGTGGTTCCTTAGATTTTCTTATTATTGTTGTTTTTTTTATTACTACTCCTTTCTTTCTCCTCTATCTTTCCTTCTGTCTGAGCCTCTTCTCTACTCATTTTTTTAAGGAACTCTTTAGCTTTTTCTATGTTGTTTATTTTATACTTCCTGAATCTATAAGTAAATGATACCCCTTCTATCTTTTCCCATCTATACTGTATTTCTTTTCTTCTCAGTTCTTGAGTCAGGAAGTTATATTCCTTTCTTTTCTTTAAGATTGTTGATGGTACATCCTTAAATATCTTAATTTCCTTCCCTTCTATCCTTAATGTTTCCTCGTATGCTTTATTTATTGCTATGTCGTTCACTCTCTCTCTTAGAAAATAAATTACAATGTCTCTCGGAACTTTATTTTTTTTTTTGCTACCCATGATTCAATTCTAAACATCTTATCTATTTCCAAATCCAGTTGCTCTGGAAGCCAACCAATAAATTTGGCTAAATCCGGTATTACTTTTGTGTACAAATCTTCCCCCTCTTTTTCCTCTAATCCTCTGATTCTTACGCATTTTGATCTGTTTTTCAATTCTATTATCGTTTCTTTGGTCTCTTCTTGCTGTTTTTTCTCTTCCAGTTCTTTAGTTCTTAATTCTATCTTTCCTGTTTTTTGCTCCAAATTCTTAATTTTTTCTTCCATTTGAGCTAATGTCTTTGTATTTTCCTCAATTTTTCCCCTAATTTATCTAATTCTTTTTTAAAGTCTGCTTTTAATTCTTCTCTTAATTCTTTCATTTGGTTTTTGATTTCTGTCCTAATCTCTTTTCCTATTTTCCTCATTTCTACTAAAAGAACTTCATTAGAATCTATCATTTTTGTTGGAAGTTCTATCGAGGGTCTCCTTTGACTCTGCAACTGTGCAATGTGCCTCCTTGTTCCAGTTGCCATATTTTACTTTAATTATTTCAATTTATTTCAATAGGCCTCTCTTCCTATTCTGAATCCTTTGTCCAACCCCACTATCTTTTTTTCTTTAATTAACCCACAATTCAGTTAGTTTATTTGCCCTTAACAAGGCTACTCCTATAGCATCAATGTCACTCAGTACCTCGATATCATAGTATCCATCAATATCAATATCACAATATCATCAATATCACAATATTACAATGTCTTTCGAAATCAACACTTCTCAAGTTCTTGATTCCCAGTATGTTAACTCTTAATCTGAGTCGAATTTAAATAATATTTTCAAATTTCTTAGTACCTTTTATATTCTATTCAGGTCCTTATCTTTTACTCTCCTGTTTTCCTTTTTTTTTCTTTTTTTTCTTTCCTTTCTAAATATTTAATCAGTTTGCCTTTTAATTAACCTTTCGTCTCTTTCTCACCATAACAGTAATTCAACACCATTAACTTGACCCCTTGAGTATATTGAGTATATTAATTCCCCACTCAATAGCTAATCCAGTATTAAATTAATTATTTATAACATAACACAACCTGCTGAGTTCTAACCCGGATCTACCCAAACAGGTCTCACCCCAATTATTTATTTCACTATATTTGCTACTATCTTATTACTTTCATTACAATTTCTTCTCAGTTCATCATCTTCCACCTTATACTCAAGTTCCTCTTGTGGTCAACCTTATTTTCCCAGTTATTTCTAGTCCCTTTTTCTTTTCTTGTCCACTGCCTTTCAAACACTTCCTCCAGCTGTTCTCACTTCGTTTTCCCACTGTCTGTTATTTCTCCTTCCCAACCAGATTTTTTGTAACTTTGTAGCTTTCCCAGCTTCTCTTCAGTCAAGTCCGTATCAGTTTACACAATGTCTCTTCAAAGTTTCTCTTCTGCTCCCGCTCTTGTTTCCCAATGCGGTCAGCCAGTCACATTCAAACACTTTCCTTTATCAGCTGTGCTGTTTAAATCCGCTATGTCCTTCTTTTCCAGTGGAGTGGCGCTATGTCCTTCCAATTAAAGATTTTCCATGCTATTTGTCCTCCCCTCCAACTTTCATATCGCTAATTTTCTTAAGCAACTGTATCAAACCGCCAAACCTTGTCTCCAAGTGGGGTCTCACTGTGTATATATTTTTTTTTCTCTTCCCTCAGTCTTTCACTCCTTGGGTATTCCCCCTCCTTCCACTACGAGGGTTCCGACTTCGTCTCACCCTCTCTTACACTTCCCTTGCAGAAGAATATTACCTTCTTTGAGGATTTACCACCAGATTTTCCTTCTTAATTTCGTTGCTTTAATTAAAAGTGGTGACGGCAGCGCTAGTGCTGCTTACTAGGCAGCTACCGCACGGGGCTGTGCTTGGCTCCCCGACTGCCTCAGCCTTCTCCCTGGCCACGTCTGTTCTCCGGCCTCTTCCACCCTCTCCTCCTTTCTCCCGTGGCTCACTGGCTGGCACCGGTCTTCGCGGAGCACCTCCAAACCCCTTATTCCTAGGGGGTAATTCGCTCTGCCCGTCTGAATTAACGGCAGATTCTAACCCCGTGCGTGGTCGTGTCTAAGTGTTCCTGCTCGACACGTCCGTTCGCGTTGCCATCTTCACCGGAAGCCAGGCACTAACATAATATTTTTTGTTTATTAGCAATTAACGTAATGGTGCAGATTTCCTCAAAGAAAAGAAAGAGTGGACTGTAAGCTGAACATGAGTTAGCAGTGTGATGCAGCAGCAAAAAACCCCAATGCAATTCTAGGCTGCATTAATAGGAGTATAGTGTCTAGAGCAAGGGAAGTAATAGTACCACTCCATTCTGCTTTAGTCAGACCTCACCTGGAATACTGTTTCCAGTTCTGAACACTACAATTCAAGAAGGATACTGAGAAGGATGGTGGGAGGTCTGGAAGCCATGTCCTATGAGGAGCAGCTTAGGGAGCTGGGTATGTTTAGCCTGGAAAAGAGAACGTTCAAAGGTGACATGAGAGCAATGTTTAAATATTTGAAGGGATGTCATACTGAGGATGGAGCAAGCTTGTTTTCTGCTGCTCCAGAGACTAGGACACGGAGCAATGGGCTCAAACTACAGGAAAAGAGATTCCACCTAAACATTAGGAAGAACTTCCTGACAGTAAGAGCTGTTCAGAAGTGGAATGCACTGCCTCAGAGTGTGGTGGAGTCTCCTCCTTTGGAGGTTTTTAAACATAGGCTGGATGGCCATCTGTCGTGAGGACTTTGATTGTGTGTTCCTGCAGGCAGAAGCTGATTGGATGGGATGACTGTTGGGGTCCCTTCCAGCCCTATGTTTCTATGGTTCTAGGCTGCATTCAGAGCCTGGGAAAGTTACTTTTGGATTACACCTCCCAGAATTCCCCTGCCAGCACCCTTCTCAAGGTCTGGTTGCATTGTTCCTTTTTCAGCATTCTCTAGCCCAGTGGTTCTTAACCTGGTGTCTACGATGTCCTCACAGGGGGTCCACAAAGGCTTGAAGGCTGCTTGGCCCACCTCCTCCCTGTAGTGGAGTAGCCGCATTACAGGAACCAAGGCAAAGGCTGGCTGGCTTGGCCTGTACATTGCCATTCAATCCACTCCAGCCACAAACATGCAGGAAGCAGCAAGAGTGCCTCTGAGGGAAAGTTTAATGGATGGTGTAATTGTATTATTGTTGTTGTTGTTAAATTTTATTATTAGCTATTATTATTATTAGCGTTTTAAATCTTGAGTTAAGTCTTGGGGCAACAAAAGTTATTTAAAGGGGGTCCCTGGTAAAGAAAAGGTTAAGAACCACTGCTCTAGCCCAATGGCTCCCAAATAACACTAATGGGATACTGGTGTGTTTTAGTGACAACAATAAAACTATTGTTCCCAGTAATATTACTCCAAATTTTTATTTATACTCGTCTGTTACAAGAGCTAGAGTGTTGTAGAAGTTTCAGCATTGCACTATGACTGTGGACACCAGGGTTTGAATCCTTACTCAGCCATGAATGCCCACTGGGTGACCTTGGGCAAGTCACACTCTCTCAGCCTCAAAGGAAGTCAAAGGCACACCCCCTTTGAACAAACCTTGCCTAGAAAACCCCATGGTAGGTTTGCCTTCGTCAGAAATGACTTGAAGGCACATGGGCAAACACACAAAGGCCAGCAGGAGGGTTTTGGCTGCTCTCTTGCTTGTGCTCACTCTCTCTCTCTCCTGTTTTTCCAGGAGGACAGTTAGGACGGGCCCCGCTGCGGCTGTGGGCCCCCCACAGATGCAGATTTGGTGGTACACTTAAACTGGCCCTGGGAATGTCTATGGGCCTTTGGTTTTGGTGGGAAAGGAGCATAATTGACAGTTGTTCTGTTGCTAAAAGGATCTAATTATAAATAATATATAAATAATATATTAACTTTGCTACTTAGTGATATTACCAGTGGCTCCAATGGCAAACAATCAAGTGGGAAAAGAGAACCTTGTTTGGTGCCTTTATACAAGTTGATATGGGGAACATAACCTTAGAGGTCTAATTTCGATATAGTGATTATTGCTATAAGTACTCCAATTACGACTGGTCTGACCCTGAATATTCTGTGACTGAATGTTTTAAAAGTTAAGCAGCGATTTTTATTGTGTTTCTAATTGTTTTAATTGTTCTGTTTCATATATAAGCATAGGGAGTGCTAGCAATGCTCACCATATAAGATCGTCACCAGCAATAGAAATTATGTGAATTTGATGTTTCAGACTATAGTCCCCCCCCCACACTTTTGGCTAAAGATTCTTTTAGGTGACAAACAAGTCTGCATTATGAAGTTCCTATCCTACAGGAGTGTTGATAGGTGGGACCTGTCTCTCCCTTTGCATCAAAGCCAGTTCAAACACAAGATAAATCATTAACTGAACAAAATACTTAGCAAAATATTCTGTTTCCATTCCTGATGATTTTCAGTCCCCTTTCATAACTGCTTTACCTTCACTATACTGTAGTTCCTAATGGAATAAAAGCAGTGTCAAAAGAGACAGTTTTGTTTGATAAACCAGTTTGACTGTGACTCTGGTCAATGTCTCCTTCTTGCCTGTCTGCTCTTGTTTTGTTGAGATTAGTTGCTCTTAGTTCATGAGTACCCAAAAAATGGAGTTGTGCTGTTGATTCCCACCCATCCAGGAGGAGCAGTCACTGGCAGAGACTGAGGAGTATTTGCAATGCTGCATTTCATCATTGTGAGGTCAGCCACTTTTCTTGGTAGAGCACCAACTGAACCTTGAAACACAAACAGAAGCCATGAAACTGCTATATAAGCAAACTGTAAAGAATGAGCAAGTCAGCATTCCATGGCAGCTGACAAGCTGAAGACATTTTCTTTTAAAGCTTAAAGGCAGCATGCTGGTCTTTATATTTTTTCAGTCACTTTCTCATAGAATCATAGAGTTGGAAGGGGTGTCATGGGCCATAATGTCCAAACCCCTGCTCCATGCAAGATCTCTAGCTAAAGCATCCGCAGTATGTAGCTGTCCAGCCTATTTTTTCTTCACTTTACTGATCATTTAAAAAAACACCAGGCCCAATGTTCTTATTTCAGATTGAAATGAAAATGAACAAAAACCCTAAAATGCGGAATTTTTCAGGTTCACACACATTTATATTATATTTTTGATGTCATTAAAGGGAATGTGTTATCTGGCTTGATTTTTATCTTCAAGATATACCATTAACACTTCTAGTAGTCTTTTTTTAAAAAGGTGTCACAAATCTATGACAAATTTAAGGGATATTAGGATACAAACCAAAAGGGATTTTTTGGTTATTAATTGCAAATAACTTTTTGCAGCCTTCATGGATTTCTTTCCAATCTACTTCACTTTTGAAGAGCTTTTGCAGAGATTCCTTTATGAAGCTGTGAGAGTTCCTACATGACAACATCTTTTCACTTCTATATCTGTTTCAGGAACAGTCCGTTCATATATAGAATCATTGAATCATAGAGTTGGAAGAGACCACAAGGGCCATCCACTCCAACCCCCTGCCATGAAGGAATACACAATCAAATAATTCCTGACAGATAGCCATCCAGCCACTATTTAAAAACCTCCAAAGAAGGAGACTCCACCACACCACGAGGCAGTGTAGTTTGAACCCATTGCTCTGTGTCCTAGTCTCTGGAGCAGCAGGGAACAAGCTTGCTCCATCCTCAGTATGACATTCCTTCAAATATTTAAACATATCTATCATGTCACCTCTCAACCTTCTTTTCTCCAGACTAAACATACCCAGCTCCCTAAGCTGCTCCTAATAGAGCATGGCTTCCAGACCTCCCACCATCCTGGTTGCCTGCCTCTGGACACATTCCAGCTTCTCAATATATAAACCTTGAATACAATTTGTTCATCTTTTCCCTTGAATGAGTTGTCCAGATTCCTGTTCATGACATATTAACACACATATAAAATGCACATATGTCTTTTTTTAAACAAGGTGCAAGGGAATATTTTTAGCCTCTGGTGCATTGTCCAAAATGTCCCAACACAACTGCCAAGCCCAGTGGTAGAGGGGTTGGGTGGAGTAAGGGAAGAGATTAGACAATAGGGGCTCCCTCTGTTTCCCTGAAGTTTGCCTGTGAGAGAGACAGAGGAGCAATGGCATCATTCCTCTGCCTCTCCCTGTTGAAAACTACAGGTGGAATTCCTGCTGACCAGTTACATCTCTCCCATCCTCCCTTGGGATCCAGAACTATTCCAACTAAACAAACATTTCTTACATCTACTTGAGGATAATGGTGGTGAAGATGCACAAAGAAGAATCATAGAATCACAGAGTTGGAAGAGACCACAAGGGCCATCCAGTCCAACCCCCTGCCGTGCAGGAATACCCAATCAAAGCATTCCCTGTTACACAAATTGCTAGTGTACATGGAAAATCCATTCATGTAAAGATCTTGCTTTGTGAAATTTAAATTAGCTCAGTTGGCAAGTGAGAGGAACTTGCAGGATCTTGTACCCTGTGTATACCAGTACGCACTGGGAGAGAACAAGTCAGACAAACCAAATAAGCTTGCAATCTGTATTGGAAATGAATTAAATCTGCATTCACCTCACATCCATCCATCTAGCACAGTCACAAGAACTACCAAAGAAAAGCAGGAGAAATCTGAAAGGTAGGTTAGCTTAAGGTGTATCAAGAAAATACTGTACTGCTCTGAAGCAAAGAACTCCTCATGAGTAGCACAGTGGAGGGAATTACTCTTGAGTAGCTTGTGATGACAGGCAGCTAACGGTTAAAGAGAAGGGAAAGGGGAAGTTAGAAGAGAGAGAAAAGAAACCTTTTTTTCCAGCACAGAGAGAGATTATGCAGGGAGAGAGAGAAGCCTTTGCCAGGTGGAGAGGGAAAGATTTGGAAGAGAGAGGTAAAGGGGAAAATAGACTGGCATGGAGACAGAAAGAAAATGAGGTACGGGTGCAATGAGGGGAGATTTTGGGGTATATTTATATGCAAAATATCCTTTGAAGATGCAATTTAGAGAGGAAAGCAATTATTTATTGGAAGATTCCCAACATACAGCAAAGGAAACTCAGGATGAGCTAGCACTGCAGGAATAGGGCAGTTGTCAAATTGATGGATGACAGACAGCTCTCTCTTTGGGATGCAGATAGATTTTACTGACAGTAAAATAAACAAACAAGGCTTTAGAGGTCTATACATCAATGCACAGAGTTTGGGAAATAAACAAGACAAACTTGAAGTTCTAATACAGAAAGGTAAATAAGACTTTATAAGTGTAATAGAGACTTGGTGGGATGACGCCAATGATTGGAATATGACAATTGGAATATAACAATTGAAGGATACAATCCACCTATTCAAAAGAATAAATGGGGTGGGAAAGGAGGGGGAGGAGCATTATATATCAAAGGCTGCATCTGCACTGCAGAAATAATCCAGTTTGACACTGCTAGAACTGCCATGGCTCAATACTATGAATTTGCAGTTTTGTGTGCTATTTAGGCTTCTCTGTCAGAGAGCTCTGGTGCCATAACAAACTACAAACCCCAGGATTCCATAGCATTGAGCCATGATAGTTAAAATGGTGTCAAACTGGATTATTTCTGCAGGGCAGATCCAGCCAAAGACAAATACACTTGTACAGAAATCCACTTGAGTAATCAGAGTGAATGTATAGAGAGCATTTGGGTAAAAATAAATGGAGAAGGAAATAAAAACAACATTGAGGTAGGAGTTTACTACAGGCCACCAAACCAAGAAGAGGTAGTAGATGAAGTTTTTCTGAAACAAATCTCAGTAATCTCCAGGAAGCAAGAAATAGTAGTCATGGGGGAATTCAGTTATCCTTTCACTACTTTCACTAATCCACACCAGTTAAATTTAGTGGTGGAAATAAATAATGCCACTTCTAGTTGGGTTGCCCTTCTAGAAAAAAAATGCACACTCAGGTTTGTTGTAATGCCAGGTGTGTAGAAAGAATGTGGCATTGTTTTAAAGGAGAATCATACTTCCAGGAGGCTTCTGGGAGCAAAATTTTTTAAAACAAGATCCACGTGCCTCATGCGGCTTAGTTTATGGGTGAGAGAGGCCATATATTGCCCATCCTAGCTGCAGAGTTAGTGAATTTTTTTTTCAAATTTGGCTAAATTTGTCAGGCAAAACAAACAGACAAACAAGCAAACAAACAGACAAAACCAACCCACTTGGCCATTAAGCTCCGCTAGCTCCTCCTTCAAATTGACACAGTGTGTGGGACTGCACATTGATGGCTTGTGGGCCTCATCCCATCCTTGCTGACCCACAGTCCTTCAGGGCAGGCAGGTGAGTATTTGTCTGAAGACAGGTAGGCAAGCAGGAAATGGTAAACAGTTATGAACTCTAATCTCATATCTATTACAACTGTTGAGCTTTGGACTCTACAGAACAACTGTTCTCTTCAACATCAAATGACTCAGTATAGCATGCTGCAGGTGGAAGAATAACATTTTAAAATAAAAGGAAAGATGGAGGGAGAAAGATAACCTGCCAGCATATTTTTAGAAGACATACCAGTACAAAGAAAGATCTATGATTCTAGTTCAATTAAAAGGGGAAAAAAATTCTCAGAGAGAGTTTTGAACCCTGGGAAACTGACTTTTGGTAAACAGATTTATTGCTTTCACACATCAACAGTAACTGACTGCTGTAAAGATCTGAAAGACCTGAATCACCTTACACAGCTCTTTGAAAATTTAGAGCAAGGGTCATGATTTGCAAGTTTCTGGATCTTATTACATGCTGTCCCATTCCCACAACTGTATAAATGCAATTGTCCCTTCACATTCATAGAATCATAGAATTGCAGAGTTGGAAGAGAGCACGAGGGCCATCCAGTCCAACCCCCTGCCATGCAGGAAATCACAATCAAAGCATCCCTGACAGATGGCCATCCAGCCTCTGTTTAAAGACCTCCAAGGGAAGAGACCCCACCATGCTCCGAGGGAGTGTGTTCCACTGCCAAACAGCTCTTACTATCAGAAAGTTCTTCCTAATGTTGAGGTGGAATCTCTGTTCCTGGAGCTTGCATCCATTGCTCCGTGTTCCAGTCTCTGGAGCAGCAGAAAACAAGCCTGCTCCATCCTCAATGTGACACCCCTTCAAATACTTAGAATCATAGAATCATAGAATTGCAGAGTTGGAAGAGACCACGAGGGCCATCCAGTCTAATCCCCTGCCATGCAGGAAATCCCGATCAAAGCGTCCCCGACAGATGGCCATCCAGCCTCTGTTTAAAGACCTCCAAGGAAGGAGACCCCACCATGCTCCGAGGGAGTGCGTTCCACTGCCGAACAGCTCTTACTGTCAAAAAGTTCCTCCTAATGTTGAGGTGGAATCTCTGTTCCTGGAGCTTGCATCCATTGCTCCGTGTTCCAATCTCTGGAGCAGCAGAAAATAAGCTTTCTCCATCTTCAATGTGACACCCCTTCAAATACTTAAACAGGGCTATCATATCGCCTCTTAACCGTCTTTTTTCCAGGCTAAACATACCCAGCTCCCTAAGTCTCTCCTCATAAGGCATGGTTTCCAGACCTTTCACCATTTTAGTCGCCCTCCTCTGGACACGCTCCAATTTGTCAATATCCTTTTTGAATTGTGGTGCCCAGAACTGGACACAGTATTCTAGGTGAGGTCTGACCAAGGCAGAATAGAGTGGCACTATTACTTCCCTTGATCTAGACACTATACTTCTATTGATGCAGCCCAAAATCGCATTGGCCTTTTTAGCTGCCGCATCACACTGTTGGCTCATGTTCAACTTGTGGTCTACTAGGACTCCTAGATCCCTTTCGCACATAGTCTCATTCAGCCAGGTCTCCCCCATCCTATATCTATGCATTTCATTTTTTCGCCCTAAGTGCAGTACCTTACATTTCTCCATATTGAATTTCATTTTGTTAGCTTTGGCCCAGCTCTCCAGTTTATCCAGGTCATTTTGAATTTTGATCCTGTCCTCCAGGGTATTAGCTACTCCTCCTAATTTGGTGTCATCTGCAAATTTGGTAAGTATGCCCCTAATTCCCTCATCCAAGTCATTGATAAAGATGTTGAATAGCACTGGGCCCAGGACAGAACCCTGTGGCACCCCACTGGTCACATCTTTCCAAGATGAAGAGGAGCCATTGCTGAGCACCCTTTGGGTTCGGACGGTCAACCAATTACAAATCCATTGAACTGTTAACTTGTCTAGCCCACATTTTACAAGCTTGTTTGCAAGAATGTCATTGGGAACCTTGTCAAAGGCCTTACTGAAATCAAGGTACTTAAACTGGGCTATCATATCGCCTCTTAACCGTCTTTTTTCCAGGCTAAACATACCCAGCTCCCTAAGTCTCTCCTCATAAGGCATCGATGAGGAGAGACTTTGCTGGGGTTTGGTTCCAGGACCCCCGTGAATACCCAAATCCGTGAATACTCAAGTCCCATTATATGCAATGGCATAGCGAAATGGTGTCCCTTATATAAGATGGTGAAATCAATGTTTGCTTTTTGGATTATTATTTTTTAAAGAATATTTTCAAGCCGTGTATACATAAATCCATGAATGCCAAATCCGTGAATGTGGAGGGACAACTGTATGCTTTATGCCTGAGGATTTAATATAATTTGGTACTGCAGTTGAAGTCAGTTTATATCCAATGAAAGCTCATGTGAAAATAAAAACCAATTAGTTTTAAAGGGGCTGCCACATTTCTTCCCTCCCTCCCCCTTCTTTCCTCCTTTTAATAGTTCAAGTAAGAAAACTAAAGCACGTTATGTCTTGACACAAATTACTGCATTTTGCCTGTGGTTGGTAAGAGCTGACTTCAGTTTCAGTACAAAAGCCATGGCCTAAAATACACACAGTAAACATTGTGGTCAGCAAAAGTCTGTGTCAAACTTTGCTTCTGTAACCACAGATGTGTACAGAAACCTATGGAAGAAGCTTTTTAATTTTTTTAAAAAGGTTTCTACTCAAAGCACTAGCAACAGGGTTCTGGATACTTCTGAATTAGGGAGCATTCAATCCAAAGCATGTCCACATGATGCAACCAATTATAGAATCATAGAATCGTAGAGTTGGAAGAGACCACAAGGGCCATCCAGTCCATCCCCCTGCCACACAGGAATTATGTCCAGTAATATGAGCCCATGGAAGACCTAAGGTGTTGCACTGTGCATCTCTGGATGCTGCCTTGTAAGGAGCCTCTTTGATCAAAGGAAACACCATTGGGTAGAATCACCAAATCATAGAACCATAGAGTTGGAAGAGACCAAAGAGCCATGCAGTCCAACCCCATGCCATGCAGGAATACACAATCAAATCATTCCCGACAGATAGCCATCCAGCCACTATTTAAAAACCTCCAAAGAAGGAGACTCCACCACACCACGAGGCAGTGTATTCCACTGCCGAACAGCTCTTACTGCCAGGAAGTTCTTCCTAAAGTTTAGGTGGAATCTCTTTTCCTATGTTGAGTCCATTCCTCTGTGTCCTTGTCTCTGGAGCAGCAGAAAACAAGCTTGCCCCATCCTCAGTATGGCACTTCTGTCAGGACTTAGAGACTGAACTACATTATAAAATGGCCGAACAACTGCAGAACCATGCTGAGTCATAATGTCTGACTGCATGAACTACCAAGTCAGGCCTAGTCAGGCCACTAGAGGGTCCTGTAGATATATATATGTGTGTGTGTGTGTGTGTGTGTGTGTGTGTGTGTATATATATATATATATATATATGAGAACTCCGAACAGAGCTCCCTTCATCCTCTCTTTTCTTCCTGTGAATGCTGAGGCCTGGTGAAGCAGTTTCTCCTTCAATTGTAAATATTTGTATATATTGCAACTGTTTGACTTTGAAGATAAAAGTGCCTCCTGGTTATTTGGACGTCAAACACTGTGTGCGAGTATTCTTGGGGAAGGGTTGCTCCTGAGTCTGTTAAGATAGTTTTTTGGCTTCTGATGGGGATTGAGTGTCCTATCATCCCCTGACAATGGTTATGGGCCCAGCTGATTGATCTCAGATTAGATAAGGTTCACCCGGAAAACTTCCCAGAAACTCTTTTGTTTTAAGTGTTTTTGGCTAGTTGGCTGAGAAACAGTTAAGTTTCAGCCAGGCCCTATAATATCTTAAAGTAACCTTGAAGTGCTGCCAGCTTCCAGCTGTTTGTGTTTTCATAGCTGGAGAATTGTTTACTCAGTCAGCAGAATGGCAAGTAATAGTCTCGTCCGCTTTGAAAAGCTGGCTGATGGAAATTATTCAGCATGGAGTTCATACATGGAGGCTTTATTAATTAAGGACAATTTGTGGCACATGTTGGAGAATGAAAGTGTGATCCCAGAGGGTTCAGAAGATGAAATAGCAGTGTTCAGACTAGCAGACCAGAAGGCTAGAGCTGCAATTCTCTTATCATTCAGTCCCTCCCAGTTAATACAAGCAGCCCCAGCAAAGACAGCCTTTCAGCTTTGGACAGCTTTGAAAACGGTTCATCAGAATTTGTCCTGCCGCTCAAAGTTAATATGGACTAAGAGACTCTATAACACAAAGCTGTCTACTGGAGGCTGCATGAAAGCCCATTTGGAGGAAATGAGGCAACTTTTTCAAGAGGTGGCCAATAGAGGGGTGGACATTTCAGAAGCCCATGAGTGTTTTATTTTATTGGGCATTTTGCCAAAGGAATGGGATTTCCTAATGTACAGTCTGCAGACCACTAGGGATGATGATGATGATGATGATAATAATAATAATAATAATAATAATAATAATAGATAAAATTTATTTTTACCGCCCCCCGGTTAAAAACAACCAGGGTGGCTTACAACAATTAAAATACAACAATGCTGACTAAAATCCCTAAGCACCACCCACCCCACCTGCCCCTATAAAAAGATATTAAACTAGTATAAAATTAAAAACCACCTAAACTAAAATCACATTAAAAAAAACAAATACAAAAATCAACAGCCAGCAAGACTAAAAGAGGCCAGGAGACGCAGCTCCTGAGGCTGGGATCTAATCAGGAAAGGCCTGCCAAAAGAGATCCGTCTTCAGTGCTTTTTTAAAGCTACTCAAGCTCGTCATCTGACGGATCTCATTCGGCAGGCCATTCCATAATTTGGGGGCGATTACTGAAAAAGCCCTCTGGGAGGTTGCAGACAGCCTAGATTTTTGTGGCTGAAGCAAATTCCTCCCAGAGGACCGTAGTGCGCGGGTAGGATTGTATGGGAGGAGGCGGTTCTGAAGATAAGTTGGACCCAAGCCATTCAGGGCTTTAAAGGTACTAACCAACACCTTATACTGGGCCTGGAAACTGATAGGCAGCCAGTAGAGAGATTTTAACACTGGAGTTATATGGTCTCTCCGAGATGTTCCCGAGACTACTCTGGCTGCCATATTTTGTACCAGCTGATGTTTCTGGACCAAGCACGAGGGTAGCCCCATGTAGAGCACATTACAGAAATCTAGACAAGAGGTTACCAGTGCATGCACCACAGTCTTGAGGTCCCTTACTTCCAGGAAAGGGCACAGCTGGCATATCAGCCAAATCTGATAACAGGCGTTCCTGACTGTCACATTCACCTGACTAGTCATCTGAAGTGATGAATCAAGGACCTCAGACTGTGAACACAGTCCTTAACAGACAGCGTGGCCCCGTCCAGGACTGGAGGTTGCAACCCAACTCCTGGCTTCGGGGCTGCTACTGTGAGCACCTCCGTTTTTTCCAGATTTAATCTCAATTTGTTTTTCCTCATCCAGCCCATTACTGCTTTAAGACAGTCATTAAGAGGAGAGACGCCATCGGAATTCGAGGCCGATGATAGGGACAAGGAGAAATAGATCTGGGTGTTATCAGCGTACTGATAACACCCAGCCCCATAACTCCGAATAATCTCACCTAGCGGCTTCATATAGATGCTAAACAGCATCGGGGACAGGATGGCGCCTTGCAGAACTCCACATGTAAGCTCCTTTCTGCTGGAGCAGCTGTCTCCGAGCAGCACCCTCTGGGACCTGCCCGAGAGGAAGGACTGGAACCACTGGAGTGCAGTGCCTCCAATTCCTAACCCACTCAGGCAATCCAGGAGGATGCTATGATCTATCGTATCGAAAGCCGCTGAGAGGTCTAGAAGCACCAATAAGGTCACACTACCCCTGCCGATGCTTAGACGCAGGTCTTCAGTCAAGGCAACCATAGCATTCTCAACTCCAAATCCCATCCTGAAGCCAGTTTGAAATGGCTCTAGATAATCGGTTTCATCCTAGACCACTTGGAGTTCAAGAGCAACTGCCCTCTCAATCACTTTGCTCAAGAATGGTAACATAGAAACCAACCTATAGTTGTTCATGTCCAGGGGGTCCTGGGAAGGTTTTTTTTCAAGAGCAGCCTAACTGCCGCTTCCTTTAAACAGGATGGAACACACCCTTTCCTGAGGGGTGCATTGATGTTCTCCTCAAGGAACACCATCAAGGCACCCCCCCCCCAGATGGCCAGCCATGAAGGGCAAGGATCAAGAGGGCAGGTTGTCTTCCTCACTCTACCAAGTAGCTTGTTCACATCCTTGGTACTCACGGATTGAAATTGATCCAGTAAACTTACATCAACGGAGTTGCTGGACACCTCGTCAATTGTTTCTGTCAAAATACTGGCATCTAAGTCGGCTCTTATCTGAGAGATTTTATCTGCAAAGAAGTTGTTAAATGCATCACAGCAGGCCGTTGTTGGGTTAAGCAATGGGTTCTGTGCAGGCATAACCTGTGTCATTTCCCTTACCACCCTAAATAGCTCTGCTGGATGGGACTCTGCAGACACAATATGTGCAGAGGAGAAGGATCTCTGTGCTGCACATATTGCCTCTTGATAGGACCAAAGAAAGTTCCTATGATGAGTCCTGTCGGATAAGAATTGAGTTTTTCACCAGTTGCGCTCTAGTCATTGTCCAACCCTCTTCATTTTTCTAAGCTCTGATGTATACCATGGCTTACGGTTTGGAGCGGGTTGGAAAGGACGCTTGGGAGCGATTGTGTCGATAGCCTTGGTAAGGTCAGTGTTCCAAGTATTAACCAAAGCTTCGACAGGGTCACTGGCATTACCAACCATTAAACCCTCCAAGGCTTTCTGGAATCTTATTGGTTCCATTAGCCTTCAGGGGCGGACCATTCTAATGCCATTCTAATGCCAGCCACTGCTGGCCATGCCCCCTATTGCTGCTGCCCTGCTGCTGGACGTCCTCAGGGCCCTCTGCAGCCTTCTAGCCCGGTGGAGTGGGGGAAAAGAGGCTGCTGCAGGCTTGGAGTCCTCCCAGTTCAGGGAGCATGATTTGTCTGTAGACCTGGTAGCTGGGCATATTCTGGAAGAGGTCCAATGCAAGCAATTTGATTCCTGGATGGAGGGGAATAAACAACCACAAATTACTAGACGCAATCGGGAGACCACTGAAACATACCCAGAGGCATCCGATGTGGAGGAGGGAGCCTGCAGCCATGTGAAATGCTGTTTCAGATGCAAAAAGCCTGGACATTTTAAGAAGGACTGTAAGATGCCTGTACTGGATAGGAGGGGTGTATCCTCTCAGGCTGCAAGCCATGCCTTCATAGCACAGCACCATCCTGATGGTACTGAGGAAAGAATTTGGTTACTTGATGGTGGGGCCACGCACAATATGGTTAATGATTTAAGTTGTTAAGCAATGTTAAAAATGCTTCAATAACCAATATACCCTTGCAGAAGGTGCTCCCAGAAAGGTGCAGAAAATGGACACTGCATTTGTGCCATCTTTTGGTAAAGATTTTGAAAATATGTTATGTCTTAACAAACTAGAGAATTGTATAGCCCAAATGACTAGTGATGGTTATAAAGTGATATTTGAGGGGAAAAACTGTACAGTAACAGAAAGGCATAACATGAATAATGTCTGTGCAAAAGGGATAAAGAAACATGGGTTGTATTACATGTTGCCTAAAGGGAAGGTGGCAAATGTGAATCCTGCAGACAATGTACCCCTACATGATAAGTGTGTTCATTACTACCACAGGCTAATGGGCCATGCTAGTTATGAAGGGTTAAAGGAGCTAGCAAAAGTTTGCTCCGGTCTAAGCATGAAACACTGCCCAAGATTCTTAGAATGTGCTGTGTGCAGGAAAGTTAAGGTGAAGGCTTTCCCTATTGCCAAAAAGACCCAGTGTGTCACCAAGAGACCCTTTGAAGTTGTCCATGCTCATTTAGCAGGCCCCTATAAGCCCACTGAAGGGGTAACCGCTATTTATTTGTGATAGTGGACAGACACACTAGGTATACCTATGTATACTTACTGAAGGAGAAAAATCAGAGATTGCATTGCAGTCAGGAGGTGTTTGTTCCCTTGTGGAGAGATGTGCCAACAATTCCCAAAAGTCCCACAAATGGAGGGGTGGTAATGCCTGATGATGAAGGGGAGGCACAGGAAGAAAAGCCTGACACTTCACATGCCACTCCAACACACACACCACCACAAACAGGCATTGAGCCTGACACAGGGAGAGATAGCAGCAGCAGTGCAAGTGAGGATGAATCAGGCAGAACTAGGGTGCTCATCCCCAGAAGGTCAACGAGGGTCAGAAAGGCTCCTGACAGATTTGTTGTTCAGGAAACCAGGCTATGCAATGTCATGGCAGAAGAGCCTGCAAGTTTTCAGGATCTCCTAAAACTTCCCCAGGAAGAGCAGGAGAAGTGGAACTCAGCCATGGACTCTGAGTTCGAGTCACTAGTTGAGAGGAAACTGTTCCAGGTAGTTGAGAGGCCCAAAGACCAAAAGGTTGTTGATTGCAGGTGGGTGTACAAGCTTAAGGACATGCCTGATGGGACACAAAAGTGTAAGGCACACTTAGTTGCGAAAGGCTTTTTGCAGGAGTGCTATACCAATTTTGACAAAACCTTTTTGCCCACAGCAAAGCAAGAAAGTCTTGGGTTAACGTTAGCTGTAGCAGCCAAGAGGCAGATGGTTGTGCAACACTTTGACTTTGAAACAACATACCTGAATGCTGATCTTGAAGAGACAGTGTACATGCAACAGGCCCCAGGGTATGACAGTGCAGGTGAGAGCAAGGTGTACTTATTACGCAAAGCACTCTACATCTTGAAACAAAGTGCACGTTGCTGGAACAAGTGCATACACCAAGTTTTGGTGTCACTAGGTTACACAAGGAGCGTTGCAGACGCCTGTGTGTACAGCAAGGGGGCAGGTGATAGTGCTGTCATGCTAGTTATCTATGTGGACAACCTTTGTGTGGCAGCAAAGAGTGCCAGTGATGTCAAGAAAGTGCAGGTGGAGGTAGAAAGCTGGTTCAAGTTAAAGGACTTAGGCAGCCTGAGATGTTATTTAGGAGTAGAGGTAGAAAGAACTGGTCAGAAGAAGAAAATTGACAGCCTTGTGGCCAAGTGTGGGCTTAGTGTGGCAAAAGTGATCAGGACACCAATGACCACTGATTTTGTGAACTTGGAGGCAAAATAGGAGTTTGAAAGGCCAGCTCTGTACCACTCAGTGGTAGGCAGTCTGTTGTTTATTGAAAACAACACAAGGCCTGACATTTTGCAGTTGGGATGCTCAGCAGAAGAGTCTCCAAGCCAAGGAGGGTGGATTGGAAAGCCCTGAAGAGGGTAGTTAGATTTCTCAAGGGGACCAGGGACATGAGCTTTAAGCTGACAGGAAGTCAGGTGACCCTGGAGTGCTATGTGGACAGCTCTTTTGCTGCTGAGACTTCAGACAGGAAGTCACTAACCAGCTTGGTGGTCAGGTACGCAGAGAGCCCCATAGTGTGGAGATCAAGAAAGCAGAACTGTTTGACCATTAGTACTACTGAAGCTGAATTCGCAGCCTTGTCTGAGATGGCAAGTGAGGTACAATGGGTAAGGCGGATGCTTGCAGACCTTGGGGAACCGTGCCAAATTCCTGTTGTGGTGCATGAGGACTCACAAGCTTGCATAGCTATGGCAGAAGCAGAAAATCTGAAATGCAGGACAAAGTACATTGCGGTATGCTACCAAAATGTGAGGCAGTTAATACAAGAAGGTGTCTTGTGTCTGAGGTATTGTCCATCTGAGGACAATGTTGCAGACCTGCTCACAAAAGCAAGTCTGACTATGCTTAGTTTTCCCTTCCTCTGTATAACAAACTCCAGGAGAATATGATCGCTCTCCCCTAAGGATCCCGCCACTTCTACACCATTAACCAGACCATCCCCATTGGTTAGGATCAGATCTAAAATAGCTTATCTCCTTGTTTTCTCTTCCACCTTCTAGACAATGAAATTGTCTGCAAGGCAAGTGAGGAATTTGTTGGACCTTAAATTCTTGGCAGACTTGGACTTCCAACAAATAACAGGATAGTTCAAATCTCCCATTACTGCTACATCTCTCCTTTCTGAATGTGCTGTAATCTGTTCCAGGAAGGCATCTTCCAAGTCCTCGGTTTGGCTTGGAGCTCTGCATTAGACCCCCACAACGACATCCCAGCTGTTTTGCTATCCCTTAATGTTTACCCAGATGCTCTCAACTTGGCTCCCAGGATTTAAATCGTGGATCTGTTCACAGGTGTACACATCCCTAACATATAATGCTACTCCACCACCCCACCAATGGTATTTATACTGTAACTATGCTTCAGAGCAAATCCACAATGACAGAGACATGAGTGACTGAGGGCAGTGAATCATATTCCAAAAACAAACAGTGACCGGAACACCTATTAACCACACTCATGCTGGTAAATGTCCTTCTTTCACACCTTTCCCCATCCACAACACAGAGGAGGCAATAAACCTATCAACCTTAATGTTCCGACCATTAGCGCTAATCAATGAACTGTGGGAAACTCACCCAAGTATTGTTTTACACTCAAAACACCCCTTAATTTATATTGGGTAGAAATACTACCCTAAAATCATAGCCGTGTACACACAGTTCGTCATATGCCATCATTCTGCCTGACTGCTGCGTGACCCTCAGGTCCAAGTCTGAATCTTTCTTTGCTGCTCTCTAGACATGTAATTACAGCCCATTCCCTGATTCTGTTCCTTTATCCAAATACCCCCTCCTGATTCTTCGTTAGCCTTGTGTGATCACTTGAGAGCATGTGTGCATGTGTTAATGCTTCCTTGATTAATTTCCCATAAAACCCATTTTTATTTCATTGGAATCTCCTCAGCGAGTACTGATATACACAGGTGCAAAGGTCCCATGAGTTACCCGGCCTCTCCCAGCCATACCTTTGAGCTAATTAAAACTCCCCAATTTAATATTTTAATTTGAGTGATATGAGTGGGTCTGATGGATTCCATGCAATTCAAGTAACAAGATTGGTTGAGAAACGTGGGCACACTCTGTCCCCTAACTCGTGGAATCATTGTGGAGCCAACCCATGGAGTTGGGCAAGACAGACTTAGGGAAAACTGAATGAGACTCAAGCAGGCTTTTCATGTGTGAGTGTTTGTAAGCATGGAATTGAGTGAGTGGAGCTGTAAGAGCTACTGTGGGGTTGGAACTCTTACAACTGAGTGCTAGGCACCTATGATTTTGATAATGACTAATTTAAGACTCCTTTATGGAGGCTTGAATGTGCAGACAAAAATGGCACTAGGACCCTTAGAAAGGCTTAGGAAAATGGCAGACCACCTTAGGGAGTCCGGAGCCTCCAAAATGTTAAGGTCCCAAGAAAGAAAGTGGACTCTACGTCACCAGTTCAACTGGTTACCTATAGTAATCAATAAATCAGGCACACTGAAACAACTGGAGAGGTTAGGAAGGAAATACAGGGAATCGGAATTGGAAGGGTCAGAATAGACATGTTTCTCCAGAATAGACATGTTTCTTGCATCAAAAAATTTGAATCAGATAATAGAGAGTATGGAAGTTTTATCAAAATGGATCTCTGATCATAATCCAATCTTATTAAATATATTTGAAAAAGAGAGGGAGTCTCAATGGCGACTAAACGAAACCATTTTACAAGGTGAGAAGTATATAAGAAAAGCAAAGGAGACATTAAAACTATTTTTCAGAGAACATAACAGAAGATGTAACTATGAAAACAATATGGGAGTCCAGTAAGGCTGTAATGTGTGGTTTCTTTATAAAACAAATGATAAATAAGAAAAAAGAGGGGACAAAGAAACTTCAAGAAATTTTACATGAAATATCAACAAGAGAAACTAAGCTTATAGAAAACTTGTCTGATAAAGAACTCATGAGTGAAATTAATTTCTTAAAGAAACAAATGCAATCACAAATGGTAAAAGAAACAGAAGCTAAAATGAGAATGCTAAGACAAAAAACACTTCGAATTTGCCAATAAGCCTGGAAAATGGCAGGCACAGAGACTTAAAAGCAACAAGAAAATAATTACAGAGATAAACTACAAAGGGAAAATTGTGACTGATCCAAAATTAACTAAGAAGGGTTCCTTTGACTTCTACTCTAAATTGTATGGGGAAGCCCCTTAACTACCTCTGAATGTGGAAAAATAGAATGATATTTGGAAAAACAGAATATAATAAAACTGACTGAACAACAAAAAGAAAGCCTAAACAAAAAGAAAGCCATAGTACAATTACAATGCCTGAGGTGGTAGAAGCGATAAGAAAATTGAAAGTTGGGAAGGCACCAGGCCCTGACAGGTATACTGTAACATACTACAAGAAATTGGAAGATGAATTACTCCTACCTCTACATAAGACTTTGAATACAATAATAAGAGATGGAATACCTGAATCTTGGAAGGAGGCATATATCTCATTAATACCCAAAGAAGGGAAAGACCTAAGAGATCAAAAAAAATTATAGACCAATTTCACTGCTTATATTAGCACAGAGATTCAAAAATATACTTTCCCAGATCATTCAAGAAGATCAAAATGGCTTTGACAGATATGCAAAAAACATTAGAACCATTCTTAATCGAACATTACAAATGCCATAATGAGAAGAAATTAGCAATGGTTTTTCTAGACACAGAGAAGGCATTTGACAATGTCAGTTGGGCCTTTATGAAAAAATTACTGTTAAGAATGGATACAGGAGAAAGATTTTATGAGTGGATTGATCGAGTGCATAGCAACCAAAGTGCTCAGATTATAGTTAACGGAGATAAAACGGAAAAAAAATAATATCAAAAAAGGAATGAGACAAGGTTGCCTGCTCTCCCCCCCTACTCTTTCTAACAGTTATAGAAATATTGATGAGTAATATTAGAACAAATGAGAAAATCATGATATGTTTTTATTTCTGAGCTATAGCAGGCCCTCTGAAGCCAGAAGTCCCTGAGCTTTGCCCCTTAAGCCATGAGGTCATCCAAATGAACTCCAAGAGGAGAACACAGAGAATGACCCCACACAAAGTCCCTCACAGGTCAACTCCATAGAGACTCCACAGGACAGCCCCCAAATAACGCCCAGGACAAAGGGCAAGGCACACAGGGTGAGGACACACAGGAGAAATAGATAGGGGGAGAGGTTTCTTCAACTGCTGTTATATTTTTTAAATTTAATCTCTGTGTTAACTGTACTTCTGCTTTCAGTTTAATTTTGCTATTCTTAGTTCACTTGACTGCCATTTTGGGGGTATAAATTTAACAGACAGAGTTTTAATTCCTCAAAGAGTAGCAAATGTTATAAGGATCGTATTTTCAGTCATTGCTGTTGTTTGGGAAAAGGTTGCCATCCTTTTCTGGATTAATTCCTGCTCTAGGAATAGTTGTATTGTGTGTGAAATTCAGCAGGCAAATTTTTTCCCATCATAAGAAAATCATAAGATCCCTGATAGATTAGATCAAAAGGCTATCCAGTCCAATATCCTCCCCCACTCCAATAGTGGCCATCCAGGTGCTCATGAGAAGCTCATAAGGAGGTCATGAGGACAACTGTGATCTCAATCTCAAGCTCCCCAGCAAGTGGTGTTGAGGGCATTCTGTCTCTGATATGGGAGTGTAACAGCACATCCCAGTATCCCCACTGCAAGACCATAATCCACTATTTTGGTTCATTACTTTGGTTCACTTCAATGGAAAGAGTTTTGAAATCAAATTTGGCTTATATGGCTTTAAAGGCCCTCCAAAGGCTACCAGGAAATAAAATGCACTCTATAGTAGTTCAGGAGTCAAGCTGAAGTCAAGCATGAGTTATGCCTGGGAGAGGCCCCTATAAATTACCCACAAATTCACACCTGGATACTAACATCTTGCATCTTCTCTGAAATGGAAGCACCATGTTTCCAGAAGATTAAGCTGTAGATTAAGCTGACACCCTTGCATCAGACCGAAGAGGGCTGCCTGTCAATCATTAGGATATCAGCTTGTCCCCAATCTCCCAGATCCTGGCTGTCTGGAATCCCTTTGTAAAACACTTTGGAACTATCTGAAATCAAATGTTCCTTTTGTTCAAGGCACATCTTCAAAGGGGTTCAGTCCCACTTTTTAACTGAATCCATGATGCTCTATTCCTTACCTCCCCCGCACTTCTCTGTCCTTCCAAATTACCCGCTAACTCTCCCAGACCTTGAGATAGCTCCCAGACAGCTTCAAGTATTCCTTCCCCGCTCCATTAACCTTCCCTTTTCCCAAGCCTCTTCCACCCCACTTTTGTTGCTGCTAATTGAGAGTAATGCTACTTCTCTGTGAAGGCAAGCTGCAAGAGCAGATGTAGTATATACCAAAGCCTTAACTATTCCCTTCTAACTATTTCTTGCCTTACTTTGATAGTCCTGTTTGCTTGATAAAACAGATGAGTGTGATGTATGAATGCTTCAGTTCACTTCAATAAAGTTTCATCCATTGTTTTGTACACCCAACTCCTTTTTATTTCCTACGTTACATCCGTATACACAGGGTCAAGATCCTGCAAGGTTACATGACCTCTTGCTAGCCATTTGAGATGCTTCTAATTCCCTACTGAAGCTAAGATCTTGTGTGGGCTTTCCATGGACACCACTGATTCACGTAACAGGAGCTAATCATGAGCTATGTTATGGGAGCTATCATATGACAGGAAAAGCTTCACTTATTGCAAGAATTCTTAGTCTAGCTCCTGGTGGGTGCAGGGATGAGCTCTTGGGGGTCCTGTTGGGAGGTATGAGTCTAAAATTAAAAATATATTAAAAATTCCAGGGATCTAGCCCTTTAAAAAACAATAAATAGAAATATCTTCTTTAAAAGTAAAAACCTTTTCTTTCAAATTCAGGCAGAATAACGCATTGGAATGCAAAGACAGCTCAATTAACATTTAAATGTGTGGTCTGATTGCCCAATCAATTAGATTCATTAAAAAAACAACAAAGAAGTCAGTTTAAAAATGCATATCAAAAGTTTACTGAAGGTATATCAATCTTAATCTACATATTAAAACAAACTTTAAAAAAAGGTTCCTAACTAACTAAGAGGATTTAGGGTAGAATAGACTCACCCAGCCTTCAGCGGTGTGGGCTACATGGTGACTTGAAAGGAACTCAAAAACAACAACAACAACAATAACAACATGGCTGCAGCCGCATGGAGACTTAACTTAAAAAAGAACTTAAAGTGTCATAATATTTAAATTAGGTCATGTGATGAATGACCCATTGCTCCAGTTGGCTGAAATTGCCTAGTGAAATAAGAGAAGGGGGAGTTAGGAGAACTGATGCATGCAGGGTAAATACCTAAACTGAACTTAGCATGGGAATACACAAGATTGTATTGCATTACAATAATGATTTCCCCACATACTACATTCCCCTTCTCAAGAGAAGTGGATTCCATGAACAATCTTCCTTTCTTCTCGTAGTCTCAGGAAACTGTCCTTGGAAGGGGTTTAGTTAAAATATCAGCTATTGTTTCTTCTGAGTTGCAGTACTCCAGCTGAACAAGTTGACTCTGGCACATCTCTCTCACCTCATGGAAAGGAATGTCTATGTTCTTCTTCAGAGGCTTGTCACTCTGAGAAATCTTGATACAGCTTTGATTGTCTTGCATCAGAATGGTTGGCTTGGGTTCTTTTATCCCAAGATCTAGAAGCAAATTCTGCAGCCATTTGATTTCATCACAGGCTGTTTTCATTGAGACGCACTCGGCACCTGTGGAACTATCTGCTACTGTACTCTGCTTCCGACTTGTCCAACTTACTGCTCCACCACCATAAAAGATTATGTTTCCACTGGTTGACTTTCTCTCCGCTGGATCAGATCCCCAATCCGCACCTGCATAGGCAGTCAACCGTGGCTGGTCACATGCTGGCAGCATCAGTTTGAAGTCAGCAGTTGATTTTAGATATCTTGAAATTCTTTTCACTGCAATAAAATCTCGAAGAGTAGGAGAATTAACCATTCTACATAAGATGCCAACAGCATTTGCAATATCAGGTCTGGTGAAATTAGCTATGTACAGAAGTTTTCCAACTGCAGTTCTGTACTTTTCACTGTCTCTCAAGGGTTCAGATGCCTGATTGTTCTTTAAGAAACCTACTTCCATTGGAGTTTGAGCATCCTTTGCATCTTTTAAGCCAAGACAGTTTTTGCTTTTGATTAAGAAAGAAGCTTCCATCATGGTTTCTTTCAATTTGTACTCCCAAATTTTTAATATCTATTTCTTTCTGGAGAGTCAGGAGTATCTCTTCACTATCTGCTTTGTCTTGACTGCACAGAACCAAATCATCAACATAACTTGCAATGTAAGTCCATCTAGTGTTTCTTAATCTTTTGTAAACACATTGGTCAACAGTGCCTGGAGTAAATCCTTCTTTGATAAGGAGTTGATTTAACTTTTCGTGCCATTTCTTGGCTGCTTGTTTTAATCTATACAAGCTTTTCTCAAGTTTACACACTAGATGCTCCTTTCCAGGTACTTGGAATCCTGAAGGCTGTTCCATGTACAATTCCTCATCTAGATCTCCATAAAGAAATGCTGTTTTCACATCTAGATGTTGTACATGCATTTTCTTGGAAGCTGCAACAGCCAGTAAGGTTCTAACAGTTGTGTGTGTAACTACTGGGGAGAAAGTTTCATGAAAATCTTCTCCAAATTGCTGATTGTAACCTTTAGCTACAAGTCTGGCTTTATATCTTTCAATCTCCCCTTCTGCATTTTGCTTTGTTGTAAAGACCTATCTGCAGCCAATTGCCTTCTTGCCTTTTGGCAATTCTGTCAAAGTCCAAGTTTTATTTTTATATAAAGATTGCATTTCCTCCATTGCTGCTTTCACCCATTTCTCAGAATTGGACTTTGGCAGTCCTTTGATCTTCTGCCAGTCAGAGGGTTCCAGAAGGCTTTCCCCTGTGGCTAGATAGGAGAATCTCAAAGGAGGCACTCTTCTGTTACCCCTTGCAGACTGTCTCACCTGGACTTGAGTTCCTGGCTCTGCCTGTGGCATGCTGTCTGGTCCTCTGTCCTCTGGTAAGTCCTGGGCTGAGGGAGCCCCTTCTGGATGCAGAGGACTTGCAGGAGGGTGAAAGAGCTGCACACGCTGTGGCTGCTGGTGGGAATCAGGATCTTCTTCCACTGCAAACACATCTGAATAGAATTCTTTGTTTGAATTAGAATTAAATTGAAGTCTTTCATCAATATAAACAGCACTTGTTATTTTCATTGTGCATCCATCAGGGTTCAGGATTTTGTAAGCACCTTTGGCATAACCAATAAAAATTCCCTCTTCACTTCTACAGTTTGTCTCTTTTCTGTTTGGGAATGTATGTATAAGCTTTTGATCCAAAAACCCTGAGATGGTTCAGTCTGGGTTTCACACCATGCCACAATTCAAATGGAGTAACATTTCTAGATCTGGTTGGAAGTTTATTGTGTAAGTATGTGGCTGTGAGAATTGCCTCAGACCAATAATCTTTAGACATGTTAGCTTCTAAAAGCATTGCAACTGCCATTTCCTTTAAGGTTTGGTTCAACCTCTCCGATACTCCAATTTGTTGAGGACTATAAATTCCAGTAGTCTGGTGTCTAATGCCATGTTCCTTTAAGAACTCATCAAATTGATTATTGACAAATTCAGAACCATTATCCGTCCTCAGATTTTGAATTTTATATTTAAATTTATTAGTGATGTAATTAAAGTACTCTTTGAACTTTTCAAAAGCTTGACTTTTCTCCCTTAGCAATGGCTGTACCTGCTGAAATCATCTGTGAGTGTCATGAAATAGAGGTTTCCACCCACTGGTTTCTGATTAAATGGTCCACAGAGATCAGAGTGGATGAACTCAAGAGGTTTAGTAGATTGTCTTTCTATGAGAGGCTTGTGTGTAGGTGCAGTAGGCTTTACTTTAATGCATTCCACACACCTTTCATTCACACAACAGTTCTTGGAATGAAAATCTCTTGCTAGCTCTTGATTAGCCAATTTTTTATGCATTCAACATTTCAATGAGCAAATCTTTTATGCCATAAATTTATGCAGTCTTTGTGTTTACACTGAGTGGCAACATTGGCATTTGAATCACTGATCTCCATGTGATAAAGGCCATCATCCTTTAGAGTGCCTTTAAAAATCAAATGTTTGCCATGAAGACCATAACATGAATTCTTTTTAAAAATTACTCTGTTGGCTTTTGATGTGCTCATTTTTACTGAGTAGAGGGAGCTCTTAAGGTCTGGGATGTAAAGAGCGTCCATAATTCTTAGTAACTCTGTCCTAGCTCCCAATTTCATAGGTAAATACACAGTCCCAATTCCTTGCACTGTAAAAGAATCTCCATTTGCAAGAAACACAGGGAAATTTACTTCTCCATTAAAATCTTGGAAATACTTTTATTAATGAAGGTGTTACTAGCTCCAGAATCTATGATGAAGGAGTCTTTGTATTCATTTCCAGAAGCTTGCATTACTTTTCCATAGGCCAATCCAATGTTAAAATTCTGTTTACTATTAGCTTCTCTATATCTGTTGTGGCCTTTTGCATTTTCTTGCCTTTGACCAGTCATCCCTTGCTGTGAGAATGACTGTCCCTTTCCCTTTGAAGCTTTAAATTGCACTCCATTTGGCTCAGAAGAAAAGGAGGAGGGGTTGGAGTGAGTAGCATTTTGTTGAAAATGCTGCTTTTCCTTTTCAGCTAAATTGACTTGCTGTTTAAAGTTAGAATTTCTGAATTCAAAGTTGTCTTTTTGCATCAAATTTTACCTATGTTGAAATTCTTTTATTTGAATATAGGCTTCTGGTAGAGTTAAATCATTCTTTAATTGCAAAGTATTTATTATAGGATTGTAAAACTTTGGTAAACTTGCCAAGAAAATTCCAACTTGCATAGGCTTTGGGATCTCCTCTCCAGGAGATTGTAATTCTGCTAATGTAGCTCTAAAATCATTAATGTGCTCATGCAAAAATTTAGGATTAGCAAGCTTCATGTTTACTAGCTTCATGATCAATGCAACTTTATTTCCCATAGATGGAACATCACAGAAATTTTTCAAATTGTCCCAAGCAGCTTTTGCTGTTCTCTCATCTTTGACTTCAGAAACTAGTCCATCATCAACAGACAAAATTATAAAAGCCAAAACCTTTTGGTCATCTCTATCAAAATCATTCATCTCTCTTCCCTGATTTGGCCTCTGTTTATGTAAAACATCAATAAGTCCCATAGCTTTTAGGTATGTTTCAAAAGAAAAAGACCACTTTTTGTAGTTTGGTCCATTCAACTTTTCTAGGCTTAGAATAGAGCTGAGGCCAGGAGCATTTGCTTCAGCCATAATTGCTTTACTGCCTTTGTCTCCAGCTGAGCTGAAAGAGAGGAAAGAGCAGCTGAGGTGATCAGATAAAAAGAAAAACAATACTTTTGCAAAAGCAAAAATTAAATTGAGGTTCTAAGTCTTCAAACTGGGAAACATAACCCTCCAATATAGGGCGGTATGAATCTAAAATTAAAAATGTATTACAAATTCCAGGGACCTAGCCCTTAAAAAAAAATAAAAATATCTTCTTTAAAAGTAAAAGCCTTTTCTTTCAAATTCAGGCAGAGTAACACATTGGAATGCAAAGACAGCTCGGTTAACATTTAAATGTGTGGTCTGATCACCCAATCAATTAGACTCATTAAAAAACAACAAAGAAGTCGGTTTAAAAATGCATATCAAAAGTTTACTGAAGGTATATCAATCTTAATCTACATATTAAAACAAACTTTAAAAAGGTTCCTAACTAAGAGGATTTAGGGTAGAATAGACTCACCCAGCCTAGAGCGGTGTGGGCTACATGGTGACTTGAAAGGAACTCAAAAACAACAGCAACAATAACAAAATGGCTGCAGCCGCATGGAGCCTTAACTTAAAAAGGAACTTAAACAAAGTGTCATAATATTTAAATTAGGTCATGTGATGAATGACCCATTGCTCCAGTTGGCTGAAATTGCCTAGTGAAATAAGAGAAGGGGGAGTTAGGAGAACTGATGCATGCAGGGTAAATACCTAAACTGAATTTAGCATGGGAATACACAAGATTGTATTGCATTACAATAATGATTTCCCCACATACTACAGGTCCTATAACTGAGTGCAAAACAATCCCCCCCTTCAGTTTCCTCCCTGTTGGTTTAAAAATGGCTGCTGTGATTTCTTTTTTTGTCAAATTATATTCTTAAAGTATCACTGCAATCCTTTCTCACAGTGACTTTTATAATCTAAGACCTTTCAGTTTATCTTTGTGTTGCTACTCATATAGTCACATAATGTACCTTCATCATGTGTACAGTAGTGTAGAGGCTAACTTAACTTCAAAACATCAGCTTTCAGCAGGTTTCAGAAAAGCTTTATTCTGCAAGCAAAATAGATTGCAGCATAAAATCATTTGTCAGGACTGAAGATGTTCACACAGCATACTTAAAGCACAAAGCAATGCAAGCAGGTATTTCCTGGGCTTCCACACCATTTGTCAATTAACCAAAACAACCTGGCTTCCCAGGCAGACCCCTCCTTCCCTTCCATACCAGAAATGACCTTGACAACTTGCAGCTCATTTTGTTCTCCCTGACATCTGCTCATTAGTCTGATCTAAGAAATAAACAATTACTTTTCTCTCCCATTGGTGTTGTATAACCCATCATCCAACATAATGCTTCGGCTGATACGCCAGCTGCGCCCTTTTCTGGAAGTAAGGGATCTTGAGACCGTTGTGCATGCGCTGGTAACCTCACGTCTTGATTTCTGTAATGCACTCTACATGGGGCTACCCTTGTGCTTGGTTCAGAAATTACAGCTGATACAAAATATGGCAGCCAGGCTTGTCTCTGGAACATCTAGGAGGGACCACATTACTCCGGTTTTGAGGTCCCTCCACTGGCTGCCTATCAGCTTCTGGGCCCAGTACAAGGTGTTGGTTATCACCTTTAAAGCTCTAAATGGCTTGGGTCCAAGCTATCTCAGGGACCGCCTTCTCCCTTATAATCCTCCCCGCACTCTCCGGTCTTCTGGGAGGAATTTGTTGCAGCCACAAAGATCTAGGCTGACGACCACCTCCCAGAGGGCTTTCTCGGCTGTCGCCCCCAAATTGTGGAACAGCCTGCCGGATGAGATCCACCTATTGACATCGTTAGACAGCTTTAAAAAGGCTGTCAAGACGGATCTCTTCAGGCAGGCTTTTCCGGAATAGCTAATCCTGGCCTCAGGAACCCCCTTTGGAAGTTGATTCTGGAGCTCCTAACTGTTGCTGCTCGCTAGGAAGGGTTTTTAATAACAATTGTATTGTATGTTGATTTTAATTTATATTGATTTAATAATGTTTTAAGGGGGAAGGGATTTTGAGTTGTTTTATATTATGTATTATTTTACTGTTGTAAGCCACCCCGATTGTTCGCAGAGGGGCAGGATATAAATACATTTATTATTATTATTATTATTATTATAACACAATACAAACATAAGCAATATCATGTTTAACAAGCATGGCAGGACTTAAGACTTAAGATCCTGACATCATGTCACCATATTATGGGAGGGGGATCCCTAGATTATCAATGTGGTCCATGAGACCCCCCCCCCGCCAAAGATTTAGAACCACTGCCATAATGAAATTCTTGTTGTCAATGAGCTGTTAAAGACATGGTTGTCAATGTTTATTCTAAAGTATATCTTTCCTCATTAATGAAATGTCTCAGAATGACAAGAGGATTTGAAACACCTCCTGCCCCCCCCAAGTCTTTCTCAGCCCAGTTGTGCTTACTCTTGGATAAGTCTCAGCACATTTAGTTGGGCTTATTCTTAAATAAATGTATATAGAAATGGCTAAACTGTAAGTTTAGGCATAACTCTAATTGTTAGTCCCAACTAGAGTAAGAGTAGACTAAACAGTAAACGCTGTTTGGCAGTGGAACACACTCCCTCAGAGTGTGGTGGGGTCTCCTTTCTTGGAGGTCTTTAAACAGAGGCTGGATGGCCATCTGTCGGGGATGCTTTGATCGTGATTCCTGCATGGCAGGGGGTTGGACTGGATGGCCCTTGTGGTCTCTTCCAACTCTACAATTCTATGATTAAAGTAGACCCAGTGAATTATCTGCTGGGTGGCAAATCATACACAAATGGGTCTATACACAAATTGGTCTACTCTAGTTGGGCCTAGCAATTGGATTTAGACCCCAGTAATGGGGGGATATGATCTCTCTCTTTGGTTATACTTTATACTAGAAAGCATGAATTGGGAGCTAGAAGGATATTTTTGCAAAATCCATCCAGCACTAATGTTTGCAAAACTAAGATTTGCTGTTGAATATTTTGAGACTCCTCTCCATTTTAAATTTCTTGCTTCTGAGAATACCTCCTGCCAACATTCCTCCTCCTCTGTATAATGTACACATACTCGGGTCTTTAACCTCCTTGTCATCACGCAGTCCAAGATCAACAGAGGTGTAAGACGCTGATGGGACTGTTTGCTCATGTAGTTCAAACAAACAGACAGGGGTGATGTAAAAACATGCCACCAGAGAAAACTGGACACCCGGGATCTTTTTCTGGAACATAAAAACAAGCTACCAGACATTTGATGCAGCCAAAAGAGGCTTATGTTTAATAACAAGAAAAAAAGAAAGACAGAAAGAAAGCAAAACATCAGCATGAACTGAATAATTTGCAGCACTGAGTGTAAAAATGTTGAAACTGGTTCATCAGCAGGGTCATTTTCAGTCTTATTATGTAGGCAGAATAGTGAGATCTCTTAAACCAGGATTGTGTCTGTTTCTTAGTCAACTATGGATTTCATTCATTCTGAGGGATAATGCAAAACCTCTTATAGGGTAAAACAGGACTGGATGGCATCTCTGTTTTCTGATACCATTATCCCAGGGCTTAGCTACACAGGCAATTTACCCCATCTTTTCCCCATCTTAGAGCCTTGTAGTCTCAACAATGTAGGGCCTTTGCCCCATTCTGCCCATGGGCAGTCCTCACCACCACCAGGACAGATATGGGGCTCAGATGGGGCTCAGATGGGGTAGGGCCCTTTACCACATTTTTAAAAAATACCTGGCAAAATTCATTTCAGTTGGGAAGGAATGGATTGGGCTCTGTATGACCACAGCAGTCTGTCTCAGCAGGCTGGCCTATTGCTGCAGCTGCTGGTCTGCCTTGGTCTTCTGAAGCACAGAGCAGGGGGTGGGGTCTTGAGAGATTATCACACCAGGCTTTACTGATGATATTAGATCAGGATAATGGTGTATACAGCCATTCCTTATCTCACGATGTCTTGTCTGAGTTGCTGACAATCTGCATCAAAACCATTGCTAAAGGGCATCTTTTCACTGACAGGGGAAAGCTGTCAATAGGTCATCAATAGCACTACCATTCCATTATTGCCTCTGTGCGATAACGTTCTCTTCTACTTCAGTTCCCATACCAGCAGTCATGTGGGGTGAGTAGGTGTGTTTTTCCTCTTCTCTCCCTCTCTCTTCTCTCCTGCCTGATCTAACTATTCCTCCCACTTGTCAGTTGCCTGATCTATTCCCAACTTACCCCCATCTGCCTCATTTCTTCCTCCTTTCTTTCGCTGCCCAATCTATTTCCCACCCCTTTGCCTAGCTAATCTATTTCCCCCCCCCCACGCAATCTGTCTCTTTTCCTCCTCCCACCTTTTTGCTGCCAATCTGACTACAGTTGACCCTCCATATCTGCGGATTTGGTACCCATGGATTTAAGTATTCACGTCTTGGAAATATTCTTTAAAAAATAACAATCCAAAAAGCAAACCTTAATTTTGCCATCTTATATCAGGGACACCATTTTGCTATGCCATTGTACATAATGGGACTTGAGTATTCATGGATTTTGGTATCCATGGGGGGGTCCTGGAACCAAACCCCAGCGAATATGAAGGGACAACTGTATTTTCCACTTCCTCGCCTGCCTAATCTATTCCCCCTCCTGCCCCCATCTGTCTCTTTTCTTCCCCTCATCCTCCCACTGGTATTGTGCAGCAATCACGTTAGTGAAGCAAAAGGAAACATACTAGTATTGAAGCGTAGGTGCAATCAGGATTGCTTCAATACCTGTATGTTTCCATTTGCTTCACTAACGTGATTGCTGCATGTTAGAAGCCTGCATGTTAGATCATCTCCTCGGTCACATGTTGCAGGCCAGCATCCTGCCTTCTGGGAGAACCAGAAGATGGTGGCAGTAACAGTTACAGTGACAGGGGCCACTGTGTCTGTCTGGACTGTAGCCCATTTTGTAGAGGTAATGGGGAAGGAATGGGCCTGATCCATGGCCACGATATGTCGGTGGGGTGCTGGCATATCCAAACTTTGGTCCTTCAGTTGCTTTGGACTTCAGGTCCCAGAATTCCTAACTGTTGATGAACCTGGCTAGGGCATCTAGGAGTTGAAGTCCAACATACTTGGAGGATCAAAGTTTGGGACGGCTTGATTAGGGGCAGTACTAGCAGCTCCTAGCTCCATGTAACTGCTGCTACAGTCTTTGGAGCTCACTTTCTGAGGGCCAGTCAGTCAAGTGGGGAACTGCAATGGGCGGGGAGAGGAGGGAAGGATCTGTCATTGTCTGCTGCAATGTGTGTGCACTGTTTGTCTTCTTGGCAGTAAACCTCAATGACTACACTTGCAGCAAATGCAAACTGGTAGCTCTCTTGGAAGAGAAGGTTAACACACTGCAGCTAAGTGCTGAGACTCTTCAACACATCAGAGAACATTAGGACTTCCTGGGCAGAACAGATTGGGGGGAAATTGAATCAACAGAATTGACAGGAAGAAACTGCCAATGAAAGTGAAGAAGTCTGTAACACTCTGGAGGGCGGTCACTGTCAGGAGCAGACTATGAACTACAGATTTGGAACTGCCCGAACAAACAATTGCTTCCTACATCTTCCTGAGGATAACAGTGGTAGAGAGGCACAAACAAGAGAGCAGCAGCAAGAGGCACTGCATGACAAGGAAGGAACCAACCTAACCATCAACTGCAGCAAGAAGAAAAGGAAAGCTGCTGGTGGTAGTGGATTCATTGCTTAGGGATATACAGGTAACTGTGTGCCAGCTGGACAAGATAAATCAGGAAGTGTGCTGCCTTCCTGGCACATGAATCCAGGATCATAGAATCATAGAATCATAGAATCATAGAATTGCAGAGTTGGAAGAGACCACGAGGGCCATCCAGTCCAACCCCCCTGCCATGCAGGAATACACAATCAAAGCATCCCCGACAGATGGCCATCCAGCCTCTGTTTAAAGACCTCCAAGGAAGGAGACCCCACCACGCTCCGAGGGAGTGTGTTCCACTGCCGAACAGCTCTTACTGTCAAAAAGTTCCTCCTCATGTTGAGGTGGAATCTCTGTTCCTGGAGCTTGCACCCATTGCTCCGTGTTCCAGTCTCTGGAGCAGCAGAAAACAAGCCTGCTCCATCCTCAGCGTGACATCCCTTCAAATACTTAAACAGGGCTATCATATCACCTCTAAACCGTCTTTTTTCCAGGCTAAACATACCCAGCTCCCTAAGTCTCTCCTCATAAGGCATTGTTTCCAGACCTTTCACCATTTTAGTTGCCCTTCTCTGGACACGCTCCAATTTGTCAATATCCTTTCTGAATTGTGGTGCCCAGAACTGGACACAGTATTCTAAGTGAGGTCTGACCAAGGCAGAATAGACTGGCACTATTACTTCCCTTGATCTAGACACTATACTTCTATTGATGCAGCCCAAAATTGCATTGGCCTTTTTAGCTGCCGCATCACACTGTTGGCTCATGTTCAACTTGTGGTCTACTAGGACTCCTAGATCCCTTTCGCACGTAGTCTCATTCAGCCAGGTCTCTCCCATCCTATATTTATGCATTTCATTTTTCCGCCCTAAATGCAGTACTTTACATTTCTCCGTATTGAATTTCATTTTGTTAGCTTTGGCCCAGCTCTCCAGTCTATCCAGGCCATTCTGAATTTTGATCCTGTCCTCTAGGGTATTAGCTACTCCTCCCAATTTGGTGTCATCTGCAAATTTGATAAGTATGCCCCTAATTCCCTCATCTAAGTCATTGATAAAGATGTTGAATAGCACTGGGCCCAGGACAGAACCCTGTGGCACCCCACTGGTCACATCTTTCCAAGACGAAGAGGAGCCACTGCTGAGCACCCTTTGGGTTCGGCCGGTCAACCAATTACAAATCCATTGAACAGTTAACTTGTCTAGCCCACATTCTACAAGCTTGTTTGCAAGAATGTCATGGGGAACCTTGTCAAAGGCCTTACTGAAATCAAGGTATGCAATGTCCACAGCATTCCCTTCATCTACCAAGCTGGTAACTTTATCAAAAAAAGAGATCAGATTAGTCTGGCATGACTTGTTTCTCTGAAACCCATGCTGACTTTTTGTGATTATGGCATTGCCTTCTAAATGTTCACAGACTCTCTGTTTAATGATCTGTTCTAGAATCTTCCCTGGTATTGATGTCAGACTAACTGGACGATAGTTGTTGGGATCCTCTTTTTTCCCCTTTTTGAAGATGGGAACAACGTTTGCCCTCCTCCAGTCTGCTGGGACTTCTCCTGTTCTCCAGGAGTTCTCAAAGATTATTGCCAATGGCTCTGAGATTATATTTGCCAGCTCTTTTAATACTCTTGGATGTAGTTCATCTGGTCCTGGAGATTTAAATTCATTTAGATTAAGAAGGTATTCCTGTACTACCTCTTTACTTATTTTGAGCTGGATTTCCCCTATTGTGTCCTCTGTTCCATTCTCCTCAGGTTGGTCCTCCTTTTCCTTTTCTGAAAACACTGAGGCAAAGAAGGTGTTGAGTAATTCTGCCTTTTCTCTGTCCCCTGTTAGCATTTTGCCATCTTCTCCACGTAGCGGCCCTATCATTTCCTTCTTCCTCCTTTTGCTGCGGACATACCCAAAAAACCCCTTTTTATTGTTCTTAACCTCCCTAGCAAGCCTGAGCTCATTCTGCGCTTTAGCTTTTCTGACTTTACTCCTACACGTGTTCGCTATCTGTTTGAATTCTTCTTTGGTGATTTCCCCCCTTTTCCATTTCCTATACATGTTCCGTTTAAAACTTAGCTCCATTGAAAGTTCTTTAGTCATCCATCCTGGTTTCTTGAGACACCTCCCATTTTTCTTCCTCAATGGTACTGTTTGAAATTGTGCCTTCAGTATCTCCCTTTTGAGAAAGTCCCATCCGTCTTGAGGTCCCTTCTCTTTTAGTATTCTTGACCATGGGATCATCCCCAGTATTTCCCTGAGTTTATTGAAATCAGCTCTCCTAAAGTCAAGAATGCGTGTCTGACTATGCCTGGCTTCTCCTTTCCATTGTATAACAAACTCCAGGAGAACATGATCACTCTCACCTAAGGATCCCACCACTTGCACCCCATTAACCAGGTCGTCTCTGTTGGTTAGGATCAGATCTAAAATAGCTGACCCCCTTGTTGCCTCTTCCACCTTTTGGACCATGAAATTATCTTCCAGGCATGTAAGGAATTTGCTAGACCTTGTAGTTTTGGCTGAGTTAGATTGCCAGCAAATATCAGGATAGTTGAAGTCACCCATCACTACTACATCTCTCCTTTCTGCATGTATGTTCATCTGTTCTAGAAAGGCAACATCCAATTCCTCCGTCTGATTTGGGGGTCTGTAGTAGAGTCCCACAATAACATCCCTGTTGTTTCCCTCCCCTTTAATTTTTATCCAGATGCTCTCCACCTGGCTTCCAGTATTGATGTCATGGATCACTTCACTGGTGTAAATATCCCTGACATATAATGCTATTCCTCCTCCTTTCCTGTTTGGCCTGTTTCTCCTATAAAGGTTATACCCCTCTATTCCTACATTCCAATCATGAGACTCGTCCCACCAGGTTTCAGTAACGCCTATTATATCATATTTGTTTTGTAGTGCGAGGAGTTCAAGTTCATCTTGCTTATTTCCCATGCTCTGTGCATTAGTGTAGAGACATCTGAGACCATGTGTTCCCTTTACTTGCTCCCTGTGCAAGTTTTTTTGCCTCCCACTGTTGGGGCCTTGCGCTGTTTGCCTTGTTCCCTCTATGACAGTTTGACTATTTTCTCCAGCCCTTTTGCCTTCCAGAATACTGTCTCCCTCCCCCATTTGACTCAGTTTAAAGCCCTCCTGATCAAATTCTTGAGACTGTTGGCAAAAATGTTTCTTCCAACTGGAGTGGAGTGAGAGGAGTATGGAGACATTGTGAGGCTGGAGGTGTAGATGCTGATTGAGTGGCAGGAGTGGATTGTGAGGTGAAGAGGGAATTTACATGTGGGTGATGATTAGCTGAGGGAGTGAGAGGAGTGAGGGGATTGGTTGGGTATGTCTCCTAAGCAGCCAATCAGCGCACTGGGAAAGGGAACATACCAAAGCATTTTATATACAGTAGGACCCCCGTATCAGCTGGGGATTGGTTCTGGGGGGGGGGCATGGATACTGAAAACCATGAATAACAGTGAACACTACTGAAAATAATGGGATTTCTGGTTTAAAATACCATAGAGTTGCCTTGGAGGACCTAGAAAATGGCTAGAGAGGACATATTTTCTAGGAAGACTCTATGATAGGTGTGCTGTTTTGTGTCCCATGGATAATTAAATCAATGGATAATGAATCAGTGGATATGGGGGTCCTATTGTATATAGACAGAAATCCACACAAGTGATCAAACTGGACAAGTGGACCATTTGGATAAAAATGAATGCAGGAAGAAATCAAAGCAACATTGTGGTAGGAGTTTATTACAGGCCACTAAACCAATACGAACTGGTGGTTGATGCATTTCTGCAATTATCCTCAGCAATCTCCAAAAAGCAAGAACTGGTTGTTATGGGGGAATTCAATTATCCTGATATCTGCTGAAAGATTAATTCTGCTAAGCCATGGCTCTCCAACAAATTCCTGATGTGCTTTGCAGATAATTTCATCTTTCAAAAGGTGAAACAAGGAACTAAGAGATCAGCAATCCTGGATTTGATCCTAACCACTAGGGTGAAGTTGGTCATTTTAATCAAAGCGGTTAGTACTTTAGTGGGGAGTGAGCATGTAATGCTAGAATTCATAACTGAGGGACAGGACAAGGAAGAGTACAGTATATTCAAACATGAACCTTCGATTTGAGGAAAGCTAATTTTATCAAGCTCAGGGAAATACTGGGCAGAATGCCATGGCTAGAGGTGGTAAAGGAAAATGCCATCCAGAACGGGTGGGATTTTGCAAAGAAGGAACTTCTGAAAACACAATCACAAACTATTTCATGGAAGAAGAAAGATGTGAAACATCTGAAAAAGCCATTGTGGTTGCACAGTAAAAATGAGGAGGAAGTTAAAGAAAAAATAGCATGTATAAAGCATGGAAGGAAGGATGAATCACCAAGGAAGAATGCCCAAGCTTGCAGGAAAAGTGGAAGGAAATCTGAAGCTCAAAATGAACTGAGACTGGCTAGGTAAGCAAGGAGCAACCAAAAGGAGTTTTCAAATAGGTTCAAAGCAAGGGAGTGATGAAGGAAATGATGGGACCACTACTCAAGAAGGATGGGTAAAATGCTTAACAGATCACAACAAAAATGCAGAACTGCACAACATATATTCAGTTCTCCCCACCAAAAGAGGATTGTGTCCTTCCATGCATCAGCAGAGACCTTGACAAGGAATCCAAATTGTAAATCAGGATTGATAAATCAGGAATCACCTAGTTAATCTACATGGGTTCGGATCTGCAAGATCAGAGGAACTGAATCCCAGAGTATTGAAGGAACTTGCTTATGTACTCGCAGAACCACTTGCCATCATCTTTGAGAAATATTGGAGAACAAGTGAGGTGCCACAGGACTGGAGCCAGGCAAACATTGTCCCTATCTTCAAAAAAAGCAGAAAGGAAGATCCAGGAAACTACAGACCAGCAAGCCTGACCTCAATATAGGGGAAAATATTAGAGCAGATAATCAGGAGTCTGAATGGTGGGATTTTGTTGATCTTAAGTAGAACATGAGCCAGCAGTGTGCTGCATCAAAGTAGACAAATGCTATCTCAGTCTGCACTAATAGAAACATAGGGGCCGGTTACACGGCACTATTTTCTCCGCAATGTATCGCAATATCGCACTTTCGATTTAGCGTTGAATAGTGTACACTATTTTTGTTTACTTTTTGTAGTACTCTGCAAACAGAGTTCACATGATGTACTTCTGTGCAATTAAATAAGTTATGAATTTTTCGATTTCGTTTTTTTTAGTTCCTACAGTATCGACATTTCGCATGTTAGCTATTACCGTAGCTGTCAATCAACGGCATACGTCACTACTTAAAGCTTAACTTCCTTTTTGTGCTTCCATCACTCTTAATCCTATTGGTTGACAGCTTCTATTAAACTTTCCCGCACCGAGAAATCTGATTGGGCACACCTATACCTGCTGCTCCTCATCGTTCGCCCACCATCGATAGGTTATCCCTAGCTAATCTATTTAAAGATGGAGACTCTTGCAACTATTTCTTGCTGTTTCTTGTTGATGTTCAGGATCATAGCCACAATTTCTGCATTTCAGGATGCATGCAGGTTTTTTCAACGCAGAAGGTTTATTAGAAGAAGGAATAGATGTAGGCAGCTGTGATCCTTCATAGAACAAGTTGTCAGGGTCATCCATGAATTCTGAGGCATAGAGTAGAGTTCATGGAGGATCCTGACAGTTTGATGGTTTGAGACTGGCTCTGCCTTGGGCCTCTGGAATGTCTGGGAGATGTTGGTTACCATGGGAACACTGGTCATCCCGGGAGCTCAAGGCCGACCAGATGGTCTGGCAATTCTCGCTCCTCCATAGTGTGCTTTGATGTGCTGCCCTCCCTTTTCTGCTTTCTCACGCTGGGTGTCTCTTATCTGTTTCCACTGTAAGTTTGATCTTCAGTTGCAGCTTTGCCAATGTCCCTTACACATGCTTCTATTCCAATAAAGAACTTTATTGAAGATATGTGAGTTTGTGTTCTGTGTACATCACAGAAAGCTGCAACTCTACTTTTATTTTTCCGTCCTGAAACTGTGGAGCCTTTACCTGCAATGTCTGAGGACGCGGAGACTGGCATGCAGATCGACCAAGATCTGATTGTGGCCAGCACCAAAGAAGCCGATGCCTTGAAGCAGGAGACCGGGGCAGAGGGGGGTGCTGTAGCCGTCGCAGCTGGAGGCACCAGCCGAGACCGCCGGAGGGCTGGAAGATTTCCACTCTCCACTGAGCCCTGGGAGCTGGGGGTCGAGCTGGCTCCAGGGAGGGGCAGCCTGCCAAGCTTCGGCACTCCGGTGCGAGAGGTTTTGGGCCCCGCCTAGCCATGGGCAGGGGCCGGTCGCCGAGAAGAATGCAGGTCCCGGTGGGACAGGCCCCAGGGTGAGGGGCCTCGAGAGCCAGAAGCAAAGTTTTCCCTGGCAGAAGTTGGAGCCGAAGTTCTTCAACTGAAACAGCAAATGGGTGAGATACGGGAGGTACTCCTAGAACTCCTGCACAGAACCCCTCCGGCTCCACCAGCCCCTGGAGGGGCCCAGCCTCCCCCTGCGCAACCAGCGGCTGCCCAGGCACCCGGGGATGGGGTCCCCGCTCAGCCCCCTGATATCCCTGGCCTGCCGGCTCCTGGACCGGCTCCCCCGGTGGGGGCTGGGCCGGTTGAGCTGCAGGAGCGACCCCGGGGCTGGAAACACCAGCATCTGAAGGCGAAGTTTGATGGGGATCCAGCAAAACTACCCTACTTCATGACTCAAGTGGTGAGTTACATGACTCAGTGGGAAGAGGAGTTCCAGTCCGAGGCTGAGAAGGTGCAGTATGTGTCCAACCAACTGGAGGGTGAGGCGGCCCAGTGGTTGGTGGGACTTTATGATATGGGAGCCCCTGAACTGGGTAATTACCGAGAGTTCCTGATGGCTCTCAGGGCCCAGTTCGAAGATCCTTTAAGGGGGAAGTGAGCTCGAGGGAAGCTTAGGAGCCTGAAGCAAGGTACGATGCCAGTGGCAGAGTACGCGGCTGAGCTCCGCCGCCTAGCCAGGCAAGTGCCTGAGTGGTCAGAAGAGGTCAAGGTGCGCTACTGAGCGCCCGAGGGCTTGCTAATCCTGAAGGACGCCCGGATAATAATAATAATAATAATAATAATAATAATAAAATTTATTTATACCCCGCCCCTCTGCCAAAACAATCGGGGCGGCTTACAAAACTTAAAATACAATACAAATAAAATCCCTAAACACCCCCACTCCCACCCTCCCCCATAAAAAAACATTAAACAAATATAAATTAAAACAACTAATCTAAAATCACTTTTAAAACTATAAATACAATAAATATAATAAATGGCCAGCAGCCTAGGAGAGGCCAGGATCCCCTGAGGCCGGGATCTAATTAGGAAAGGCCTGCCGAAAGAGATCCGTCTTTAGTGCTTTTTTAAAGCCACTCAGGCTTGTTATCTGACGGATCTCATTCGGCAGGTCATTCCACAATTTGGGGGCGATTACCGAAAAGGCCCTCTGGGAGGTTGCAGACAGCCTAGATTTTTGTGGCTGAAGCAAATTCCTCCCAGAGGACCGGAGTGCGCGGGGAGGACTGTATGGGAGGAGGCGGTTCCGGAGATAAGTTGGACCCAAGCCATTTAGGGCTTTAAAGGTAATAACCAACACCTTATACTGGGCTCGGAAACTGATTGGCAGCCAGTGGAGAGATTTTAATACTGGAGTTATATGGTCTCTCCGCAGTGGTGAGTGGAGTGAAGGGCCTGTTCTTTATCAAAGCTCGAGTGGGGGTTGGAGGGGAGGGCCCCACCCGTAAAGTAATGTTAATGATTTACTCTGGTTGTACTCAAGTGCTCATCCACCCCTCCTTAGTCAGTGAACTGAACGTTGATACTGTTAAGCTGGACAAGCCCGTGTGGCTGTCTCAGATGGATGGGGGGATGATGAAGGGGGGCCCCGCCAGGCGCATAACTGGCCCCATGAACATGAGGATGGGAACCCACCAGGAGGAACTGCAGTTTGTGATTGCTCCAGGTTTAGTCCCCGCGGCAGTCGTGGGTCTGAACTGGCTAAAGTACCACAACCCCACCATAGACTGGATAAAAGAGACACTGACTTTTACAGACCCACTGTGTACCAAGGAGCACGGGGTGGGGGGAGGATCCCCAGGGGACGGGGTCCCCCTGGAGGGTGAGTCACAGAACTACACGACTGCCTTAGTAAAAGGGGAGCTGAAAGGACTGCCAGTGGAATACAAGGCATGGCAATATGTGTTTGAGGAGAGGGAGTGTGACATTTTGCCACCCCACCGGGCTTTTGACTGTTCCATTGACATACTCTCGGAGTCCAGCCTACATAAGCCTCACATTTATTCTATGACCCCAGCTGAAATGGAGGCGCTCCGAGAGTTCATAGACAAAAATTTAGCCCGAGGGTTCATTAGGCCCTCAACCTCGCCTGTGGGGGCTCCGGTGATGTTTAGGCGCAAGGCAGATGGGGGGCTTAATTTGATTCAGGATTACAGAGGGCTAAACGCGATTAGTGTCTCCAACCAGTACCCCCTGCCCCTGATGAAGGACATACTAGCCCATCTCTCCAAAGGAAAGATTTTCACGAAGTTGGATCTGCGGGAGGCCTACTACAGAGTACGGATTCGGGAAGGGGATGAATGGAAGACTGCATTTAATTGCCCCTTGGGGGCTTTTGAGTTCCTCGTCATGCCTTTCGGCCTAAAAGGGGCCCCTGGCATTTTTCAGAACTAAATTAATGATGTGTTACGTGATTTTCTGTACAAAGGGGTGTTGGTATACCTTGATGATGTGTTGATTTACTCTGAGGACTACACGTCCCATGTGAAACTGGTGAAAAAGGTGCTTGCCAGGTTGGGGGAAAATCACCTGTATGCAAAAATGTCCAAGTGTGAGTTTCACCAAAGCCGTTTGGATTATTTAGGGTACCGCATCTCAAACAAACGGATTGAAATGGACCCAGAGAAGGTAAAGGGGGTCTTGGCATGGGAAGCCCCTAGAACCAGGAAGCAGTTACAGAGCTTCCTGGGATTTGCTAATTTTTATCGGTCCTTCATCCCTGACTTTGCGTCGGTAGCCCTTCCCCTGACAGATTGCTGAAAACCAAAGATGTGAAAGGCAAAAGTTCCAAGCACAGTAAAGGGGACAAACCTCCCCAAAAGATTGTGTGGTCGCCACAGTGCCAACAAGCATTTGGCAAATTGAAATCCCTTTTCACTTCTAAACCAATTCTCAAGCACCCCGACCCCTCCCAGCCTTTCGTGGTCCAAGTGGACTCCTCAGATGTAGCGATGGGTGGTGTTCTGTTGCAAAAGGGGGAGGAAGGGGATTTGAGACCATGTGCCTATTTGTCCAGAAAGTTCAATGACACTGAACGAAATTGGCTGGTGTGGGAGAAGGAGGCAGGTGCTATCAAGTTGGCACTAGAGACTTGGCGCCACCTACTGGAGGGCTCACCCAAACCGTTTGAAGTTTGGACTGATCATAAGAATTTGGAAGTGTTGGCTACCCCTAGACGTTTGAGCCCCAAGCAGGTCAGGTGGGCCAGTTTCTTTTACCGATTTAATTTCACTCTGAAATTTATCCCGGGGAAAAGGAATTTTCTGGCTGATGCTTTGTCCAGGCTACCGCAGCATGAGAGTAAGCGTAAGGAGGTCATTGACACCGTTTTTTCTGCTTGGGACTAGCAGTCCTCACACGGAGCAAAGCCAAACAACAGAAATCCACTGCTAGCCCTGCTCCGGAGCCTGGACCAAATGGAATTGACAGTGGCTCGCCCTTGGCGCCTGGTCCTGAGCCCCAGCCCTTGAACCCCGACCCACCTCCCCCAGACCCGGGGCCCCGGGCAGTGACTCCTACGGCAGATGGTTCTGCCACGCCTACAGGTTCTCAAGGGGAAAAAGGGGGTGGCATTCCCAATTGGCCTCAGAACTGCCCACGGATCAGTGGTTTCTAGCTCACCCCAATGAGGTGACAGTGAGGGAGGGTTTGGCTTGGAAATGGGATCGCCTGTATGTTCCTGAGGTCTTGAGAGCGAGCATCCTCAAGCAGTGCCATGATGTCAAAAGTGCGGGGCATTTTGGGTATCTCAAAACTTTGCATTTGGCCCGGAGACAATTTTGGTGGCCTCGAATGAGGAAGGAGGTGGAGGAATATGTGAAGGGGTGTACCACTTGTGCAGTGGCAAAAGGGGGGTCAGGGAAGCCCAAAGGTTTGCTCCAACCTCTACCTACCCCAAACAAGCCCTGGGAGGTCATTAGCATGGACTTTATTGTTGAATTACCAGAGAGTAGGAAAAAGACGGTTATTTGGGTGGTTACTGATTTGTTCTCAAAACAAGCGCACTTTGTGGCCTGTAAGAAACTTCCCACGGCCTCCCAATTAGCCAAGTTGTTCATTCAACATATTTATCGGATTCATGGCATCCTGGCCAAGATTGTGTCTGATCGGGGGGCCCAATTTACCTCGCAGTTTTGGAAGGCTTTCACGAACCTTCTAGGGGTGGAGCTCGGTCTTAGTAGCTCCCATCATCCCCAGTCGGACGGGCAAATGGAATGAACGAATCAGACTCTTGAACAATACCTAAGGTGTTATGTGAATTTCCAACAGTCTGATTGGGTTGATCTTCTGCCTTTTGCTGAAGTGGCCTACAATAATGCCACTCACCAGAGCACTGGACTCTTGCCGTTCAAGGTTGTGTCTGGACAGGATTTCGGTCCCCTTCCTTTGTTGGAGGGGTCCCCCAACTCTGACCCTGTTTCAGTCTCCCAGTGGAGTCAAAAGGTCAGAGATGCGTGGCCTCATGTAATCTCGGCCTTAGACTTTGCCAAAGCACGCTACAAACATTATGCTGATCAAAAGCGGGACCCTTCTCCTAGATATGAGGTGGGAGATCTGGTTTATTTGTCCACCAAATTCCTTAAGTGTCCCCAACCCTCCAAAAAGTTGGGAGCCAAATACATTGGGCCTTTTCGTGTTGTTAGGATGGTAAATCCTGTGGCTTTTGAACTGTCCTTACCTAAGTTGTACCGTCATGTGCATCCTGTGTTTCATTCCAGCCTGCTCAAGCCTGCGAGCCCTCCGGACAAACACCATCCGGCACCAGAACCTGCTCCTCAGCCGATCCTGGTGGATCAGGACCAGCATTTTGAAATCTCTGAGATCCTGGACTCTAGGCTTCATCGGGGAGGATTACAGTATTTGGTGAAGTGGAAACACCTGCCTTTGGGCCATGCGGAGTGGGTTGCTTCTGAGCTTGTCAATGCCAAACGCTTATTGCGAAAGTTTCATGCCCGCTTTCCCGATAAGCCTGGTTGAAGGGGGGGTTGATCTTCAGGGGGGCAGTATGTCAGGATCATCCATGAATTCTGAGACATAGAGTAGAGTTCATGGAGGATCCTGACAGTTTGATGGTTTGAGACTGGTTCTGCCTTGGGCCTCTGGAATGTCTGGGAGATGTTGGTTACCATGGGAACGCTGGTCATCCCGGGAGCTCAAGGCCGGCCAGATGGTCTGGCAATTCTCGCTCCTCTGGGGTCTCCTTCCTTGGAGGTCTTTAAACAGAGGCTGGATGGCCATCTGTCGGGGATGCTTTGATTGTGATTTCCTGCATGGCAGGGGGGTTGGACTGGATGGCCCTCGTGGTCTCTTCCAACTCTGCAATTCTATGATTCTATGATTCTATGATTCTCACGCTGGGTGTCTCTTATCTGTTTCCACTGTAAGTTTGATCTTCAGTTGCAGCTTTGCCAATGTCCCTTACACATGCTTCTATTCCAATAAAGAACTTTATTGAAGATATGTGAGTTTGTTCTGAGGTGCTTCCCTGCCTGCGTGATGTGCTGATGAATGCTGATGTCCGCCAAAGGAAATGTTGGGTGCAACCTACATCAAAGGAGTGGTGGGAGAAGTTTGTTATGCAAGTGTGGTCTGATCAGCGGTGGTATGCCAACTTCAGAATGAAACGTCATCTTTTCTTAAAACTTGTGGACATTTTAAGACCTGAGATTGCAAAGAGAGACACTAACATGAGAAAGGCTATTTGTCCGGAGAAACGTGTTGCTATTGCTATATGGCTTTTGGGGCATCGTAGTTCATACAGTACAGCATGCAATTTGTTTGGAGTTGGGAAGTCCACAGTATCAAAAATATTTGTTGAGGTTGTTCTTACAATGGAAAAGTTGCTGCTTTTGAAAGCAGTTTACCCAGGGGATGCCAAGCAGGTAGATGTCTCATTAGTGTTATAACTGTTTTATGTTACATTGCTACTACTTTTGGTCAATTTAGATTGTTCAAAAGTTACATACAGGAGATATTTGTGTTTGTGAAAATATTTGTATTAGAACTCCCTTAATTGACACATGTATACCGTTCATAGGAAAGTGAGTTTTTTCAAATAATCGCTTTTGCTGCCACTTGTTTATAACCCATAGGAAGTTGTATTTTACTTTCAGGAGATATATGCCAGACTCCTTACTAAAATTATAGTTTTATATTGCAGATAATGGATGGATTTGCCAAGATGGGTTATCCCAATGTGATTGCAGCATTGGATGGGTGCCACATTACTATTGTTCCCCCAGTAAGACAGGGAAATGAATACATTAATCGTAAAAACAGCTACTCAGTTCTTCTTCAGGGCGTTTGCGATCATAATGGACTTTTCCATGACGTGGAGATCGGTTACAGTGGCAAAATTCACGATTCCCGAATGTTACGTAATTCTGTTTTCTTTGAAGCCATGGAGGCAGGTATTTATGTGCCTCACAACCCGACAATTACAATACTCGGTACACAGATTGTACCTCTTGTTTTAGCGGACGGGGCATACCCTATTAGGAAGTGGCTGATGACTCCTTACAGGGGAAAACTCACACCTAAGAAAATGTTATACAATAAACAGCATAATAGGCTTCGGAATATGGTGGAACGTACGTTTGGGCATTTGAAAGCGAGATGGAGATGCTTAACTATTCCTTTAGAGGTGGCTGAGGAAAACATATGTTCTGTAATAAGTGCTTGTGTTATTCTGTATAATTTCTGTGAAACGAAGGGTGAAGTACTTGAGGAAAAAAATCGGGGATCCAATGACTATGTGCTGTATACACTTGGTGCACCTATGGTGAACACCGAGTCCAAAAAGAGGAAGGAGGGAGAAAAGGTTAGAGCAACACTTACTGAGTACTTTTGGTTTAAAAAGCACAACATGTGAGATTTATCAATTTGTAAATGTATTTTGAATTATTTTCTACGGTGTTACCGCTTCATGAAAAACCTAAAACATGTTAAAATAATTGTTTGCCAATAAATAGCAATTTCCACCATTAAAAATTTGTCTCCCTTTCTGTGATTATAAAAACCATAACCAACAGTAGATCCAAAGCAGACGCTCCAACATAGCTCATTATAAAATAAACTTCTGAAAATACTTCAAAATGGTTTCTCTGCCTTTTTTTAAAATAAAAACACCTTGGCGCCAGGGAGTACAAATAGTTACAATCCGTTACATCCCTGTCTGGACTTTTTTCTTCACCTGCTTACTGAGTTTGGAATCACTACACCAGCTCTCCCGCCCAAAGTAACCAATCGTAACTTGATTCTTAACTTTTAAAACTTTCAAACACAGAATAGATTCATTGATTGGCGGGAGAAAAAAGTACTTTCGGCGGTGTGAGACTCTGCTTTACCGCTTTTGTTGTCAGAACGTGACGATGGCTGATCCAGGCAGAGGACGCATGAGGGTGTGGAGAATTGCCTACTGGCGCACGCAGGAGACAACCCTACTGCTAGAAAACCTAGCACAGCAGGAGGGGGGCCCTGCTCGCATCATGCGATCCTCAAATAGGGTCAATAGGCACTACTTCATTATAGCTTCCCGCTCTCTACAGAGAGCCGGTTATAACAGGACCGCTCAGCAGTGCTGCTCCAAATTTAAAATTCTAAAAGGGAAATTTTATGAGGCAAGAGAGGCATATAATGGAAGCCCCCCCCCCGGAGAAGACCTCCCTTTTATCAGCTCCTACATGACTTGTGGGTAACTGCTGATCACCCAAATTGGAGGGATAGACGGCCAGCTGGTAGGTGCTACTGTGCTTTACATTTACTAATTACTTCTATGGTTTTCTATGTAATACCAGTTAATCTTAATTGCTTCCTATTATTGTATTATAAAACAGGAATGCGGGGACGTGCGCGTCATGCGGCGGCTATTCAGGACTCCTCCTCTGAAGACTCTGACCATGAGGGAGCGGTTCAACAACATGCACATCCTGCAGCTGCTGCTGGTAATTTTTATAAAAAAATTTTTTTTGTAATCTAAGGAAAATGTATTGCAACAGAACCTGTTTTGTTAGTTTGTTAACCTTTCCTCAATCTCAATACAAGACTGGTTTTTAATGGTGACACTGTCTCAGCCACAAGTAGATGGCTATACTTTAATTTATCACCACAGTAGTGTAGTGTAAAGGCAACATTACACAAGAGCTACCCATGGCACAGGATACTATATTATACATAACAATTTTTCAAAAGCTCTAACAATTCCAAAAAGTGGCCGAGACAGTGTGTCCTCTGTAGGGTGGTGTTGCTGGAAGTGTGTATTCTCCCCATCAAAAGCCATGAAGAGATGCATGCTGTCAAGTAATAGGGAAAAAATAGTAAGTGTTGCCCAATCCTTACTGTTCAATGGTGACAAAAGCAAAATTTTTGAATTGCATATTAGTTATAAGGAGTTATGATACAGGTTCATAACTACTACTTCTAACAAACTATTTTTTTTTCAATAACTTACATATAAGCTCCTACTCATAAATGTATAATTGGATGGTTACGGAACAGCAAGCTATGCTATACTGTACAATTGAAACAAATGCCAATTTTTTTTTTGTTAAGCTCTGATTACTGAATTAGATACATTCATTAAAAAATTTAATATTCTATTTCTTGTATGTCTGCAGAACATCAAGGAGTACTTCAGCCCATGCCACTTCCACAGGAACAGTTTCAGCAACTTGTGGATGCAATTACTGAAGCTGTTGGTGGGTATATTTAGCACTATTAATAAAATTGTCATATAGTAATGTACAAATTTGTGTACATATGTTTGTACGACTGCCTCTACCAATGAATGAAGGATTTCAAATACATATTTTTCCAGTTATGCAGTGCTATTAAATTCCTGCTATTTTTATATTGCAGCTTCACGCCTTGAGAGAAGGATAGCAGCTTTGGAAGAAAGAGTTGCAAGATTAGAGCAAAATTAAAAAGAATGTTTTTTAGAAAATAAGAACATAAAAATATTTGTTCTGTAAAAGTCTGTAACATACCTTTTGTTAGAGGAAAATATATTTACTTTATTTTTTTACATACTATTTCTTTTATTTAAAAATGCAGTTTAATATCTTTTTTTTAATTGAATGGTGCTTGAACAGTACTTACTTTATTTTTATAAAAATAATTTTTGAAATGTAAATAAAGGAAAGTTTGTATAAAATAGGCATGTGGACCTTCGTTTTTTAAAAATATAGTACCTCATAGTTTTTTTGCCCAACTCCTCCAGTGTAACTAAAGAACATTACAAAAAAGATCATTATTTGGAGTATATGAAATATACAATTTCATTTTGAGAGGAATTCAAGTAAGTAACTATTGAAACTACTTATCTAGAAAAATTGGTAAATAGATCTCTGGGTTTGAAAAGACAGGTCTTACCACAGGTACAGCTAGTTCTACTGCTAGACTTACATGTTACAACGTGATAAAGTATGTACTACTCCTTGATGTGGTAGTGTCATGTATGGAGATGTTAAAGAGTATCACATTTTAAACACTAACTAGAATACCTTGGATAGCATGGCTTAAATTTTTTAATGCTGTCATCCTATTCTGACAAAGCCTACCATTATTTCCTATAGACTCATGACCTCTGGTTTTTAAATTTTCCGCACGGGCCTAGAACATGCCAAAGGTGCACTTTTGGAAGTTCCCTCTATAGGCAGGTCTGAAGTCTGGCTGGATGTGGGTGTAGAATTTCCCTGATCTTTTCTTTTCCTTACTACTCTTCTTATTGCTGTACCCTGAGATGTGAGTGTTCCTAGGTGCTTAACCATAGCTGCCATTAGAGTAGTCTGTTCCTTTAAGTGAGAATCGAACATTTCTCTATCCTTTCTATGCTCCTCCACCATCATTCTACTTTCCTGTTCCTCAAATTCCTGCTTTTCATTACCACCAGCCTCTGCAACACACTCAAGTCCGTTAGCACATTAAGGTATGCACCTGAGAGAGTGCATGATGTATTACACTTTCTCAAACAACTGTAAGGCAATATGAATAATACAAAACATTCACACTGTTTATGTATTTAATTGCTTATTCATTAAATTATTTCATTTTCTATTGTGAAGCTTCCCAGGTGTTTGGAACATGTAACAGTCATTAAAAACACCACCACCACATAATTAAAAAAAATTCCCACTTATTTTTTATTTGGACCACCAAATGCCAGCCCCAAAGTGGTGTTATTGTTCTTCCAGGAAATTCCCTATTCAGACATTGACAAGCTTCAACCATACAGACACAAGAGAAGGCATTTAAATTTATTTATTTACAAGATTCATTAGAAGCCTTGTTGGAATAATTAGTACATTTTGCCACAAATGAATAAAAATGTTAAACTTTTTTTTAAAGCAGGAAAATATTACAAATAATACATTTTGAATGAGACCAAGAATGGATTATTAAAGAGCTTTTATTAATTAAAGAACACACCACATAATTATAGTGCCCAGTGGACTGCCCAAAGAGTCCATTGGATAGGATAAATGAATGGCACAGAGATGTCCTGATTTCTCTTTGGAAAAACTAATATAATTTCATTAGTGAAATATCTGCATATAGACGAGGTCAGCTTCACTAAGGCCATTTACTTCCCTTAGCATTACCTCACACTCATACTGGCATTTGTTTGAGAAGAATGTATCTGTAACTTCCTGGGCCTTTATCTGACAATCTTTACAGATCTTGAAGTTCCCTCTTCTTTTTAAATAAAGGTCTGGAGAACAATTTCATATATCAGCAGCCAAGCCCATGCACACAGACTCTGGAAAAGATAATCAACCCAGTCCCTGTGAATTTTGATGGTTCAAATCCAAATTTCACAGCTATTCAATAGTTCTCTTGTGTAACCAATCCTTGTCTTGAAGTTTAGCACAACTCAATCTATTTTCTCTGGCTCCCCCCTCCTTTGTCCACCTTGATTTACATTTGCTAGGGAGATGAGAAAGTAAGAGGGAAGCTTGCTGCTTCTCTTCCAGGGAGGGCCTTGAACTGGTGCCCCCTGGCTGAGGCTGTTATTATCCTTGCTGCTCTAGCTGCAGGCTCCCTCTACTACTGGGCTACTCAATTGGAATTTAAATGGTTCATGATTGTTGTCCCAGAGAACAGAAAAGTGCTGCAATTACAACTGAGAAATAACTGGCTTAGAAAAAAGAACAAAAGGGTAGACAAGCACATTCCCAACAATTTGCAGAAGACGGATTCCTAAAGATTCTTACAGCAATTTTGGAATGACATCATAACCAAAGTTATCCTGCTTGCATTTTTTTCAGTACTTCATCAGCTCTATAGATATGATACTCAGTTAACTGCAAACATGATGTTTGAGATGCTGCCTTCAATATTTCTGTCCATCACTGAATAAGATATAAATGTCCGAAGCAAAACAGACAGGGAAGGACAGTTCCTAACATCTTTTGCTTTTTGAATAACATTCCTACCAGCCAAAAAAGCAGAAGTCTCCCACATTCTTTATAATGTCCCACGGCTATATTCTCTTCTTGCATCTTAAACCTACAGGTGCAACTTTCATGCAATGTGCATGTGCTTTTCAACACATTTGCAGGAAAATTTATGAGAACAGCAAGCTCATTTCAAATGGAGCCTGGCAAATCCTTGCAGACCTGTTTGAATAAAAGGCTCTCCTATAAACATCAGTCCTTACTTTGAATTTCACTGAACTGCCTGGCTTGTCTTGCAACTTTTTAACGTGCATTGAATGTGTAATAAATAAATAAAAGAAAGAACGTTACATGGCAGCAACTGCTTTCACAAATCAGCTTACAGTCAATTTCTGGAAGGTAAAACAGCTTGCAACTAAACTTTTAAATGAATTTAAAATCAGTGAAGCAAATTCAGGTTACGTTCCTGTCTGTTTATAAGAATAAAATGTGTTAGTTTTGATTTTCTGTGCTTCCGTTTGTCCAATGTGAAAAATAATAGTTTCAGTGCTGGCAGTTCTTACTGTTCTGAATTTTGTGGAGCTCTGCTTTTAAAATTTTATGAATTTGTCACCATGTTGCCATTTCTACAGCCGCTGTTGCTGTTCCAAATTAGTTTTTAGTCCTATATTCTGTGGGTAGCATATCCAGGTTTGGGTTGTCTTTTTTAAAAAAACTTTTTGTCTCTTTTCTGTAAAACTGTTCAGCCAGTTCTGAATAGTACATGCCTTGACAGTGTCCTGTATTTATTTATTTATTTATATCTCAATCCCTCCACCCCCACAATTTGCAATTCAAGGCAGTTTACAACAATTAGAACAGACTTAGAGAAAAATTCACAGCATACATAAGTTAAAAAGTGATTAAACTATGAAAAAATTAAAGCCAGGTAAAATAAAAAACCATTGTAACCAACAGCAGCAGCATTAACAACAGCAGCAAGAAATTAAAATCTAGTAAATTATGCAAAGCCTGTTTTACCCTTTAAAAACCCAGTTCTGAAATACCTGCAAAAGATCTTCACTTGCCTGTAGTAAGATAGTAAGCAGATAGTAAGGAGGGCACCAGTCTGGGAAGGGAGTTCCATAGTCTTGGAGCAGCCACCAAGAAGGCCCTATCCCGTGTTGTCGAGAAGATCTCAAAACAAGGTCAGGTTCGTATGGGAGAATATGGTCCTTCAAATAACCTACAACTGAGTCTAAAGTTGTCACAAAACCCAGGTTTTCATGAGCCAAAGCATAATGACTGGTATCTATGCTATCTGTTTATATTGGCCATGGCATTTACCTTTGTTACGCAAACCCTTGTGTCCATGGAAAATCCACTCATGAAACTGATCTTACAATGGGGAATTAATAGCAACTCAAATGGTGAGAGGTTGTGTACTGTAAGGAATCTTTAAGCCCTACGTATATGAGTGGAGCTAGGAAAAACATGGGAGTCAGATGTCCAAAATAACTGATGAAACTTAATTGACCTAAGTGAAGCATTCACAGATCACACACATTCATCATCAAGCAAGCAAGGCTATCGGAGTAAGGCAGGAAATAGTTAAAAATGGGTTTAGTCTAAGGCTTTAGAGTAAAAAAAACCCCAATCCTCCAACTCTATGATTCTATGATAAGCCTCCTTGGGAGTAGTGAAGTTACCCTCGAGTAGCAGCAGCAAACAGTGGGGATCAAAAGTGGGGAGGGATGATTTTAGGAAGAGAAGTTAGTTATTATAAGAGTGGGGGAAGGAGTGCCTGGATCGGCTGAAAGTTGGCCAGAGGTCGGGGAAGTGTTAGTGAGGACTTGGAAGGAAGTAGAAAGTGGGGGGGAGGGGATCAAGGAATGGAGTGAAGGGAGGGAGCTCTGAACCAAAGAACTGAAATTTTTGAGTGGTTTTTATAGGGAAAATCCCTTTGAAGGTGCAATTGAACAAAAGCAATATTTGTCTTCAGATAGTTTCCAAAGGTTTAAACAAAGGAATTCCAGACCAGTCAGGATCTGGAAATGGGGGACAATCTAGTATCGGGTGATTGACAAGCACCCTCCTTTGACATGTGGATGTATGTGTGACAGCTATGATTTGCAAAGCAATGAACTACAACCAATGCAGATGTGTGTTGGCTCTTTCTCAGACATGAAGCTTCTCCACTACAAAGAGAGATGTTGGTTGTCACATTTGAGTTATATTGAGGTGTGAATTTTGGATAATTTATCTTTCCTGGCTCAGTACTGCTAACCTTAGCTTGATCTTATCTGTTCCTGTCAATCCTTGAAAAGTCCTAAGTTGACCAAATAGATATCAAAACACTGTTGCCAATTGAAGTGCACCAAGTTGGGAATGCTGTGGACATCGCATACCTTGATTTCAGTAAGGCCTTTGATAAGGTTCCCCATGACATTCTTGCAAACAAGCTTGTAAAATGTGGGCTAGACAAGTTAACTGTTCAATGGATTTGTAATTGGTTGACCGGCCAAACCCAAAGGGTGCTCAGCAGTGGCTCCTCTTCGTCTTGGAAAGAGGTGACCAGTGGGGTGCCACAGGGTTCTGTCCTGGGCCCAGTGCTATTCAACATCTTTATCAATGACTTGGATGATGGAATTAGGGGCATGCTTATCAAATTTGCAGATGACACCAAATTAGGAGAAGTAGCTAATACCCTAGAGGACAGGATCAAAATTCAGAATGACCTGGATAGATTGGAGAGCTGGGCCAAAGCTAACAAAATGAAATTCAGTACGGAGAAATGTAAGGTACTGCATTTAGGGCGGAAAAATGAAATGCATAAATATAGGATAGGAGAGACCTGGCTGAATGAGACCACGTGCGAAAGGGATCTAGGAGTCCTAGTAGACCACAAATTGAACATGAGTCAACAGTGCGATGCGGCAGCTAAAAAGGCCAATGCGATTTTGGGCTGTATCAATAGAAGTATAGTGTCTAGATCAAGGGAAGTAATAGTGCCACTCTATTCTGCCTTGGTCAGGCCTCACTTAGAATACTGTGTCCAGTTCTTGGCACCACAATTCAAAAAGGATATTGACAAATTGGAGCATGTCCAGAGAAGGGCAACTAAAATGGTGAAAGGTCTGGAAACAATGCCTTATGAGGAGAGACTTAGGGAGCTGGGTATGTTTAGCTTGGAAAAAAGACGGTTAAGAGGCAATATGATAGCCCTGTTTAAGTATTTGAAGGGATGTCACGTTGAGGATGGAGTAGGCTTGTTTTCTGCTGCTCCAGAGACTGGAACACGGAGCAATGGGTGCAAGCTCCAGGAACAGAGATTCCACCTCGACATTAGGAGGAACTTTTTGACAGTAAGAGCTGTTCGGCAGTGGAACGCACTCCCTCGGAGTGTGGTGGGGTCTCCTTCCTTGGAGGTCTTTAAACAGAGGCTGGATTGCCATCTGTCGGGGATGCTTTGATCAAGATTTCCTGCGTGGCAGGGGTGTTGGACTGGATGGCCCTCATGGTCTCTTCCAACTCTGCAATTCTATGATTCTATGATTCTAAGTTGGTGGGTGATGGCTGTTCCAGTAGAGGATGGTGGGGGGCATTATACCTTGCTCTGAGAGACTTGTATTCTATATATGTTCTGTTCTGTTTCAGATACTACCTAGACACTGGTATAGGTAGCTAGCTTATCTATGTTTTTCTTATTTTCTTCATGTTGTTGTATTATATTGGACAGAATGTATTTTGGTTTGTAAATAACTATCCCTTTCCACTCATCCAATGTAAATAAATATATAACTTCAATTTTGTGGTGTGTTTATTCTGAGGTTTGACTTGATGTCTAAGCCCAGTCTTGGACATTTGTTCCCATGCTGCTCTTTCTGGTTATTTGTCTAAGATAAACAAAGGCATCTTTTGGGACCTCCTGGAGTCCTCTGGAGATCCCGGAGGATGATATTGTCATTATGTGTCTGGCTACAGAGTGTGTCAAATAGTGATTTATACTGTTTGCTCCACCAGATGAGAGTGGCCTGTGGCCTGGCCTGACAGCAGCAATGCCTTTGGTTCTGTTTCTCATTGCCATATCCTGGAAACCCTTGCTGAACTGAGCAGGCATTTCTCAACCTTCTTCACAAGCTCTATAACAACTGCGGCACTACAGTGTGGGCTGTGGAAAGTGAGACCACAGAAATTTGAGTCTGCTCTGAGGTGAAGCAAGGCTGTCTTTTCAGCCCAATTATTTTCAACTTTGCCATGGAGCCCTTCCTCTGGAGGCTTCAGTCTATATGGAAATAAAGTGAACATCCTAGCTTATGCTGATGATTTGATTCTGATAGCTAAGAAACCCAGAGTTCCAGCGCATGCTAAATGCTACTGCACATGTTGCGGATTGCATGGATCTTCACTTCAATGTTAAAGAGTACATGATGCTCCATATCAGTATGAGCTTGAAAGATCAGGTTCTACTAGCTACTTTCACCATCCATGACCCATCTCAAAGAAGGAGATACCTCTTAACACCTAGGCACTCCAATGGGTTTTTGAAGCTGTCCGACCACCAAGTCCACTTTGTTACCTGAATTACAGAGGTTTGTGGAATTTCCCTGTGTGTCTGAATCGAATTTGGGGGGATTTTAATTAGCTCAAATTGGCATGTAAGAGGCCAAGTAACTGCAGGCTCTTTTACCTGTGTATACCAGTACTCACTGAAGAAACTCAAGACAAGGAAAGCAAAAATAAACTAAAATGGTTTTATTGAAAATAGTCTAAACAGCATTCGCACCACCATGCAAGTTTCAAGCACTCACACAAGACTATCAAAGATAGGAGGAAATATTTGGATAGAGGAATAGGTTGAGGGGATGCTAGGTTATATGGCACTGATCCGAAGACCAGAGATGTTCAAGCAGCAATGGGCACAAAGGATGGGGGAAACAATGGTGAATTGATGCCACAGACTGACAGATAAATGGGACAGGAGGGTTTTTTTTTTTTTCATGGTAACTGACTGGCAGCGAGAGAAAGGGAGAAGGGGGTTACGAAGGGGGGTTGGAATCTCCGTGACTCAGAGTCACGGAGAAGATCCCCCCTGCCCAGTGTGGCTGCACGGGGTGTGTGTGTGAAGCCACGCTGGGTGGAGGGGATCTTCTCCATGACTCAGCCTCTGACTGTGACTGATTGGTTGGACATTGGAGAGGGCGGGCTTGCAAGGGAAGCCTTGCTGTCGCAAGGTGGTGGGCTTGGAAAGGAAGCCTTGCTGTCGGCATTTTCTTAGGGTCCCTCCCATGGTCCTCTGCTGGCTCCAAAGCAGCCAGCTGAGTGTCAGGCAAGGTCTCTCCCCTTCCCACGCCCTTGCATGGGAAGGGGAGAGAGCTTGCATGGGTGGGAACCACTCAGAATCATGGAGAAGATCCCCCCACCCAGTGCGGCTGCATGGGAGGGAAGCCACGCTAGGTGGGAGGGGTCTTCTCCATGACTTAGAGTAATGGAGAAGATCCCCTCCGCCCAGCGCAGCTGCACAGGGGGAAAGCCACGCTAGGGGGAGGGGTCTTCTCCATGACTCAGAGTAATGGAGAAGATCCCCTCCGCCCAGCGCAGCTGCACGGGGGGGAAGCCATGCTAGGTGGGAGGGGTCTTCTCCATGACTCAGAGTAATGGAGAAGATCCCCCCCACCCAGTGCAGCTGCACAGGGGGAAAGCCATGCTAGGGGGAGGGGTCTTCTCCATGACTCTGAGTAATGGAGAAGATCCCCTCCGCCCAGCGCAGCTGCACGGGGGGGGGGAACCACGCTGGGAGGGAGGGGGGAAAGCAAGAGAAGGGGGTCAAGGGGGGAGATGGAAGACAGGGCATAGTTCTTGCTGAATGAAACTTTCCTCACTCTCTCCTGATGCAGGATCATAGCCATTCTCTCTTGGCACTTAGAGCGATCTTATCCTGTCACTCACTCAGTGCTTCTAGTGACTATGTATCTTGTTTATTTACTTTGATTTCTTTCAGAAGGATTGAGGAAGTTGCCTTTAATTTACTTTTAGTTACATATACATCTCACTTTTTCACTAGTGAGCTCAACATGATGTACATTGTTTCCTTCCACACACCTTTCTCTCCCTGCCCCCTTAAAGTTTGTTGTTGATCCATCTCTGAGCAATATAGTCAATTTGTCCCTTTCAGCCAGGTCACATAACTTCATCAGAGAGTCCTCTTGTGCTGGCATTATAGAATCTTTCCATTTCTGCACATATAAGAGTCTAGCAGCAGTCAGCATATATTAAATAATCCTTCCATACTTCTTTTCCAAATTATCATCCAGCAAACCAACAAGAAAAGCTCTGGTTTTAATTGAATCTTAGTTTTTAAAATATCTTCAGTCATCTTGTGGATATGAATCCAATGATTATTTGCTTTATCATATAACTACGACATATGATTAAAAGTTCCCATTTTGTCTCCACATTTCCAACACATATTTGAAGACCTCGTATACATTTTTTTATAATCTTTCAGGTATTATATACTATTTGTACATCATCTTATAAAAATTTTCTTTAAGATGATAACTCAAAAGTGAATTTTAAACCTTTATTCCACATTTCCCCATTTGTTCTAATGGTATTTCATGACCAATATGTTGTGCCCATTTAACAATACATTCTTTTACTTGTTCTTCTTCCATCTCTACTTTCAGCAACATTTTATACATTTTACTAATTAAATGATTAACTTCTGAGCACAATTGTAGTTCAAAATCAGCTTTTGATAATTCATTTCCCAGGAGTCTTTTATCCATCTTAAATCATTTGTAGACAATTGTACCCTTCAGATTCTAACTCTTCTAATGTTTTCATTCTGTGCTGAACTTTTTGGATTACAAGCAAATTTCTATAAGTTACCTAACTTTTTTTTTTTTTTTAGTATTATTTCTCTTTTATAAAATGCCTTATATGGAGAAGTCCACAAAGGATCCTGGAATAGCTTTATTTCCCCACCCCCAGACTCTCAGCAAGGTCATTAAAGTCCTTATTTACTTTGATATTATCATAACAAAGAAAGCCATGCCATCCATACTTTGGATCAGAACCCTGTATGTTCAATCATCTTTTGTTATTCAATTATAACCATTCTTTCAACCATACCAAGCAACAAGCATGAAAATATACTTTCATATTTGGCAAGCCTAAACCTCTCCTCTTTTTGTATCTTGCAGCATTTTATTTATTTATTTATACCCTGCTCTTCAGCCACAAGGCTATCAGAGCAGCTTACAAATTGTTTTAAGCAATAGCAATTTATACATCTACACCACATTAAGCGGTTTCCAACGTGTGTTAGCTATTGCCCCCACAAGCTGGGTACTCATTTTACTGACCTACAAAAGGATGGAAGGCTGAGTGAACCTTGGAGCCCTCTGGAATCGAACTTGCAACACGGTGACTTGCAGTACTGGCATTTAACCACTGCGCCACCAGAGCTCCTTTAAATCTAACTCTTTGTTTTTTGCCTTGCCAAACAAATGTCGATAATTTTTGTTGTTGTTGTTAACTGCCTTCAAGTCGACCTCTACTCATGGCGACCTTATGAATGAGGCACCTCCAAGACATCCTTTCCTCAACTGCCCTGCTCAGTTCCTGCAGATTTAGAACTGATTGAGTCTATCCATATGGTATGTAGTCTTCCTCTCTTTCTACTGCCTTCTATCTTTCCAAGCATTATCATCTTTCCTAGTGATCATGGCTTCTCGTGATGTATCCAAAGTACGACAGTCTCAGTTTAGTCATCTTGGCTTCTAGGGAGAGCTGAGGCTTGACTTGGTCTAGGACCTATTTATTTGTCTTAGTCTATGGTATCCATAGCACTCTTCTCCAGCACCACATCTCAAATCAGTTGATTTTCTTCCTGTCAGCATTCTTCACCATCCAGTTCTCACACACCAAACATAGTGATAGGAAATAAGATGACCTAGATAACCCGACTTTAGTGTTCAGTTGTATAATCTTTGCACTTCAGGAACTTGTCTGGTTCTTTCATAGCTGCCCTTCCCAGTCCAAGTTGTCTTCTGATTTCTTGACTGAAATGTCCATTCTGATCAATGATTGATCCAAGGTATGGAAAATCTTTATTTCAATTTCCTCATCATCTACATTGAATTTATGTAAATCCTCCATGGTCATTATTTTTCTTTTCTTAATGGTTAGTAGTAAGCCTGCCTTAGCACTTTCTTCTTTGATTTTCCTTATAGCCATGTTTAAATATTTGAATGGATGTCATACTGAGGATGGGGCAAGCTTGTTTTCTGCTGCTCCAGAGAGTAGGACACGGAGCAATGGGTTCAAACTACAGAAATAGAGATTCCACCTAAACATTAGGAAGAACTTCCTGACAGTAAGAGCTGTACTGAAGTGGAATACACTGCCTTGTAGTGTGGTGGAGTCTCCTTCTTTGGAGGTTTTTAAACAGAGGCTGGATGGCCATTTGTTTGGAGTATTTTGACTATGTATTCCTGCAGGGCAGGGGGTTAGACTGGATGGCCCTTGTGGTCTCTTCCAGTTCTATGATTCTATGATGAATTGTTCCAAGTCTGTTGTTTTTTGTCATTATTTAAATGGAGCATCATTTGTCAAAATTATTTGATATCAAACTATTCTGTTTGAAATAGAACTAACATTTTTGGTAAAACATTGATTTTAATAATAGAACACCACCCCAACAATGATAACTTCAGTTTACTCCATCTCTATAGGTCAATTTTAATTTCATTCTAGACTCTCATATAATTAGTATGGAATACTTCAGAATTCTTTTCTGAGATAAAACCATATTTTTCCCCCTGAAGACTACAAACTATCTCATAAAGTCTATTTGCTGTTCTACAACTACAGTTCCCTGTAGCACACATACATTAGGTTACAAATTTTAATTAGTTCTAATGGGAGTACATAGAGATAAAGCAATCAGTTCAAACAAATTAGAAGTCAAGAAATAATAATCATGATTTTGCATATAGGGGAAACCAGCAAGTGGCTTATCCAAATTACCAGAAAGTCATTATTAGCTAGAAAAGGAAGCAGATCAATATCTAAGTGTTTTAATTTCCAGTCTTTTGTTTTACATCACCAGAATTGTAAGCCAGGCAGTAAGCACAATGTACATGGAGAAATGCACCCAGGTGAGAGGACAAGTCTGTATCATAACCTCTCCTAGTTCATAGACACGGGGGAGAGGGACCACTACTACCACCATCCTCATCATTGGTGAGGTCATGGAACCACTTTCATTGTTTAGGACTACACAAAGAGCCCACCTGCAAATGACATGCTTAATACAGTTGCCCCTCCACATTCATGAACTTAGCATTCGCGGTTTTGATTATTTGTGGTTTTGGGAGGGCTCCCCCACCCTCCGAAAACTGCGACAAGGGGCCCCTGGAGGCCCTGTAAAGCCTGGGGTAGGAGGGGGGGCCGGGGAGGCCTCCACAAGGCCTTGGGAGGGTCTCCTGAGGCCCGTGAAGACCTAGGAAGGGACTGGGGAGTCCGGAGAAAGCGACTATGGGGCCTCCGGAGGCCCCGTGGTCGCTTTGGCGGGGGAGGGGGAGGACAATCATCATTCATGGATTTTTCACATTCGCGGGGGTCTGGGGAACCTAACCCCCGCGAATGTGAAGGGACGACTGTATACACACACACACACACACACACACATACAGAGTGCCTGGACCATGCAAATCATATTCTCAACCAGCCATTGAAGAACTTGTTTAGATGAAACCACTTAGAATGGACTTCAGTGCAACCACTTACGTATTGACTTAATTTCAAGGAACTGAGCCTAGGTCTAATCTACTCATGAACACTTTCTGTTATATTTCTTTCTTTTTAAAAAAAGAAAAAGAAAAAAAAGAACATGACAAAAGAATAGGAAGGTCAATATAAATCTTTTTACTTTAATTGTCACACATACCACCTTTAAAGTATTGTTGGGCTCCTTATAGTTAACTAGTTCAAACTCTCCTCTTGCCTTCTGGTTATGCTTCTTAACCTTGGAGGATATCTACAGATAAATCCCAAACACTAAAATCTACAGACTTAAGGTAGGATGCACAAAGAACCTGGAAATAATTGAAGGCTTCTGTTAGTCCTGTCATAGGCAAAAGAATCAGCCTGCATGTCACTGGAGACAGACTTCAAGAGGAGTCTGCTGTTCTTGCCAGAATGCCAGATAGTGTGTTATAAAGAAAGCAAAGACCTTACAAGCCACAAACTCCTTTTGTGCTGTATAATCAAACATGTGGAAGCAGTTTCACCTCTGAAAATTAATCTCTATGCCAAGTAAGCAAATTTCTGACTTGTCAGCAGCTGTAAGAGACAGTCAGCAACATGTCTGTACTTCAGTCAACTTAATTTTATATTTTATCTGCATTCAATTTAATAATAATGTTTTGGTAAACATCTGAGTCCAGTTAATGCCATTTTAACCATTTCCTAATCTAGTAAAAGGGATCTGCATGTAGAAGCTGCATGTAGACTAGATACAGATGAAAGGCATCTAACGTTCAGATGAAAGGTCAGACAATGTAACATTCAATTGGTAGAGTCTGTCTAGGAAAAAGATCTTGGAATCCTGTGGAATGTATCACAGAAATAATTGCTTAAGACCTAACTAGGTGTAATAGTAAACACACAATTGCATTTAATCTGCTTAGTTTTTGTGTGTCTTCTGAATAAACAGACATGGGGTGGAGGACTGGACTGAGCCCATGGCTCATGAAAGTTTTTTTTTTTAAAAAAAAGACCCCCCCCCCAAATCACTGTCCCAATGATCCATCACATTCAAGGAGCAAGATGAGCTGCTATTAACCTCAGGACGGAAGCCTCCACTTGTTTCTTCTCATATCTGCCTGTCCTACCATCACTAGCAAGAGTAGCCAGTACCTGGGTGTAATGCTGAAAAAGGCAAAAGCACATTCAATCTAGCATTCACACACCCAAATGGTTTGGTCAAGGGGCCAAAATACAATCTGAAAGTTGCCTTTATTTATATAAGAAATGGGATCGGATCTCATGAGACTCTTACTTGGATCACACACACTCCCAACAGAGGAATGCCTGTTCCTCCCCTTGGGGAACTGACCATGTGATGTGGGCCAAAATGCTTCAGATTTTACATACTTATATCTTTTAAACTGTTATGCCCACAATGTGTTGTTAGAGGCATGACAAGTATACCAAGTGGACAGAGAGGGAAAGGCTATTCTCATTCCTCACCAAGGGGAGCAGTAGGAGAGTGTTGTGGAGTGTGTAATCCAGGTAACAGTATCATGTGATCTGACTCCATTTCTTATATACAAATAAAGCCAAATTTCATTTTAATAGAAAAGTTGACATGCCATTGGAGCTTTTTAATGCAGATTATTTTTTATAGGAAACTAAGGACTTTATCAAACCACCCTGTTAGGGCGTAGAAAGACGCGCTGTGTCCACCACGACCACCTGCAGAGTTGTTCCACGTCGACAGGACGCCAAGGAGAAGGTTTTCTGGAGAGACTTGTGCAAAAGACTTCAGGCTGAGAAGGAAAAAATCCTTCACCCCAGCACACTGCCTTGAGCTCTGGCTTGACAAATAAAGACAGCAACAAGGCCAGCCTTCACTCAACTTCAGGGCTTTAATCTTTGTTTGCAGTATATTTACAATACAGTTGTCCCTTCACATTTGCTGGGGTTTGGTTCCAGGACCCCCCGTGAATACCCAAATCCGTGAATACTCAAGTCCCATTATACGCAATGGCATAGCAAAATGGTGCCCCTTATATAAGATGGCAAAATCAAGGTTTGCTATTAGGATTATTATTTTTTTAAGAATATTTTCAAGCCGTGAATACTCAAATCCGTGAATGTCAAATCCGTGAATGTGGAGGGACAACTGTATATATATACATAGTATAGGACAGCCGTCTCTAATACTCATAAATCTCTCTTAAACCAACAAACTGCTTCGCCAACCACCATCCACAACAAACCCACACTGGAGATAATTCCCATCTCCTGTTTATAGACAGCTAAACAATGCCTGTTACATCAGGCATCTCAGCTGTGCATACTCTCAAGTGCTGACTCACACACACACCTGCCACTGGAGCTTAACTACTTTCATTACTAAGTTTACAGCTCCGTTTGTGGTCACATCCATGTCATTTCCTGACATTCCCCTCCAAATGACATGTGGTGTGTCCCATGTGTCATTTACGCCTATCCTTTTATATACTGTGACCTTACTCGCTGATATCTCTAGAGTCTACGACTCTATTCCCATTCTTTACAATGCCACAATGTTTTCTTAGACCTTGATAGCCCATGAACTGACCCACCCAGCTCTGCCTTCCCTGGTGCTATCATTTGTCAATTTCCTTTTACTTACAGGCCTGACCATTCCGCCAAACATATCCTGGCTATACTCTGCCACACACACAAGAGCTTTGGTTTACTTCCACCCCTCCTGCTTAGTGCATGTTCTCCTGGCTCTTTCTGGAGTGTTTTCAGTTCTTTTTACTGCTGTCACAGAAGAGGCTTGTCCCTGCTTTACTATGAAGAACTTTCCCTTATGAGACCTCATGGGAATCAGGAATGTACCTTGACCACCCTCAGTGTCACTGCTACCAACACTGGCCTGAGTGTCTTGCCCATGAGTCTCAACTTGTTCTTGTTTCACAGTCACTATCTCCGGTTTTGGTTGCAAGTCTAATGAAGTGCTAGGCTCTTCTGGAGTGCCAGGCACCTTCAAAGTGCCCTGTTTATTCGAAATTCCAGGCTGTTGTGACACACCTGGTTTCTCATCTAAGACATCCCTGGATGCATGTACCCCTCCATTTCCGTTGTTCTTATCTACCACACTGCCTTTCTGTTTTACATCAACATTTTGGTCAGGGTATACTCTCTTCCACCCAGCATGAGTCTCGAACTTAGCACTCCTTGAATACAAAATCCTATTCCCATCCATCAGGAACCTATATTTATTCCCCTCATAGCCCACAAAACGCAACCTTTGGCTTTTGGGCTGATTCTTTTTCCTGAACTGAGGAGGAATGTACACTGATGCAAATTGTCCAAACACTCTTAAGTACTTTAGGTTTGGTGCTCTTCCATACAATAAGTCATATGGTGTTTGGTTTATCGCACTGCACCATGACCTATTTACAATATGACAAGTGGTTCTTGTTGCTTCTCTCCACAAATTAGCTGGCGCTCCAGAATCCTCTAACATACAATCCCTTATTTGGTTTATCATCCCAATCCTACGTTCAGACAAACCATCCTCAGCTGGACATCCGGGATTTGTAGTTTTATGTTGGATCCCATTCCATCCAAACCACTGCTGCAAATTACTACTTAAGAATTCCCCACCTCTGTCAGTCACAACAGTGCCAACCTTGTAGGGAAACTCCCTTTCAACAGAATTGACCCATTTTTTGATCATATCAGCAGCCTCACTTTTGGTTTTGACCATTGCCACATAGGTAAATCTGGTATGCCTATCTACTATCAATAGGGTAAACCTGCTACCCCCTATACTCTTTACTTGATGCGGCCCTGATAAAGCCGCATGTACAACCTGAAAAGGCCTCTGGGTTATGCATTTGCTCACCTTCGCTACAGAGTAAGCCTTGACCTTTACCTTTTTGCAAATAGCACAGTCCAGGTAACTTTTACAGTTCTCTACCTTGAACTCTGGGCAAACCTTCTCTAGGTTTCTCAAACCTTTGAAGCTTATATGGCCCATAACTCTATGAAGGTAATGAGCACACCCATCATGCAGTGGCTTATTTGTTACATTCCCACACTGCACCTGTGCTACCTTTTGATAAATGTGATTTTTCTTTATGGCTTTACCACATACTACTCCTTCCTTGGACACAATCCCCTCATCTCCTTTTAAAAGGATTTCATATCCATCACTGGTTAGGGATGCCACACTTACAAGGCTATTTTGTAGCTTTTGTGCACACAGTACATTATGAAATACCTTGTTTAAACCAGGAATCAATTCAGACCCTTGAATCTCTACACTGCCAGATTCACCATCTGCAAATACCACAGTGTCCACTGGTGCTGGCTTTGGGCTCTGTAGTTTTTCCCTATCAGGGGTCATATGGTGAGAACACCCACTGTCCAAAATGCAGACAGACTGGTCCTTTTTCTCATTTACAACTCCCTCTACAGTAGTAGCAAACGCCCTCCCATCTTGGGGCTTGTCTTTTCTTTGTCTTTGTGAGTTCTGTCCTTTCTTTGCTGCAGAGACCTTAGGACAGTTCTTTATCAAATGTCTGGTCTCTCCACAGGAAAATCATCTCCGTGTTCTGCAGACAGCAGCACTCCCTTCCTCAGACAAGGATGTGGATTGGTTGGTTGGTTGGTTGTCTCCTCCAGCTGGTTGTTCCCTAGAAGCTCTTCTCTGAGTCTCTCCTCTGTGCCTCTTCCAATATTCTGGATGCCATGAGGTTCACATTTAAATCAGCTTCGGCTACTCCTTGGAGATTGTACATTAGAAACTCCCATTCACTGTTTAGACTACTCAGGAGTATAAAAGCTTTTTGGGTTTCTTCTATTTGGATGCCACACTCGCTGCACTCTGCAAAATTATCCTGCATCCTTTTTAAATGCACAAGCATGCATTCACCTTCCTGCTGTTTACAACAATACAGCTTTCTGCTGCACAGCATTTTTGACAAGGCTCCAGCTAGTTGGTTGACATTTTCAAGACCTTTCCAGACTTCAAACGCTGACCCCTTATCTCTTATATTATTCAGCTGATTCGGTTCTAAAGCCAAAACAATTGTTGCTCTAGCTTTCTCGTCACCTATTAATTCATCCTCATTAGTAGGGTCAGGTTGTTACTTTACATAGTCCCATAAGTCCTGCTTTATTAGCAAAGCCTGCATATAAATTTTCCAGGAAGCATAGTTCTTCTCAGACAGCTTTTCAAACCTGACTCCTCTTTCCATGTTTGCACTGAGTCTGCGACTTAAAGAGATGCAAACAAACACACTGATAACAGTCCGGGCAGGCTTCCAAAAACAATTAGCTTCCCAAAGCAAACAGATAAGAGCAGAGTCCGTGAGTAGACACACTTAACTCACTCCTTTCCAGGACTTTTATCTTCAGCCCTCCAGGAACACAAAACAGCTCACCAATTGCAGAACTATATCTCCCACAGCTTCTCAAGCATTGTCCATGCGGACACTGGGCCCATAACCCTTGTTGGGGTGTAGAAAGATGCGCTGTGTCCACCATGACCACCTGCAGAGTTGTTCCATGTCAACAGGACGCCAAGGAGAAGGTTTTCTGGAGAGACTTGTGCAAAAGACTTCAGGCTGAGAAGGAAAAAATCCTTCACCCCAGCACACTGCCTTGAGCTCTGGCTTGACAAATAAAGACAACAAGGCCAGACTTCACTCAACTTCAGGGCTTTACTTTTTGTTTGCAGTATATTTACAATATATATACATAGTATAGGACAGCCGTCTCTAATACTCATAAATTTCTCTTAAACCAAAAAACTGCTTCGCCAACCACCATCCACAACAAACCCACACTGGAGATAATTCCCATCTCCTGTTTATAGACAGCTAAGCAATGCCTGTTACATCAGGCATCTCAGCTGTGCATACTCTCAAGTGCTGACTCACACACACACCTGCCACTGGAGCTTAACTACTTTCATTACTAAGCTTACAGCTCCATCTTGTGGTCACATCCATGTCATTTCCTGACACATCCTCCCAAAACATTCTTTTACCGGCATAATTTGTGCTGTTTTTATGCCAGCAAAAGAACTCCCCCATACCTCACTTACCTTCCATCCCAGCAAAAGACAGCCCCAGCAATGAATGGGGAGTGAATGGAGCTTCGTTCACTTCCTCATCTGAAATCCCATGGATTCTCGTGAGAATACCTACTACCAGAAATTCAAAAAACAAAACAAAAACAACACTCAGAAAGTTACAGAATGCACACAAACACACTTAAAAACCTACAAGTAAATAGGGGAGGGTCGCAAAAAGAGTGGCACCTACCTGGATGTTGTGATCTCACCTGGAAGTGTTCTGGCCGGACTGGCCATTGACACTGCATTCATGTGAGTACAATGAAGTGCGGATTCAAACACCGGCAATGGCAGCAAAAAAAACACCATGGGGGATCAATTGACGGCTTAGGCCATCAATAAAAAAGAATGGATTTTTAGCAGTACGTGATTGCAAAAGAGCAACATCACCTGGTATGCGCACCCTTTTGCGACCATTAGGCATCCTTATGATGCCATATTTGCATAGTCTAATAAAGTCCTAACACCAATTGAACTAGAAATGAAGATACTACTTTCTGAATAGATAAGTGTTGCTGCCCATGGGAAAAAAACACAATGATAGGTAATCACATCAGATGTCCTGAAAGCCTCAAACAGGCCTTCTGAAAGAGGGTTCCCCAATTATTGGATTATCAGTTAGGGTATGTAATCAGTTTCTGCTTTCACTTTGGATAAACAGGCTTGGCAGGTCAAAATCTCTCTGACCAAAGATGATGAATGATATGTAACTCAATATGTACTGGTTTTTGGATGTTGCCTCTTACTCCTTTTCCCCACTCCCACTAGCATTTTAAACAGGAGGGAGGACAGCCTATAGTTTTGGGATTCAACTCATCCACTGTCAGATAGTCCAGGGATGGAGAAATTTCAAGACCATAGTCCCTCTATTAGGAGCAGTTGTCCAATCTCTCCAAGAACACATTGACATGTCATCCAGCAAGTCCCCACACCCCCCAAATCCCAGACCAGCATCCAAGGATCTGTGAGCCACTTTTGCCTTGATCCTATGAGTGTTTGTATCTCAATGGTCAGGAAGAGAGTGGTGTTCATGAGGGTAGTGAGGAGGAAACCATTGCTTTCTCAAACAAACATTGCTGTTGCCTCAAGATCATTAAAGATCACATAGATGATCCCTAAGACTTCTGGAGCAATGTCCTATGGACAGTTGAGTCAAAGGTAGGACAATTTTTGCTTTAATGTTATATTTGGTAAACAAACACAGAGTTTGAACATTTGGGGTCAGCTTAACTGCCTAAGTATCTGGAAAAATCACCATCCACAACCACAAATTTTAGTGTGTCAGAAGCTCCTAGAATAATGTCAGTCCATCTATCCAAGAACTGAAGCTGAAGCTGAGCCGAAAGCAGGTCAAGCACTATGACAATGATTCTAAACATAGAATCATAGAATCTGTCAGGCTCATCCCTGAATTCTGGGCTTTGGAGTGGAATTCGTGGAGGCCCTGACATGTAGCTAGTATTTTCTCAGGCTTTTGGAATGCCTGAGAAGATGAGCCAGGCCTCCTGGTTGGCATGGTAACGCAAGTCCTACCAGGAGCTCAAGGCCACGCTTGCCGGCTACTCTTGCTCCCCCGTGGAATAACTCCCGCCCCGCTCTGTCTGTTCTCACGCTGGATGCATTATTATCTTTAGGTTGTTTATCTAAACTTCAGTAGCAGCTTTGAAACTGTTCCTTACACAAGCTACTCTTCCAATAAAGAGATTTATTGAAGAACCCTGAGTTTGTGTTCTGTGTACATCACAGAAAGCTGCTACTCTTACTTTTATTTTTTTTCTCTGTCCTGAAACTGTGGAGCCTTTGCCTGCAATGTCTGACGACGCAGAGACTGGCACACAGACGGACCAAGATCTGATTGCAGCCAGCGCCAGAGAAGCCGAGGCCTCGAAGCAGGAGGCCGGGGCAGAGGGGGGTGCTGTAGCTGCCGCAGCTGGAGGCACCAGCCGAGACCGAGACCGCCGGAGGGCTGCAGTATTTCTACCCTCCACTGAGCCCTGGGAGCTGGGGATGGAGCTGGCTCCAGGGAGGGGCAGCCTGCCAAGCTTCGGCACTCCGGTGCGAGAGGTTTTGGGCCCTGCCTGGCCATGGGCAGGGGCCGGACGCCGAGAAGACCGCCAGTCCCGGTGGGACAGACCCCAGGGTGAGGGGCCTAGAGAGCCAGAAGCGAAGTTTTCCCTGGCAGAAGTTGGAACCGAGGTTCTTCAACTGAAACAGCAAATGGGTGAGATACGGGAGGTGCTCCTAGAACTCCTGCACAGAACCCCTCCAGCTCCACCAGCACCCGGAGGGGCCCAGCCTCCCCCAGCGCCACCTGCGGCTGCCCAGGCACCCGGGGATGGAGTCCCCGCTCAGCCCCCTGCTGTACCTGGCCTGCCGGCTCCTGGACCGGCTCCCCCGGTGGGGGCTGGCCCGGTTGAGCCACAGGAGCGACCCCGGGGCTGGAAACACCGGCACCTGAAGGCGAAGTTCGATGGGGATCCAGCAAAACTACCCTACTTCATGACTCAAGTGGTGAGTTACATGACCCAGTGGGAAGGGGAGTTCCAGTCTGAGGCTGAGAAAGTGCAGTATGTGTCCAACCAACTGGAGGGAGAGGCGGCTCAGTGGTTGGTGGGTCTGTATGATATGGGAGCCCCTGAACTGGGTAATTACCAAGAGTTCCTGATGGCTCTCAGGGCCCAGTTTGACGATCCCTTAAGAGGGAAGCGGGCTCGAAGCAAGCTTAGGAGCCTGAAGGAAGGCACGATGCCAGTGGCCGAGTACGCAGCTGAGTTCCGCTGCCTAGCCAGCCAAGTACCGGAGTGGCCAGAGGAGGTCAAGGTGCAGTTTTTCCAGGAGGGCCTGAACCCTGACATTCTAGAGTGGGCCAAGTTCCAGGGAGACCCCGAAACCCTCATGGGGTGGATACGGCTGGCTGGGGAAGTGGAGTCGGTGAAGGCCAGCATTAAGATGTTGCGCCGCCAGGCTGGGACGGAGGGGAAGTCCGCTGGGGCCCCCGGGAAGAAGACCAAGACGGCACGCTCGGGGGGAGGCACCATCGGTGAGTCCGAACGTGAGCGAAGGATGAGAAAGGGGCTGTGCCTGCATTGTGGGAGGAGCGGACACCGCATAGCGGAGTGCCCAGAGAGGAGCCCACGGGAGCAACCCGCCGCCGCCAAGCCAGCGCGGAGCGAGGGGAGATCCGGGTCCGCCAAGACTCCCTCCAAACCCAAGACCAGGGCGACGGCCAGGGCCCTGGCAGCGGGCCAGGCGGCAGGGGAGTCCTCAGATGATCCCGAGGATAGTGGGTCCTACTCCTCCGACGCTGAGCCGGCGGGAAACGGGCCCAGCCCGCCCTACTGAGCGCCCGAGGGCGGGCTAATCCGGAAGGGCGCCCGGATGCCGTGGTGAGTGGAGTGAAGGGCCCGTTCTTTATCAAAGCTCGAGTGGGGGTTGGAGGGGAGGGCCCCACCCGCAAAGTTATGTTAATGATTGACTCTGGTTGTACCCAAGTACTTATTCATCCCTCCTTAGTCAGTGAACTAAACGTTGATACTGTTAAGCTGGACAAGCCCGTGTGGCTGTCTCAGATGGATGGGGGGATGATGAAGGGGGGCCCCGCCCGGCGCATAACTGGTCCCATGCACATGAGGATGGGCAACCACCAGGAGGAACTGCAGTTTGTGATTGCTCCAGGATTAGTCCCCGCGGCAGTTGTGGGTCTGAACTGGCTAAAGTACCACAACCCCTCCATAGACTGGATAAAAGAAACACTGACTTTTACAGACCCATTGTGTATCAAGGAGCACGGGGCGGGGGGAGGATCCCCAGGGGACGGGGGCCCCCTGGTGGATAAGCCGCAGAATTACACAACTGCCTTAGTAAAAGGGGAGCTGAAAGGGTTGCCAGTGGAGTACAAGGCGTGGCAATATGTGTTTGAGGAGAGGGAATGTGACATTTTGCCACCCCACCGGCCTTTTGACTGTGCCACTGAGATACTCTTGGAGTCCAGCCTACCCAAACCTCGCATTTATTCTATGACACCAGCTGAAATGGAGGCGCTCCGAGAGTTCATAGATAAGAACTTAGCCCGAGGGTTCATTAGGCCCTCAACCTCGCCTGTGGGGGCCCCGGTGATGTTTAGGCGCAAGGCTGATGGCGGGCTTCGTTTGATTCAGGATTACAGAGGGCTAAACGCTATTAGTGTCTCCAACCAGTACCCCCTGCCCTTGATGAAGGACATATTAGCCCATCTCTCCAAAGGGAAGATTTTCACGAAGCTGGATCTACGAGAGGCCTACTACAGAGTACGGATTCGGGAGGGGGATGAGTGGAAGACTGCATTTAATTGCCCCCTAGGGGCTTTAGAGTTCCTCGTCATGCCTTTCGGCCTCAAAGGGGCCCCTGGCATTTTTCAGAACTTGATTAATGATGTGTTACGTGAATTTTTGTACAAAGGGGTGTTGGTGTACCTTGATGATGTGTTGATTTATTCGGAGGACTACACGTCCCATGTGAAACTGGTGAAAAAGGTGCTTGCCAGGTTGGGGGAAAATCATCTGTATGCGAAAATGTCCAAGTGTGAGTTCCACCAAAGCCGTCTAGATGATCTAGGGTACCGCATCTCAAACAAAGGGATTGAAATGGACCCAGAAAAGGTTAAGGGGGTCTTGGCATGGGAAGCCCCTAGAACCAGGAAACAGTTGCAGAGCTTCCTGGGGTTTGCTAATTTTTATCGGTCCTTCATCCCTGACTTTGCGTCGGTAGCCCTCCCCCTGACAGATTTGTTAAAAACCAAAGAAGGGAAAAACAAAGTTTCCAAGCATGGTAAAGGGAACAAACCTCCCCAAAAAATTGTGTGGTCACCACAGTGCCAACAAGCATTTGACAAATTGAAATCCCTTTTCACTTCTGAACCTATTCTCAAACACCCCGACCCCTCCCAACCTTTTGTGGTCCAAGTGGACGCATCTGATGTGGCTATGGGTGGGGTGTTGTTGCAAAAGGGGGAGGACGGGGATTTGAGGCCATGTGCCTATTTATCCAGAAAGTTCAATGACACGGAACGAAATTGGCCGGTGTGGGAGAAAGAGGCAGGTGCTATCAAGTTGGCACTAGAGACGTGGCGCCACCTACTGGAGGGCTCACCCAAACCGTTTGAAGTTTGGACTGATCATAAAAATTTGGAAGTATTGGCTACCCCTAGGCGTTTGAGCCCCAAGCAGGTCAGGTGGGCCAGTTTCTTTTACCGATTTAATTTCACCTTGAAATTTATCCCGGGGAAAAGGAATTTTCTGGCTGACGCTTTGTCCAGGCTACCACAGCATGAGAGTAAGCGCAAGGAGGTCATTGATACCGTTTTTTCTCCTTCCCACTTGGGACTAGCTGTCCTCACTCGGAGCAAAGCCAAAGAACAGAAATCCACTGATAGCCCTGCTCAGGTGCCGGGTCCTACTGAAAGTGGCGGTGATTCACCCTTGGCGCCGGGACCGGTGCCACAGCCCTTGGACCCTGACCCACCTTCCCCCGATCCGGGGACCCGGGCAGTGACCCCTACGGCAGATGGCTCTGCCACGCCCACTGTTTCTCAAGGGGAGGAAGGAGGGTGGCATGCTCAATTGGCCTCGGAACTGCCCCTGGACCAGTGGTTCCTGGCTCACCCCAATGAGGTAACTGTGAAGGATGGGGTGGCCTGGAAAGGGGATCGCCTGTATGTTCCTGAGGTCTTGAGAGTGAGTATTCTCAAACAGTGCCATGATGTCAAGAGTGCGGGACATTTTGGGTATCTCAAAACTTTACATTTGGCCCGCAGACAGTTTTGGTGGCCCCGCATGAGGAAGGAGGTGGAGGATTATGTACAGGGGTGTACCACTTGTGCAGTGTCAAAAGGGGGGTCAGGGAAGCCCAAAGGTTTGCTCCACCCTCTACCTACCCCAAACAAGCCCTGGGAGGTCATTAGCATGGATTTTATTGTGGATTTGCCAGAGAGTAGGAAAAAGACGGTTATTTGGGTTGTGACTGATTTGTTTTCCAAGCAAGCGCATTTTGTGGCCTGTAAGAAACTCCCCACAGCCTCCCAATTAGCCAAATTGTTCATTCAGCATATTTATCGGATTCATGGCATTCCGGCCAAGATTGTGTCGGATCGGGGGGCACAATTTACTTCGCAGTTTTGGAAGGCTTTCACAAACCTTCTAGGGGTGGAGCTTGGTCTCAGCAGCTCCCATCATCCCCAATCGGATGGACAATCGGAACGAACGAATCAGACTCTGGAACAATACCTAAGGTGCTATGTGAATTTCCAACAATCTGATTGGGTTGATCTTCTACCTTTTGCTGAAGTGGCCTACAATAATGCCACTCACCAGAGCACTGGGCTCTCGCCATTCAAGGTTGTGTCTGGGCATGATTTCGGTCCCCTCCCCTTGTTGGAGGGGTCTCCCAACTCTGACCCCGTTTCGGTCTCCCAGTGGAGTCAAAAGGTCAGGGATGCGTCGCCTCATGTAATCTCGGCCTTGGACTTTGCCAAAGCACGCTACAAACATTATGCTGATCAGAAACGGGACCCTTCCCCCAGATATGCAGTGGGAGATATGGTTTATTTGTCCACCAAATTCCTTAAGTATCCCCAACCCTCTAAAAAGTTGGGAGCCAAATACATTGGTCCTTTTCGTGTTGTTAGGATGATAAATCCTGTGGCTTTTGAACTGTCTTTGCCTAAGTTGTACCGTCATGTACATCCTGTGTTTCATTCCAGCCTGCTCAAGCCCGTGAACCCTCCGGACAAACACCACCCGGCTCCAGAACCTGCTCCTCAGCTGATCCTGGTGGATCAGGACCAACATTTTGAAATTTCTGAGATTCTGGACTCTAGACTTCACCGGGGAGGGTTACAGTATTTGGTAAAGTGGAAACACCTGCCTTTGGGCCATGCAGAGTGGGTTGCTTCTGAGCATATCAATGCCAAACGCTTGTTGCGAAAGTTTCATGCCCGCTTTCCCGATAAGCCTGGTTGATGTAAAAGGGGGGGGGTTGGTCTTCGGGGGGGCAGTATGTCAGGCTCATCCCTGAATTCTGGGCTTTGGAGTGGAATTCGTGGAGGCCCTGACATGTAGCTAGTATTTTCTCAGGCTTTTGGAATGCCTGAGAAGATGAGCCAGGCCTCCTGGTTGGCATGGTAACGCAAGTCCTACCAGGAGCTCAAGGCCATGCTTGCCGGCTACTCTTGCTCCCCCGTGGAATAACTCCTGCCCCGCTCTGTCTGTTTTCACGCTGGATGCATTATTATCTTTAGGTTGTTTATCTAAACTTCAGTAGCAGCTTTGAAACTGTTCCTTACACAAGCTACTCTTCCAATAAAGAGATTTATTGAAGAACCCTGAGTTTGTGTTCTGTGTACATCACAATCATAGAATTGTAGAGTTGGAAGAGACCACAAGGGCCATCCAGTCCAACCCCCTGCCATGAAGCATATCTATTAAAGAATGGCTGCAGAGGAAGAAATTCTGAAAAATAGCCCAGTCAAAATCTGGACCTAAACACATCAAAATGTTGTGACAGGAACTGAAGCAAGATGTTCATGCAAGGAATCCATCAAATGTCATTGAGGTGAAGCGGTTCTATAAGTAAGAATGGGCCAAAATGCCTCAAAAGCTGTGTGAGCGACTGATTGACAGTTTCAGGAAATACTTACGAGTATTTGAAGTGATTACTGCTCAAACAGAGCTCCCAGGTACTGATTCTGAGTCTCACATACTTGTTCATGTGTGGATCTTGACTAATGAATCAGTTGTGGAGAAATAAATATTGAAAACATATCATATTTGCATGTCATTTGCCTGTCTAATCATGTTCCCTAGTGCTCTTTCTAATGGATTATTGGATTATTATTGGATTAGAATACAATCTAATAACATTTTAGATTGGGGATATGTAACAATTGTACAGGGTTCGCAACTTTTTCTCACCACTATATATATGTAGACAAACATGATATACCAATTTTAATTTTGTCACATGAACGAGGTACTTCTTAATGTTAAATTCAAAAGTTAAAGAAGGTTTAATAGCATCCACCATACCAACTCCCTTTTATCCTCTTAAGAGTAGACTAAGATCTGGTGTGTGAGAGACAATTCAAAGACAGATGACTAAGCTGTTGAAAAGAGACTGTGTATCACTGTTATCAGTGTAAAGACAAAAGACTGGTCCACTGGAAACTTGAGAAATTTCCCATCATCCCTAATAAGACTAGTCCCAACAGTAAAATCTGAGGACTATACTGAAGAAGCCTCTGTCTCCTGCATTACAACTCAAGATATTTACTCTGTTCATGTAATGTAGATCTCACTGTGTTTCTTATTTCTCAATGGCACTGTTATCTGAATGGGAACCAGCATGGTGTGTAGTGGTTTGAGTGCTGAAGTATGACTGGAGACCAGGGTTTGGATCCTCATGGAAACCCACTGGGTGATCTTGAGCAAGTTACACTCTCGTAGCATCAGAGGAAAGCAAAGACAAACCTTCTTTGAACAAATCTTGCCAAGAAAACCCCATGATAGTTTTGTTTTAGGGTTGCCATAAGTTGGAAATGACCTGAAGGCACACAACAGCTATTTTCTGAACTACTGTACGCAGTGGTTGCTGGTTGCTTACATGTCAGTGGTGCAGTGAATCACCTCTGGATTTTAGACTAAACATTAAAGTAATTGTCTAAGATGTTAAGTACAAAGGAGGTTCAGAACCTTTTATAGCTCATTTATAGTTCATACTAAAACCTGGAACTGATTTACTGATGTAGAAGTCACCAGCTGCCACTTACTGCAAATACTGTATACTCCATCCATCTTGTTTCACTGTTGCCCTCTTTTCTGATCTTAGTTTTCATAGTAAAAGGTCCATTAAAAGAGATTGTGTTTTTGATACTTAAATATGTTTGCATGTATTTTCAATGTTATTTTTAGAAGCATAATGTTTCCTTTCTGCCTAAGTACAGGGATATGAAAACCACCTGAGCCTCAGTGGTTTTACTATTTGATACCATAATACTATAAAAAGATTTGAGGTTTACAAAGTCTATGGAAAATGTATTGCCATATTACTGGGAGTGTAATAAAATCATGGCTTTGGAATAGTGAAGCAGCAACTGCTACATCTCCATAGTTATTGGAGCTGCAGTGACAGATGGTTTCCCAAGGAATTTTAATGTCTGAAAACTGGTACAAAACAGAGCAGAGGTGAACAACATAATATCCACAGAACATGACAAGAAGAGGTGTAGGGAGTGGGCAGGCTGGGTTTTAATTCCTTCATATGTGAGAGAGTAACAAGTGCTTGGGCAAAGTAGTGGTTTTTTAAAAGTCACACCAGTAAAGTATAGAAAGTACATAATTATTTATGTTACTGTATATTATTTAAAATAAATTGAAGGTGTCATGTTGCCAAAACAAACAAACAAAAATAGCAGCAAGAAGATGTGGGTCTTCAAAGCTTTTCTAAAAACCTGCACAGAAATGCTTGCTGAGCCCACAATGGAAACTAATTCCAGCAGTGGGAGGCCATTAGCCTAACTGCTGTTGGTGGTGGGCAAGGAAGATGGGCCTCTGACTGTGGGCAACTTTCTCTATGGGAGAAAGTAGCCCAAGTAATTCAAACTGAAACCATGCAAGAAGGGGTGTAAACTACAGGGTAGTGGTGGGGGCTCAAGCCCCCTCTGGGATTTCCCGGAATTGGCAAAGCCCCCTCCAGGCAACCAGCTCTTATGTGTTGGGGGGGTGTCTAAATGACCCCCAGGGATCCTTATACCTCGGTGTCTCTGAGTAAAAAGGATTAAGAATATCCCACGCACACACATTGTAATTCCTAAATGGGCAACCTTTTGTCCTACAAGGCCTGAGAGGGTAGAAGGGAATGAATCTGGGGAAGTCTGAACCTGACACAAAAGGAAAGCAGCCTTTGTCTGCTGGGCAACTGAAGAGGAAGGGTTTGTTTATGCATAGATCAGAGGGGAAACGGCCAAAGACTTTCTGGGGAAAATCTTTATGAAGAAACCATGGAGGGGGAGAATTGCCTGGTGGGTGCAAAGACAGCTGTTGTTGAACTCCACCCACTACTGAGGCCTGGGCTCCAGAAGACCTCCCCTGTAGCAGAAGCAGCAGTTCTAGGGCTAGCAGAAAAATTGGGGAGAATTTTTTTTCTGGTGCCCCTGAAACACCACTGCTCAGGGTAAATAATGCAGTGGGAGAGTGAATCATGGGTTGGCTGGGCAGCTGGGGTGGTAGTAATTCCAATATTCTTGCAAAAAAAGGAAGGGGGAATTCTGTTCCCCTGGGCCCATTTTTAAGGAAACAAACTTTTCCATCCTGTCTCCATTTTATATTCAGCCATGTGGGAGGTGTGTGTATGTAACTACCCATTTAAGTGTGTTGGGGGGAGAGAAGTAGGTTTTCATACACAAAAGGGATATTTATATATTCATTCATTCTGAATTATTATTATTATTATTATTATCCCGCCTTTTGCCCAATACTGGGCCTCAAGACAGCCTTACAAAATTTAAAACATATACATTTTAAATCCTAGGAAAAGAAAAGAGATATATAAAAATTTTAAATGAAATAAAATAAATATATTACAATATTAAAACATTAAACATTTAAAATACATTACAATCTTAGAAGTCCTTAAAAAGGTATGTGTAGGCTCTGATTATTCACCAAAGGACTGCTGTAACAGAGGTTTTTTTTCCCCTGCTTCCAAAAGCACCTTAAGCAGGGAGCCAGTCTAGCTTCCCTGGGAAGAGAGTTCCAGAGAACTGGAGCAGCCACTGAGAAGGTCCTCTCCCATGTTCCTACCAGGTGTGCCTGTGAAGGTGGTGGGACTGAAAGAAGGGCTTTCCCAGAATATCTTGAAGCAGGGGCAGGCTCATAAGGGAGAATAAAGTCTTTCAAAAAACCTGGACCCAAGCCAAATAGGGCTTTATAGCTCATAATCAGTACTTTAATTGTGTTCGGAAACAGACTGGAAGATGGTGGCACTGTTTTAACAGGGGAGTTCTATGCTCCCTGTAATCAGCCCTGGTCAACAATCTGGCTGCAGCTCTTTGAACCAGCTGGATTATATAACATGCTTTCTATCCTCCGGCAGAATCCCGTTTCTTTGGTTGAACTATTGGTCGCAATTATGACTATGGAGATATTTCTAGTGAAAAAGAAGAAAATATGTGCTATGGTTGGCACTGGTGAAAGTTCCACTGGCAGCTCCTCTGGACTTAATACAGAAGATAAGTTCCAGGACCAGGCTGAGGAAGCATTACTTTCTGAAGATGTGCCCTAAGATATTAGCATTCCTGATGTGGAAAAAAAAGCCAGCAGTACAAGGACACTTGGAAAAGAACCTTTAATTGGCTCTCTTATGAAATGGGCAAAGCATATTGCAACATCTGTCACACAGCAAGAGAAATAAGTACTCCTCTTCCCAAAACTTCAAGAGACAGGGTTGCATGTTGTTGGGGTGTATAAGCATAAACATTAAAAAAAATCATTAAATATTCCAGGGAGCAAGCCCTTTGGGAATATCTTCTTGAGAAAAATAAAACTTTTAGTGTAGCAGAGTTAGCAGAGACAGAAACATGACAGACTCAATTAGTAAAATACTGTAAAGCACCCAGTCATTAATGCTGCTTAAACAAAAGAAAGACAAAAATGGTTTCTTTTCAAAAGAATACTTAAGCATTTATGAATAGTTCATGCATAGGGAAGCTAACATCCTAACTGAGTAAGGATTTAGGGTAGAACTCACCCATCCAGTGAGGTCAGGTAAGATAAGGAGAAAATAAGGCAGGATGTCCCTGCATTTTGCAGGCAGGCAGGAGCCATCTTTCTTTCTTCAGAGAGAGTGAATGCAAGTGAGTGAGAGCATGGCTCCCATGGTCGTTGGAGAGAGCCTCGTGCTTGGTGTGTGAGAGAACAAAGAGTGATCACGTGATGAATGACTCAATGGTCTCTCTACTCCATTTGTCTTGGCTGAGCAAAGCTACTAGCCAAGCCCACAAAACACTAAGGTAGTGTGAGGAAAAGGGGAGGAACTTTAAACATGCAAGGAGATCCCTAAAGTCTTTTCTAAGAACTTGCTTAACTTGATTTCAGTAAGGCCTTTGACAAGGTTCCCCATGACATTCTTGCAAACAAGCTTGTAAAATGTGGGCTAGACAAGTTAACAGTTCAATGGATTTGTAATTGGTTGACTGGCCGAACCCAAAGGGTGCTCAGCAGTGGCTCCTCTTCATCTTGGAAAGATGTGACCAGTGGGGTGCCGCAGGGTTCTGTCGTGGGCCCAGTGCTATTCAACATCTTTATCAATGACTTGGATGAGGGAATTAGGGGCATACTTATCAAATTTGCAGATGACACCAAATTAGGAGGAGTAGCTAATACCCTGAAGGACAGGATCAAAATTCAAGATGACCTGGATAAACTGGAGAGCTGGGCCAAAGCTAACAAAATGAAATTCAATACGGAGAAATGTAAGGTACTGCACTTAGGGCGAAAAAATGAAATGCATAGATATAGGATGGGGGAGACCTGGCTGAATGAGACTACGTGCAAAAGGGATCTAGGAGTCCTAGTAGACCACAAGTTGAACATGAGTCATCAGTGTGATGCGGCAGCTAAAAAGGCCAATGCGATTTTGGGCTGCATCAATAGAAGTATAGTGTCCAGATCAAGGGAAGTAATAGTGCCGCTCTATTCTGCCTTGGTCAGACCTCACCTAGAGTACTGTGTCCAGTTCTGGGCACCACAATTCAAAAAGGATATTGACAAATTGGAGCGTGTCCAGAGGAGGGCGACTAAAATGGTGAAAGGTCTGGAAACGATGCCTTATGAGGAGAGACTTAGGGAGCTGGGTATGTTTAGCCTGGAAAAAAGACGGTTAAGAGGCGATATGATAGCCCTGTTTAAGTATTTGAAGGGGTGTCATGTTGAGGATGGAGCAAGCTTGTTTTCTGCTGCTCCAGAGACTGGAACACGGAGCAATGGATGCAAGCTCCAGGAACAGAGATTCCACCTCAACATTAGGAGGAACTTTTTGACAGTAAGAGCTGTTCGGCAGTGGAACGCACTTCCTCGGAGCGTGGTGGGGTCTCCTTCCTTGGAGGTCTTTAAACAGAGGCTGGATGGCCATCTGTCGGGGATGCTTTGATCGTGATTTCCTGCGTGGCAGGGGGTTGGACTGGATGGCCCTTGTGGTCTCTTCCACAGCATTCCCTTCATCTACCAAGCTGATAATTTTATCAAAAAAAGAGATCAGTTTAGTCTGGCATGACTTGTTACTCTGAAACCCATGTTGACTTTTTGCGATTATGGCATTGCCTTCTAAATATTTGCAGACTCTCTGTTTAATGATCTGCTCTAGAATCTTTCCTGGTATTGATGTCAGATTAACTGGACGATAATTGTTGAGATCCTCTTTCTCCCCCTTTTTGAAGATGTGGAGAACGTTTGCCCTCCTCCAGTCTGCTGGGACTTCTCTTGTTCTCCAGGAGTTCTTAAAGATTATTGCCAATGGCTCTGAGATTCCATTTGCCAGCTCTTTTAATACCCTTGGATGTAGTTCATCTGGTCCTGGAGATTTAAATTCATTTAAATTAAGAAGGTACTCCTGTACTCCTCTTTGCTTATTCTGTGCTGGATTTCCCCTATTGTGTCCTCTGTTCCAGTATCCTCAGGTTGGTCCCCCTTTTCCTTTTCTGAAAACACTGAGGCAAAGTAGGTGTTGAGTAATTCTGCCTTTTCTCTGTCCCCTGTTAGCATTTTGCCATCTTCTTCACATAGTGGCCCTACCATTTCCCTCATCTTCATTTTGCTGCGGACAGGGCTGGCTTAACCATACGGCCAAATCAGCATCTGTGGGGGGGGCCACACAGGCAGGGCCCCCCATCTGGACCTTACCCTCCTCCTGAAAAAACCTCCTGCTGGCTTTAAAAAAACAATAACCAGCGTCTCCCAAACTAGAAAGCGAAAGTGAAAGAGAAAGACGGAGCTTTCTTTGGGTGGCTGATTCTGGAGGGAGTTTGTTGTGCCGTCCCCCCTCCTTCCAGGATCATTGGCAAACGTGTGTCGGAGAGGGGTGTGTGTGTGTGTGTGTGAGAGAGAGAGAGAGAGAGAGAGATGGTGGGGGAGGGAAGGGGGGTAATCTCTTGTTCTCCCCTGCTCTATCTTCAGAAAAGGCTTCTTTCTTTCTTTCTTTCTTTCTTTCTTTCTTTCTTTCTTTCCCCCTTCTCTCTACCTTCCTTCCTTCCTTCCTTCCTTCCCTTTCCTTCCTTCCACATAGATCCCCTCCAGCCCATCTTTCCAGCTGCTTTTCACCTGCCTTGGTTCCTCTCCCCTCCCTTTCCCCCTTGGTCTTCTTCAGCTTCCTCCCCTTGCTGCCAACTGTGTTCAACCTGCAAAAGGAAATTGTGTGTGTTTGCCCATGTGCCTTGAAGTCATTTCTGACTAAAGCAAACTTATCATGCAGTTTTCTAGGCAAGGTTTGTTCAAAGGGGGTCTGCCTTTGACTTCCTTTGAGGCTGAGAGAGTGTGACTTGCCCAAAGTCAGCCAGTGGGTATTCATGGCTGAGTAAGGATTCAAATCCTGGTCTCCACAGTCATAGGGCAATGCTGAAACTTCTATAACACTCTGGTTCTTTTAACAGAAGAATATAAAGAATATAAATAAAAATTTGGAGTAATATTACTGGGAACAATGGTTTTATTGTTGTCACTAAAACACCAGTATCCCATTAGTGCTATGTGAGAGCCATTGGGCTAAGCAGTGGGTTTTAACTTTTTCTTTACCAGGGACCCCCTTTAAATATCTTTTGTTGCCCGAAGACTTAACTCAAGATTTAAAACCCTAATAATAATAGCTAACAACAAAAACAATACAATTACAATCCATTAACCTTTCCCTCAGAGGCACTCTTGCTTCTTCCTGCATGTTTGTGGCTGGAGTGGATTGAATGGCAATGTACAGGCCAAGCCAGCCAGCCTTTGCCTTGGTTCCTGTCACATGGCTGTTCCACTACAGGGAGGAGGTGGGCCAAACAGCCTTCAAGCCTTTGTGGACCCCCTGTGAGGATATCATAGAATCACAGAATCACAGAATTGTAGAGCTGGAAGAGACCACAAGGGCCATCCAGTCCAACCTCCTGCCATGCAGGAAATCACAATCAAAGCATCCCTGACAAATGGCCATCCAGCCTCTGTTTAAAGACCACTGGGCTAGAAATGCTGGAAAAGGAACAATGCAACCAGACCTTGAGAAGGGTGCTGACAGGGGGATTCTGAGAGGTGTAATCCAAAAGTAACTTTCCCAGGCTCTGAATGCAGCCTAGAATCATAGGGCTGGAATGGACCCCAACAGCCATCCCATCCAATCACCTTCTGCCCTCCAGGAACACACAATCCAAGCCCTCACGACAGATGGCCATCCAGCCTCTCTTAAAAAACCCCAAAGGAGGAGACTCCACCACACTCCCAGGCAGTGCATTCCACTTCTGAACAGCTCTTACCATCAGGAATTTCTTCCTAATGTTTAGGTGGAATCTCTTTTCCTGGAGTTTGAACCCTTTGCTCCATGTCCTAGTCTCTGGAGCAGCAGAAAACAAGCTTGCTTCATCCTCAGTATGACATCCCTTCAAATATTTAAACATGGCTCTCATGTCACCTCTCAACCTTCTCTTCTCCAGACTAAACATACCCAGTTCCCTAAGTTGCTCCTCATAGGGCATAATGGCTTCCAGACCTCCCACCATTTTGGTTGCCCTCCTCTGGACACATTCCAGCTTCTTAATACCCTTCCTGAATTGTGGTGCCCAGAACTGGACACAGTCTTCCAGGTGAGGTCTGACCAAAGCAGAATACAGTGGCTTTCCTTGATCTAGACACTATACTCCTATTAATGCAGCCTAGAATCGCATTGGCTTTTTTAGCTGCTGCATTTCACTGCTAACTCATGTTTAGCTTGTAGTCTACCTTCTTTTTTTTTTTTTGAGGAAATTTACACCATTACGTTAATTGCTACTTAACAAAAAATATTTTGTTAGTGCTATAATATAGTTTTTAAACTAAATTATTGGTGGCAAATTATGTAATACAGTAGGCCCCCCTTTTCCACTGTGGATTGGTTCTGTGCAGGCATGGATTCTGAAAACTGTCCATAATAGTGAACACCATTGAAAATAATGGGACTTCTGGTTTAAAATACCATAGAGTTGCCTTGGAGGGATACCATGGAGTTGCCTAGAAAATACCATGGAGTTGCCTAGAAAATGGCTAGGGAGGACACATTTTCTAGGAACAGTAGGTATGCTGTTTTGTGTCCCATGGATAATGAATCCATGGATACAGGGGTCCTACTGTAATCTTAACATCCTGGTACTGTGAATAGGTTAGGTTACATTGACCTGAGATAAACATATGGGGGCCCCAAAATAAAGCATTGCAGGGGCCCCCAAAATTCCTTAAACCGGCCCTGGCTGCGGACATACCCCAAAAAACCCTTTTTATTGTTCTTAACCTCTCTAGCGAGCCTGGGCTAGTTCTGCACTTTAGCTTTTCTGACTTTACTCCTACACGTTAGCTTTTCTGACTTTACTCCCACACGTGTTCGCTATCTGTTTGAATTCTTCTTTGAGGAGAATAAAACTGAAGAGGTGTTGTGAGAGGACACAAGAGTCCAAGAGGACATACAAGCATGAACAAGGGAAGAGATTGATTTAAATTAAAGAAACATTACAGAAATACATTAAGAAATATTTTAATAGATTATCTCAGACAAAATGACTATCAATATTTGTTCATGGAACACTAAAGGACTCAACTCAGGATACAAAAGGAATCAAGTTTTTCATTACCTACAAAAACAGAATTTTGATATTTCTTGCTTACAAGAGACCAGAATAAAGGAAAGTGACATTACATTTTTGAGGAATTCAGTGCTAGGTCATATGTTCTACTCAGCATCTGATAAGAAAAAAGGTAGTGGTAATATATATTAAAAAGAAATATCCTGTAAAAGAGATCATCCATGACAAGAAAGGGCACTATAGATTTCTTACACAATAAGAAAATGATCGTTGTTGGAATTTATGCCCCATTAGAACACAAAAGCAAAATTTTCAAAGAACTTTATAAAGTAATTGAAGATTATGGTTACACACTGGCTTATGCAAAGTTAGACCATTAGTGCATATAGCCCAGTAGTGTCAGCTTGGTTACAACGAGAATATTAATTTGATGGGAACTACAAGAAAAATCAAGGGAGATTACCAATTTTTTTAAACTTGATGGAAAATTCAGCTTTGATAGATGCATGGACTCTAAATTACAGAAACATAAAAGGATTTACTTTCTATTCTGAATGCCATAAGTCTATGTCTCAAATAGATTAATTCATGATATCTAGGAAACTTCATTCAATTATCAAGGAGATGGAAATATTTCCAAGAATAACATCAGATCATAATCCAATATTGTTGAATTTATTAGATACAAAAAGAGATTACAATTGGCGACTAAATGAAAGTCTATTGAGAGATGAATCCTTTGTGGAAAAAAATTAAAAATGACTTAAAATTCTATTTTAAAGAAAACAATAAAGAGGAGATATCAAAGAAAAATATATGGGACATTAGGAAAGTTGGGGAAATGCATGGGGAAAAACAAATAAATTAACTAGCTGTCAAGATCTAAAAGAAAACTTTTTTTGAAGTGACTAATAGATGATATATGACACCAGCCAAGATAGATAAAATTTACAAACTAGGTAATAATAAATGCCGGAGGTGCCATAAAGCTAAAAGAACTCTTTTCCAAATGTGGTGGAATCGTTCTTTAATTAAAAAATTCTGGACTAAAATCCACAATGTATTAAAGGAAATGCTTCAAATTACTTTTCCTTTGAAACCTGAAATTTATCTACTGAATATGACAGACATTCTAGGAAAAGATGATGAAAAGAAACATTGGAGGAAAATCTTTTATATGATTTTGGCCACAAGAATACTTCTAGCATGTTTCTGGAAATCAGAAGAAATACCAGTCTTCCAAATATGTTGGAAGACTGGTTATTAAAAATTGTAGACATGATTGAAATTGACATTTTAACAGCATGTATACAAGGTCTGTCTATTAAATAATGAGACTGTCTCTACCTTTCAGACAAATCAGGGAGAACTGATTGTGAATGCTTGAGTGGTGACCTTGAATATGTCTGAACCTGCATAACAAACGTCAACACTCTCAGCCGTTCACTTACTTGTCAGTCTGTCAGGACTCTGACATGGGCTTTGTATAGATATTTAGCTCAAATGTACTGTGGCTGCTAGGCTGTAGTTGGCATGCCAGAGCCTGACATGAGTAGGGAGCATGCTAGGAGCTGGGGTGCCGGGTTAGAGCTGCTGAGTGTGCTATCTGTTGCTGGAGTGATCAAGGCCATCTGGCCAATTATTTTTTGGGAAAATACGGAGGGAGGTTGGGAGGATGGTACAGAATGGAATGCTCTCATGACCCACCGCAGGTGTGGGTGATGTAATCGAAACTTAGCTTTCCTATTGTCTTCTGAGTTCTGGTGCAAAATGTCAGAACAGTCTATGCAATGAACCTGAATGCCTCTATTCCTGATCCAATAAACCATTTCTGATAAATGGATATTGTCTCAGCGTGTGAGTGTTAGCAGAGTCATCACATAGTCATTGTTTAAAGCAGTGTGTTGTCTGTTGTATGCTGGAAAAATGCTTCCAGAATGATCCAGAAACAAAACAGTCAATGCACTGGAAAACACCATCATCACCAAGAATGAAAAAAGCACATCAAAACAAGCTCATGTTCAAAGCCATGCTCATTGGGGTTTTTTGGACATCCAGGGCGTAATTTTGGCAGAATAGGTTCCAGAAGGCAGAACAATGAACCAGCATTATTATAAGGAAGTTTTGATAAAGCTGAGAAAAAGAGTCAGGAAAAAACGCCAGAACTGTGGGGAGATGGTTTCATTTTTCATCAAGACAATGTGCCTGCTCACACAGCAGTTTCTGTGAAGCAGTTTTTGGCTGGTAAATGTATTACTACACTTGAACATCCACCATATTTGCCAGATTTGGCACCATGAGACTTTTTTTCCCCTCTAAAGTGAAATAGCTGCTTAAAGGAACACATTGATGAAGTAATTGATGCAGTTAATCGATGTAGTAAAGAAGAAAACAGCTAATATGTTGAAACAGCTGACAGAAACTGATCTACTCCACACTATCAACCAGTGGAAAGCAAGACTGCATTGGTGTGTGAGTGTGAATGGGGAGTATAATGAAATGGACAGGCATTAGAATTGTAATACATATAAATAACCTCTCCATTGACACCCCCTTGTCGTGGGAGAGATGCTTGCGTACCCTTATGATGTTTGAGCTATGCTGGTGGTGGCATAATAGCCACTGGTAGGGTCTCCCATGCCAGACAGGTCAAAACCGAAGGGTCTGACAAAGAGCATCAAAGGGCAGGATGGGCTCTCTAGCCATATGACAACCATCCTAGGAGAAGGAAAACTCTAATCCTAAACCTGCGCAGATGGTGCTTGTCCAACCCTGTAAGGTCAACCATCTAAGAGAAGGAAACTCTAATCAAACCTACGACCCAAGGACCTCACTGCTACCGTCCATGCTTGCAAGGCCACAGCAGATGAACCTTTGGTTTAAAGGGTGAGGCCAGTTCTGTACATGCTGCGCTCCACCAGAAAAATCCATTGCACAGGCTTGAAGGACAAATCCAATTCCGAAAAAGCCCTGTAGTGATAGGCGAGGGATGAAACGGCAGGTTTAAAGATGCACTGGAAGCCGCAGACCCAACCCTGCATGCAGGCGGTTCAAGGACTTTGGTCGCTTGAGGCTGACCCGGGAGATGACAGTCTTGTTCAGCAGCATCCTGAACAACCAAGCAGCCTTTTTAAAGGAGAGCACTGCTTGCTCCATATGGAGAGGGACCTAGAAAAGGTGGCCTAATGAAAGCTCATCCCCATCTACCTGGTTGGCTAGCCATGCCCAACGAGCATCTTCTGATGCGGTCAACCAAGGCAAAGAAACAAAGGCACACACTGGCCTCCAAAGGTGTAAATAAACTGACACTTGCATGCTGGAACATCAGAACCATGCGAGACTCTGAAGATAGTGGACAGCCTGAGCGTTGTTCTGCTCTAATAGCCCATGAACTATCATGACTCAATATTGACATTGCTGCTCTTAGTGAAGTTCGTCTCCATGAGGAAGGCAGCCTTAAAGAACACAATGCCGGCTACACACTTTACTGATCTGGGAAACCCAAAACCGAAAAACATTTTTCAGGAGTAGGCTTTATGATTTAAAACTCCATTGCCTCCAAACTTGAAACCTTGCCAACAGGACACTCTGATCACATTATTTCCGTATGCCTCCCACATGTTGTTCTCTTTAGTAGATATGCTCCAACTATGCAAGCCGACCCTGTAGAGAAAGACAAATTCTACACAGACCTATGCCACCTCATACAAAATGTCCCTGTAGAAGATAAAATTATTATCCTTGGTGACTTCAGTGCCAGAGTAGGAAAGAACTCCGAAGCCTGGAAAGGTGTCTTAGGCAAGCATGGTTTTGGAAATTGCAATGATAACGAATGCCTCTTGCTAGAGTTCTGTTCAGAACAACAGCTGACTATTACAAACACAATCTTTCAGCAGAAAGATAGCTTGAAGACAACGTGGATGCATCCCTGATCCAAACGTTGGCACCTCATTGACTATGTTCTAGTCTGCCAGAGAAACATTTGCAATGTCCATCATACTCGAGTGATGCCCAGTGCAGAATGCCAAACAGATCATTGCCTCGTAAGATGAAAACTAAATCTTCATCTTGAGTTCAAACCTAAGAGGGGTGGCATCTTAAAGAAGAGACTAAACAACAAGTCAACAATCTTCAACAAGCTACAATGAGAGACAACTTCCAGGCAAATCTGCAAACAAAACTTGAAGACCACCCTACAGATCCTTCTCCCACAGTGCTTTGGCAATATATCAAAAACAGTATCCCCCAGTCTGCGGAAGAATCCCTCGGGTTCTCCCACAAGAAAAATCAAGACTGGTTTGATGAAAACAACCAAGAGATCCAGGAGCTATTGGTAAAGAAGAGAACTGCTCACCAGGCATACCTCACCCAGCCAACTTGCCATGTAAGAAAATCAGCTTTCCATCTCACATGTAGTAAACTTCAACAAAAACTCCGAGACATGCAGAACAAGTGGTGGATCAATATAGCAGAAAAGACACAATGCTGTGCAGATCTGGGTGATCTTAGAGGATTTTATGAAGCTCTTAAAGCAGTGTTTGGACCTACTTATCAGGTCCAAAGCTCCTTATACAGTACAGATGGTCAAACATTAATTACTGATAAAGCCTCTATCCTGAATCGATGGGCTGAATATTTTCAAAGTCTCTTTAGTGCCAGCCGAGTATTCCAAGGCTCATCTATTGCAGAAGAACTTCTTCCTGAAAACCAGTGTGGCTTCAGAGCCAATAGGAGTACTACAGATATGGTATTTGCCCTTAGACAACTGCAAGAGAAATGTATAGAGCAGAACAAGGGACTCTATGTAACATTTGTCGACCTCACCAAAGCCTTCAACATTGTGAGTAGAAAAGGTCTGTGGCAGGTCCTGGAAAGACTAGGATGTCCCCCCAAACTCCTTAAAATGATTATCTTGCTACATGAGGGCCAGCACGATCAAGTCAGAGATGGCAATGCTCTTTCAAAGCCCTTTCTAATAACTAATGGAGTGAAGCAACGTTGTGTTCCTGCTACAACTTTATTTAAAATTTTCTTCAGCATGATGCTCCAAAGGGTTACAGCAGAGCTTGAAGAAGAAGACGGCATCTATATACGTTACCGTACTGATGGTAACTTGTTTAACTTAAGCCATCTGAGGGCTCGCATGAAGACTCTAAACTATCTAGTCCGTGAGCTGCTCTTTGCTGATGATGATGCCCTTGTTGCCCACACAGAGGCAGCTCTGCAGTGCCTAACATCCTGCTTCGCAACAGCTGCAGAGCTGTTTGGGCTGGAAGTCAACCTTAAGAAAATGGAAGTTCTTTACCAGCCTGCACCACAGGACGAACACCACTATCCCCACATTGCTGTCGGCAACTCTGTGCTCAAGTCCGTTCAGCAATTCACCTACCTGGGAAGCATCATCTCCTCAGAAGCCAAGATTGACAAAGAGATCGGTCACAGATTAGCAAAGGCACATAGCGCATTTGGAAGACTTTACAAAAGAGTCTGGAGTAATAAACACCTGAGGCGAAGCACAAAAATCAGTGTGTATTGACCCATTGTACTGTCTATTCTCCTTTATGGGTCTGAAACATGGGTTACCTATCGCCACCACTTACGACTCCTTGAACGCTTTCATCAGCGCTGTATACACACAATCCTAAATATACACTGGACTGACTATGTGACGAATGTTGCTGTCCTTGAGCAAGCAGGGATCACCAGCATTGAGACCATGTTATTGAGAACACAGCTGCTCTGGGCAGGGCACGTTTCTAGGATTGAGGAACATCGCCTCCCAAAAATAGTACTCTACGGTGAACTCGCCACGGGTCAGCTTAAGAGGGGCGCTCCAAAAAAGCGATACAAGGACTCCCTGAAGCAACATCTCAGGCTCGGCCAAATTGATCACCAACAATGGTCCACCCTGGCCTCACATCGGGAGCCTTGGAGACGCACTATCGACAATGCTGCAGCCTTATTTGAGAACTCACGCCGAGCAAGTCTTGAAGAGAAACAATAATGCAGAAAGAATCACAACCCGGAAACATCACCCAAGGAGACCTTCTGCTGTGCTTTCTGCAACCGGACTTGTTTATCTCGGATTGACCTTTTTAGTCATCAGCACACTTGCATAAAGCGCAGGATGAGTCCTTCCTCAATCTTCGTTTGTGAAGAAAAGCCAGAGAGAGAGAGAGAGAAAGAGAGAGAGAGAGAGAGGGACATATAAATAAAGATGGTTTATTGTATCCATATCATTATTTAATAGACAGCCCTCATATAATAATATTTCAACTAACTGATGTCAGATGTTTCCTTCACTCAGGTCATTCCCCCAGTATACATTCACTCCCCACTAAATCTCCCCCCTGACTCATCCAACTGATTTATTATTTATTTATTTGCTTTATATGCTGCCTTTCTCCAAGAATGGGACCCAAGGCATCTTACAACACATAAAAAACAATTTAAAACATATGACAATTAAAAAGAATTAAAATCATTACAATTTAAAATTATATATAAAACATATAAAAGTTAAAAGAATAAAAGCACTAAAAAGCATATCCCAATGAAAGTCTCTGTGCCTGCAGCTACAAATTAAAAGCCTGCAGAAATAAAAATGTCTTTGCCTGCCAGCGAAAAGAAAGCAGGGAGGGGGCCTCCTGTAGAAGGGTATTCCAGAGGGTAGGAGCAGCCACCGAAAAGGGTCTCTCACATCCTCACCAAACAAACCTGTGATGATGACGGGACCAAGAGAAAGCCTTCCCCTTATGATCTTAAAATTTTGGCACGTTTGTGGAGGGAGATATGGTCTTTCAAATACCAGTAGTTTGGACCCAAGCCGTATAGGGCTTTATAAATCATGGCCAACACTTTGAATTGTGCCTGGAAATGAATTGGAAGCCAGTGAAGCTGTTTTGACCTGGGAGTTTTATGCTCCCTATAACTGGCCCCAGTCAGCATTCTGGCTGCAGCATCCTGGACCTGCTGAAGTTTCTGAACAGTTTCCAAAGGCAGCCCCACATATAGTGTGTTACAGTAGTTCAAATGGGATGTAATCTAGGCATGTGTCACTGTAGCTAGATCTGGCATCATAAGGAACGGTTGCAGCTGGCACACTAGTTTTAGCTGTACAAATGCACTCCTGGCCACTGCTGAGACCTGGGCATCCAGGGTGAAAGTTGAATCCAGGAGAACACCCAAGCTACGAGCCTCAGATTTCAGAGGAGTGTAATCGTATCCATCACAGGCTGGGTCCCTATTCCCTGATCTGCCTTTCGATTGACCAGGAGCACCTCTGTTTTGTCTTGATTAAGTTTCAATTTGTTTGCCCTCATCCAGTCCATTACTGACAACACACATTGGTGCAGTACCAAGACAGCTTCTTAGGAATCAGATGGAAAGGAGAGATAAGAGTTGGGTATTATCAGCATACTGGTGACACCATACCCCAAAACTCCAGATGACCTCTCCAAGCGGTTTCATGTAGATGTTAAACAGCATGGGGGACAAAACCGAACTCTGAGGAACCTCACAGGCCAATGGCTAGGGCATCAAACAGGAGTCCCCCAGTACCACCTTCTGAGTATGCCCCTCCAAGAAAGACCAAAACTACTGCATAACAGTCCCATCCCAGAGAGGCAGCTCAGAAGGATACCATGGTTGATTGTATTGAAAGCCGCTGAGAGGTCCAGTAGAACCAACAGGGATACACTCCCCCTGTCCAGTTCCCTGTCTAAGTCATCGACCAAGGTGACCAAATCTGTCTCTGTCTCACAACTAGGCCTGAAGCCAGATTGAAATGGATCTAGATAACCTGTTTCATCCAGAAACCCCTGGAGCTGGGAGGCCACACATGCTCCAGAACCTTGCCCAAAAATGGTATGTTCCTGAATGGTGTGTTCCTAAAGGCACCTGGCCAATAGTTTTTCAGAATGGTGGGATCTAGGGAGGCCTTTTGTTAGTAACGGCCTCACCATAACCTCTTTTAGACAGGATGGAAACTTCCCTTGCTGCAGTGAAGCATTCACCATTCCCCTTACCCACTTGGCCAGTCCCTCTCTGGCTGCTTTCAGAAGCCAGGAAGGGCAAGGATCTAGTACACATGTGTCTCCAAGGTTCCTGTCCACATACTCAGGCTGCACAAATTGAAATATTCCCAATAATACAGGACAAGCAGGCTCTAAGTTTACATTCACCAGACCTACCTCAAATACAGCATCCAAATCAGAGCAAATCTGATCAATTTTGTCTGCAAAGTGTCTTGCAAATTCTTTATAGTGGGCTGCTGAGTGGTCTTTGTTATCTTCTTGTGGGCCAGAATGTAAAAGGCCCCTGACCACTTGAGATAGTGCTACTGGATGACACTGCAAATGCAACAGTGGCAGAAAAACATAATTTCTTTGCTGCCACCATTGCCACGGCATAAGCCTTTCAATGAGTTCTAGCCCATGTTCAGCCAGACTCACTCTGAGTCTTCTGCCATCATCACTCTAGTCTCCATCCCACATGTTTCATGCCCACCAGCTTCCTTGCAAACCAGGGGCTTGCTTGGCTCCACTTTGTGAAGGGAACTGACTCTCAGCTGTCATTCTCAACTGACATTCACACAGACTCTCTCACTTACAGACGCCCCTCCCTCCCATCACAGCATTCTGTGCTGGGATTGGCTGCCTTCTGTCCTTCTAAGCATTGCTTCACTCCCATTCATCCAAGCAAACTCAGCAATACAGTTGCAAGGCGGTTCTTCACAAGGGGCTTTTGTTGTTGTTATTTTTGGCTGTGTTCTCTCACATGATCTAAGGGGGCAGAGATTCTGCTGAGTCACTGACTTGCTTGGAGGCAGAGTTAGTAGCCACTAGCTCTATATAACTGTTGCCTCAGTCTTTGGAGCTCACTCTCTGACCCTAACCCTTCCGGCACACACAGTCATATCAGTGTAATTACAATCTCAAAGGGGTAAAAATATAACTGCAGGGATAGAGGCAGAAGAATCTGTCATTGTCTGCTGCAATGTGTGTAAAATGTTTGCCTTCTTTCCAAAAAAACTTCCCTGGCTAATCTTACAGCAAGTGCAAACTGGTGGCTTTCTTGGAAGAGAAGGTCAGCACACTACAGCTATGTGTTGAGATTGTTCAGCACATCAGAGAACATTAGGACTTCCTGGAGAGAACAGAGGGGGAACTGACTCAACAGAATTGACAGGAAGAAACTCCCAATGAAAACAAAGAGGGCTGTAACCATGAGGGAGCACCATGGAGGAAAACCACTGTCAGGAGCAGACCATGCACAACCACTCAAACTAAGCAATTGCTTCCTACATCTTCCTGAGGATAACAGTAGTGAAAAGGCACAAACAGGAGACCAGCAGCAAGAGAGACTGTGACAAGAAAGAAGCCAACCTAACCACCAACTGCAGCAGGAAGAAAAGAAAAGTGCTGATGGTAGGGGATGCTTTGTTCATGGGTATAGAGGGAACTGTCTGCCAGCTGGATAAGATGAATCAGGGAGCATGACATCTTCCTAGTGCATATATCCAGGATGTCACTAATAAGTTGCCGAAGCTCATCAAGAAAACAGAGCAGTACCTCTTTCTACTTATTCATGTGTGGGCACCAACAACACTGCAATGAACACTTGAGAAGATCACATTAGACACTGGGCAGGAAAGGGAAGAGTTTAGTGACATTGGTGGTGTTCTCGCCAATTCTACCTGTAAAAGATAAGAGGGACCACACAGGGATAGGAAGATACCAGAAGTGAATAACTGGCTATGCAGATGTTGTTGATGGAAGAGGTTTGGCATCTGGAACCATGGTCTTCACTTCTTAGATGAAGGGCTACTGGCTACAGATGAGCTATAGCTCACAAAAATTGTAAGAATGTCTTTGGCAAAAGCATGGCTTTAAACTAAATCCTTGGGAGGTTAGAGATGATAGCTTAAACATCTGTCTGAAAGTAAGTTCTAAACACAAGGGTGTGGATTCTAGAAGTGAAGCTGAGGGAGAGAATGTGAGCGATAGTAAAACTTGCATTCATTTATTTATTTACAGTATTTATACCCTAGTTTTCAGCCATAAAGACTCTCAGAGCATTTACAAATTGTTAATCTGATAGTTCCCTGCCCTCAGGTTTACAATCTAAATAAGACAGGACACACAAGGAAAAGGGAATGGCAATGAGGGAGGGGATTACAGCAGATACTGCTGGTTCTTCACTCTTTCCAAGGCCAGGACAGTACTGTTGGGATGGAGGGAGGGTCTTTCATCTGCTTCTTGGCCAAGGCATGATGGAGCTGTGCCTGCCTCCTCTTCACTCTGTCCTAGGCCAGAGCAGTGGCAGTTGGGATGGAGGGAGGGCAGTAGAATAAAACATAAGAACAAACAACGCTTTAGATGTCTGTACACCAATGCACAGACAACATTGTGGTAGGAGATTACTATAGGCCAGCAAACCAAGATAAGACAGCAGATTATGCTTTTCTGAAACAAATCTCAGGAAGCTCCAAGAAGCAATGGGGGAATTCAATTATTTTGATATCTGATGGGAGACTAGCTCTGCTAAGCAAAGGCTCTCCAATAAATTCTTGATCTGCTTTGCAGATCAGGATCAGAAATCCTGGACTTGATCATAACTAATAGGGAAGAGTTGGCTGCTGGAATTAAAGCAATTGGTACTTTAGCGGAGTGACCATGTAATGCTAGAATTCACGATTGTGAGACAGGTCAAAGAAGAGTGTATTCAAAGAGTGTATTTGAGAAAATCCAATTTTTATCAAGCTCAGGGAAATAGTGGGCAGAATCCCATGATTAGAGGTGCTAAAGGAAAAAGTGTAGTATGTGGGGAAATCATTATTGTAATGCAATACAATCTTGTGTATCCCATGTTGAGCTCAGTTTAGGAATTTTCCCTGCATGCATCAGTTTCTTCCACTTCCCCTTCACTTTTCACTAGGCAACTTCAGCCAACTGGAGCAATGGGTCATTCATCACATGACCTAATTTAAATATTACGACACTTTGTTTAGGTTCCTTTTAAGTTAAGACTCCATGCGGCTGTAGCCATGTTGTTGTTGTTGGTTTTGAGTCCTTTCAAGTCACCATGTAGCCCACACCGCTCAAGGCTGGGTGAGTCTTATCCTAGCCTAAATCCTCTTAGTTAGTTAGGAACCTTTTAAGTTTGTTTTAATATATAGATTAAGATTGATATACCTTCCGTAAACATTTGATATGCATTTTTAAACTGACTTCTTTGTTGTTTTTAATGAGTCTAATTGATTGGGTGATCAGACCACACATTTAAATGTTAATTGAGCTGTGTCTGCATTCCAATGCATTACTCTGCCTGAATTTGAGAGAAAAGGTTTTTTACTTTTAAACAAGATATTTTTATTTTTAAAAAGGGCTAGATCCCTGGAATTTTTAAATACATTTTTTAATTTTAGACTCATACCTCCCCCCCCCAAAAAAAGCCACCCAACATGGGTGGGATTTCATGAAGAAAGAGTTGCTAAAAGCATAATCACAAACAATTTCATAGAAGAACAGAAAAGGGAAACATCTGAAAAAGCCCATGTGGCTGCACAGTAAACTCAAGGAGAAAATGAAAAGAAAAAATAGCGTATATAAAGAATGGAAGGAAGGATGAATCATCAAGGAAGTGTTCAGCAGAAGCAGAAGAGGTGGAGGTGCTTTAGAAAGGGGTCACTAAAAGTCAACATGAGTTTCTCAAAAACAAGTCATGCCATACTAATCTTATCTCTTTTTTTGATAGAGTTACATACTTGGTAGATGAAGGGAATGCTGTGGATGTAGTATATCTTGATTTCAGTAAGGCCTTTGACAAAGTCCCCCATGATATTCTTGTAAATAAGCTAGTAAAATGTGGGCTAGACAATGCAACTGTTAGGTGGATCTGTAATTGGTTGATCGACTGAACCCAAAGGGTGCTCACCAATGGCTCCTCTTTGTCTTGGAAAGATGTGACCAGTGGTGTGCCACAGGGTTCTGTCCTGGGCCCAGTGCTATTCAACATCTTTATCAAGGACTTGGATGAGGGAATAGTGCACATGCTTATCAAGTTTGCAGATGACGCCATATTAGGAGGGTTAACTAATACCCCGGAGGACAGGATCAGAATTCAAAATAACCTTAACAGTTTAGAAAGCTGGTCCAAAACTAACAAAATGAATTTCAACAGGGAGAAATGTAAGATACTACACTTCGGCAGTAAAAATGAGATGCACAGATATGGGATGGGCAACACCTAGCTTGACGGCAGTACATGTGAAAGGGATCTAGGAATCTTAGTAGACCACAATTTGAACATGAGTCAGCAGTGTGGTGCAGCAGCTAAAAAAGCCAATGCGATTCTAGGCTGCATCAATAGGAGTACAGTGCCACTCTATTCTGATTTGGTCAGACCTCACCAGAAATACTATGTCCAATTATGTCCAGTTCTGAGCACCTCAATTCAGGAAGGATATTGATAAGCTGGAACATGTCCAGAGAAATGTGACCAAAATGGTGGGAGGTCTGGAAGCCTATGAGGATTAGGGAGCTGGGTATGTTTAGCAGGGGAAGAGAAGGTTAAGAGGCAAAATGATAACCGTGTTTAACTATTTGAAGTTTAACATACTGAGGATGGAGCAAGCTTGTTTTCTGCTGCTCCGGAGACTAGGACATGGAGCAATGGACTCAAACTACTGGAAAAGAGATTCCACCTAAACATTAGGAAGAACTTCCTGACAGTAAGAGCTGTTTGCCAGTGGAATGCACTGCCTGGGAGTGTGGTGGAGTCTCCTTCTTTGGAGGTTTTTAAACAGGCTGGATGGCCATCTGTCAGGGATGCTTTGATTGGGCATTCCTGCATGGCTGGGGTTGAACTGTATGGACCTTGTGATCTCTTCCAGCTCTAGAATTGTCTTAAAGCAGTAATGGGCTGGATGAGGAAAAACAGATTGAGATTAAATCCAGACAAAACAGAGGTACTCACGGTAGCAGCCCCAAAACCAGGAGCTGGGTTGCAGCCTCCAGTCCTGGACAGGGTCACGCTCTCCGTTAAGGACTGTGTTCACAGTCTGGGGGTGCTCCTTGATTCATCGCTTCAGATGACTAGTCAGGTGAATGCGACAGTCAGGAGCGCCTGTTATCAGCTTCCTGGAAGTAAGGGACCTCAAGACTGTGGTGCACGCGCTGGTAACCTCTCGTCTAGATTTCTGCAATGTGCTCTACATGGGGCTGTCCTCATGCTTGTTTCAGAAACTTCAGTTGGTACAAAATATGGCAGCCAGAGTGGTCTCGGGAACATCTTGGAGAGACCATATAACTCCAGTATTAAAATCTCTCCACTGGCTGCCTATCAGTTTCCGGGCCCAGTATAAGGTGTTGGTTATTACCTTTAAAGCCCTGAATGGCTTGGGTCCAACTTATCTCCGGAACCGCCTCCTCCCATACAATCCTCCCTGCGCACTCCGGTCCTCTGGGAGGAATTTGCTTCAGCCACAAAAATCTAGGCTGTCTTCAACCTCCCAGAGGGCCTTTTTGGTAATTGCCCCCAAATTGTGGAATGACCTGCCGAACGACATCCATCAGATGACAAGCCTGAGTAGCTTTAAAAAAGTAGTAAAGATGGATCTCTTTCAGCAGGCCTTTCCTAATTAGATCCCAGCCTCAGGGGATCCTGGCCTCTTTTAGTCCGCTGGCTATTTATTGTATTTATTGTTTTTAAATGTGATTTTAGATCAGTTGCTTTTTAATTTGTATTTGTTTAATATTTTCTTGTGGGGGTGGGGGGTGTTTAGGGATTTTTATCTGTATTGTATTTTAATTTTTGTAAGCCGCCCCGATTATTTTAACAGAGGGGCGGGGTATAAATAATAATAATATTAATTAATTAATTAATTATTATTAATTATTATTAATTATTATTAATTATTATTAATTATTATTAATTAATTATTATTATTAATAATAATAATAATTAGGATACTATGAGTCTATGATTCTACCCCGTTTCAATGTAAAGATACTCTCAGTGCTGCATTTTACTATCCTATCTGTTTAACTTGTATGCTGAACATATCATACATAAAGTAGGATTAGACTCAAAGAAAGGAGGTGTGAAAACTAGAGGAAGGAACATCCAGAATTTAAGATATGCAAATGATACCATACTACTAGGACAAAATAGCAGACTTGGGACTTTATCAGATGTGGAAAAACCATGGCATTAGTACGTGACGATAGAAGAAAGGGCAGAAATTCTCAAACAACAACGTCGCTTACCTGTACTTGCTGCGTTGCGCTGGCATGAATGAGGCATCACTTTTATCAACAGCTTAGCCATCAGTGCTATCATTGCGTCCTAAATAACATGGGATTTTTTTGCGGGATTTGGCTCATTTGATAAAGCCCCTCCTGGAATGATTGCTGAAGAAAGTGAGGGAAAAAAGTACAAAGGCGAGTTTACAGCTGGACATTCAAAAACAAAATAATGACTACAGATGGTTTACATACGTTTAAAGTAGATGATAAAGACTTTAAAGTTAAAGATTTTCCTACCTTATCTCAGTTGTTAATCACAACAGAAACAGCAATAAAGAGATCAGAAGAAGACTAAGGGCTCATTTACACAGGCCAGAAACAGGCTCCCTGCCAGCAAATTCTGTCCACAGATCTGGCCTGTTTCTCCCCAGTTACCTGTACGGAATGGGCCAGAGTCCAGATGAGCACAGTAACCTGTTGCTGCAATAGCGTATAAGATATATCACCCTCAGCAGCATACTCTCTGACATCAGGAATCAGGCCTGGAGCCTGTGACCAAGGCCCCCTGCATGTGAACAAACTTGGTCACATGCTGTGTCAACCATTCCTGGCTACAGACCCTGGGCCCAGAGGCATAGGGCAGGTGCAGCAACAGGCCAGTGTGCCGGAATGGGCTCCTCTGGCCATTTCCCCCCCTGGCTGGAACAGATTTTTAAAATGCTGTAATGGGCCCTATCCTGTCTCCTCCCTCATCTTATCCCTGTCTTTGCCCTGGGGGTTATGAGGAGTGCCTGGGGTCAAAAGCCCTGTGTCCTCAGGACTGCAGGGCTCCAAGACAGAGTAAATTGCTCATGTAGACAAGCCCTAAGAGTTGGAAGGGCAGCTATGAAGGAACTAGACAAGATCCTGGAGTGTCAAGATATATCATTGAATGCTAAAGTTGGGGTTGTCCATGCCATTGTATTTCCAATTTCTGTGTATGGTTGTGAAAGCTGGACAGTGAAGAAAGTGGATTGAAAGAAATCAATGCATTTGAACCGTGCTGTGGGAGAAGAGTTCTATGGATACTGTGGACTGCTAGAAACACAAATCAGTGGGTCCAAGAACAAATCAAGCGTGAGCTCTCCCTAGAAGCCAAGATGACTAAACTGAGAGTATTGTACTTTCAACATATCATGAGAAGACATGACTCACTAGAAAAGACAATAATGCTTGGTAAAGTGGAGGGAAATAGGAAAAGAGGAAGACTGCATTAGAGATGGATAGAGTCAATCAAGGAAGCCATGACCCTGAGTCTGCAAGACCTGAGCAGGGCAGTTGATGATAGGATGACTTGGAGGTCTCTTGTTCATAGGGTTGCCATAAGATGAAGTCAACTTGATGGCAGTTAGAAACAACCTATACCCACTTAAATGGGAGTAATCCATATGGAGCTAAGTAGGCTTTACTTCCAGAGTAGGTGAGGGTGAGGGTGATGATGGTCATCTTTATTCCCTGCCTTTCCTCCCAAACTGGGACTCAAGGCAGCTTTATATAATAAGGACAATGCTGATGAGAAATAATAATAATAATAATAATAATAATAATAATAATAGGGATCTGCTTAGAATGTTATTCATCACTCTGTGCTGATTTGTCTATGCTCCTTCTTTCAAAACATATGCAGGTGTTTACTTGTCCCATGTCACATTATGTTCATACGTTGAGGAAAACAATCATTTCCCTGCATGATGCCCTGCTTCAGCAACTTGAGCAAATGACTGTGAAATACAGCAGGTAGTCACTGGGGTTGTTCAAAACTCTCTAGTATGCCTTTGAACAGTGTGTGCAGGGTGAAAAAAATAATATCAATATTGCCATAAGTGTACATTGGAACAAATAGCAAAAATAGCAAAACATTAACAGGAAAGGTCTACAACAGAAAAAAAAACCCCTTTCATCTTTAAACATACCCTAGTTTTTGAAATGTCAGATCAGAGATTATTTTAAGACATAAACAGAATTATAGAATTAGTACTTTTGAATAGCGTATAAGATATAATAGATAATAGGTAAGAAATGGAAACTGTGTGTGGAATCACTATGAAGATTTGTGATCTATTGAACTATTGGATATATGTCTTTCCTTTTCTTTCCTATCCCCCCCCCATATGCAATAAAAATTATAAAGGGGAAAAAAAGAATTATAGAGTCAGAAAGTATCTCAGAGATCATCTAGCCAGCTTGTTGGTGGTGGAGGAAAAGCATGGCTATATTCCTCTACACACATCTACACATCATCTTATACATTAACAGGAAAGGGCTACAACAGAGGGGGGGACATTTTCATCTTTTTGTTTGTTTGATACTACCAGCCAGAAGGAGTAGTATTCTGGCCAGTGTACACAAGCCCACTGTGGGAGGATGTCCCCTCTGCAGTACTTTAAACTTCACTGCTGGCAAGTTTTATGGATTTTTTGGGGAAAATGAGTATTTTTACCTTGGCATTACCCTAGTCATGAATTGCTTGAAAGTATTTTCATTGCATTAAAAAATATTTTATGGTTTTATAATATCACTTTGGGATTTTGTTCAAATTACAAGAGGTATAAAAATATTTGTGTGTGTGTGTATGCTTTCAAGTTGCCTATTGACTTATGGTGACCCCATGAATGTCATAAAGTTTTCTTAGGCAAGGAGTACTCAGAGGTGGTTTGCCGTTGCTTTCCTCTGAAATATAACCTATAGCACCTGGTATTCCTTGGTGGCCTCCCCAATGATAAATAATAAATAATTATGCTTTGTTATGGATTGGAGTCCTGCTTAACCCAATCTATCTTCTAAATTTGGGTAGATTGGGTAATCTGCAATGTCCCTTTTTATGAGCTACAGTGCAAAATGTGTCTTGAAACATATATTTCAATCAAATATAGTATAATAAAGTCCAAATCCTAGTGTTCTCTGGCAATTAATTTTTATTTTCCTTTTATATTGTATACTTTCCAGACAGTAGGCTTCATTGAACTTGATGGGTTTTGCTTCTGAGTACATTATTATATGTACAAGGACATGAAAACATCGACATAAAATCTGTGCTCAAAAAAAAGTGGAGGTAATGATCGAACGAATGTAAGTGTGCATAGAGCCAAAGGATCCACAGGACAGACTAAGAGTGTTTTGTACATCCCTTTTTGTGTGTCCTGGAGGTCTTCTGCCATGGAGTTATGTGAATGTGATGTTCAGTGACCTCTCTTGCCTTCCCTTTGCATAGTGTTTTCCAAAGTTGCTTGTCACTTTCATCAGTCCCAGATTGGTTGGCTTTTGCAGCTTGTCCACTTTAGGTAGAGAGGGGCATAGGTGCCACTTTTTTTACCAGTTTACAATTTTCCGAGTTCCTCTCAACCTTCCCATCCTGACAGCATAGGGGATAACTCCAGCCAGTCCACCCACCCAGTGTAATTAAGGGATAAGTCTAATGATGTTGGTAAATATTATACTAATTATTCAGTCATTCATTGAATCAGTCAGGAAACATCTTGTGGGGCAGGGGAGGGGATACAGCAGTTGAGTTTCACTGCCAAGATTTGAATGCCAGTTTCAAGATTCCATTCCACATCCCATAGCAGCATGTGCTGACAAGCTTGTGCATAACGGAGCCTGTAAAGATATGTAAAACACATGAACTGCTCCTAAGCTGGAACCCATCCCACTAAAGAAAACATGACTGTTGTTACAGTTAGTCACCTTGAGATATTCATTGCTTCATCAAAGTTTGCGAATGCTGGGCTACTTTAGTTGCTACAAAAGTCTGTAAAGCAAAGTTGGTAATGCCAGTTTTTATGAACACAAAATATAAAGTATTTTCCTGAGCAATAGACTGCATTATGAATAGAAACTATGAATGTCACAATATGTATTCTGACATTAAGGAGGTTTTCACTTTCTTAGACTACATTGTATTCTTTGCAGTACAGCAGAAAGAAACACCATTAGGATCTCCATCTTTATCATCCAGTTTTCAAACAAGAAAAGTACTTTGATTCTGGGACCATATAGGGGAGAAATAGACTTAGTAGACTATCTTGAAATGTAGGCTGTGGAAGGTAAAAAGGTGTGTTTGTAAATGGATAACATTACCCCTGTCTTGAATGGATAGTATTGCTCCTCATATTTTGATAATTTACTTTGTATTCTGAAGTAAGAAAGTCTTAAATTAAACCTTTCTTCTCTGGTTCTCATTTATCTCACACCTTCTTCTTCTTCTTCTTCTTCTTGTTCTTCTTCTGTGCCTTCAAGTCATTTCTGATTTACGTTGAACCTATCCACCACAGGGTTTTCTTTGCAAGATTTGTTTAGAGGGGATTTGCCTTTGCCTTCCTCTGAGGCTAAGGAGATTATCAGATGGGAACAAAAAAAGCATTCCCATCTCGCAATCTTCTCTCCCACCCCCCTCCCATCCCTATAATGGGAAAAAAAAGTTTTCAGATATAATCTTAATTGCGTGTCATTCCCTCGGCAAGGCAGCCCAGGAGTGATGGAGCTCGGATGGAGCTCCTTTCACTTCCTGGTTTAAAATTCCAGCTGTTCTCACAAGAAGACGAGAGTGCAGGAAATTCAAGCATAAAAAGTAAAATAAAAGACAAAAAGTTACACCAAGCACCTAAACATACTTAAAACATAATAAGTAACCCAGGGAGGGTACAAAAAGGTGTGTCACTTACCTTGATGTCTCGATCTCACCAAGAAGTGTTCTGGCACAGACCTCCCATTGACGCTGGTATCGTGCCAGCATAATGGGGCACCTTTTCAGATGCAGGACATTCTGTTACAGAAACAAAATGAGGAAACTATTGATGGCTTAGCCCATCAATAAAAAGCAGCGCCGGCGGAATGGCAGTAGCACAGGTGCATGATGAGATGGGGATGACGTCGTCTGAAAAGGAAGCCCTTTAGCGATCTCCTGACGTCATAACACTATATTTAGCGCATCTGATAGTCTCCTAAGAGAGTGTGACTTGTCCAAGGTAACTAAATAGGTTTCCATGGCTGAATGGAACCTTCTAACTGTTTATAACTACTTGGTAAAGTAGTCATTTATGTTGTCCTGTCAAGAGGTGAGAAGACTGTTTTGTACCAGATCAGAAATCCAGGAAAAGAGCCAGGGGCCTCCTTATCACTTGGGCAGTAAGTGCAGAAAACCATCTTATCAAGGGATCAGACAGACATCACACAGCAAATGCTCACCTGCATGTTCTAACACACCATAAAGTCATTTTATGTTTTGAAAAATATCATCTTTTGAAAAAATTTTTTTGAAAAGTTGTCACCTCTTGACAGGACAACATAAATGACTACCTTACCAAGTAGTTATAAACAGTTAGAAGGTAAGTTGCCACTTGGGAAATATTTATTGACATTCAACATCTGTTTATTTTTAAAATACATTTAAATAGTAACTGAAACATTGCTCTCTCTCTCTCTTTTTTGTGTGTGTGCAAAAGTAAAGCCTCAAAGCCCGTTGGATCAAAACCAGCAAAGGTTTTGCTTTCATGGTTTAACAAAGTTTAGGCTGACAGATATCTATAGCAAACCATTAACATATATAAACATGCCAGATATAAAATAAACAGCTTTTTGAAGGAGAACAGACAACTGTGTAGGCTTGTACCACACAGCAATGCTGCTGCAGTTGGAAGAAACAGTGTGTGGTTTTTGCTCAGCAGCAGATATCCCTTTCTGTCCTCTTGTTCTCAGCAGTTAATATAGCACAATACTGTCTTCATAATCCCATAATGCCTGTTCTCACATACTCAGAAGCACTGGTTGGAATGCCAGCCCTCACCCAAATCAACACTATACCACCAGTGGAGTTTATACCATGAAACTGTGCAAAAAGCTGGAAACCCAAGAGGTTTGCCAAGCTGAAAGATTTTTTAGAACCAAAAGAATGAGACTATGTGTTAGTAGACAAAAAGATAAAGGATATCTGAGTAAAATTATACTTCCACTTTTAAATACTGGAAATGAAAACTGGTGATTTGGGGGTTTGATAATTATTGAGATTAGATTATTGGAAGAAGAGGATAATTGTTTTTGTTATGAGAAGGTCATGTACAGCTGTATGTATCTATAAGGTGTTTCCCTTAAAAATTTCCAAGCTTAGGACTTTATCAGATGCACTAAATACAGTGTCAGATGACATTGCCCTTTTGCAATTATGTACTGGCCAAAACCTGTACTTTTTTTATTGACAGGTGAAGCTATCAATTGATCCCCCATGGTGCTTTAGTGCTGGCATTGCTGGCATGTGAAACCTTGGGCCATTGTACTCACGTGAATGCAGCATGAATGGCTGGTCCAGCGTGAACACTTCTGAATGAGATCACAACATCCAAGTAAGTGACACACTTTTTATGACCCTCCCCAGCGTTGGTGTTTTTTTTAAAAAAATCCTGTGCAAGTGTCTTCTCACAAGAATCCATGGGATTTTGAATGGGAAGACTTTGGATGGGAGGCATTGCCGGAATGCCTTTGGACAGGAGGCAAGGTAAATGCAGCATGGGGAGTTCTTTTGCTGGCATAAAAATGGAAAAGTTATGCTTGGAAAAGAACAGACTTTTTGGGGGTGGTGTGATAAAGTCCTTAGTTTCCTGAACCTCATCCTTCCTTAGCACAGCTTTGAAGAAGCTTTAAAGAAGTTTAGAGATGTTTTAAAATGGATGAAGTGATTAAAGAATGTCAGTGTAAATTCTCCCATTAACCCACCAGTATCAGACATGCCAAATACAGCTGTTTTACATGATAAAACAGATGTCACTGAGGGTTGTGTCAAAAAACAGATCAAGTGAGGAACTAGAGGAACAGGGCCAAACTAGACATTAAGGAAAATACATATTCCTCACAACTAATGTTTTCTCTCCACCAACAAGAATTCTTCAATGCCGCGTGCCTCAGCAATCAGATTTGCAAAATAAGTTGCCCTAAAACCAATTGCAAAACAAGGTATATTAAATGCAAAATATGTAGGTGAAGAAAAGTGTATGCTATCATGAACAGAAAAACATTTGAAGGAGCACTGCTTCTGAATACATGCTGTTAGTTTGATCCTCAGCCAGGCTATTCCAGAAGTGACCATACCAGCGGAAGACATTGAATTGCAACAGTGATTCAGCTGAGATCATTGCAGATTTCATACATCATTACACAGAAAATACTTCTCTCTAGAATTTGGATCCAGACGTAAAACTCTGGCCATTCCAGTCAGCTCTTTCTGAGATGGTTGTTTATTTTTCTTCTCTCTTCAAAGTAATAGATGTTCTCTCTCCAAGGAGCAATCCTGCTACATATCATGTATGAAATAAATTGATTATAGGAACTTTGGACATTCCAGCCACATATACTTCAGTGTGCCATTTTTCCTGCAACCTGTCCAACATTTGGATGTACAGTTTTGTAACTTTTTGTCATCTATGAAGAAGAGCAGTGCAAGCAATGAACTATTTTAAAATGGTTTCTTTTGTTGAAACAGAAATTGATTTAAATGGACACAAGTTTTGTAATTTGAACATAGAGGCCTCAGGTGATTTTATTTCTAAGTGATGGTCCTATGCTAGATACAATCTTGAACAAAATCAAACTATGGGCTTGTCTACAAAGGCAATCTACTCCATCTTGCCCCTGCCTTAGAGCCCTGCAGTCCTGACGACACAGGGCTTTTGCCCCATTCTGCCCCGGGCAGTTCTCATGACCCGTGGTACAAAGATGGGGCTAAGACGAGGGGAAGATAGCATAGGGCCCTTTACCAATTTTTTTTTTAAATACTTGCTTTAATCTGTTCCTGCTGGGAAGAAAGAGATTGGGCCTTGCGTGACTGCAGGAGACTGTTATGCAATGCCAGCCTGTCACTGCAGCTGCAGGTCTGCCTCACTCTTTCTGAAGCAGGAAGCAGGACCCCAGCATGTGACCAAGACTGGTCATATGCAGGAGGCCTTGGTCACATGTTGCAGGGTGGCTTCTTGCTTTCAGGGGGAGCAAGGGAGATTCAGGCAGTGGTGGCTGCAGTGATTGGCCAGCATGCCTGTCTAGACTTCCATTTTGTGGAGGGAACAGGGGAGGAACGGGCCTGATCCACAGCCAAGATACACTGGCAGGGAGCTGGCGTATCCTGACTCATGTAGACGAAACCTTAAGCTGCTTACACGCTGCAGAAATTATCCAGTTTGACACTGCTTTATCTGCCAGGGCTCAATGCTATGTAATTCCGGGATTTGCAGTTTTGTGTGCTATTTAGGCTTCTCTGTCAGAGAGCTCTGGTGCCACAACAAACTACAAATCCCAGGATTCCATAAGATGGAGCCATGATAGTTAAACTGGTGTCAAACTGCATTATTAATCTTAAACACTACCTGATTAAAAGGACCTCTATGTGGTCATAACAGCACCAACCTCTGGAGATTATCAGATACGGCTAATGTAGTGCCATAATGACACCAGCAGAACACAAAAGGATGCCACAGACAATGTCGCCTTTTTGCATTCCGCTGGCATCGTTATGGTGGTTCTTTTTATTGACAGGCCGAGCCGTGAATAGATTGCCCATCCTGTTTTGGTGCCGGCATTGCCGGTGAGTGAAGCCTCAGGCCATTTAACTCTTGTGAATGCAGTGTCAGTGGGCAGTCCTGCCAAAACACTTCCAGGTGAGATCACAACATCCAGGTAAGTGACACACTTTCTAAAAACTTGTCTGGTTTACTTGGAAGTTTTAAAGTGTGTGTATGTGCTTTTTGTAACTTTTTTGTGTGCATTTTTGTTTTTATTTTGAATTTCCCATGCTCACATCTTTTTGTGAGAATGGGTAGGATTTCAGTCCAGGAAGTGAATGGAGCTCCGTTTGAGTTCCGTTCATTCTTGGGCTGCCTGTTGATGGGAGAGAAGGTAAGTGTGATGGGGAGGGTTATTGTGCCAGGACGGGCCGGGATTGGAGATTGTGGGACAGGAATGCTTTTTGTGTTGCTGTCTGATAATCTCCTCAGTGTCCATAAATTAGTTATAAAGTAGTGATATCCATGTGTTTGCTGGACACATAAACTTTATATACTGTTGGTGTCCTTTCTGTCTGTTCCAAATCTTTAGCAAAGATAAATACTTGTATTTTCTGCAGCCATGGCAATCTAGTATCTAATTCTGTTCTGCTCTCAGAGGTACCTGTCTTATAAACAAATCCACTAGTCTATATATTCATACTTCTTTTCATTTTTAATACTGCTTTGTTGTGTCTGCTGTGAAAAAATTTGGGTGGGAGAAGTTTTGAAGTAGTGGAGAAAATTTAGAAGTTTTGACCACTGATACTAGACTTGAAACTATGCATTTCAGAAATGGGTTATTAACCTCTCTTGCCTCTTTTGTCCTCTGGGTGCTGAAGGGGAAGCAACCTAACATGGCTTCAGTGCATAAACAGCAGCACACCAAAATTATGCTCTATCCCTTATAAATTAAACCATACATTTAGCCTGTGCTACAGCAAAGTATAAATCCAGAACTAGGACAGCAAATCCTCCTTTATGCCTAGTGGAATACCAAATATTCTGCAAAATCTCCTTTTTTATTAATCTGAAACAAATTATTTCATTATTTTCAGCCATTTTTAGGACTTTGTTGCCCCAGGTGGATGGGCAGAGTTTGGAACATGAATACAAATCTAGGCAGGATGTGTGCTTTAGCAGTTGTGATTGCTAAAGAAAAGTTCAGTTTCTTCCAATAAATACTTTTCTTTTAAAGTCTTTTTACCACCAGGTCCTAGTTTTATGGACCAGTTCTCTTGGGTATTTTGTTAGAATTATCCCTAAGTACCTGAGACATGAAAAAGTAAGAGGTGACACAAGAACTTTTGCAAATGGTGCTGATCTTCTGTACTCAAGAAACATCAGCTGAGACTTGTAATATCTCCAATCTTATATATTTCTTAAAGCAGTTTAGCTTCTTTCTCAAAACTGGAGTGCTGTAGATGGATTGGAAACACACAACAACACTTTGCTGGCATATATGTTCATTAGGAGGTATTCTTCACTGACCTGGACTCCCAGTATGCTGGATTAATTTTTTAATAACAACACCAACAGTTTGATGGCTATCGGAACAAACTTGGCAATAGGGAACAACCATCCATGTTCCCTTATGAAAACTGATGGTTGAGGAATATGCTCCATTCATTTGAACTTGAGATTTTGCTGCTGTTATGGCCTGCAAAACAATGAAAAAATAATAAAACACCAGCCCATTTCCTGGTTTTCTCAAAAGGGCAAGCAAGTAAGGTCATTCAATTACATCAAAGGCCTTGATTGCACATAATACAGAGGTGGGCAGCTATGGACGGTTAGGGGCTGCGAAATAATAATAATAATAATAATAATAATAATAATAATAATAATTTTTTGTCCCCAAATAACCTCTATAGGACAAGGAGGACATTTTCACCATGTTTGGGGGTCTCCCAAAGAGCCCTTTTTAAACAACAGGCAGCGAGCAGAAGTCACTTCCTGCTTCAGAAAAGGTCTTGAAAAGGTCTCCGTTGGCCATAAATTAGCCCAAGATGGGCCCAAAGAGTGGTGCAAATGGCCTCCAGTCCCCCTAGAGGCATGTTGGGGTAAATATTTTGTAATTTTTTTTTAACTTCCAGACTAGCAGGGGCAAGGGACCTCCAAACATGGTGGCTGTCATGACTCTGGCATGGGCACTGTATAGTTAGCTAGCTTGAATGTCCTTTGTTGGTTAGACCTAACTAGCATGCCAGAGCCTGACATGAGCAGAAGGTATGCTGGGATTAGATGTAGCTCTCTCTCGCTCTCAATCTCTCTCTCTCTGGAAATTCACTTAGGCTGGGAAACTGCTTTGACTGTGCTATCTGTTACTAGGCCTTCAAGGTCGTGAAGGCAATTATGTTTTGAGAAGCTACTATGGGAAGCAAGGAATGGAATGCTCCCTTGTTAGCCACTGCAGGTGTCTGTGTGATATAACTGAAACCTAAGATTCCTATTATCCCCTGTATTCTGAACTCTTGAGTTCAGAACTGTCTTTGATCCTGATCCTGAACATGTCAATTCCTGCTGCAATAAACCATTCTTGATCAATGGAAATTGTCTCCGTGTGTGAGCTTTGACAGTCATCACAGTCAGACTGGTATGCCTACCATAACCACTAGAGGGCATTTTGAAGCAAAAAAAATTATCTCTGGGTGGGGTCCTGGGGGCCACATGCAGCCCATAGGCTGCACTTTGCTCACTCCTAGTGTAATCAAGTGTAATCAAGGCCATTGTTTTCTTTTGTTTTGTCTTATCCTTCCATAATGTAAATCTTTGGGGCCCTCTTAGCTGAATTTGAATCCTAACTGAATCTGAAAGCTGTCTGTCTGGTATAAAGCCAACCTGGACTTTTGATATATAAAATGTTTTGAAGCTGTTCAGTCTACTAGCAAATATTGCTGTGAGGATTTTCATGTCCTATTTAAACAACATTATCAGCTAGAAAGAGATTACCAGGATTTTGTCTGAACTCATCTTTACTACATGACATATCTGTGCTGTTTTCCAGTTTTCAGGCATTGTACCAATTACTAGAATATTGTTAAATGATTTTTTAATGTGTGGGGTAAGTTATTTTTGAAATGTTTTATAAAATTCCCCCCTTAATCCATCTGTGCCTGTGTCTCCCTTTCAATCTCTGTGCATGTGTTCTGTTATTATGTACAGTTGTCCCTCCGTATCCACGGATTTAAGTATTCAGAGCTTGAAAATATTCTTAAGAAAATAATAATCCAAAAAGCAAACCCTGATTTTACCATCTTATATAAGGGATACCATTTTGCTATGCCATTGCGTATAATGGGACTTGAGGATTCATGGATTTTGGGATCCACGGGGGGTCCTGGAACCAAACCCCAGTGAATATGAAGGGACAACTGTATCAACATGTTTCCGTGTTTTTTTTAAAGATTACCAGATCACTCACTCCATATCACCAAAAATGAACAAAACCCATAAATAACAATGTGCAACCTGATTTTCAAGATTTACCGAAATAAAATCAGACGATAGACAATAACATTGAAAATAACCCATTACTCAATGTGACACCCCTTCAAATACTTAAACAGGGCTATCATATCGCCTCTTAACCGTCTTTTTTCCAGGCTAAACATACCCAGCTCCCTAAGTCTTTCCTCATAAGGCATGGTTTCCAGACCTTTCACCACTTTAGTCGCTGTCCTCTGGACATGCTCCAATTTGTCAATATCCTTTTTTAATTGTGGTGCCCAGAACTGGACACAGTATTCTAGGTGAGGCCTGACCAAGGCAGAATAGAGTGGCACTATTACTTCCCATGATCTAGCACTATACTTCTATTGATGCAGCCCAAAATCTCATTGGCCTTTTTAGCTGCCGCATCACACTGTTGACTCATGTTCAACTTGTGGTCTACTAGGACTCCTAGATCCCTTTTGCACATAGTCTCATTCAGCCAGGTCTCCCCCATCCTATATCTATGCATTTTGTTTTTCCGCCCTAAGTGGTCTCTTCCAACTCTGCGGTTCTATGATTCTATGATCCTATGATACAATCCAGTTGGGATGGCTCCCACTAAGGGTCTGCTGTCCTCAACAGTGAATAGATTCCATTGCCCTGGCAGTAAATGCAAAACATAAAACAACTTTTAAAACTTCCACTGTATAGGCAGTTCCCCTTTAGGAATGGTTAGAGTGTTGAATTCAGATTATGACTCTGGAGACTGGGATTCAAATTCCTGCTCAGCCATGGAATCCCACTGGGTGAGCTTGGTCAAGTCACACTCTCAGCCTCAGAGGAAGGCAAAGGCAAACCCTCTTTGAAAAATGTCTTGTTGAGAAAACCCTATGATAGGTTCACCTTAGGGCTGCCGTAAGTCAGAAACAACTTGAAGGCACACAACAACAACAAATGAGTATGGGATTGTAGTTGCAAATTGTAAATGAGGCAGCTTAAAAGGCTGCTGAAAATGGATTCTTTATGACAGTTGTGGTTTTTTTTAACAACTATATGTATTTAAACTAATTTTATTCCATTTATCTCTTGAAACTGATGATGTACATTATTTTTCACACCACCACTTTTATCCTACCAATAATTCTGGTGTATAGGTTAAGATTAGAGGCTGCAATTGGGTCATGATAACCCCATTAGCTTTATGGGTTTGCTGGCATATGAGCCTAATATGACTCTCTCTCTCTCTCTCTCTCTCTCTCTCTCTCTCTCTCTCTGGCTTTTCTTCGCAAGCGAAGATTCAGGAAGGACTCATCCCGCGCTTTCTGCAAGCACGCTGATGACTGAAAAGGCCAATCCGAGATAAACAAGTCCGGTTGCTGAAAGCACAGCAGAAGGTCTCCTTGGGTGATGTTTTTGGGTTGTGATTCTTTCTGCGTTGCTGATTCTCTTCAAGACTTGTTCAGCATGAGTTTTCAAATAAGGCTGCAGCATTGTGGATAGTGCGTCTCCATGCCTCCCGATGTGAGGCCAGGGCGGACCACTGTTGGTGATCAATTTGGCCAAGCCTGAGATGTTGTTTCAGGGAGTCCTTGTATCGCCTTTTTTGGAGCGCCCCTTTTACACTGACCCATGGCAAGTTCACCGTAGAGTACTATTTTTGAGAGGCAAAGGTCCTCCATCCTAGAAATATGCCCTGCCCAGCGCAGCTGTGTTCTCAATATCATGGCCTCGATGCTGGTGATCCTTGCTTGCTCAAGGACAGCAACATTCGTCACATAGTCAGTTCAGTGTATATTCAGGATTGTGCGTAAACAGCACTGATGAAGGCGTTCGAGGAGTCGTAGGTGGTGGCGATAGGTGACCCATGTTTCAGATCCATAAAGGAGGATAGACAGTACAATGGCTCTATACACACTGATTTTTGTGCTTCGCCTCAGGTGTTTATTACTCCAGACTCTTTGAGCCTAATATGAACCATCATGTGAATCTATAGAATCTTTGAATGGTATAGTTGGAAGAGATCCCAAGGGTCATCTAATCTTGCCCCCTGCCAGTGCAGGAATCCACAGCTGTGATTTGGCTCTTTTTGTGCTCCCTTCTGTCACTCCAACTGAAATAGAATGTTGTAGAGCGAGAAAGATTCCAATAAGGTGAACAAAAATTGTTAGAAAGCTGAAAGGCTTTCTTTACAAGGAAAACCTAAAGGGTTTGGGGCTTCTGTAATCATCTGGATAAGCCCTTTGTAGTCAATTGGGATTCTTACTCTGAGTGTCAATTTGAATGTAACTCTTGTTGTATTTTAGGAGATTATCAGATAGGAACACAAAAAAGTGTTCCTGTCCCACAATCTCCAATCCCGTCCCTGTCCTGGCCCAATAATCCTCCCTATCATTCTTATCTTCTCTTCCATTGACAGGCAGCCCAGGAATGAACAGAGCTCTAATGGAGCTCCATTCACTTCCTGGACTGAAATCCCGCCCATTCTCACAAGAAGACGTGAGTGCGGGAAATTCAAAAATAACAAGGAAAATAACAAGGAAAATATTTTTAAAAGCACATAAACACACTAAAAGAATAACAAGTAACCTGGGGAGGTTCATAAAAAGAGGGTAGCCTACCTTGTTTTCGTGATGCCACCCAGAAGTGTTCTGGCAGCACTGCCCATTGATGCTGTATTCATGGCAGGACAATAGTGAAAGGCTTCAGACGCTGGCAATGCTGACACCAAATTGGGATGGGCGATGTATTGATGGCTCAGCCTGCCAATAAAAAGAAATGCCAGAATAACAACAGCGGAACTCAAAAGGACTACTTTGTGTGATATTGGTGTCCTTTTGTGTTCCAATGTTGTTATTCTAGCGCCACATTTGCCACGTCTGATAATCTCCTTAGTATCTGTTGTTTTGGAGTATTCTAGAGTGACTAGAATTTTAAACTGAAATCAATACTTCTAGTTGGTATTTAGGTAGAACATAGCCTTGTTCATAGCCACTTCCTGACTGTTAGCCCCACATGTCATGAATTTGACTTTCTTATTAGTATTTTGAAAACCTGGCAACCCTAGAGAGAAAGTAAAAAACAGAAGATGAACCAAGAGACAAAATCACACCAATGTTCAGGAAAACTTTATTGTTTCTCAGCTTTAGGATCCAATCTCCAGCATGGCTGGATCAAGTCAATTTAGAATGTTATTCACTAATTTCACTAAGTTCACCACACAAAGGAGCTTCACACAGCTGTCATTCATTTCTAAGGACTTTTATCAGATGCAGCAGGACATGGCACAAAACCGCATCCCAAACCGCGTCAGAAGAATGCTATGAGAACAGGAAGGGCAACATTATCAGATGCTCATATCCTTCAGCCATTCTGGGGGTGTAGCGCAGGCATGAATAAAGTGTCCCTTTTCTATTGATAGGCTAAGCCGTCAGTAAAAAGGGATGTTTTATTCATGCCCACACTATGTCCTCGGAATGGCTGGAGGACGTCATCATCTGGTAATGTTGCCTGTTTCTGTTCTTGTAGCATTCTTTTGATGCGGTTTTTGCCACATCTGATAAAGTCTGGACAGGAATGTTTGAAGAACCCATGTCTGTGCCATTTTTGCATTTAGGCTCTTTTAGAGGCGATAATGAATGTGTGTGTAGTAGGCAAAACTAGTTGGTGCAGGCAGGCTTGATTTCATTCCTTGCATTACATGCATTCAGGTAACATTTTAACAGTTTTTCAGTCTTTATCCTACAGGTATGTAATTATTGATGCTTCTGAAACTTATAATTAGTTGGTCTGTATGTTTAATCTAGTTGATTCATTATTCTGAAATGCAAAACAAGTTCTGACTTTGATCCAATGAATGTTAACATGTTTGTAATTCAGTTCAAGATTGATTATGAGTTAATATATCTTTTGTGTGCCTGTGTGGTCTAGTTGACCTTTCTAAGCAGTCAAACTCTTCCATCTTTGCATGTGCCCGGATGGAGGTTTTTGACTACTTAGTATTCATTTCTCCTCCAGGTACTCAAATTCTGCTCAACATTTCTCCTAGGTATTAGTCCTCAAAAATCAACACTATCCCTTTTTCTCGTTCATTCCGCCACTCCCTTTAGTTTATGTGCTGGGCAGAAAGACCATGTTTTCCCTATGTGTATAGCCATTTACTGAATTTGTATGCTCAACGTACTATGCGGGACTAAATGTTGCTGCATTTTATCTCTGTGTGGGGAGAGCTTCCTGTGATTTTCTGCTGCATGTGGTGATGGGGTCTTGATGTAAAGGGCATGATTTCTTTTGCAGCTGAATTACAATATGCATTGTGCCTTCTGTTTGCAAGTATATCCTCCTTATATAACAAGTGTTGTGGTAGTGGATTAATTGATAGCCATGATGTCATTCATCAGTCTCATCAACTAATCAGCAGATGGGTAGGGCAGGGAATGGGAGAAGCTATTAGTTGATTTTGCTTCACTAGGTGTGCCTGTGCATACACTCACCCCTGAAAGACTGTGGGCAGAGGGAAGGGAAGAAAAGTTAAGCAAAGGGTTTTTTTAATCAATGTCATTGAAGGTGTGCTAGAAGGCAGGTGTAATAAATGTAAATGAAGCAAAACCACAAAATAACATTAAACAAAGTACATATGATGCATTTAGCACATCAGAGAAGGATGTATTGTGATGCATTGATATCAGGAAGCATGGGATAGAAAAAAGATGCCATATCATAGAATCATAGAGTTGGAAGTGACCTCAAGGGCCTTCCAGTCCAACCCTCTGCCCTGCAGGAATACACAATCAAATCATTCCCAACAGATGGCCATCCAGCCTCTGTTTAAAAATCTCCAAAGACGGAGACTCCACCACAATCTGAGGCAGTGTATTCCACCTCTTACTGCTCTTACTGTCAGGAGGTTCTTCCTAATGTTTAGGTGGAATCTCTGTTCCTGTAGTTTGAACCCATTTCATGAGGTGAGCCCAGCATTTTTTTCCCCAACAAACAATTATAGTAAAAATGGTATTTTATTTGATATAATACATGGTTCAATTGTAAAAATATATTTATTTTAGATACACACTGAAGAAGTGATCATGAAACAACATAGAGAATCTCCGGAGCCAAGTTGTTTGTGTATCGATTTAAGTGCATATATTGTTTTACATTGTAAATCAAATTGAGTTGATTGACTACATTGTATTATTGCATATTCTCCTTTGTATTCTTATGTAACAAACAGAATTTTGATATCTGTATAAACAGGATTTAATTATATATATATATATATCATACACTCACCTCTGTGTGAGAATGGTGTATTTACTATAGATATAAGGTTTAATTATCAGTGTATACATTTTTCATACACTTACCTGATTCTCCCCTTCTCAATTGGCTACAGTTGTGGACAGACATCCAGCCCACTTTTTATTGAGCTAGATTTCCAGCAAATGTCAGGATAGTTGAAGTCCCCCATCACTACTACATCTCTCCTTTCTGCATGGGCATCTGTTCTAGAAAGGCATAATCCAATTCCTCTGTCTGACTTGGGGGTCTGTAGTAGAGTCCCACAATAGCATCCCTGTTGTTTCCCTCCCCTTTAATTTTTATCCAGATGCTCTCCATCTGGCTTCCAGTATTGATGTCATGGACCTCTTCACTAGTGTAAATATCCCTGACATATAATGCTATTTCTCCTCCTTTCCTGTTTGGCCTGTTTCTCTTAAAAAGGTTATACCACTCTATTCCTACATTCCGATCATGCGACTCATCCCACCAGGTTTCAGTAATGCCTATTGTATCATATTTGGTTTGTTGTGCTAGGAGTTCAAGTTCATCTTGCTGATTTCCCATGCTCTGCGTATTACTATAGAAACATCTAAGACCATGTGTTCCTTTTACTTGCAAAATTCAAGAAAAAAAGCAAAGTAAGAGAAAATAGATAAGATGATTCAACAAAGCCAAAAAGAAAAACAAAAGAGGAAGGTCAAGAACAAAATCCAAATCAAGAAGATTTAGAAGAAGAAGAATGAGAAGAGGGAAAAAACAACATACTAAGTGAAGAAAACCATGTGGAAAGTGATCAGGAAGAGGTGATTGTGGAAGATGTAGGGGATATAAACCCCTTGGAGTGACGATATGGCTACAGTGAGAAGATCATGGAATGTTAAAGGGTTAAATTTGCCAAAGAAAAGAAGTCAAGTCTTTCATTTATTGGAAAAAAGCAAAGTGGATATTATTTGTAGTCAAGAAACGAGGATAAAAGAGAAAGATAGATTGATAAATAGACCAAGACTAGGATAAGGCTTCTTCTCATCTTCAAATAAAAAAAAAGAAAGAAAGAAAGAAAGAAAGGTGTGGCATTATATGTGAATAACTGATATATGGTGAAGGAATAATGAATGACAAAGAGGGATATTATGTAGGAGTAGGGATAAACATGATTAATACTAAATTGGTTATTATAGCAATCTATGTGCCTTTGGAGAAGAAAGAACAATTCTATAATGAATTTTACCAAGAACTTGAGAAATTAAATCAAAACAATATAATAATTACAGGAGATTTCAACGGAGTCCTAGGTGGAAGTCGTGACAGATCAACAGCGGTAAGAAAACATGAAGGGGAACTACCAAGAATTTGCCGAAAATTATTAGATGACTTTCATAGAAATCACAGAATCATAGAATTGCAGAGTTGGAAGAGACCACGAGGGCCATCCAGTCCAACCCCTGCCACGCACGAAATCATGATCAAAGCATCCCTGACAGATGGCCATCCAGCCTCTGTTTGAAGACCTCCAAGGAAGGAGACCCCACCACGCTCCGAGGGAGTATGTTCCACTGCCGAACAGCTCTTACTGTCAAAAAGTTCCTCCTAATGTTGAGGTGGAATCTCTGCTCCTGGAGCTTGCATCCATTGCTCCGTGTTCCAGTCTCTGGAGCAGCAGAAAACAAGCTTGCTCCATCGTAAACGTGACACCCCTTCAAATACTTAAACAGGGCTATCATATCGCCTCTTAACCATCTTTTTTCCAGGCTAAACATAATCAGCTCCCTAAGTCTCTCCTCATAAGGCATCGTTTCCAGACCTTTCACCAGACAGTCGCCCTTCTCTGGACACTTTAATTTGATTAAATTGACTTTAATTTGATTGATGTTTGGCCAGCAAAATATAGTAATAAAAAAGGCTTCTATTCTATTCAGAAGTTCACCAAACCATGTCACGAATAGTTATGTTTTGGATCTCAGTAGAGCTTCAACCAAAGATTATAGAAATGGACATAATTGAAAAAATAATTTAAGACAACAACCCTATTGAAATAAAAGTAAAAACAATCAAAGGAAAATATATGTGGAAACTAAAGGAAAATGTGTTAAACAATGATGACTTTGTTGACAGAGTTAAAAAAGAAATACATGATTATTTCAGTATTAATACTGGAAAAGAAACATCTCATAAATTAGGATGGGATGCCTTCAAAGCAACATTGAGAGGGATATTTTTGCAAACAGGGGCAGAAATTAAAAGGTCCAGAATGGAAAAAAATAAAAAAATTACTCCAGGAGTTAAAGAAGAAACAAGATTTAATGAGGAAAAATCCAAAAGATATCAAAGTACAAATGGAAATTAAATTGATCCAGAAAGCACTAAATTCAGATTTAACTGAGCAAATTGGAGATCAATTAAAAATATTAAAACAAAGATATCTTGAGAGTGCAAATAAAGCAGGTAGATGGTTAGCGCATCAATTTAAAAAAGATAAAGAAAAAAATTAGTTATAGAAATTAAGACAAAAGGGAACATATGGTCCATGCAGGAAGAAATCAAAAAGGCTTTTTTGACATTCTATAAAAAAAAACCTTTATGAAAAGAATATATTGAATCAAGAGCAAGAGGAGGACATAGAAAGATTTATAAAAGAAAACATATATGGAAAATTAACAACAGAAATTAGAGAAAATTTATCACAACTGTTCAGCGTTGAAGAAATCCATAAAGCAATCAAACAAATAAATCTAGGGAAATCACCAGGACTGGATGGATACACAGCTGAATTTAATAAAAAAATTCAAGAAGAATTGTTGCTACCATTGCAGGAATTATTAAATAAAATAGTGGAAGAGGGAATACCAGAATCCTGGCAAACAGCGAATATTATTTTAATACCAAAAGAAGGCAAGGAGAAGTCTGATGTCACAAATTATTGACCAATCTCACTTCTTAATATAAATTACAAAATCTACGCAACAATTTTAACAAATAGATTAAACGAACTGATCAGAAACATAATTCATGAGGACTAAATTGGCTTTGCAAAAGGAAGATATATGTGAAACAACATAAGAACAATGTTAAATGCAGTGGAGTACTACGAAAGAGCGAGCGACAAGAAGGCAGTGTTTATTTTCATAGACGCTGAAAAAACATTTGACTATCTGAATTGGAATTTATGCTGCAAGCACTGAAAGAGTTGAACATCAGGGGGAATGACTAGAAATATTGAAGCGATATCTAAAATACAGAAAGCTTGTTTGACAATAAATGGAGAAAGGACAGATATTTTTTATATCGAAAAAGGAACCTGACAAAGATGCCCTTTATCTCCACTATTATTCATTATAACACTGGAAACTCTGAACAATCAAATAAGAAAAGAAAAAATATTCCAGGACTGAAAATAAAAGATCAAGGGTACAAAATTAAAGCGTTCGTGGATGATCTGGCAATAATTTTTTAAAACCCTCTAGAAAATATCTATTGCAAACAATAAAAACATTTGGAGAATTTGCAGGTTTAAACTTAAACAAAGAAAAAACACTAATTATAACAATCAATTTAATGATAAAAGAAAAAGAATTATTGGGGGGAAACTGGCTGTAAAATTAAAAAGAAAGTTAAATACCTTGGAATTTGGATCAGCAAACGAAATATTGATTTATACAATAATAATTACAAGAGGTTGTGGTCTGAGATCAAAAAGGATATGGAACGTTGGAGTAAATTGGATTTGTCCTTATTAGGAAAAATTAATACAATCAAGACAATTAATAGCTCAAGGCGGATGGGACTTTCTCAAATGGGAGATACTGAAGGCACAATTTCAAACAGTACCATTGAGGAAGAAAAATGGGAGGTGTCTCAAGAAACCAGGATGGATGACTAAAGAAATATCAACAGAGCTGTTTTAAATGGAACATGCATAAGAAATGGAAAAAGGGGGAAATCACCAAAGAAGAATTCAAACAGATAGCGAACACATGTAGGAGTAAAGTCAGAAAAGCTAAAGCACAGAATGAGCTCAGGCTTGCTAGAGAGGTTAAGAACAATAAAAAAGGTTTTTTGGGGTATGTCCACAGCAAAAGGAGGAAGAAGGAAATGGTAGGGCCACTACGTGGAGACGATGACAAAATGCTAACAGGGGACAGAGAAAAGGCAGAATTACTCAACACCTTCTTTGCCACAGTGTTTTTAGAAAAGGTAAAGGGGGACCAACCTGAGGATAAAGGTACAGAAGACACAACAGGGGAAATCCAGCTCAGAATAAGCAAAGAGGTAGTACAGGAATACCTTCTTAATCTAAATGAATTTAAATCTCCAGGACCAGATGAACTACATCCAAGAGTATTAAAAGAGCTTACAAATATAATCTCAGAGCCATTGGCAATAATTTTTGAGAACTCCTGGAGAACAGGATAAGTCCCAGCAGACTGGAGGAGGGCAAATGTTGTCCCCATCTTCAAAAAGGGGAAAAAAGAGGATCCCAACAATTATCGTCCAGTTAGTCTGACATCAATACCAGGGAAGATTCTAGAGCAGATCATTAAACAGAGAGTCTGTGAACATTTAGAAGGCAATGCCATAATCACAAAAAGTCAACATGGGTTTCAGAGAAACAAGTTATGCCAGACTAATCTGATCTCTTTTTTTGATAAAATTACCAGCTTAGTAGATGAAGGGAACGCTGTGGACGTCACATACCTTGATTTCAGTAAGGCCTTTGACAAGGTTCCCCATGACATTCTTGCAAACAAGCTTGTAAAATGTGGGCTAGACAAGTTAACAGTTCAATGGATTTGTAATTGGTTGACCGGCCGAACCCAAAGGGTGCTCAGCAATGGCTCCTCTTCATCTTGGAAAGATGTGACCAGTGGGGTGCCACAGGATTCTGTCCTGGGCCCAGTGCTATTCAATATTTTTATCAATGACTTGGATGAGGGAATTAGGGGCATACTTATCAAATTTGCAGATGACACCAAATTAGGAGGAGTAGCTAATACCCTGGAGGACAGGATCAAAATTCAATATGACCTGGATAAACTGGAGAGCTGGGCGAAAGCTAAGAAAATGAAAATCAATACGGAGAAATGTAAGGTACTGCACTTAGGGCGAAAAAATGAAATGCATATATATAGGATGGGGGAGACCTGGCTGAATGAGACTACGTGCGATAGGGATCTAGGAGTCCTAGTAGACCACAAGTTGAACATGAGTCAACAGTGTGATGCGGCAGCTAAAAAGGCCAATGCAATTTTGGGCTGCATCAATAGAAGTATAGTGTCCAGATCAAGGGAAGTAATAGTGCCGCACTATTCTGCCTTGGTCAGACCTCACCTAGAATACTGTGTCCAGTTCTGAGCACCACAATTCAAAAAGGATATTGACAAATTGGAGCGTGTCCAAAGAAGGGTGACTAAAATGGTGAAAGGTCTGGAAACCATGCCTTATGAGGAGAGACTTAGGGAGCTGGGTATGTTTAGCCTGGAAAAAAGACAGTTAAGAGGCGATATGATAGCCCTGTTTAAGTATTTGAAGGGGTGTCACGTTTACGATGGAGCAAGCTTGTTTTCTGCTGCTCTAGAGATTGGAACATGGAACAATGGATGCAAGCTCCAGGAACAGAGATTCCACCTCAACATTAGGAGGAACTTTTTGACAGTAAGAGCTGTTCGGCAGTGGAACGCACTCCCTCGGAGCGTGGTGGGGTCTCCTTCCTTGGAGGTCTTGGAGGTTTAAACAGAGGCTGGATGGCCATCTGTCGGGGATGCTTTGATCGTGATTTCCTGCATGGCAGGGGGTTGGACTGGATGGCCCTCGTGGTCTCTTCCAACTCTGTAATTCTATGATTCTATGAAGATGAATATCCTACCAAAATGCTTGTTTTTATTTCAAAGTTTGGCAATCTTGCAACAAGACAAAACATTGAATCAATGGACTTTTTGAGTTAAACAAATTTATATGGAGTGGAAGAAAAGCAAGGATTAAATGGTCCATGTTAGCAGCAAATAAGAAATTTGGAGGAACAGCTCTGCCGAATTTGAAAATATATTATCTGGCATGTGGATTCATTTGGTTACTGGAATTGATTAAACTAAACAATAATAAACCTTATTAATAGAAGGATATGCACTACGTTATGGCTGGCATGCATATATAGGCTACGAGAAGTCCCAGCTTAATAAGGACTTTCAAAACCACATCTTAAGAAAAGCTTTAAGATGAAACATTCTGAAGATGCCAGCCACAGATGCAGAGGAAATGTCAAGAATAAACTCTTCCAAAACATGACCTCACAGCCTGGAAAAAAAACCACAGAAAACCTATGGATGCTAGCCATGAAAGCCTTCGACTTTACAATTCTAATGCTTGTCCCCTTCAATATACTCTCCGTTCACACTCATACACTAATGGAGTCTTGTTTTCCACTGGTTGAAGGTGTGGAGCAGATCAGTATCTGTCAGCGGTTTCAACATATTAGCTGTTTTCTTCTTTACTGCATCAATTGACTCAAAACGTGTTCCTTTAAGCACCAATTTCACTTTAGGGAAAAGAAAAAAGTCGCATGGTGCCAAATCTGTTGAATATGGAGGTTGTTCAAGTGTAGTAATGCATTTATCAGCCAAAATCTGCTTCACAGAAAGTGCTGTGAAGCAGGCACATTGTCTTGATGAAGAATGAAACCATTTTTCCACAGTTGTGGTCTTTTTTTTCCTGACTCTTTCTCTCAGCTTTATCAAAACTTCCTTATAATAATGCTGGTCCATTATTCTGCCTTCTGGAACTCATTCTGCCAAAATTATACCCTTGATGTCAACCCCCCCCCCCAGTGAGCATGACTTTGAATGTGGACTTGCTTTGACATGCTTCTTTCATTCTTGGTGATGATGGTGTTTTCCAGTGCATTGACTGTTGTTTTGTCTCAGAATCATACAAGAAGATACAGGTTTCATCACAAGTGATGATTTTTTGAAAAAGTTTTGGGTCCGCCTCAAGTTGCTGTCGAATATAAACGCAAATTTCCTTCCAGCAGCCTTTTTGCTCTGGCATGAGAACCTTAGGGAACATCATGGCACAAATTTTTCTCATGGTGATATTCTCATTCAAAATTTCCATGCACTGTCTTTGGACATTTTCAGACGATCCTTGCCGTGCAAGGATCGCCCAGGACAGTTTTGTCGCAGCAGCACAGCAGGGGTTCGATTATGGACGATGCCGTCCCTGCTGCGAGATTGTCTGTCCCTCTTGCACTAAGGCTTGGAGCCTGCCGTGCTATATTTGGCAAGATTTTATTCACAGAGGTTGTCCGTCAATAAAATCTTGCCGAATATAGCGTGGCAGGCTCCAAGCCTAAGCGCAAGAGGGACGGACAATCTCGCAGCAGGGACGGCGGCGTCCGAAATCGACCCCCTGCCACGCTGCTGCGACGAAACTGTCCCGGGCGATCCTTGCACGGCAAGGATCGTCTGAAAATATCCTTTGTCAATGTTCACAGCTTCAGCTATCATTTGGACACTGAGTCGGCAGTCTCTTCGAACAATCTGACTGATTTTTTTCCAAAAAAATTCTTTGGTTCTTGAAGTGGAAGTTCGTCCAGGGTGTTCATCGTCTTCCACATTCTCATGTCCTTCTCTGAAACTTTTCTGCCACTCAGACACATATGCATGAGACATGCAGTCTTCCTCGTAGGCCTCAGTACTTGTTTGAAAAGATTCCATTGGTGTTTTGTTCAATTTTACCAAAAGTTTCAAATTGATGCATAGCTCGACTTTTAAACTTAGTATTTTTTGGGCACAAACAGACAGCAAAGCTACTTTAAACGACAACTGACAATTAACCGAACAGCCAAGAGTGTTGATGTTTGTCATGCAGGTTCAGACATGTTCAAGCATTCACAATCAGTTCTCCCTGAAATGTCTGAAAGGTAGAAACACAGTCTCACAATTTAATAGACAGACCGGTAATCCAGAATTAATAGACCGGAATTAATAGACCGGAATTTAATAGACAGACCAGTAATCCAGAATTAATAGACCGGTAATCCAGAACAATACAGAACTTTCACCTGAATTTACAGCATTGGATTCAAAACTTGAGTACAAAATTAGCCTACCTCTAGTATAGATTTACACAGCTTGAATGCACAGCCTGCTTTGGAACCACTCCCATGCCCTTTTGGACATGCACAGCCTGTCAGGACACTGGGATATAGAGTAGATTTATCCTGTAAAGAGCTGGGATACAGCAAACAGTCTGCAGTTTGCAGAAAGCTAGCAAATGTATCAGCATTGATGAGCTCTCAGCTCTGGTCCAGAGTGGACTGGGGGAGGTGCTAGGAACTCTGCAGAGCTGGGTGTTCAGTTTGTCCTATAGAGTTGAACTGAGCAGTTCTGTGTTGGGTTTCACAGAGAGAAGATATTTTCTTCTGGATGCTGTAATATACTGTAAATAGTCTTTATTATGTTCAAGTAAAGAGCAAGAAGATTTTAGACATGTGTCTGTGCCTTTATTATGATGCCTGAAGGAACAACACTCTGCTGTCTATTTTATGCTGCCTGGACCTGTTTAGGTACCCAGTGCGTGCTACCACCTGACACAGCCTTCCTGAGATAATCCAATGCAATCTTTTTTCCAGTTCCTAGCAGACATGGATCAGAAGGAGCCTTAATTGAGTGACCATTGTGACAACTATGACCCTATCTCAGCCTGCTCCATCCTCAGTGTGACATCCCTTCAAATACTTAAACAGGGCTATCATATCGCCTCTTAACCGTCTTTTTTCCAGGCTAAACATACCCAGTTCCGTAATTCTCTCCTCATAAGGCATCGTTTCCAGACCTTTCACCATTTTAGTTGCCCTTCTCTGGACACGCTCCAATTTGTCAATATCCTTTTTGAATTGTGGTGCCCAGAACTGGACACAGTATTCTAAGTGAGGCCTGACCAAGGCAGAATAGAGTGGCACTATTACTTCCCTTGATCTAGACACTATACTTCTATTGATACAGCCCAAAATCACATTGGCCTTTTTAGCTGCCGCATCGCACTGTTGGCTCATGTTCAACTTGTGGTCTACTAGGACTTCTAGATCCCTTTTGCACATGGTCTCATTCAGCCAGGTCTCTCCCATCCTATATTTATGCATTTCATTTTTCCACCCTAAATGCAGTACCTTACATTTCTCCGTATTGAATTTCATTTTGTTAGCTTTGGCCCAGCTCTCCAGTCTATCCAGGTCATTCTGAATTTTGATCCTGTCCTCTAGGGTATTAGCTATTCCTCCTAATTTGGTGTCATCTGCAAATTTGATAAGTATGCCCCTAATTCCCTCATCCAAGTCATTGATAAAGATGTTGAATAGCACTGGGCCCAGGACAGAACCCTGCGGCACCCCACTGGTCACATCTTTCCAAGACGAAGATTCTGCTTCTTGCCTGATTCTGCTTTGGTATATTAATCTTTTACATTTTATATATTTACTGTTTATTTAGTCTTAAAACTTTTCCTGAACCTGTGGTTTCTCCAATCATAAATCCTTCGTAGGATAGCATCAGAACTGTAGCATTGTCTTTTTTTTTTAATAATATTTAAAAACATGCCAGAGAACAGTGAACAAACATACAGCAGTTCTATGTGAAGTCAAAGGCTTTAATGGCTGGCATCCATAGATTTTCCTTGGGTTTTTTCTGGGCTGTGAGGCCTCACAGCCGGAAAAACCCCAAGAACAATATACAGCAGTTCTCTTGGGGATTCTTGGGAATCATGGTGTCCTCCCACCCAAATCCCTGACAGTACTCTGACATTTCCCTACTGGAGAGTCTGGTGACTCTCCAAAAGGGGAACAACAAAACCACACCCACACCAGGCCCACTATGCTTCCAATATTGCAAAGGAGCAGAATAAGACATTCAAATGCTAAGTGGTTTTTAAACCATAGTGGGATAGTGGTTCGTTAACACATTATTTCAAGTGGGAAAAGAACTGAATTCCAAATAACCCAACCATAGTACAGTTGTCCCTCCGTATCCATGGATTTAAGTATTCATGGCTTGAAAATATTCTTAAAAATTAATAATCCAGATAGGAAACCTTGCTTTTGCCATCTTATATAAGGGACACCATTGTGCTATGCCATTGCATATCATGGGACTGGAGCATTCACAGATTTGGGTATTTCACTGGGGGTCCTGGAACCAAACCCCAGCGAATGTGAAGGGACAACTGTACTGTACCAGGAGAGTAATGATGTCATGTGATAAGCTGCAGGCAAAGTCAGGACTAACACAGTGCAATTGTGGTATAACCGTGTCATGTGATAAGCTCCTTTGTCTTCACATTTCTACCTTCAGTCCACATGGAGCTTTGACTGATTAATTAAAAATTGTTTTTAATTAGAAAGAGATTTGCTGAATATTTGCCCAAGGGTAGTTCTTGTTCAGTGCAAATATATCATATTCCTCCTAGATCCACACCCCTTCCTAAGAGATCTAAGCAGAGCTGTAGATGTGTTTGGAAAAGATACATGTATTTCTGGTCTTAAAAGTAGCCTTATTCCCACCCCTGCCTGAAGGGGAAACTTTGAAATGCAAGGAGCAAATGGCCTGTTTCTTATCTTCCCACTCATTGTCATCAACAGTACATGAAGAGATGTGATCACACTCAGTGTGGGCTGTGAAAATGCCAAGGGCAAGTTTGATTCTATATTCAAGAATTTAGCACAAAGATAGAGTATAAACTTGTTGGCTGGGGAGATTACTGTACACTTGAGAGGCTTTTAAGCTCAGCTACCTGCCAGATAATTTTAATCATATCCTCCTTTCCCTAAGGTGAAATACTTTTGTTAGAGCAATTTCTTTCTATAATCTTGAGATGAAACTTACTTGGAAAGATTATGCTCAGATCCAAACAGGCAGATATAGTGGCTGATTACAAGCAGCCGTTAACCAAGTCATAAATTAGCAGTGGGTAGCTGCTATTTTGCAGCATTTGTCCTTTAGGTGAGAACATTGCCACATATTTCCAGATAATACTGCTTAACAGAAGGGTAGAGTCTACAGTTGATCGGATGACACCAATTTAAGAGGGGTAGCTAATACCCCAGAGGACAGGATCAGAATCCAAAATGACCTGAACAGATTAGAAAGGGCATGTTTAGTCTGGAGAAGAAAAGGTTGAAAGGGGACATGATAGCCATGTTTACATATTTGAAGGGATGTCATACTGAGGATGGTGCAAGATTGTTTTCTGCTGCTCCAGAGACTAGGAAATGGAGCAATGGGTTCAAACTACAGGAAAAGAGATTCCACCTAAACATTAGGAAGAACTTCCTGACAGTAAGAGCTGTTCGGAAGTGGAATACACTGCCTGGGAGTGTGGTGGAGTCTCCTTCTTTGGAGGTTTTGAAACAGAGGCTGGGTGGGCATCTGTCAGGAATGCTTTGATTGTGTATTTCTCTATGGCAGGGGGAAGGACTGGATGGCTCTTGTGGTCTCTTTCAACTCTATGATTCTATGGATAAGAATTGCCCCTGGTCCCTGATATAGACTGGGCCAAGGGCTTGTTCCCTGCTTAAGGACTTTGCCAATCACCTAGACTACAGTAAGCAGAGAGGAGGGAGGAAGATGGTTCTGAGAAAGCACAGAAGAGAAAGCTCAGTTTTTCTAGGGCAGATTGTCCTTCTCTTTCAACCTGTTGGGGAATGAATCAAGACTTGGATATACTAAAACATTTCTGCTTTATTAAATCAAGCACTGTTCTTTATTACTCTGAAACTGTACCAGTGCTCTAGTCCAGATAATTATGTTGTTGTTGTTGTTGTTGTTGTGTGCCTTCAAGTTGTTTCTGACTTATGGTGACCCTTATGGTGAAGCTATCATGGGGTTTTCTTAGCAAGATTTGTTCAGAGGGGGGTTGCTTTCACCTTCCTCTGAGGCTGAGAAAGTGTGACTTGCTCAAGGTCACACCCTATAAAGAAAATGTTATGACAATGTGAATCCTGTTGGTTTGTGGGTGTGTAACCAAAAGCTCTATTTCACAAATGAACAAAGAAAACACCACAAAACAAAACATGGATTGGGGCTGTGTGAGTTCACACAGGAGACCCAGCTGTCCCTGCAGGCTGTCAACAGCAGTGTTGTTGGGGGAGATGATGACATCACTGCTGGACTTTATGCTGATGGCACTCAGCATCCCTCCTTCTTCTCAAATTCACAAGAAACTCTGGAGGTTTGGAGCCAGTATTTGAATTCCCTAATAGACTTTTAGTGACAGTTCATCTAGTTTGGAAGCTTGAAGGATCTGTTTAGGTTTTGTTTTTACTAGAACCTCAAGACCCACCAATCAGAGCCTAGCATACAATGTGAGTTAAAACATTCTTTGTCCAGAAATTCCTTTTATAGAACCAGAGCTGAACTAGTCATTATTTTTCCATATAAAAATCCATTCAAGGTTTATTAATTTCAACAGTGTAATTTAACATGGGCCATCATGCTATCGCTAAAGTATTGTTAAACATAGATTTTCCTTGGGTTTTTTCTGGGCTGTGAGGCTGTGTTCTGGAATAGTTTCTTTCTGCCGTTTCGTCTGCATCTGTGGGCTGGCATCTCCAGAGAATGGTTGGATAGTTCACCCTCTCTGTGAAAAACTGTGTGACACCCCAGTCATGATCACCAGATGCAACCATTTTTGGAAAGTGGTTGCCTAGCCTTAGTCGTCCAGTCACTGATAATAGTTTATTTGGATTAGTTAGTGCACGGCATTGTACATAGGTCTTCCTTTCAAAATTGGTTGTAACTTCAAGTGGCACAAAACAAAACAATGACACTGCTGACTTGTCTACACAGGCAATTTACCCCATCTTGGAACCTTGCAATACTGTCGATGCAGATCTTTTGCCCTGTTCTGCCCCTGGGCAGTCCTTATGACCTACAGGGCAAGGATAGGGCAAGACAGGGTAGGGACTGTGCCAGTGTTTTAAAATAATACCCAGTAAAATCCATTCTAGCTGACAAAAAAATTGACTGAGCCCCATGTGACCTCACAGGAGCCCATTCTGGCCCATTGCTGCAGATGCCCTCTGCCTCATCCTCCTATAGCCAAGGCTGGTAACATGCAGAGGGCCTGCTTCCTGCCATCAAACAGCGTGATGCGGAAGGTAGTGGTGGTGGCTGCAGTGACAAGCTGCTGTGCCTGTCTGGACTCCAGCCTGTTTCATACTAGTAATGGGGAAGGAATGGGCTTTATCTGTGGGCAGGGTATGCTGGCGGGGGAGCCAGCGTATTCCGTCCTGTGTAGATGAGCCCTGGGACACCTTTAAGTTTACTTTAACTTCTAAAGCCCCACACACCTTAGGCCCCAGGGACTGAAAGGGGTGCTTCCACTCACATGAACCTACCTAGCTATGGAAAGTCTCTTTACAAGCCTTCCTCTGGCCTCTAAACCCCCTCACCCACTTCTTCTGAAGTAACGTAGATGGTGCCTCAAGTAAGGGCCTTTTCCACTGTGGCACCTGATTCTGGATTGCTTTTTTGAAGAGGAGGACTGCTTGGGATGTACTGTACTTTCAACCCCAGGGAAATACCTTTTCATTTACTAAGGGTTTTTAGATTGTGTGTCTTGACTTTTGCAAAGCTTTGCCTGTTTTGATTTTTGTTTTTGTATTTTATTTTTGTTTTATTGTGCTTTTAATTATTCTTACCTCTTCTCAGAGATTTTGGCCCAGGAATAAGAAATTTTCTAAATTAAAAAACATGCACCCAAATCCTCCACTATGTTATTGTAGCACCATCTTCTGAATATCTGAATCATATGTAAGATATTAGCTATCCATTTATCTACTTACTAAATTAAACATTTATTTCAAACTATGTGATGTTATGAGTAGAAAATATATTCATATGGCCCACATGGTTCACACAGAGGTGCCTGCTTGAAGTGCTGACTAAACCGTCTGCTGTTACATGAAATCTGGATGGATTTAAAGATTTTGTGCCTCTCCCACATCCCATCACAAACGTCAACCATGAGATTCCACTCCTTTTGACCAACTATTTTAATTATGAGCTAAGTCTGCTGATCACTGTCATCAGTCTGCTGTTGGGCTTGGGCACTCATTTATTAAAGTTCACTTGTTAGTCTGAGAACGCAGCCTGCTTCTGTAACGATGTCAATGCTAGAGCAAAGAGGTCTCCTGGTTCTCACATTACACACCATGAACTACAGAGTTCCACATTAGCAAGGCCCAATTAAATCAAACCATTGATTAAACATACCAATGAGTGTAATTAGCTTAATTAGATTCTCTCCATAATGGCATCAAACTATTGTAGAAAGGCAGCAGAAGAATAAAGTGAATTAGCCCCCTTTTTGCTGAGGTACTTAGAATTTGCTGATGCAATTTTAAAACTCACAGGTTTAAGTAGTGGCTGAGAGGCATGAGGGTGGGAGGGGAAATGATTAATGACGGGAAGATATGTAAAACAAATAGAAGAATGGAATGTGTCTCAGATGAATGAAGAGGAGGCAGTCTTAGTGGAAATGGCATATAATATTCAGCTGCTCCAGCTTAAGTGTCTGTCTCAAGTGTTTAATAGCAAAGTTGCTTCATTTGGAAGTGAGGTGTGTCCCCCATCCGTCCCCCCCGCCATTCAGCAGAAGATTCCATTTGGCTGAAAGAAGCTCTTTGGCTTGAGAGCAAGTACAAGCTCAAAGACCTGGGAGTGTTGTTTTTTTCCCTTTCATATCCATCAATGTTTAATAGGAATTCCTATGTATGTCCTGCTTTTCCTATGGACCAAAACCATTTCTTAGTTCAGCAGTATCTACAACCCTGTAAGGCAGGCCACAAAGTGACATCTGAGAAATGCTGAGTTCTCAGCTCCTCTAAGATCCCCCATCATTTTAGAATGGAACATGTACTCCATCTCCCTAGATATGAGAAATCAAAAGACAAATCTGTTTTTAATGCTCCCACTCCTACCACAGGCAGTTTTTGCTCTTTCAAAACAAAAACAAAAATCCTTTAAAAGTTCAAAGTGACTCATGACACTTTAAAGCCTTAACTCATTGATTATGGCATAAGCCTTGGTGGATTGGATATGCACCACACTCTTTGTAGTTTTTGCTAGAGCAAGCTGATCCATCTAACCTTTGGAAACTAAAAATAGCCAAACCATTTTTTTCTTTTATAAAATAGCTATCAAGAAGTGAACAATAATTTTATTTGAATCTTTAACATATGCAGTGCCCTCTCCCCCAACTTAAAACTTCTTGTTTGGGGATGGTCATTTTATTTTAAAAAATCTTTTGTGAAACTGGAATAAAAGCACCGTTCTACATCAGTACTTTCAGATGTCCAGTTCTGAGCAGGGTAAGAGGGTCTCAGGACCTGGCACTGAGTCTCAGGGGCTGGATCCTCTTCTCTGTTCTCTGTTCTTCAGGGTGAAAAGGAAGAATCCCAGGGCAAGAGGATTGCCTTGAAAATTACATCAGTGTTCCCCAACACTACCACTGCATAGAATCATAGAATCAAAGCGCTGGAAGAGACCACAAGGACCTCTAGTCCAACTCCCTGCCATGCAAGAATACACAATCAAAGCATTCCCAACAGATGGCCATCCAGCCTCTGTTTAAAAACCTCCAAAGAAGGAGACTCCACCAAACTTCAAGGCAGTGCATTCCATTGCCGAACAGCTCTTGCTGTCAGGAAGCTCTTCCTAATGTTTAGGTGGAATCTTTTTTCCTGTAGCTTGAATCCATTACTCTGTGTCTTAGTCTCTGGAGCAGCAGAAAACAAGCTTGCTCCATCCTCAATATGACATTCCTTCAAATATTTAAACACAGCTATCATGTCACCTCTTCTTCTCCAGCCCAAACATGCCCAGCTCCCCAAACCACTCCTCATAGGGCATGGCTTCCAGACTTCCCACCATTTTGGTTGCCCTCCTCTGGATATGCTCCAACTTGTCAACATCCTTCTTGAAGTGTGGTGCCCAGAACTGAACACAATATTCCAGGTGAGGCCTGACCAAAGCAGAATAGAGTGCAACTATTACTTCCCTTGATCTAGACACTATACTCCTATTGATGCAGCCTAGAATCACATTGTATTTTTTATCTGCTTCATTACACAAGCTGACTCATGTTCAGTTTGTGGTCCACAAAGACTCCTAGATCCCTTTTATATGTACTGCTGCCAAGCCAGGTGTCACCCATCCTATATCTGTGCATTTCATTTTTACTGCCCAAGTGTAGTATCCTACATTTCTCCCTGTTGAAATTTATTTTGTTAGTATTGGCCCAGCTTTCTAATCTGTTCAGGTCATTTTTAATTCTGATCCTGTCCTCTGGGGTATTAGCTACCCCTCATAATCTGGTGTCATCTGCAAATTTGATAAGCATGTGCTCTATTCCCTCATCCAAGTCATTGATATAGTATTCTTCTTCTTCTTCTTCTTCTTCTTATTATTATTATTATTATTTTAATTGATTTTATAATCATACATTATAATTTCCAATCAACACTTATTTAGTATAACACATAATATTACCATAAACATCACAATTTTTCTATCAACTAATTTCAAAAGTTAACATAAATTCTTTACTATGATTCTTTTCATGAATATTACTTCCCCTACCCCCCCACCTCAGTGCTCCCCTTCATCGGAGCCTTTATCCCTTACCTAATCTTTCCAGAATCTCATTTCTTCTCATGGAGGTAACCTCCCATCTTTTGTCTGTAATACTTTTTAAATAAATACTTTCCAAATTTTATCAAAATCACTTTCTTTCCAACTTCCTCTTCTTACTTTAATTCTACATGTTAACTTATCATTTTTTGCCATCTTCCAAACTTTTTTATACCACTCCTCCGCTTGTACATTCATTTGCATTTTCCAATGTCTTGCTATAATTAATCTTGCTGCTGTTAATAAATTTGTTATTAAATCCTTTTCTGCTTGGTTCTCATTCTCTCCATTATAAATTGACATCAATGCTATGCTCGGTTTCCTTTCTATATTTCTATTCAGAATATTCTCTATTTCTATAAAAACCATTTCCCAAAACTGCTGTACAAATTTACAATTCCACCACATATGCATATATGTACCTATTTCTTGACAACCTCTCCAACAATATTTAGAATTATTCTTGTCTATATTATGCAGTCTTGCTGGTGTCAAATACCATTTCCATATTATTTTATAGTAATTTTCTTTTATCCATATCGACATATTTTTTAGATGTCTTTGTTTCCAAATCTTATCCCATTCATGATCTCCAATTCTTTGTTTCAAATCTTCCTCCCATATTCTCCTTAAATATTCCCCTTTGTCTGTTTTATACTTATTTTTTATCAATATTTTATATAATTCACTTATAATACCTTTCAAACTTTCATTATCATCCATCTTTTCACTTTTTTTCACCAAATTTTCAAATTTTGTAAATTCCATTGTTTCTTTATGGTTCTTTTTCCAATTTTTAATCCATTGTTCTAACTGTATGCAGGTTAACCATGAAATTTTCATTCCACATAATTTCTCTCTTATACTCCCTTTCTCATTCATCCACCCTATCCATCCCTCTATTTTGTCTAATCATCTTTTCTTTAATTCCTTTCCCATTTTTCCCTTCAAATTATTTGGGAATTTTTTTTCCATTATAACCGGTGTTAATACTGAATCAATAGGCAAAAATTCTCTCTTATATTTATACCATATTTCCCATATATTTTGCAGAAATGGGTTCTCAATTCCTTTAATTTCCTTTTTTTGTAAAATTACCAAAAAATATGTTCCATATTCTCTTTTCTATTCTCCCTGTTTCTGTCTCTAACCATTCTAAATCCCCCTGTCCTACAATTCCTTCTATAACATATCTCAATTGATTAGCTTCATAATATCCTTTTATTTTTGGAAGACCAAGTCCTCCCTCCTTCTGTGGTATATACCAGAATAATTTATTTAATCTTGTCCTTTTCCCTCCATTACAATATTTATTCAACATATTTTTCCATTATTTCAGTTCTACTTCTGATATTTTTATTGGTAACATTCTAAACAAATAATTTAGTTTAGGTAATATTTTCATTTTAACTAAAGCTACTCTTCCAAACCATGATAGTTGAATATTTTTATATTCTTCCAACTTCTTTTCCATTTCTTTCCTTAATACCATAATATTTTTCTCTTCTAATTCTTTTAAATCTTTTGTAATATTTATTCCTAAATACTTAATATTACTTTTTAGTCTTACTTCTAATTTTTTTCTCTTTTACAAATATATTTTCTTCTTCCTTAGCATAAACAACATCGTATCTGATTTATTCCAATTAACCTGTAAACCTGTCATCTCCCCAAATACTTTTAAATGTTCTTTAATTTTTTCTATTCCATTAATCAAATCCTTAATTGTTAGCAATGTATCATCAGCAAACAAGCTTATCTTATGGTTTGTTTCTACTCCAATTCCTTCTATACTATTATCATTTCTTATCACATTTGCTAGAATTTCTATTACCATTGCAAACAATATTGGAGAAAGTGGGCAACCTTGTCTTGTTCTTCTTGTTATTTTTATCTCTTTTGTTATTCCATCATTAACCATCACTATAGCTGTGTTATGGGAATACAATTGATCTATTAATCCTCTAAACCTCTTCCCCATTCCAAATTCTTTCAATATTGTTTTTAATGTTGGCCATTCCACACAGTCAAGTGCTTTAAATATATCTAATGCTAATATCCCTGCTTTTACTTTTGTTTTGTCAATTATATGTATTTTATTTAACACCCTTCCTATCAAATTTGACATTTGTCTTCCTTTCACAAATCCACATTGATCCTTTAATATATATTTATACATACAACTATTCATTCTCTTTGCCATTATTGATGATAATAACTTTTGCATCTTGATTTATCAATGATATAGGCCTGTATGATCCAGGGTCCATCAAATCCTTATCTGGCTTTGGTATCAATATTATCAATGATTGTTGCCATGATGGAGGGACTTTGTCTCCCGTTATTATGTTATTATATAATTCTAATAATTTAGGTATTAACTTCTTTTTAAATAGTTTATAATAATCTGGTCCTAACCCATCCATTCCTGGAGCTTTCCCACTTTTTAAATTATTTATTGCTTCCTCTACTTCCATTTTCATAATTGGTTTTTCTAATAAATCCCTATCTTCCTCTTCTATTTTAATCTTCCAATTTTCCCCTACATATTTTTCTGTTTGCTCCACTGATTTATTCCCTGACTGATACAGGTCTTTATAAAACTCCTCAAAAATTGTTAGTTTTTCCTTCATTGTTCTACACATTTTACCTGTTTTGTCTCTAATCCCATTTATCATATTTTCCATTTTCTTCTTCTGTGTGGATCTAGCCAACATTTTTGAATTTTTATTACTAAATTCAAAATACTCCCTTCTTAAATAAATTAAATGTTCCTGTACTTCATCTACTTCCATTTTATCCAATTCCTCCCTCTTTGCTCGTAACTCAATATAAGTTTGTTTTTCCTTATCTAATATATATTTATTTTTCAATAATTCTATTTCCCTTTCTAATTTCCCTTTTCTTTCTTCTTGCCTTTTCTTAGGTTAGAGGTTTCTTTTATACATATTCCCCTTGTCACAGCTTTCATAGTATCCCACAAAATTCCTTTTGATACTTCTTTATCATTTAATTCCCATAATTCTTGCCATTCATGTTCAATTTTGTTCTACTATTTCTCTGTAATTTAAAATCTTTGTATTCAGCCTCCACCTTTTCAACTGTTCATAATCTCTCTTCACTATAATCTCCACATTGACCAATGTGGTAAATTGGTCTGTTACTTTTATATTCCCTATCTCTGAATTTATAATTTTATCAATCAAATTTTTTGATACAAAAATATAATCAATTCTTGAATAACTCTTATGTACCATTGAAAAATATGTATATTTCCTTTCATCTCCCTTTACCAATCTCCACACATCTTTCAACCCCTTTCTTTTTATTATTTTATTTAAATTTGTAATATTATCATATTTATCCCTTAATGAGTAATTTGATTTATCTTTTATTCTTTCCATTTGCATGTTAAAGTCTCCTGCTACAACAATATTTTGTTCTTGCATATTCTCAATTTCTTTAAATACTTTCTCATAAAATTCCTCTTGTTTTTCATTTGGAGCATATACTTTCATTAAAACATATTTATCTTCTCCCATTTTACCTTGCATTATAATATATCTACCATTTTCATCTTTTTTCACCTTTTTAATGACAAAATTACATTTTTTTTGCTATTAATATTGCTACCCCTTTAGCTTTTGAATTTCCATATGCTTTTTCATAAACTCCTACCCAATTCAATTTCAGTTCATTTACTCCTTCCATTTTTTGATGTGTCTCTTGTAAAAATATTATATCCGCTTGATCCTTCTTCAATAATGCTTCAATCTTTTTTCGTTTTATTACCGTGCCAAGGCTATGAACATTTAAGGTTGATATCTTTAATTTATTAACCATTAGATTCCTTATTACTTTTTCTTTAAAATCTTCTGGCTCCAAAAAGTGACCTCCCTTCCCCATTCCCACCCCTTCCCGTTTTTTCCCCATTCCCTTCCCCCTCCCCCTTTCCCTTCTTTACCTCCCCACCTTGTCTTCCCAAGGCAAATTGCCTTGCTCATGACCCCCCAGGTCTTCCAAGTGAGGAGTGGTGAAGAGATCATCCAATGGCCCAGAACAACTCCCTCCCCCCGAGTGCTCATAAAAATAATAAAAAAAAATTCCCCTCTTTTTCTTTTTTTCTTTCCCCCCCATGTAGTTTATTCTTCTTTCTGCTTTTTTCAACTGTCTAAACTTTTCCATCTCCTCTGTCCGCTCCTCCATCAGCTCCATACTCCTTCTTATGTATTCCCAACTCCTCCAACAGTCGCAGTCCTTCTTCTGGTGTTTCCATTCTATATCTTTTTCCTGCCCATTCAAATTTCAAAAACACTGGGTATCCCCAAGCATATTTTATACCAGCTTTCAAAAGAGTAGCAATACAAGGCCTCATCGATTTTCTCCAGATTACTGTTTGTGGACAGTAGTCATTATATAATTCCACTCTTACGTCTCCATACTTCAGTCTCTCTGGATATTTCTTGACTGTTCTCATCAATCCCTCCTTTTTATTGTAATTAATAACTCTGACAATAACATCTCTTGGCAAAATACTTCTCCTTCCTGTCAGTTCTCTATGGATCCACTCGATGTCCTCTTCCCTCCATTTCACAGCTGGGGTAACTTGCTGTAACCATTTCAACACTTCAGATTTCAGGTTAGATCCTTGATCTTTCCCCACAGATTCTAGCAGGAACCTTATTCTAAAGTTATTCCTGCATTGATAATCTTGCATGTATATCAATTTTTTTCCATGTCTGTGATTTTCTTCATATTATCCTGGATCTGACTGCCTTGAAGTGTTTGGGTTTTAATTATTTCTTTGTTCTCTTTTATTATATTAAGAATATCTCCTTGTATTCCTTGTATTTTTGTACTCATTTCCACAAATCTTTCTTCAGATCTTTTCCTCTCCTTCTGCATTTCTTCTCTTATACTTGCAAACTCTGAAAACATTCTCTTTTTTCTTCTCTAAATTCTGTCATCATTTTTGTAAAGAGAGAATCCATATGAGTTTTAATATCCTCTATGCTTTCTCCCCTTCTTTCCCTCCCCCTTGGGGATGGAGGATCTAGGGGTGAGGCAGCTAAAGGAGGGCTAATTTCTTTTTCCATACTTAGCACTTCTGGTTCACCCTTATTATTCCTTTCCAATCTCTTATGCAATCTATCTGATGGTTTACTTAGTGTTTGTGGTCTTAACCAGCTTTTTCCTGCAGTATTTCTTCTTTTTTTTAGACATAAGAAAATCCAAACACTCCAAACTTTTGTTTCTTCCCTTCTGTTAATGGCCCCTCCTTCCTCCACCGCTTATTTTTTAAAGCTTTCCACTTATTCTCCAATTATATCAAATATTTCTTCCTCTGTTATATCATCCTTTTCATTTGCCTACAATTATTCGCTGCTTTCTCCAACCTTAGCGATTTATTAGCTAAATGTTCTTTTTAATTATGTTGGAGTCTGCTCCAAGATCGGACAAAACCGAAAGTAACTATTTGTTTACTTTTAGGCTTCCTTGAACTGCAGTTTTCCTTTCTATTAATATTTCTTAATAATTCACAGCCATAAATCTTCCCCCAAAACTCTCCTCATGCCTTTTTGAGGGGAAATTATTCATTTAATTCCATTACCTTGAGCACCCATCTTAGGAATTGTTCCTACACCATTGAAGCTTGGCTCCTCCCCCCCCCAAGTCATTGATAAAGATGTTGGATAGCACTGGGCCCAGGACAGAACCCTGTGGTACCCCACTGGTCACTTCTCTCCAGGATGAAGAGGAGCCGTTGGTGAGTACCCTTTAGGTTCAGCCCATCAACCAATTACAAATCCACCTAATAGCTGCAAGAATATCATGGAGGACTTTGTCAAAGGCTTTACTGAAATCAAGATACACTACATCCACAGCATTTCCTTCATCTACCAAGTATGTAACTCTATCAAAAAAAGAGATAAGATTAGTCTGGTTTACAGGAAGTAAACACAGACCAGGAACACACACAGAGAGCTGTAAATAAGCGTTGATGCTTCTTCACTTCCAACAGAGAGGAGGTCTTCTGTGTGAACATAATGCTATATTAAGTGTATGCAATGAGTCATTTTAGTTGGGGCAAGCAAAGAGAACAATGTGAGGGACTAAGGCTGAATCAATCCTTTTTGCATCTCCACCCCTGCTTGTGAGATACACTAAGAAGAGACTTGGTATATGAAAATAATATAATAACATATTAGAAATATTTATTGCTTAGTGTGCTTGGGACTTTGCCTTTCCCATCTTGTTGGGATGCAACATCTGCTTCGGTGCCTTATGTGAGGTAGGTAGGGATGTGTGTGAGAGAGAGAGACTGTTTGAAACAGATGCATTTCAATTTTATTTCATAACAATGTGTTGATTTGTTTATTTTAATGTTGGTGCTTTCTGGGAGGATAAGGCACATTTTAGCTGTGGATTTCCTGCATCATCAGCAGAGGGTTGGACTAGAAGGCCTTTGGAATACCTTCTGTGAACTCTCATTATAACCTAAGCCTTAAATGTATGATTTGATGCATCTGTGTGTGCAGTATGAAGCAGATGCAAGATACTCTTTGCTTGTTGCCCTGGTTTGGAACATTGCTTTTCCCATCTTGTTGGACTGCAACTCCCATCATACTTTATATTCAGGAAGTTTGGTTTGACTTGTATTCTCTAGGGGCATACATCTTTTCTCTATCCTAAGTTCTCCTCTAACATCACAGCACTGGTTTCCCTTCTTCTGTATGGTTAACTAAGTTTTCTATCTTAATTATCAACCAGGGGAATATGATCTGTGTACACATATGTGCTTGAATGAGAAGTTGTGAGCAACTATAGTTGATGCTTAATACTTAATGCTTACTGACAATAGCAGGACCCACCTCCATGGCACAACATAAGTCTCAGGTTTTAGTTTGGAAATATCAGGTCCTGAGATGATCCTGACCCGGCAACCCTTTGTGAAATGCTGTCAAGCCTTCCCTTATTAAAAATGATACTTAACAATATTATTTTTAAAAAATTAAAGGTAAAGAATTGGCCAACTTTTAACAGTAACTAGTTAATTTTTCATCAGCTCACACTATTGATTCTGCATGTTATATGTAGTTGTTTACTGGGAGTAGATCACTCTTGTCTTATCAGTGCATCTTAGTTTTGCAGTTTAAGTTCATGTGAACAATACAATAGGTCAGTGGTTCTTAACCTGTGGTCCATGGCCCCCCAGGGGTCCAGGAAGGCTTGAAGACTGGTCAGCTCACCTCCTCCCCACTGCAGAATGGCCACACGACAGGAGTCAAGGCAAAGACTGACTGGCCAGGCCTGCATGTTGCCATTCAATCCACTCCAGCTGCAAACTGGCAGGAAGTAGCAGGAGAAAAGTCTTCCCTCTAGAGCCTCTGAGGGAAGTTTAACGAATGGTGTAACAGTCAATAGTTCAGTGCTCAAGTATTGTTGTTGTTATTGTTGTTAGCACTAGTAGTAGTAGTATGGTTTTAAATCCTGAGTTAAGTCTTGGGGGTCTGCAAAAGATATTTAAAAGATAACAGTATTTTTGTACTCCTCCCATGGCTATATTGGTACCTTGGAGTCATGCTTCCAAAGCCTCTGCAAACACAATGTTCAGTTAGAAGAGACGTGAGAGATGTGACTTCATTTTAAAGTCCATATTAAAATGTATTTTAAAAATTGTAAAATCTGTAGCTTTTGCTGTGAACTGGCAAGCTATTATGGCAATCTCACAAATTGTCCCTGAATCTTTGGCTGAAACTCCTGGAACACATCTCCAAAGTTCTTCCAAAGGGACATCATTTCAGGTACCATGAACTGCGCCCCCTCCATCCCTTACAATGCAGTGGAGAAGAATAAAATGCCCCAGTTTTACATGAGAAAAGGAGTATTCAGGCTCCCTGGGCCAAGTAGTATAAATTATGAATCACTACTCCAAAAGAGTCTGCCTGATTCACAGCAACCTAACTTCAAATCAATTAGTTCATTTGTCCTTCCCCTGGAGCTGTCTAGCTCACAATAGAATGGCTCATGCAAAAGAAGACGGTGGGAGTGGGGGTGGGGAGAAACCACAAAGATGACTTGTCCTAATGAGCAATTAGGGAAGTGTGTAGATTTTCTCTTTCTTCAGACCATTCTGAGCACCAAATTCTAAAAGCATGCTTTTCTTCACTACTTCCTGTTTGTCAAATGAAGTGCTCAACAGTGCTCTTTGGGGAGGACTGGCAGCCTGTAGCCTACCAAAGTTGGATGAGTTAAATTGACTTAGTCTGCACCAATGGCAGCTGGGAGGAAGAATAATTAGGAGCTACACATCTCACCCCTCCAGAAAACAGCTGCTTAAAATATTTCCTTGCACCTGAAAAAAATTGGTACACAGCCTCTTAGCCATGACAGCTCTTTAAGAGCCATATCACAGGTGAAGTTAAGAATGCCTTTTAGTGTGGAATGTATGAGTTATGAATGTTGTCTGTGCAGGGAAGAAAGCAGAAAGAAGCTGTTTAAAAGCAGAAAGTGGCTTTACATTCAAATCACAGTTGCAGGAAAATGAAGCCAGTTTAAGCAGCACTTGTGGAAATAGCTGGAGGGCTGCTTCAAACAAATGTGAGGTACATCTAGATCTTAATGGGAAGTGAGGTAATGTGGCTTACCCCACTTTGGCTCAGTAATAAGAAATGTTTGTACAGTGTCAACCTTGGCTCATATCAACAGTCAGAGTGCTGTGTTAAGCCTCCACCCCACTGTCTTAGGATATTATCAGACTGACAAAATATGGCATCATAAGGATGCCACATAACCGCAAAAGAGCACACGGATCAGACGATGTCACCCTTTCACGGTTATGAAGAGCTCTTTTTCCATTTCTTGTACATGTTACTTTTAAGTCGTAGCTCAGTTGAAAGTTCTTTAGACATCCATTCTGGGTTTTTTTTTAGACCCCTGCCATTTTTCCTCCTCATTGGAACTGTTTGAAGTTGTGTCTTCATTATCTAAATAGCTAAAAGAGCCAATGCAATTCTAGGCTGCATGAATAGGAATATAGTATCCAGGAAGATTATCAGATGCATCAAAAGTAGTGTTACAGGAATGCCAGGAGATCACAAAAAGGCTCCTTTGCCACACGATGTTGTTCCCCCATCATTATGCACCCGTTCTGCTGCTGTTACACCAGTGCTGCTTTTTATTGATAAAAGAAGCTGTCAATAGATCTGTCGTTCCGTTTATGTCCCAGATTTCTGCGTGTGTGACAAGGTGCCCCATTTCGCTGGTGAGATCCCAGTATCAATGGGCAGTCCCTACCAGAACATTTCCAGGACATCCAAGTAAGTGATATACTTTATAAAAATGTCCCTGGTTTACTTGGAAGTTTTAAAGTGTGTGTATGTGGTTTTTGTAACTTTTTTTTGGTTTTTATTTTTGAATTTTTCACGCTTGCGTCCTCTTGCACGATTCCACAGGATTTTACTCCAAGAAGTGACAGAGCTCCGTTAGAGCTCCATTCACTCCTGGGCTGCCCTGTTGTTGGAAGAGAAGGTAAGTGCAATGGGGAGGGTGATTGTGGCAGGACAGGAACATGATAGAGTTGGGAGTGGAGATTGTGGGACAGGAACACTTTTTGCATTCCTGTCTGATAATCTCCTAGATCAAGGGAAATAATAGTGCCACTCTGTTCTGCATTGGTCAGACCTGACCTGGAACACACTGTCCAGTTCTGGACACCACAATTCAAGAAGGATATGGACAAGCTGGAACGTGTCCAGAGGAGAGTGACCAAAATGGTGAGAGGTCTGGAAGCCATGCCCTATGAGGAGCAGCTTAGGGAGTTGAGTATGTTTAGTCTGGAGGAGAGAAGGTTAAGAGGTGACATGATAGCCATGTTTAAATATTTGAAGAGATGTCATACTGAGGATGGAGCAAGCTTGTTTTCCGCTGCTCCAGAGACTAGGACACAGAGCAATGGACTCAAAGTACAGGAAAAGAGATTCCATCTAAATATTAGGAAGAATTTCCTGACAGTAAGAGCTGTTCCCTCAGAGTGTTGTGGAGTCTCAGTCTTTGGACTTAATGTTTAAACAGAGGCTGGAGGCCATCTGTCGGGGATGCTTTGATCATGATTTCCTGTGTGGCAGGGGGTTGGACTGAATGGCCCTTGTGGTGTCTTCCAACTCTATGATTCTATGATTCTACTTTACAGTGTTGCATTGAGGATAAAACAAAGAGTTGGGGGAATACTATACATCCTGCTTTGAGCACCTCAGAGGAAGACAGGTTACAAAGGTATTTATTTATTTATTTATTTATTTATTGTATTTCTATCCTGCCTTTCTCCTGAGATGGGATTCAATGTAATAAATAAATGAGTAATGGAGGGGGTGGAAGGAACAGTTCACAAGAGGAAGCAGTGTAGTTGGAGTATCTTTCAAGTGCTCCTAAACATCTTGAATGGCAGTACTGTCACTTTTACAGCATGCTATGCTACAATAGTACTGAGTAAGCAAGAAAATAAAAATAACTAGATTTAACTGCTTTCGCAAAGGTGAGGGTGAAGATCTTTGGGTCTATCACACTACACTGTTACAGCGCTATACATTATGACCCCTGTATCTGCAGGGGACATGTTCCTGGATGTCATGCCCTGTGAGCCTGATGAGGCTGTAGAGTCAGAGGAGGAGGAGTACATGGCAGGGAATGGCCCTAGGGACCCTGGCACAGGTTTATTTACACCTGTGCCAGCAGGGAACCCTGCTAACCTAGAGGCTTGTGCAGAGGAAGTGCCTGGTCCGAGTAGGTTGGCATCAGTCCCAGCAGAGAGTCCTGCCCATTCAGATAAGGACGAAGAAGAAGAGAGGGACTTACCTCCGCCATCGTATACCCAGTAGCGAGCTCAAAAGGAAGCCCAAGGAAATCTCTGAGACTTTATAAGAAAAACCTGCTTGTTAAGAAACACCTGACAAAGCCTTAATTGCTTTATATCTCTTAATTGTGAGAGGCAATGGAGGCTTTGTCAAAGATCCACTGACCTTCTTGGTGAAAGGTTTTTGCTGACTTCAGTGCCTCGGTTCCAGTTATCTTGTCTTCTGTTACCTTGACTCATGTTTAGACCTTGGACTGTCCCTGACTATTTTACTGCCTGCTCCTGTCAACCCATGGACTGTTTTGGACCCACGCTGATTGATTGCCATAAGCCTCTGACCTTTTGGACTGTGTTACTGGACTAAATCTTTGACTGTGTTTGCATTCCTGTGAGCTAATTAAGAGTTGGCTCCCTTCCCAGACTAGTGCTATTTATACTTGCTGGTAACTAGTTGCTTTCCAGACACTGGACTTTGCATGGATATATGGAACCACAGATAAGAGTGAACATGCTGGGAGCATGAAAATATAGTTAAAATAACCACCACCACCACTCACCTGCTCACCTGCTCCCCCATGGAGGGGAAAGTAGCCAATGGGAAGTTGGGCTGCATCTTGTTTCTTTAGAATGCTAGGGCCAACTGGAGGGTGCAGAGCCATACTGCAAATGCCAAGGGTTCCAGGGCCATGGCTGCCAGCACTGGCCAGGGTCCTTCCTTGCCTTTTCCTCACCTTCTTCCTCATGTCAGGCTGCTGGCTCCTACAGAGGCACCATGCCAGAGGCTCTGCAGACAAATATGAGGGCAGCAGCGTACCAGGCTGCCTGCGCTGAGCTCCTGAAAGCAGTCCCCACCCTCACCCCCCGTGTTCCAAATCCAGCAGGAAGCCTGTCTTTTTCTTCTACCCAGCTGCACCTCTCTCGGCAGAGGGAGGAATCTTTGTCTCCTTCTTTGGCTGAGAGAGTCATGGGCAGCCTGGTTACATGGAGCCAGATACCTCTCTTGGCTGAGGATATGTCCTCTAACCAAGGAAGGAGAGCCTGTCTCCTTCCTTGACTGAGAGCCCAAGATGGTGAAGCGTGAACCAGAGAGAAAGTGAGCTGAGGCAGATATTGCTGGCCAGCTGGCTGTGGCACAAAGCAGTCCTCTGTCCTCCTTGTTGCCGTTGGTGGCACACTACAGAGATTATCACACCAGTTTAATAATCTGGGACAGGGATGCCACAGGATCGAGACATCATCCCTGTCTCAGTATGCTCCCGTGATGCTTCCATTCCCTTCCATTTTTTTAATTGATGGGCAAAAGTCAATAGATCGCCCGTTCTGTTCCTGTGGCGTGATCTGAGAGGTCTGTGCCAAACAGTTCCGGGTACAATCAGGACATCCAGGTAAGCGACACCCTTTTTTGTACCCTCCCTTGTTTACTTGTTGTTGTTTTTTAAACTGTGTTTAGGTGCTTAGGTTAACTTTTTGACATTTGGTTTTTTTTAATTTTTAAATTTCCCACGCAATGCTGGCCTCCCTGTAAGGTCCTGGATGGTCAGTGCCAAATACTTCAGGTGGCGATCAGGACACCCAGGTTAGTGACAGCCTTTTTTGTACCCTCCCCTATTTACTTGTGGGTTGTTTTTTTTTTTAGTGTATTAATGTTCTTGGTTTAACTTTTGTGTGTGTATTCTTGCTTTTAACTTTGAATTTCCCATGCGATTGTTCTCATAGAATCATAGAATCATAGAATTGCAGAGTTGGAAGAGACCACGAGGGCCATCCAGTCCAACCCCCCTGCCACGCAGGAAATCTTGATCAAAGCATCCCCGACAGATGGCCATCCAGCCTCTGTTTAAAGACCTCCAAGGAAGGAGACACCACCACGCTCCGAGGGAGTGTGTTCCACTGCCGAACAGCTCTTACTGTCAAAAAGTTCCTCCTCATGTTGAGGTGGAATCTCTGTTCCTGGAGCTTGCACCCATTGCTCCGTGTTCCAGTCTCTGGAGCAGCAGAAAACAAGCTTGCTCCATCCTCAGCGTGACATCCCTTCAAATACTTAAACAGGGTTATCATATCGCCTCTTAACCGTCTTTTTTCCAGGCTAAACATACCCAGCTCCCTAAGTCTCTCCTCATAAGGCATCGTTTCCAGACCTTTCACCATTTTAGTTGCCCTTCTCTGGACACGCTCCAATTTGTCAATATCCTTTCTGAATTGTGGTGCCCAGAACTGGACACAGTACTCTAGGTGAGGTCTGACCAAGGCAGAATAGAGTGGCACTATTACTTCCCTTGATCTAGACACTATACTTCTATTGATACAGCCCAAAATCGCATTGGCCTTTTTAGCTGCCGCATCACACTGTTGGCTCATGTTCAACTTGTGGTCTACTAGGACTCCTAGATCCCTTTCGCACGTAGTTTCATTCAGCCAGGTCTCTCCCATCCTATATTTATGCATTTCATTTTTTCGCCCTAAATGCAGTACTTTACATTTCTCCGTATTGAATTTCATTTTGTTAGCTTTGGCCCAGCTCTCCAGTCTATCCAGGTCATTCTGAATTTTGATCCTGTCCTCTAGGGTATTAGCTACTCCTCCCAATTTGGTGTCATCTGCAAATTTAATAAGTATGCCCCTAATTCCCTCATCCAAGTCATTGATAAAGATGTTGAATAGCACTGGTCCCAGGACAGAACCCTGTGGCACCCCACTGGTCACATCCTTCCAAGACGAAAAGGAGCCACTGCTGAGCACCCTTTGGGTTCGGCCGGTCAACCAATTACAAATCCATTGAACAGTTAACTTGTCTAGCCCACATTTTACAAGCTTGTTTGCAAGAATGTCATGGGGAACCTTGTCAAAGGCCTTACTGAAATCAAGGTATGCAATGTCCACAGCATTCCCTTCATCTACCAAGCTGGTAACTTTATCAAAAAAAGAGATCAGATTAGTCTGGCATGACTTGTTTCTCTGAAACCCATGTTGACTTTTTGTGATTATGGCATTGCCTTCTAAATGTTCACAGACTCTCTGTTTAATGATCTATTCTAGAATCTTCCCTGGTATCGATGTCAGACTAACTGGACGATAATTGTTGGGATCCTCTTTTTTCCCCTTTTTGAAGATGGGAACAACGTTTGCCCTCCTCCAGTCTGCTGGGACTTCTCCTGTTCTCCAGGAGTTCTCAAATATTATTGCCAATGGCTCTGAGATTATATTTGCCAGCTCTTTTAATACTCTTGGATGTAGTTCATCTGGTCCTGGAGATTTAAATTCATTTAGATTAAGAAGGTATTCCTGTACTACCTCTTTACTTATTTTGAGCTGGATTTCCCCTATTGTGTCCTCTGTTCCATTCTCCTCAGGTTGGTCCTCCTTTTCCTTTTCTGAAAACACTGAGGCAAAGAAGGTGTTGAGTAATTCTGCCTTTTCTCTGTCCCCTGTTAGCATTTTGCCATCTTCTCCACGTAGCGGCCCTATCATTTCCTTCTTCCTCCTTTTGCTGCGAACATACCCCAAAAAACCCTTTTTATTGTTCTTAACCTCCCTAGCAAGCCTGAGTTCATTCTGCGCTTTAGCTTTTCTGACTTTACTCCTACACGTGTTCGCTATCTGTTTGAATTCTTCTTTGGTGATTTCCCCCCCTTTCCATTTCCTATACATGTTCCATTTAAAACTTAGCTCCATTGAAAGTTCTTTAGTTATCCATCCTGGTTTCTTGAGACACCTCCCATTTTTCTTCCTCAATGGTACTGTTTGAAATTGTGCCTTCAGTATCTCCTTTTTGAGAAAGTCCCATCCGTCTTGAGGTCTCTTCTCTTTTAGTATTCCTGACCATGGGATCACCCCCAGTATTTCCCTGAGTTTATTGAAATCAGCTCTCCTAAAGTCAAGAATGTGTGTCTGACTATGCCTGGTTTCTCCTTTCCATTGTATAACAAACTCCAGGAGAACATAATCACTCTCACCTAAGGATCCCACCACTTCCACCCCATTAACCAGGTCATCCCTGTTGGTTAGGATCAGATCTAAAATAGCTGACCCCCTTGTAGACTCTTCCACCTTTTGGACCATGAAATTGTCTTTCAGGCAAGTAAGGAATTTGCTAGACCTTGAAGTTTTGGTTGAGTTAGATTGCCAACAAATATCAGGATAGTTGAAGTCACTCATCACTACTACATCTCTCCTTTCTACATGTGTGTTCATCTGTTCTAGAAAGGCATCATCCAATTCCTCCGTCTTACTTGGAGGTCTGTAGTAGAGTCCCACAATAATATCCCTGTTGTTTCCCTCCCCTTTAATTTTTATCCAGATGCTCTCCACCTGGCTTCCAGTATTGATGGCATGGATCTCTTCACTGGTATAAATATCCCTGACATATAATGCTATTCCTCCTCCTTTCCTGTTTGGCCTGTTTCTCTTATAAAGGTTATACCCCTCTATCCCTACATTCCAATCATGCGACTCATCCCACCAGGTTTCAGTAATGCCTATTATATCACATTTATTTTGTTTTGCTAGGAGTTCAAGTTCATCTTGCTTATCTCCCATGCTCTGTGCATTAGTGTAGAGACATCTAAGACCATGTGTTCCCTTTACTTGCTGCATGTGCAAGTTTTTTTGCCTCCCACTGTTGGGTCCTTGCGCTGTTTGCCTTGTTCCCTCTGTGACAGTTTGACTATTTTCTCCAGCCCTTTTGCCTTCCAGAATACTGTCTCCCTCCCCCATTTGACTCAGTTTAAAGCCCTCCTGATCAAATTCTTGAGACTGTTGGCAAAAATGTTTCTTCCAACTTCTGTAAGATGAACCCCATCTCTTGCCAGAAGTCCCCCCGCATGGAAGCGCAGTCCATGATCCAAGAATCCAATTTGTTCTCGGCGACACCATCTACGGAGCCAGTTGTTTACGTCAGCTATTTTCCTCTCCCTTCTTGGACCATGCCCTTCAACTGGCAGAAGAGACGAGATGACCACCTGTGCGTCCATTTCTTTCAGCTTCCTCCCCAGGGCCTCATAATCTCTTCTGATCTTGGGAAAGCTGTGCCTTGCAGTATCATTGGTTCCCACATGGACCAAAAGGAAGGGGCAATGATCCGTAGGCTTGACGAGTCTTGTCAGCCTCTCGGTCACATCACAGATCTTTGCCCCAGGGAGACAACACACCTCCCGAGTCATCTTGTCAGGCCCACATACCACTGCTTCTGTTCCCCGCAGCAAGGAGTCCCCCACCACCACCACACGCCTCCGCCGAGGCTTCGCAGCTGCTGTTCCTTGCGGTGTTCCTCTCAATGTCCCCTGCTCTACCCCTGAAGTCTGTCCATGCTGTTCTTCCTCGTTGTCCTTGATAAGGGAAAGGGCTTCGAATCGATTCTGTAGCTGCAAGCTGCTCGAAGAATTCCTGGATTTTCTTGTTCTGTGTGTGACATTCCTCCAGCTGTCTACTTCCTGTGTTTGTGAAGTGACCCTCTCCTCCGCAGCCACTTCCTCTGTGCGGTCCCCATCCAAGACTGTTCATTCTGTTCTGTCCAGGAAAACCTCTTGCTCTCGAATTTGTTGAAGTGTAGCTACCCGTGTCTCCAGCTGCTGTACTTTCTCCTCCAAGAGGGCTACCAGCTTGCACTTGGTGCATGTGAAGTTCTCCACGTCTGTAGACAAGAAGACAAACATCGCACAAGTGTTGCAAGTGACTGCCGCAGTCCCCTCAGTGTCTATGGTAAGAGCTTTTAGGTGAGAGAAGAATGGCCGGGATTTGGTCTCCAGGAAGTGAATGGAGCTCTCTGAGAGCTCCATTCATGCCTGGGCTGCGGGAGGGGAAGGGAGCAGTTTCTGTGCCACTATCAAGGTAAGTGTCTGATTTTTTAAAAATTGTTATAGGAACAGGAGTGGGGAAGGAATTAGAAGGTGAGACAGGGACACCTTATTTGGTCTTGTCTGATAAGCTCCTATGTGCAGCAGGTGGGCTGTCTATGTGAGATCCAGGATGCCATGTGTGAGTACTGCTGCAATGAGACCTTGTGCACCCTCCACCTCCCTCCACAAGGTGAGGGCCCAGGACTGGTGAAGATGGAGAGGGGCGTGGGGGGAGCTCGCCAAGCCCCACGGGGAAGGAAGGAAGGCAGACAGATGGAAGGAAGGAAAGAAGAAAGAGGGGCTGGGGGTGGTAGTGCTGCCTCCATCATTGCCTTGCTTGAGGAAAAGGCGAAGAAGGGCTTCAGCTGGCTGTGGTAGCCCTGGATTGTGGGCAACTGAAACCACGGGTACCACACCTGGGGATATTGGGGTCGTACTGTATTGCACTTTAACTGCCATAGCAACAGCCTATGGAATCTTGGGATTTGAAGTTTAGGGAGGAGCATTTAGAATTCTCAGTCAGAGAGTTCTTGGGCCTCACTAAACTACAAACCCCAGAATTCCACAGAATATTGTCATGGTATTTAAAGTGGAATTGTAACATTGTAGCGTGATAGAGCCCCTTGTTGAAAACAGTGCCTCAGCACTTGCTATATGTGAGTTACAGCTGTGAGTTAAGGTGTAAGCACGGAGTAAGTGTACACATAGCAAATTGTTGTTGCTGCTGCTACTGTTGCTGTTGTTGTTTTCAAACCCAAGTTTGCATTTCACCTTTGCAGCTCACCTGGAATATTCAATAATGATGCAAACCATTGGGACTGTTACTGCACCATCCCTAAACCATGTGCCACACTAGGGTATCTGTGCCTGTCTGTGGCAGGTTAGGTCTCAAGCATAACTGCACACTTGGCTGACCTTCAAGGATTTTCAAGAGATTTAAATGACAAAAGAAGCAGAGGAATCAAATCAGTCTGTTAAATCAATCACTTAACTATAGCCAGTAGTTTCAAAATGTTATTTAGCAAGGTTTGTTCAAGCATAAATAAAAGAGGAATCAATGTGGATATTTAGGATGCAGTAACTCCTTAAAAAAAATCCTCAGAATAAGACACAAGGGCTCAGTTACACAGCAGTTTTTATCCTAGGGAGAAGTGAGATATCCTCATCCCGAGTTCATCTCTTATTGTTTACACAATTTGTCCCGGGATGAATAATATCCTGGGATCGTTGTTTACACGACAACTTCTCCTGTGACAAAAGCAAGATCCCGAGGCATAGTATCTCGTGGTTTTTTGTTTGTTTGTTTGTTTACACGAGAAAAGGTTCCAGGATATATATATATATTAACTGTCAGTCAAGGATGTGATTACTTGTTTTTTCATAACCTTAGTGACGTACTTCCTGTGGAGTTTCCCACCACGAGCGATGCTGTTGGTTGCCACAAATGTTTGCTCAAGCTTCTGCATTGGTCAGTGAACATTTGCCAGGTCGATAGTGACTGTGATCCGTCATAACTTTCATATAGGTTTAATCATGGAAAGTTTAATAGCCTGCTGTATGGCTATCGCTGTCCTCATTCGAGGTACCGTGAAACTGCTTGCCAGAAGGAGACAGATTGTTACGTCTCCTTCCTCTCATGCAACAGATGTGACAGTACTCCAACTTATGAAGTAGGGTGTTATGTGGAATCGATACAATTAACATACCTATGCTATATCAGTGCTTTCGCCCTTTATGCATTAACATAGCATTATGTTAATACATTAACATTAACATTATGCATTAACATAGCTATGTTTTTTAAACCTATTCTAGTTGCGAAAATATGTAAAAATCACAAAATAAAAAGTATATTACGATTCTACCGTGATGTTTACTATTGAGCTATTGAACTCTAAAGTGTTGCGACTGCTTGTACATGTTGTTTAGAAGGAGTACAGTTCATGTTCATAACCTTGTTTGAACTGCTACAGTTTATGAACACCAAAGTGGTTACATTGTTGAATTGATGTTTGTAATAAACAGAAAGGGGACTTTAACCAAGCGAAGTGCGGGAAAGTAGCTAACTCCACCAGAACACCAATTGTTTACAAGGCATGGATTTAAAAAATAGGATACAAGGCGGGATCCTATAGGTAATGACAGATTCTAATGGCCTTTACGAAAATATAAAAACTCGAGTTTCCACAAATTGCCTCATGGCGTTACGATGGCTGAGGGGGTTAGAGGACGTGATCGGGTGGCCTGGTGCATCGCTTACTGGGGGACCCATGAGACCAACCTCCTTCTGGAGAGTCTATCCCATCAGGCTAGTGCGCCGGGCCATCTCATGTGTTCCTCTAACCGGAGGAACCGCAACTTCTTTTTGGAGATGGTGTGGTTCCTCTGGGAAAGGGGCTTCATCAGGACAGGCCTCCAGTGCCGGTCCAAGTTGAAAAAATCGTAAGGGGCAGTTCTACAAGGTACTGGAGGCCAATAATGGAAGCCCCTGGCATTCTTCAGTGGTCCAATCATGCCCCTTGCACCTCATCTCTGCAGCTATTTTTTCAAAAAGGTCTATATTTCTGTGGCATTCTCTCAGCTGCTCTGTATCTTCTGTTCACCCCAAATAGCAAACAAGTCTATTGTCTCTGCATGGGATGCCGCATCCAGCTTTCCTTGCTCGTGTACTGTTTTTGGCATCCATACCAGTGTACTCTCAGGTGAAGTCACAGGAAAACAATGGCTGCTGAGGCTGGCAATTTAGAAATCATTTGAAAAAGGGTCACTGACCCCCTCCTTCTCTGAACTCTGTGCCCACTCCTGCCCACTTCAATTTCTGGGCATCACCAACTCCCAAGATACTTTGTCCCGACCTGTTCACATATCCAATTTTCTGCAACCTCCTGACACTTTTTTAAAAACACGGGACAAACTGCAGGATGGAAAGTCCCACTTCTTGAAGGTTATAGCGTGGCCCCTCTTCTGAAAGTGCGAGATTGTCATGATGAACGTGTGAACAACCAGGGTTTATCCCGAATTCATTCCAGGACATTTTTGCCATGTAAACAGGCCCAGGGAGAGGTTACAAATGGATTTCCTCTGTCTCTCTCTCTCCATCACCCTGCATCATTCACAGACATTAATGGGGGTTTCTGACATCATTGTCCTCCACTAGTAACCGTCCCCTCAGTGCTAACTCTCAAAAGGTGTTTTGCAGGTATGGAAGAAGCATGGATTAATTGCAAATTGAAGATACCATTACCTGGAACTCCTGAAAAATTATGTGAAAGAGGCAGTAAGCTTGCCCAGTAAAAGACTCATTTGGAAGCATGACTTCAGAGCCCTGGGCCCCTGAGCCCTAAGGTACCATGTGTATCTGGTGCCACTGACTCAAACAGCTCCACTCAAAATGAGCAGAACTGCTATAACTTTCAACAAAGTGCTCACATAGTTCCTTTGCAGACATACTTTAAAACAAGTGGGGAAAGTGTTCACACCCAGATAGCCCAATCCAATGCCAAACCACAACCAAATGTGGCAGCATTGCCTCCTACAACCCCCCAAGAAGAGTGCCTGAAATGAGTCTAACTCCCACCCACCCCTGTTCCCCCCTAGCCAGATCAACCAATTGCACAATGTTTTTTGTCTTGGTAAATGTTTTAAATTGTTATATAATTTTAGATGGTTTAATTTTTTTCTATTGTCTATGGCCTGCCTTTGGATCTTTTTATATATGACAAGGTATAAATAAATACATATATTTCCATAAACAAGGCAATGAACATGGTAGCCATTGTTTCAGGCACAAAAAGAGTACTAACAGGGGCTTTTCACAGTTACTTGTGTGGCATCCTCTTCTGAAATAAGATGAAACAGAAGCCTTCATGGGTCTCTTATTTTGTGTAAGGAGTGGAGCCATTGAGAAGCTGGAATGTGTCCAGAGGAAATCTGCCAAAATGGTGGGAGGACTGGAAGCCATGCCCTATGAGGAGCTGCTTAGGGAGCTGGGCATGTTTAGTCTGGAGAAGAGAAGGTTGAGAGGGGACATGATAGCCATGTTCAAATATTTGAAGGGATGTCATACTGAGGATGGGGCAAGCTTGTTTTCTGCTGCTCCAGAGACTAGGACACGGAGCAATGAGCTCAAACTACAGGAAAAAAGATTCCATCTAAACATTAGGAAGAACTTCCTGACAGTAAGAGCTGTTCCGAAGTGGAAGGCACTGCCTCATAGTGTGATGGTGTCTCCTTCTTTGGAGGTTTTTAAACAGAGGCTGGATGGCCATCTGTTGGGAATGATTTGATTGTTTATTCCTGCATGGCAGGGGGTTGGACTGGATGGCCCTTGTGGTCTCTTCCAACTCTATGGTCCTATGATTATCCTAACCCCCCCACGACTTCACCAAAACAGAACAAATGTCCCAGATAAAAACTTTAGGTCACTTCCAGATTGGCATGAAGATGCCAGTGTGGTCTGCTAGGGAGAGGGCAAAAATTGGGTCTTCTCATGTTACAGTTGCCCACTCCTGATCTAAATGGTAAGCCATGATTTGTCATTTCTTTTTCATTTTGGCTAGGTTTGTTCATTGGAAAGCTCTGGAATTATTTACTAGCTATTTTTAAAGAGTGAGGAAAGTAGATTGAAGCTCTCTGGTTAAGATCTCAACTGTAGCCCCTTCAAGACAAGATTGTTTTAATAGTGGGGTTTTTTAGTGGAAGAAAAGTCTTCTGCCTGATGTTGTCCATATGGAGAGCTAATGTTACATTTCTGATATGCTCAAGCCTTAAAGACCCCCTCCCCGAGTCTTTTTTGGAAAGAACTCTGGCCATCCTGACTCCACTGGCCCCACAAAGAAAACCACAGTGTTATTTACTTATTTGTTACAGTCGCCAGAGTCTGGGGTTTAACCTTTCCTTATACCTTGGTTGACAAATGCAGCAACTCAAATAAGATTGCTTGGTGCCTACATGATTTCCAATGGAAAGCATTTTATGGCAAGTAATTATAGGCTCTTCTTGGTAGAAAAGCAAAAGAAGCCCCCACTGAAGCAGGCACAGACTTTTTCTGTTAAACTTTCTTTCCCTGTATGTAATTATTTAAAGAGAAAACATAGGGTATCAAAGAAGCAGTATGCTGAAGCCATTGTAAAACACTTTGGTCAGAGCAGAACTTGCAAAACCATACATATGTGTAGCTATATTGTGCTGTTCCCTTTCACATATTCTATGATCTTGTTGTGGTAGATTGTTTATAATTTAGGTTAAACAGATATTTGTGATTTTCCATTCCCGCACTGAAAATTTCATATTGACATATGCAAGAAATTGTCCTGAACAGGCAGCACAGCTTGCAAATACTTTCATATTGTTCCACAGAACTAAAATCGCACTGTATTTAAAGCAGGTATCTGGGCTCTGAGCAAGGCCCTTTTGTGCTTGTATATGGCTAACAAGGCCTTCCAGTGAACTTCATGTGTCCACAGGGCTGTGAATGGCATACCCTCCAGCTCTCCCAATTTGGCAGGGACCATTCTAATTAATTCTCTGTCCACCCACTTCTTTGGCTCCTTCTAAAATGTCCTAGTTTCTCTTTCCTCCTCCTACTCCCCCCTTTGTCTTCATCTTATTTCAATTGCTACAAAATGAGTTCAAATTGCAAAATTAGCTTGTACTTAATTTACTCAGCAGGGGGGAGAGGAGAGGCAGAATCATGCCCTTCCCAATAGGCTCAGGCAAAAGAAACTGCTTCTGTTTCTCCTAGCTTGTCATTTCTTCCTCATTAATAACTTTTGCCATTTTTGACCACACTCTGATTTGTTTGGCTGCACATGTCCCAGCTTTCATCTGTGAAATGTTGGAGGGTACGGAATGGAATTATGGATAAGACCTCAGGAGCTACCTCAACATTTCAGGGAATTTTTAAAAAAAGTTTCTCCAATCTATAACTCTCTATTCTGGCTGATGTAGGAGACTACATTACTTAGTGTTGTCCATATGGAGAGCCATGTAGGTAATGTGGTGACCTTGGACCAATTGCTCTCTCTCCCCCTAATGTCACACAATCACTTGTGAAAAGGGTGGAGGGAATAACACCATCTTGAACCCCCTGGAGGATGGGTGAGGTAAACCTATAGTAGAAAAATTAAATAAAATTCATAGGCATGCAAGCTCACACATACGTGCATACATACATCCTCTACCCATGAATAGTTGTGCTCACAGGTTGAGAGTGGGTTCTTGCCCAGTTCCTGGTCCTAGCTTATGTTCCTCCAGCAGGTATCTCCCTCCTCCTGCAACTGTTGAGCCATTTTGTTGTTATTATTTATTTTATTTTATTTACCACCTGTTATTCTATGTGGATAATATTCAGCACTGCAGCCATGAAATCTTATACCAAGATGATCAAAGTTCTGGAAACCAAGCCTTATGAGGAACGACTTAGGGAGCTGGGTATGCTTAGCTTGAGAAGAATCAGTCAGACGGGCCCCAATGGGACATCATGTCCAACCCCCTGTTCAATGTAGGAAATCTAATTACAGCATCCTCAGCAGGTAGTTGTCTGGCTTCTTTTGAATGCACTCAGAGAAAAATTATCTCTCCGGGTAATTGATTCCATTGTCAAACAACCCTTACTGTCAAGAAGTTCCTTCTAATGTTCAACCAGTGACATGATAGCTATCTTTAAATATCTGCAGGAATGTCATGTAGATAGAGCAAGCTTTTTTTCTGCTGCTCCACAAACTAGAGCACAAACCAATGAGTCCAAATAACGAGAAAAGAGATTCCATTTAAACATTAAGGAAGAACTTTTTTTTTTTACTGTAAGAGCTATTTGACAGTTTAATAGATTGCCTTGGAGTGTGGTGGGTCTTTGAACCAAGGTTGTATGGGCATCTTTCAGGAGTGCTTTAGCTATGTATTCCTGTAGGCAGGGGGTTGGACAAGATGGTCCTTCTGGTCCCTTCCAACTCTAAGAGGCGATGGTTCTGTGATTCTACTTGGGCATTCCATGTGACTTCATTGTTTCTTTGGGCCTTCTAAAGTGTATGTGCATGTGTGTGTAAGTAAAGAAAAAAGATGAAAGAAGTTGTGGGAAAAGACAAGTGAAATACATTGCTGGAATTTTACTGGACCCCCTGTAAAATTCGGAGTTCAGGGTCTGGTCCTTGCACAATAAAAATACTCATCTGGAAGCAACCATGGTCTCTCCTTCACATTTCAAGCCAAGGAGACCAGCAAATGTTCTGAATCTGGGTCTGGAATCAGTAATGAATCAGTTATGGGCAAATATACTGAAACTACCAGGCAGAGCTGGCTCTCTTTATGCATGCATTAGTTACAGCAAGGCTGGACTATTGTAAACTAATTTCACAGCAGGCTAGGTACTAGTTTGTTTCAGGTAACATGTTTATCTTTTTGCTTCAGCTATATGTGTGGTCCTCTCCTTCTCCCTCGCTTAGTGACTTATGCGACTGAATTAAAGCCTAAACAATTATGTTTGAGTCAATAAACACACACACACACACACACACACACACATTGGTAGAAGCATCCTGCCATTGAAAGTCATAATATAAAGCATAGCATATCCAAAGTTTAACATTTTGTTTCATGATGACTTAAATTTCATCAATTGTCAGGAAGGTTCAAAGCAAACAAACTAGTTTCTAGGAATGTTACTATTTGCATAAGCTTTAAAATATGTGAATTCCTTTCTCTATCAATTTTCAATGCCTTGCAGTTTTCAATGCCTTGCAAAACAAATCTTGAAATTCTCTAAGAAACAAGAACTAGTAGTTATGGGAGACTCCAATTATTCCGATATCTGCTGGGAGACTAGTTCTGCTAAGCATGGGTTCTCCAGCAAATTTCTGATGTGCCTTGCAGATAATTTTCTCTTTCAAAAAGTGGAGCAAAGAACAAGGGGGTCAGCAATCTTGGGGCTCAGTTACACGGCAGTTTTTATTGTGATAGCTTGCACATTAGTGCATTTTTGCACCAGTGCCGCATAGTTTACATAATTTAGTGCAAAATTGGTTGATACGGTGAGTTTTCGGCTTTGTGGTCCACACAGACAAAGGTGGGGGCATGGCCTCCCAGGCATATCTGGGGGGAGATGAGATGTTGGGAAGCTGAGAGGGATGGAGGGAAAGAGAGAGAGTGTGTGCTGGCACCTTTCCTCCCCTCTTCTTCCAAAGGCAAGAAGGGCAGGGAAGGAGGGAGGCTGAGTAGCCATGCCTGCTGTTACCGAGCCAGGGAGAGCTGCCGCCGCTGAGACAGCCATCCCGCCCATCCCTATCCCTCTGCCCTCCTCCTTTTGCCAGAGCGGAGTAAATCAAGCAAAAGAGCGGGAAGCTTTGCTAGGGGAGCGGCTGGGCTCAGAGGAGTCTCTGACGGAGTGCTGCAACTGGAGTTGGGTCGTTCAGTCAGTCACCCCCTGACCACATGGCAAACACTGCCTCATTCCTTTGCAAGGAGCTGGTCGCTGCCTTGACACAAGGCAGCCGAGCTCCTTTCTCCAGCCAATGGAGGGGACTGCTGGCTGGATCTTTTTGTTTGAGGCTCCTCGCATCTCTTGAAAGTCCGCCCCCTCCACAGTCAGTCCAACCAATCACAGCTCAGCTCTGCTGTGGCTGTTTCAGGAAGAATGCTGGTAGTTGCCACAGCCTTTTGCACATCAGTAGGTCACACAACCGATTGTGCGCATTTTCATGAACTTTATCAAAAAAGTTGTGAAAAGTTCCAAAAGCCTTTATTACGCTACTTTTGGGGGTTTGAGCCCCCCTCCTTCTGAATGAGGTGACATTGTTGCACAACATGTGGAAACTAGTAGGAGTCTTGGCGAATTCTTCCCGGATTTATTCTGCTGTGTAATCGATCCCCTGGGCTTCTTCCTGACCAAGGGATTCCCTAACTCAGGGAAATACTGAGCAGAATCTCATGCCTAGAGATGCTAAAGGAAAAAAACACCCAGCATGGGTGGGATTTAATGAAGAAGGAACTGCTTAAAGCATAATCAAAACAATTCAATGGAAGGAGAAAACTGGGAAACATTTGAAAAGGCCAAACTGGCTGCACAGTAAACTTGAAGAGGAAATTAAATGAAAAACGAGCATGTATAAAGAACTGAAAAAGGATGGATAACCAAGGAAGAATACAGATGTGTAGCCCAAGCTTGCAGGAATAATGGAGGGAAAGCTAAAGCTAAAAAATGAGCTGAGACTGGCTAGGTAAGCAAGGACCAACAAAAAGCATTTCAAATCTGTTTGACACTAGGGAATGGCAAAACTAATGGTGGGACCGGTGCTCAGCAAAGATGGTAAAACACTAACAGATCATAATGAAATAGCAGAACTGCTCAATACTTATTTTGCTCCAGTTTTTCCCCCAAAAGAAAATGGCATGCTTCAATGCATCAGCAGAGACCTAGGCAAGGAATCTGGGTTGCAAATCAAGATTGATAGGGATTTAGTCAGAAATCACCTAGTCAACCTAAATGAGTTCAAATCTGCAGGCCCAGATGAACTGCATCCCAGACTGTTGAAGGAACTTGCTGACGTACTCGCAGAACCACTTGCCATCATTTTTGAGAAACCTTGGATTATAGGGGATTCTGTTGTAGCAGGAGTGGGGAGAAGGAGAAAGGAAGATGGGAAGGAAGGGTGGAGAGGGAGGAGGAGGAGGAAGAGGAGGAAAGGTAAAGGCAACCGTCACCCCCAGCAGCAAGAAGCCATAATAATAAGTGGTGACAGGGGGGGAAACGACAACCACCACTGCTGGGGAAGCAAGAGAGGATGGCGGCGGCAGCAGGAACAGCAGTGGGGGAAGGCTGCCACTCCCGCCTGCCCGGCTACTTCTCTGCCCAGAGGAAGCTCACGCAAGCTGCTTTGCCCTGCTGCACCGATCAGTCATGCTGCCCACCCAGTAGTGAGGCAGCGGTGGGCGGCATGCAGGCAATGCTGCAAAAAGTCCAGGCTGCTGCTACTACTCCTCTGGCTGTGGCAGCTACAGCCCCATTGCCCGCCGCTTGTTGCCCTCCACTGCTGTTGGGGGTTCAGTTTTGCTTCACTCCCCTCTTCTTTCTCCTCCTCCTCCTCCTCCATGCAGACTCTCTTGCTAGCCGACTGGAGAAGGAAGGTGGTGGAGGAGAAGAAGGCAGAGCAGGAGGCAATTGCAGCGATGGGGGCAACACCGCAGCTTTTTTCCCCTCAGCTAGCAAGGCTGCCTTTTTGCAAAAACGGTTCAGGTTCAAGTGGGTGGGAACATTGGTGTGTATGTGTGTCTCTCTCTTGGAACGACAGGTTTTCAAAGTGCTATAAGCACACTGCACAGCATATGAAAAACACGCTTCCCTGTGATCTCCTCCTCCTCCTCCTCCTCCATCTTTAGCATGTCATTTCCTCTACTTTGTTGTGCATGCACCCGTTTTTAAAAATTATCACGGCACTCCGCAAATCCTTCATTCAGCTCACATGGTGTCTGCTCCCTCTCCCTGTATAATCCTTGTTGGCAAAATAGGCAGCATGTCAGTCTCATAGTCAGGAGGTTGTGAGTTCAAGGTGTGCATGAGGCAACCTTTTCTTTCATCATTTTTAGCATTTTAACATTTCCTCCCCCTCCTCTTCCCCCGCCCCAAAAGACTTATGTTTGTTATTTAAGATACTAAACTAAGTAGATGATACAGGATTCCAGCCAATAGTTTTTAAAAGTCTACTTTCTGTTTCAAGGTGGCACTTTTCTAACTGATCAAACATTGCATCCAAGCAACCGTTAATGGCTTTCCTGTTTTTTTCCTTGCCTTATAAAGATCAGAGCAATTTACCCACCCGCATTCACCCCTTTGGGAGCAAAAAGGGATTTTAATTGTACTGCCAAGGAAGAAGAGGAGGGTGGAGGAAATGCTAATATCCTAAAAATGATAAATGAAGAAAGAAAAGTTTGCCCCATGTGAGCCTCACGCTCACGACCTCCTGATTATGAGACCAACATGCTACCTACTTTGCCAACAAGGATTATACAGGGTGAGGGAGAAGAACACTATATGAGCTGAATGAAGGATTTGTGGAGTGACACTCCTCTTTGTTATAAAAAGAGGTTTCTGGTTATTTAAATACACAGAGCCTCCCAATTTGAATAGTTTGGCATATTTGACAGGTCAGGGAAACCAAGGGTTGATAGCAGACCAGGGATGGGAAGGAACAAGGGGTTCAAAGCAGCAGGGGAGGAATACATTTATTTTTAATGGTAAGGAAACATATTAAATGCATTAAATGCAAGTATTGGTAAATTAACCAGCCATGAAATTTTGCAAATTTGGGTTAAAAAGTTAACTGGATAACTCGGGAATGAAGTTATTAGCCTCTGAGTCCACCGGAAGTTGAATGCCAGGAAAGCAGGAGGAACAACAGATGGGAAACTGTGTGCAGAGCAGACACGCCCACTCCTGCTGCGTGTGCTCACATCATCTTGTCGCAATTGTGGAAAGTTACTACTGCACAGTAAATCATGTTGGTTTTACATCAGAATTACTTTTATTGACACCCAGCACCTGTGAATTAAAAAAAAAATGCTACAAGCACCGAAGGGGGCCGATGTCATCTGATCAGAATAGTTTCACTTCCGATACTGTTACTGAAGCATAGTGCAACAACAGGTTGTGCAGTATTCCTCTAAATAAAATGGCAGAAAAGGTATTTATTTGGCTACACAGATGACAAAGTATTGGGTCTCCTAACCCCTTGGTACTTAAACCTTCATGGCAGGCATGCCAATTCTTGTTCTCAATGCATTACATGCACTTTTTCTAATTGTTGCTTCAGAGGTTAGATGGAAAGTACTAGAATCCCTCCTCCACCTCTGAAAGGTAGCCAGCCTTTCAAAAACTGGCTATCTAAGAAAAGTCCTAGGAAGTACGGTCTCTCAGCTATGTGAGATGCAGCGCAATGCAAAATTCTGAAGGGTGAAGGTGTGAGACTAGCGGATGAAAACAGAGGTCCTTTAAATGTCCAAAACACTAGCTGCAAGGAGAAGGTAAACCAGGATGAGGGAGTTTTATTGTAAATGAGGGGGTTCATACCTTGTTTATCTTATTATAAAAGGAAAAATAAAATTCCAGGAGAGAAACTATTTGATCTTCCTGAAAATTCTTCATTTTTTGACTAAAATTCAACAGTGTTAAACATTTTTAAATACATTAAAACCACTTTACTCTGCTGGATTGTATCTGAAGAATTTTCAGGAAGCGAAGGGCAACTAAAATGGTGAAAGGTCTGGAAACCATGCCTTATGAGGAGAGACTTAGGGAGCTGGGTATGTTTAGCCTGGAAAAAAGACGGTTAAGAGGCGATATGATAGCGCTGTTTAAGTATTTGAAGGGATGTCACGCTGAGGATGGAGCAGGCTTGTTTTCTGCTGCTCCAGAGACTGGAACACGGAGCAATGGGTGCAAGCTCCAGGAACAGAGATTCCACCTCAACATGAGGAGGAACTTTTTGACAGTAAGAGCTGTTCGGCAGTGGAACGCACTCCCTTGGAGCGTGGTGGGGTCTCCTTCCTTGGAGGTCTTTAAACAGAGGCTGGATGGCCATCTGTCAGGGATGCTTTGATCAAGATTTCCTGCGTGGCAGGGGGTTGGACTGGATGGCCCTCGTGGTCTCTTCCAACTCTGCAATTCTATGATTCTATGATTCTATGAACTTGTTCCTCTCATTAAGGGGTAGCTGTGTTGGCCATGCAGCAAAACTCCACATTGTCTCAACTCGATTTCGCCAGGAAGTAGGAATGGCCTCTGCCTGCATGAGACCCCTCACCTGAACAACACAAGAAACATCTGAAACAGCATGTAGGCCTGTGACTCCAACTCCACTTTCCTTTCTTTATTTTTAAACATCTTTTTGCCTGATGAAGCCATTAGAGCTTCGAAAGCTTGCATCATGTGTTTTGCATTTGGTTGGCTAATAAAGGTATCACTTTTTGTGTGTATTTTATCTCCTGTAATCTTTCTGTTTACTTTACTTCACCTTTGTACTGAACTAAGTAGGTATGGACAAATTGATTTATATCCAGTCCATGTATTTTCACATGTATTTTCATAAATCTGTTCCATATCATGTCCACACCAGCATGTAAATTGCTTTAACATGCACATTAAAAATCTCATTTATAACATATGAATTTAATATACAATTTTGGAGTGAAGAATTACATTGCAAAATTCAGAGAAGTTCATCATCTGAAGAACAGCTGGATCCTGATCTTCACATTAGTCCAAAAAGTGGTAATTAAGTCAGATCACTTAAAAATGCAGACTGTATGAAATTCTTCCCCATTCCTAGAACAAGCCACACAGAGAAGTTGAGCTAGTAAATGCCAGTGCTGGATTTTAGTCTTTAATCCCAAATTCTTCTCTCACCCTCTAATCTGTGAGAACCAAGAGTTAACATTTCTTCATCTATCTCAGATACCTTAGTATCCTCTTTCTGTCTAAACTTCTCATACAGCTTACTAAAAACAAATGAAACGTGACATTTAACCTGTTTTAATATATGTTTCTTAATTGCATTTGTAATTACCCTGTCCTTCTCGGAGCTTGGAAAAGAATATAATTATTCCCAGGGAGTGTATAATCTAGATTCTAGGTAATAGTCATCTTGAACAGCTCATTTCAGAGACAAAGCTATGTTGGGTCATTCCAGATTATTCTGTGATAGAAACTACTGCCTCTGACATATTAGGAGTTAATGTGGTGAGAAGGAGGGTCATTCTGTTTAAAAACCAATTATAAAAAATAGCCAGAATCCTGTATCAGGTTATACTTAACTAAGGACTTTTTTAGACGGGGTAAAAAAAAAAAACACCCATGGAGGTCAGGAAGAGGATGGTGCTGTCCTGCTTCCAGCACTCCATTTCAGCTGTGCCATGCTCCTCCCATCCTTCGTTCATTCTGCCTCCGTCCTGCTTTCATTTTGCCTCCACCGCCTTTTATTGATGGAAGTTTCTGTTAATAAAAAGCAGCAGAGGCAAAACAAAAGCAGGACAGAGGCAGAATGAACGAAAGATGGGAGGAGGATGGCATCGTCTGAAATGGAGTGCTGGACGCGGGACAGCACCATCCTCCTCCTGACCTCCATGGTGTTTTTTTACCCTATCTGAAAAATTCCTAATTTAACTAAGTAACTTCTCCTGACCCGACCCCCAAAACCTGATGGAAATGTCATTCAGCCATGCTCTGATCATGAGCAGAATGACCTTCCTTTTCTCCATGCCGCTAATGCTTAGTAAAGTAACTGTATACGTAACTTTTATGTATTAATGATCACTACTTAGTCACGACTTTGACACTATTGCCGCAATTATAACTCAACACCACCACCCCCGCAAACTACTTTACTGGGCATCAGCCACATGGGGAGAAGGCGGTACATTCTGTTGATGATCAGAGCATGGTTCAATGATGGTTTGGGGGGTGGGGTGGGCCAGGAGAAGTTACTTAATTAAGTATAAGCCGATACAGAATTCTGACCCATTTCTCTCAAATGCATTTAATGAATGCATTTCATACAAGTTATTTTATTAAGGCTTTTGTCCATTTATGAAGAAAATCACAGCATAGATCATAGATTAAAGACATAAAAACTTGACCATCCAAATTCAGCATCTGTCTCCTATGCTAACACAAAGAAAGTTGGCTAGAAGAGCCATGCGTTTTTCTCCTGCAGTGATAGATAGCTATAACCCCAGTTTAGCACTCTGTTCTGAGGAGGAGAGTTTCGATACCTGCATGGGATTCCTAGCTTGCAATGCCTAATTTCAACAGAGAAGGGGGCTTACCGGCTTGATGGAAGGGCCTTCAGCAGACCGGCCGGCGCCCCCGCAGCCCCCGCTCCAGGTGGCATCCTCGCGGCCGCATGGAAGGCGAGGGAGCCACCATGTCTGGCCTTCTTCTTCCCAGCTGCCCCAGCGACCCGGGAGAGAGAGGGAAAGGCAAGTCAGTCGGGGTGAGCCAGCATCGCCCCGATTAGTTGAGCAGGGAGAGGGGGAGGGACATCCGACCATATTTCAGGCACGGCCGGATGACGTTGAGGCCTGCGCCAGGACTGGTATAAAAGCCGGCCCCCAGGCGCAGAGCCCTCAGTGGTTCAAAGGAGCTCAAGACCCACCCACCCTTCCTGTGATGTATGCTTTATGTATCGTTGTCGCAATTTGCTAGGCGAACGGCATAGGTCCTGATCCAGGTAAGCATGGAATGAAAGGGGGTCTCCATCAAGTTTAAGTTCAAGTTCACAGAGACCTCCCCCTTCCACCGATGGTTAATTGCTTGTTTTCAGGGGAGGGGAGAGCATTGAGCGGGATGGCTCAGCTGGGGGCTCTCTCCTCCAAGAATAGTCGGCAGCGGCCGACGGCGGCCATTGCCCAACACAGGGTTGGCCAATGAAGGGATCTGGACCCATGCAATAGTGCCAACCATTTGCATCCATTAGCAAGTTGCAGCCTTTTATTCCCAATCAGTATCTTCATCATATATCCTCATATTCAATCATTTTATTATACTAATCTGTCTCTCTCTCTCTCTGGCTTTTCTTCGCAGACGAAGATTCAGGAAGGACTCATCCCACGCTTTCTGCAGGCGCGCTGATGACTAAAAAGGCCAATCCGAGATAAACAAGTCCGGTTGCAAAAAGCACAGCAGAAGGTCTCCTTGGGTGATGTTTTTGGGTTGTGATTCTTTCTGCGTTGTCGTTTCTCTTCAAACAATAAGGGATTAGGTACAGATTAGTTCACGACGAACTAATCTGTACCTAATCCCTTATTGTTATTTGTACTCAATACAATTGTAATGCAATTTGGAGTTGTCTGTGTATTCATTGTGATGGGGGAGCGGGGAGTATGGTCTGGTTCCGCAAGACAGACCTGTTAGGCTCCTTCTGTTGGAATGCACAGGACAACACAAATGCTCAGGTGTGCATAGTTGCATGCACAAGAATCTCAGTGGTGAGGGTGAGTAGGTTCTCTCTGTCTATAACCAGGGTTTAAGAAACTTTGATTAGCTCAGGCAATTATGTACCTGGAATTGAAAACAGGAAAAGTCAGATCATCTAGAGAGAGAACATAAAACATGCTGGTGTGTTGATTTCAATTTGGGTTTTTTCCCCCCAGCTAATCCAGGATGATTTGGATGAAGAGGTTCAAAGGAGTCCAAGCCAAGGAAGTCTTCACTTCTGATACAAGCAGCCCAGTGAGTTCAAGGGACCTGGTAGGATTCACATGGTCCATGGCAGCACAGGCACTCTGCTAACCTCTGCCCTCAACACACTTCCTGAAGATGAGCAGAAAGAAAGCCATTTGTTCATTTTATTGGCTTACCAAAACGCTTCAGAATCAAAAGAAACAGAGTGACATTAATTCAGGTTCTGAAGGTAGAGTGCCTGAGTGTGATTTTATTTTTCTCCTTCTTTTATTTTAAAACAGTGTGAAGGGTTGAGAGTTTTTGGAATGGCCTGTCAAAGGAACCAAAAACTCACTATACATGAATTTGGTTAATCTGTGTTTTATCTTTTCCTTCCCATCTATCACACTGACCTTCTTGGGAAGTGTTTTCAGTGTTTCTTTAGTTTAAGTGAACCATGCTATGCAAGCTGAGGAACCAGAGCAATAATTGTGTTCTGCAGTGTACCAGCATGTATATTCTCGCTCTATAAAACTATAGAAGGGAATTAGGAATGTTCCTTACACAATACACTGTGTGTCTGTGAGTGTGTGTGCCCACTGTGTGTGTGTGTGTGAGAGAGAGAGAGAGGTGTATATACATGCATGCGTGCACACACACAAAATTCTACAGTGTGAATAAATTATGCAAATCAAGCAAACCTACTTGACATAATTCTACTTCTGTGGTTCAGCTTTTGAAAAGATTTGCAGGGAGGGCAAAAGCAAAGAGTAAAGGAGCAGTAAATCTGAAGAGGTGTACCTAAGAGCACCAGCTGGGTGTGGAGAAATGAGAAATGAAGAACAAACTAGGTAGGGCATTGAAGTCTTCAGATACAATAAATGGCAAAATAAATATTCCATTATATTATCATAGAAAAGCGACATCACTATTTTATTTTCTTACTGCTTTCCACTTTAATGAGCTTTATCATCTTTCTGTGTTCTCCACAAACCAAGAAGTGGTCAGGCATGAGGCCCAGATATGAATAAACAATACCATGAACTATACTAATGCTATAAGCCTGAGTTCAGGCCCAGTGGGCTTTACTCTGCCACCTATCAGGGAGGTCTCACTTCCTCTTGGTAGGGTGCAGCAACAGGTATCCAGGTCTTGTGTTATGGGCCCAGCAATCAGGTTTCTGTCTGAAATTATCTAGATGGAGTTGATCTGTTGATCAGAAGAGGGGGCAACAGGAGAGGAGCAGCCTTGGGGGGGATGAAGTGAATTTGCAAGGATGAGAAAGAATCGGGGAACTGGAGCAGGCAGGCAGGTCAAGAAAGAAGGGGAGCACAGACTCAAAGCCCAGAGTGTTCAGGGAGCAAGTTGCACAAAAATCAGCAGAGAGGGGGTGGCAGGAGAGGAGTAGCCTTGACAAGGATGAAGTGCATTAGAGGAGAAAATAACCGTAGTTTTCACAGTTAAGGTGAACAACTTTAGGGATTAATGTTCAAGGAATGCACCATTCTCCCCCTTTAAATGTTGAAGCTTACAAAATTGTGTAGTTTTAGTATAGGTTGTGCAACTTTGCCTTTGAGAGTTGCACTGTATTCCAACTATATAGCTTTTAAGGCTCTGAAGAGTTGACAAAGTTACCCTGTTTTGCTGTGCTGACAACAAAAAAGAAATTTCCTGCAAGTTGCAAAAATTTTCCAAGGTCTGTTTTTCTTCCTGCCAGTTTTTCCCAAGTGCTTGGAAACACCAAGTTTTGATCACATTTGGGAAATTGTCAAATAACCCATTCCATCCCTACTTTCCTGCTATGACACCCCTGAAGTGGTTCTGCACTACAACAAAGTGGCCAGAAGGGTTAGACTTGAAACAGATGGCCCATATACACTGCTAGTTGTAGCAGAATTAGCCCATATATTAGGTCGGTTTCCCAACCACCATGTCAACGTTCTACCTTTCACAGCAGACTCACTGGGAGCTTCAACACCTTATATATTTACACAGATATTGCATCAGATAGTCAAGGATGTCTGCATGCCTTTGCTATGCTGCTTGCCTGTGCAAGGGCAGAATACCAAATGTGTCAATATTTCTTATGACAAGCCACACTACATTCCTGTAGGCATACACCACATTGACACCATCACTGTTGAGATAAAAAGCCTTATCGCACTCCAAAGAAAAGCAGCAAAGCAGCAGGAATGTTATGTCTTTCCTGCTGCCTTATCACATGATGTCAGCATTCTTTCATTCTGATCCCATGGGGGACCGAGGTAAAAGCACATCTTTTTGCTAACCAGAAAAATCTGTTCCTGTTGCTTTTCTTCAGAGTGTGGTAAGAATTAAAGACAGATCAGTGCAAAAAGGTGCCATTTCATTTTGGAAAGGTGATTGTGAAGCTTCACTTCTAGCCAGAAGAGCCCTGCTTTTTTGTTGTTTGTTGTTGTTGTTAATAATAGTGATCTTGAAATCATACTGTTAAGACAAACAGAAGCTGCTTCAAATTGGCATTAGTGTGCATCAGTCCACATTTTCCCTTCGTATAGACAAACCCTCTGTCTGTTTTTAAAAAAACAAACACTGAGAACTTGAACAAGAGATAGAGCAACAAATAAGAACTTTTCCTCCGCCCGTTTTCCTCCACCTTTGTATCCCAACTGCTTGCTATTGCTTCTTACTCTGGGTCTGGCTTCCCTTTTGACTCTACAGGCTATTCTCCCATTGGTACAAGATCAATTCCACCACTTGTTCCATGCAGGCTGTAAGGGGAAGCCACCAGCAATGACTGCCATGCTCCTGGCAGTCTCACCAGGGACCTATTAAAGAAACTGCACTGGAGAGAGATGCCCTTTCCCCACACCACTGCAACCTCCATAGCAGACCATTCATGCAACTGGTGAAGGCTTACTGCACCTACTGCCCTGCTGTTCAGCCACTGGCCAAAGCACTGGAGCACTGCTAGGCTGATTTGTTTCCTAATCCCCCTTCCACATGTCTTTCCCTTCCAGGATCTCCTTCAGCCAGGATGCTGCTCAGTAGAAATATATTTTCAAAAGCCAAATGCCAAGTATGTATATCCACCAAATCTGAGGTGTAGAAAATCTCTTGGAAATAGGTGTGAATAGTTTGCTGATGACAGTAAATTATTTAGGCTGGGGGAGTGGAGTTGTAAAGCACTCCAGACTGGAGAAATGAACATTAAAATGGCAAATGAATATTCAGTGTAAACAAATATAAAGTGATGCATATTGGTGCAAAAAAAAAATTAATAATCCCAACTTCACATATATACTGAAGGGATTTATGGTGCCAGTGAAAACCAAGAACTGAATTGTGTGGCTGCAGTAGGTAGCCACAATATAGCTTGAGGAAAATGTTGATCCCATATTCACCCTCTGCAAAAAAGAAAAAAAAAATCTCTGTGCACAATTACAAAAGGAATCAGAAATAAAACTACCAATATTAGACCACCCTTCTTCAAAGCCGTGGTGCAAACACAATTGGAATATTGTGTGCAGTACTGAAACTACTGAATATGGGCTAGTTACAGATCTGTAATTGCAATACAGAATACCAGCGTGAGGATCCTGTCAGAACCCAATTCAGACAGATAATATAACTAGCATAAGATTGAAGCTGGATATGTGTACAGGTCTCAGTTATAGCCAGAAATGAGCCATGGGGGCGGGGGGGCACCAGTTTAAAGTCAAGCCTCTCTGGGTTTCCCCCCCCCTATATGCCCCCTCTCTTTCTCCCACAATCCATTCCATTCCAACTAGCAGATGCTTAGCCTTGAGTGTTCTCCGTTATCTCTCCTACTTCCCTAGGAACCTGTTAAACTCAACTCCTTGTTAGCACTGTTCTCCCCCTCCCCAACAATAAACAGGCCCAGTGTTCTAGCTCTAACATAGAGGCCTGAAGGGGAGCCTCAACCATGGCAGGAACCTGGGAAGCAGACCTCTTCTTCTGCCTACATTATACACAACAATGTCACTCAACTCTGAGGCATTGATCCAAAGGCCTAAAACATTGAGAGAAACTACCTCCAGAGCATATAAAGAATGCAAACAAAAATTACAGAAAACATTTACAGAAAAAATATTGTGGATGTTAGGGAAGGATGGCTCTGAGTAATCAATCATATAGCAGGTCTTTCTAATTTTGTTCCTCAAGTGCAAAATACTGGGGGTAGGCAACTGTGGTGAGGATCAATATTTGTTCCTCTGTTCTCCTGGTGGGCTGCATCACTACATTTTCATCGGAAAGTTGACCAAAAAATACTCTCTTGTAGAAGGCTTTTACTTACCCTTTTGTTTAAGAATGAATGAACAAAAAGAGAATGAAAAGTTGAAACGTGTTATAAGCAGCACATAGAGAGATTGCCAAAATGTGGAAATCACCAGAAGAATTTAGCTTTATTTCTTCATTAGAAATTCATGTTGAAGGTAAAGAATTCCTATAGAGCCTCCAAAGAATCAAAGACACTAGCAAATTTATTGAAATATGGTAAAAATTTATTGACGTTGCAAACAAAGTAGTATTCATGCCCTTCCCACCACAATATATACAATTCTGGTGAAGTTTAATTTCTGAAGCCTAATTAACATTTCTAATAGGCTTTCTGCACACTGGCCTCACAAAAACTTGCGTGACATGAAAAACCAAGAGACTGAATAAGCAGGCTATTAATACACTGGGGCTAAATCCACACTACACAAATAATCCAGTTTGAAGCTGGGTTATTTGCCATGGCTCCTTCCTATGAAATCCTGGGCTTTTTAGTCTGGTGCGGTCCGGGCTGGTTTAAGGGATTTTGGGGAGCCCTGCAATGCTTTATTTTGGGGGGCCCATATGTTTATATCAGGTCAGTGTAACCTAACCTATTCACAGTACAGGATATTTAGATTATTACACAATTTGTAACCAATAATATGTGGTGAGGGTCAGAAGCCTTCCTGCTAATAAAGTTTTTTCAGCAGGAGGGTTATGATCCCCCCGCCAACAATGGGGGCCTTGCGGCTGCAGGTACTACAAGGCCCTTAAACCGGCCCTGGGTGAGGTACCAGCACTCTTTGGCAGATAAGGCTACAGAAGTCAAAGGCTTTCATGGCCGGCATCCATAGATTTTCCTTGGGATTTTTTTCCAGGCTGTGAGGCCGTATTCTGGAAGAGTTTATTTCTGATGTTTTGCCTGCATCTGTCGCTGGCATCTTCAGAGTGAATGGAATGAATGGACTACTTCCTGCTATAATACAGAGGAGATTTTCAGACAGGCAAAAATCGCCCCTTGCCGCGCGAGCAGCCTCCCGAAACTGCTGCGCGGCAAGGGTCTTTTTCGGACGACGCTGTGCCTCTAGCGAAGCCGTCCGTGTCACTTCCGTGAAGCTTGGGACGGCTCCGCGTCATATTTCAATCATGGGCAGCCTCCGTGCTTGAAATATGACGCGGAGCCGTCCCAAGCTTCACGGAAGTGACACGGACGGCTTCGCTAGAGGCACAGCGTCGTCCGAAAAAGACCCTTGCCGCGCAGCAGTTTCGGGAGGCTGCTCGCGCGGCAAGGGGCGATTTTTGCCTGTCTGAAAATCTCCAGAGTCTTTAGTCAGGCATAGTCAGGAGAAGGGCAAATTCCTATACTTCTCTATTCCATTTTCATTCAATCAACCTTGACTATGAAATTCTTACAGCCATAATGTCTGCTTAGAAGCCCTCTACATGTGTCCAGTGGAATTTACTCCCAATCATAATAGACTGTATGCAACCTAGCCTTAGCTATTCCTGAGGGCTCAAATACAATAGAGGTTTTAAATCTTTTTTTAAGCCTGATCATTGTGCATTTCTGATTGATAATTCTTGGGGCACTTAACTGCACAGGAGTGTTTAGTTGTCAAATTTTGAATGGCTTTTCTTTTGCCTGTGCTACATTGGCTAACACAAAGGAGCCATAATGTTGATCTCTGTGTTGTGAATGATGCTGGAGACATATGCATCATGAGTTGCAAGACTTCCTTTGGTGTGGCTGCAATCCCTGACTGATGTGCTTTATTCAGGTTTTCTGCCCCCACCCCTTTGTGTTTTTCTGAGGGCTGGTTTACACAGCAGATTTATTGCGGCAACTTGTGTTTTAATTCTTTTCCACAGCTGTGCCAGTCAGGTTTTTTTTTTCTAATTATGCCGCTTTTACGTTCAGACTTGAAAAAGTGGGGGGGGGCGTGGCCTCCCAAGCAGACAAAGGCTGTATGGGGAAGGGCATAGACAGACTCACAGACTGCCCAAATAGCAGGGGGGGAGATCAAAGAAGTCGCTCTGTGTCTGTGTCTCTGTAAATCTGCCTGTAAATGAACTCACTCCATGAAGCAGAGGGACAGTAATCTCTCTGCTAAAAGACCTTGCTGCCATGCCATGGATCCTAAGGTGAACCTATCACAAGTTTTTCCAGCACGATTTGTTTAGTCAGGGTTCACAGACTTGCAAAATAGCAGAGGATTTTTGACTCTCCGTCCCTCAGTTCCCCCCTCTCTCGCTTGTGCTCTCTCTCTCTCTCTCTCTCTCTCTCCCCCAAGCAGAGCTGACAGATGGAAACTTTATGACTGAAAGGTCTTTGGAATCCTTTTTCTTGGCAGATCTTCTGCAAAATAGCAGAGAGGATTTTTCAAAGTTTCCTGATGCTACTGAACATAGTCCCTCTCTTTTAAGCCTGCCCCTTACATCACAGAAACCAATCACAATGCAGATCTGATGCAGCCCTTAGTTTACACTGCCAATAAAGCACTGCATTGCAAATATGCCAGCAAAAGTAGCAACATCCCCTGGCACGCTATATTTGGGTGTTTTACTTTCCCCCCTTCTGAATGAGGCGATGCTGTGCTGCGATCCATGGGAACTATGAGCTATCTTAGCGGTATATTTAGAGGAATATTTGCCCATGTAAACGACCCCTGAGTTATGTATTTCCCCTGTCCTCCCAGGCTGAGCAGATGCAGGATATGGCAGCTATGGCATCAGCATAGTGGCAGCATATATCTCTGACCCTTCCCCTCTTTATTGGCATATAGGATTACTTGGTTGTTGCTGCTGCTATTTCTCAGTGTGTTTCTCCTTTAAGCAGCCTTGGCCCACACAAGTGACTTTGTGCATCTGATGAACTTACAAAGAATCAGGAGACTGGAAAACTCATATCTCATCCTGAAACAGGTTTTCTGTGTCCCAAAATTTGATTTTGAGCTTGGCTTGGATGAACTTCACTGCTGTCAAGAATGGTATAACACCATACTGTACTCTTTGGACAGTTAACATGGTTCTACCTCACACTTCTGAGTATTATTACATGGGAATCACATTTCAAAACTGGTATCATTCTAAAAACGTTGCCCCTTTTTCAGTTTTAGAGAAAAATATCCATAGGGGGGACAAGACACACATTGGAAACTCTTTAATGCAGTGTAGATGTGTAAATAGCTATTGCTTAAAACAATTTGTAAGCCTCTCTGATAGCCTTGTGGCTAAAGAGCGGGGTATAACTAACTAACTAAAAAAAAAAGTTTGTCATAAACCCATCAACTCTCATTTCTCAGCTACTAGCGATCACTAGGAAAGTCACCATTTCCTTTGTTTAACTGTGGGAAATCCATCTAAGCTTTGTTTCAAAGCTCAAACACCCCTTTAGGACACGAAATAGGGTATAAATATTAGCCCCAAATAATAGCCAAGTGTGCTACAGTTGGACACCATCACTCTGTGAGAAAGCTATGCCACCCTCAGCTCTAAGTCTAAGTCTCTCTGCTGTATGAAACACTACTCTTCGGGACTGGTAACTACCTCCCATATATCCCGATCTACTCCTCTATCCAACCTTTCTGCCTTAAAACTCCTTGTTGGCCTTGTATGCTTCTTGTGAGCATGAGCGTGTATGAATGCTCCCGTGTCATTTTCAAATAAAAAGCATTTTATTTCACTTTAACTCGGAGTCTCTGCAGTTAGTACCAAGTAAAAAGTCCTGTACATTACATGACCTCTCGCAGCCATCTATTTGAGCTATAATATTTCCCCCAATTAATAACTTGATTTTGACATCATAAGTCGACCCCATGGACCACCATACATTCAGGTAACACGAGTTATCACCCATCCCATATCTGTGCATTTCATTATTTTCTGCCTAATTGTAGTATCTTACACCTCTCCCTGCTGAAATTCATTTTGTTAGTTGGCCCAGCTTTCTGATCTGTTAAGGTCATTTTGAATTCTGATCCTGTCCTCTGGGCTATTAGCTACCCCTCCTAATTTGGTTTCATCTGCAAACTTGATAAGCATGTGCTCTATTCCCTCATCCAAGTCATTGATAAAGATGTTTTATAGCACTGGGCCCAGGACAGAACCTGGTGGCACCTCAAACAAAACAAAACAAAACAAAACAAAAAACCTCCAAAGAAGGAGACTCCACCAAACTTCAAGGCAGTGCATTCTATTGCCGAACAGCTCTTGCTGTCAGGAATCTCTTCCTAATGTTTAAGTGGAATCTCTTTTCCTGTAGCTTGAATCCATTACTCTGTGTCCTAGTCTCTGGAGCAGCAGAAAACAAGCTTGCTCCATCCTCAGTATGACATTCCTTCAAATATTTAAACACAGCTATCATGTCACCTCTCAACCTTCTTCTCCAGGCCAAACAGGCCCAAGCCACTCCTCATAGGGCATGGCTTCCAGACCCCTCACCATTTTGCCCTCCTCTGGACATGCTCCAACTTGTCAATATCCTTTTTGAATTGTGGTGCCCAGAACTGGACACAGTATTCCAGGTGAGGCCTGATCAAAGCAGAACAGAGTCCAACTATTACTTCCCTTGATCTAGACAGTGTACTCCTATTGATGCAGCCTAGAATCACATTGTATTTTTTATCTGCTTCATTACACAAGCTGACTCATGTTCAGTTTGTGGTCCACAAAGACTCCTAGATCCCTTTTATATGTACTGCTGCCAAGCCAGGTGTCACCCATCCTATATCTGTGCATTTCATTTTTACTGCCCTAGGGTAGTATCCTACATTTCTCCCTGCTGAAATTCATTTTGTTAGTTTTGGCCCAGCTTTCTAATCTGTTCGGGTCATTTTGAATTCTGATGCAGTCCTCTTGGGTATTAGCTACCCCTCCTAATTTGGTGTCATCTGCAAACATGATAAGTATACCCTCTATTCCATATTCCAGTCATTGATAAACATGTTGAATAACACTGGGCCCAGGATAGAACTCTGTGGCAGGATGAAGAGGAGCCATCAGTGAGCACCCTTCGGTTGGTCAGCCAGTTGCAAATCCACTGCTCAGCTGCTTTGTCTAACCCAGATTTTATCATCTACAAGCTTGTATTGCGAGAGGGAAAGAGAGATCAGATTAATCTGGCATGACTTCTTTTTAAATAACCCATGTTGACTTTTAGTGATCATGGCATCCTTTTCTAAGTGCTTACAGACTGTTTAATGATCTTCTCCAGAATTTTTCCTGGTATTGATGTCAGGCTAACTGGGCAGTAATTGTTTGAGTCCTCTTTTCCCACCTTTTTAAAGATGGGGACAACATTTGCTGTTCTCCAGTCTGCTGGGACTTCTGTTCTCCAGGAATTTTCAAAGATTATTGCCTGTGGTTCCTTGCTAGGAAAGATTATTGCCTGTGGTTCCTTGCTAGGAACAAGAATTATAGAATAGCCACATATCTGGAGCTTCTCTCTCTACTCTCGCCCCTCATTGCTGAGTCCACAGTACATACAAGATGCTCCATATAAGATACTAATCAACTGCTAGCTCACAGCATGGATATGTCATCAGACTAATCTCATAAAACGTAGTCTTGCAGGGGTTCCCGGGCTGTGTTTGACTCCAGAAATTAACGAGCAGTGCCATTTGTAACTACAGTATTAATTCAAAGCATGTATCAGTGATCTTGTTATATCCAAAAAGCCTAGGATCCATAGGATACAGGTTGCATGCTTATAGGGTCTATAGGTTTAACTGGTAAGAAATGACACAGGTTTTGATCATGCAGAGAGACTATTTCCATGTTTAAGCTCTATCTAGAAGACCTGATCAGTGCACGGAATTTGGGAATGAGGCCAGATGTTATCTGTATAGAGCAGCCTTTCCCAAACTTTTTACCCTGGAGGAAGCCTCGAAATAATTTTCAGGTCTCAGGGAACCCCTGCATTAAAAATACTATTGTTGTGTGCCTTCAAGTCATTTCTGGCTTATGGTAATCCTAAGGCTTGGGGTTTTCTTGGCAAAATTTGTTCAGAAGAGGCTTGCCTTTGCCTTCCTATGTGGCTGAGAGAGAGTATGACTTGTCCTAGGTCACCCAGTGGGTTTCCATGGCCAAGCAGGGATTCACATCCTGGTCTCCAGAATAGTAGCCCAACGCTCAAACCACTACACCATGCTAACTCTCTAAAACATCTGTCTATCTATCTATCTATCTATCTATCTATCTATCTATCTATGGATTTTAAAAAACCCTCCTGTGGAACCCTAGGATTCAAGGGGATTCTGGTTTAGAAATCCTGGTAGTATAGAGTAAGATAGCACTACTTAAGGCATTCGTTTCTTACTTCAGTGGCAAAGCAGGTTGGTAAACTGAGATTATCAGACGTCCTTAATACCCCGGGACAGGGACACCCCAGGGATACCCCAGGGACAGGATCGAGAAAGGGCTTCCTTTTCAGATGACACCTTCCTTGTCCCGGTATGCTCCTGTGCTGCTTCTGTTCCCTTCCTTTTTTTTTAATTGACTGCCAAAAGCCGTCAATAGATCACCTGTTCCATTTCTGAAATGGAATCACAGGTGGGCAAATCTGTGGCGCGATCTGGGAGGTTTGTGCCTAACACTTCAGGTTGCGTTCAGGACATCCAGGTAAGTGACAGCTTTTTTGTACCCTGTCCTGTTTACTTGGGGTGTTTTTGTGCTTTGCTTTACTTTTTGACGTTTAGTTTTGTTTATATTTTTAAATTTCCTGCGCAATGCTGGTCTTCCTGTAAGGTCCTAGATGGTAAGTACAGAGCACTTCAGGTGGTGATCCGGACATCCAGGTTAAGTGATAGCCTTTTTTGTAACTCCCCTGTTTAGTTGTGTGTGGGTTTTTTTAAAATTATGTTCTTGGTTTGACTTTTGTGTGTGTATTCTTGCCTTTAACTTTGAATTTCCCACGTAATCGTTCTCTCGTGAGAATGGCTGGGATTTGCTTTACAGGAAGTGAATGGAGCTCTCTGAGAGCTCCATTCATGCATCGGCTGCCGGATGGGAGGGGAGGACTTTTTATTCCGCTATCAAGGTAAGTGTCTGATTTTTTTTTAATCTGTTACAGGGATGGGAGTGGGGCAGAAATTAGAAGGTGAGATGGGGATGCTTTATTTGTTCATTTAGTCCCTGTCTGATAATCCCCTGAGTGATATGGTAGATCTAGCTTTCTGTTTTAACTTTTACTACAGAAAAAGTGTCTAGCATTTAGTGTCTGATAAGGTGGATGTGGGAATGCTGTCTTTTCATTTCCATAGCTGATATGATTCCTACATGGCAGAAAATCCATATTCCATGCCAAAGCTCATGCGCAGTGCGTGTGCTCCCCCATTTAATGCACCTGATATCAGTATCTTGTTTCACTGCAAGATTCAAAAGATCAGATGTTGAGGGTTTAAATGAATTTTCTTCATCATGGATCTTGAGCCATTTGTTAAGTTCTGTGCTAATCAGATTGTCAGTTATAAACCTGGGAATAATAATTTTGTTCAAATAGCATGGGAGCATGAAACACTGTGAGAACACATTACTTACTGTCTACGAAACAGAAAGAATCACTGCCTTTGTCTCAGGTTATAGCTACAAGCTCTGTATAGACAGGCTCATACCAACACACTGTTTATCAAAGCTGCCCTGAGATGGCAGACATTGCTCTCTCTTCTGTTCTGTAATATACACAGATAATACACAGAACTGCCATGACACATCAGATCACTGATTCACAGTGGCTCAATACAGAACTGTATTGTGAGCTGTTTAATACCTATTTCACCTTCCAGTCACCTTGCCAGCCTTGGGAACTAGGAGAGTGAGCCAGCCCACCACAAAATCTCACCTTACTCCTGTGTAATGCCAGGTCAATTAAAAATAAAGCATATACAATCTATGATCTCCTCAAGGATGAGCAGGCTGACCTGGCATGCTTCACAGAAACAGTGGCCCGACATTGGCTCAGGTTCTCCCAGCTGGGTACTGTGTTAGTCAGCAGGCATGGGAGAGTGGGCGGCAGTGGAGTTGATGTGGTCTATAAAGACCATCTTAATCTGACCAGATTACCTGTCAAGCTATATCAAGTCCATCCTTTCGTAGGTCAGTAACATGAGTACCCAGCTTGTGGGGGCAATTAGCTAACACACATTGGACATTGCTTAGTGCCTAGCACACTATAAAAACAAATGGAGTGTAGATGTGTAAAGTGCTATTGCTTAACAACTTGTAAACTGCTCTAAGAGCCTTTGTGGCTGAAGAGTGGGGTATAAATACCTAAAATAAATAATAAATAAATGTGTTTCCCTGAGTCTGAAAACCAGGGATAGACTGGGGATTCTATTAGTGTACCATCCACCCTGCTGTCTGTCCTTGGTATACAGAGACTCTCAGGGTGCTGAAACGGAAAAGATGATGACTAGAGTGCAGATGATAGAAAACTCGACTTCTATGTGACAAGACATAGAATCATAGAATCATAGAATGATATAGAGAACATCTTCATTCCTATAGGGTGGCAATATGTGCAGCAAAGAAAGCTTTGTGAAGTTGAAGGCTTTCACAGCTGGCATCCATAGGTTATCTGTGGGGTTTTTTTTCCAGGCTGTGAGGCCGTGTTCTGGAAGAGTTTATTTCTGATGTTTCACCTGCATCTGTGGCTGGCACCTTCAGAGAATGCCAGCCACAGATGCCGGTGAAACATCAGAAACAAGCTCTTCCAGGACATGGCCTCACAGCCCAGAAAAAAACCATGGAAAACCTATGAAGAAAGCTTTCTTCTCTGCACACATTGCATCTTCAAATTCATGACCAGGATGGTGAGAGGTGTAAATCAGGAACCCTCCCCCGAACCCAATCTTGGAACCTTCAGTAGCTCACTGTGATGCTTTTAATGACCATTTCACAGATAAAATCTCTCAAGAGCTGACTTAGATGCCATCATTGGAGCAGAAATCAATAATGGGGTGTCCAGCAACTCTGTGAGTAGATCAGTTTCAACTGGTGAGTATTGCTAAACACGCTGTCTGAATTTAAAACAGTATTAAAGATCTATCTCTACCTGCAGGCCTACCAAGTTGATTTTAAACTATGAATTTTTAATTGGTATTTTAAGTATATCGATATATAATGTAATGTTTGTTTTAATCTTATGTGTTTTAACCTATGTGTTTAAATTATTTATATTTAAGTTATATATTATATTTTAATTCATGTTGTACCTTCAGCTTTGGGGAGAAATGGATAGGAAATAAATTTTAGTGTTGTTTTTGTTGTCAGGTTTTTCAGTTAGCTATCAATTTATTTCCAGGGTCATCACATGCTGAGAAGCACTTCTTCATGAGCCCATGGCAATTGGTACTGTAAGCCTCACTACATATCCCATTATTCTGATATCAAAAACTGCAACCACTGTATATTTATTTATTTTTATTTTATTTATTTATTTATACTGTGCTCTTCAGCCACAAGGCTATCAGAGCAGCTTACAAATTGTTTTAAGCAATAGCTATTTACACATCTACACTGCATTAAACAGTTTCCAATGTGTGTTAGCTAATTGCCCCCCACAAGCTGGGTACTCAATTTACCTCAATTTGGGATCAATGTTTAATTGGCTTAATATTAACTTGGCCAGTAAACCAGGCTATCCAAGGGCTGATGGAAAAACAGGAGTCAAACATGTTTCATGCGTGTACTCTGCCAAGGACGTGGGCCTGCCAAGTTATCCAAACACTCACACCTTTATGATAATCATGAATCGCTCCTTTGTGAAACAAGGAGACTCTTCCTGTAACATGCAGGACTTGACTGACAGCTGTCTGACACATTGGATTGATTTTATTGCTTTGCAAATCAGAAACCCACCTCCCCATTCACTAGGCAAAAGAAAAGTGCCTGTCAATCACTTGATACCAGATCACCCCTATTTCCTAGTTCCTGACTGGTTCAGAAATCCTTTGTTCATGCAATTGAGAGTTCTCTGAAGACAAATGTCCAAGGTGCAACTTCAAAGGAATTTTCCTTATAGCCCCCCCCCCTCGAAAACTCAAGTTATTTGGTTCAGAGCCCCCTTCTTTCTAAATCCACACTGCTCCATTCCTTAATACCCCCCCCCTTCTCTCTTTCCTTCCAAATCCTCACTAACACCTCCTGAACTTCTGGCCAGCTTCCAACTGACCTTAGACACTCCCTCCCTGCTTCCATAATCCTAAACTTCCCCTTCTTAACTTTCTCCCTCCCCACTTTCTGTTGCTGCCACTTGAGAGTAACAACGGCTTCTCCGAGGAGACCCAACTGCAGAAGCAGATGCAGTATCACCCCAAGAAGCCTCAGCCTAATTCCCTTTTCTAACTATTTCTTGCCGTACTCTGGTAGCCTTGTTTGCTTGTTTAATGAATGCGTGTCATGTGTGAATGCTTTACTTAGGTCAATAACATTTCATCGGTTATTTTGGGATACCTGATTACTGTGTTTTTCCTGCCTCTACCCGTATACATAGAGTAAAGATCTCATAAGTTACACAACCTCTCGTTTTGCCATTTGAGACATTATTCCCTTTGATCACTTTCATTAGTGGATTTTTTATGGACATGAGTGTTTTGTGTAACATATGGAATAATTAAATAAGGGCTTGACTGCATAGGGGGTTAAAAATCCAGATGAGATTAGGACTACTTTGGCCTGCAGCCACAGAGCATGAAATTTGGACTACTTTCAGTGCCATACCTGCCAAAGCCTGAATCTGTGATGGGTTTTACTTGGCCTCCATTCAAAGCTGTTACACATGCTTGACTCTGAGTTCTAGGAAAAGCGAAGTGCCAACAGTAGTCAATCTCCCCCAGTCAGAATGGCTGTCCTGAAGCTGCTCTCCTTCTTCTCCCTGGCAGGGAACTAGCCTGGAGACTGGCAGGAAACTTGTTGTCCAGAAGCTGCTCTCCTTCTCTCTGGCAGGAGTCACCCTCTCTGAAGCCAGAATGAGTGGCTAGCCTCGCAATGGTGGGGTGGGCACCTGTTTGGACTTCAGAGTGGGAGACTACCACTGGTGCTTTGCTTTTCCCGCAGCTCAGAGGGCCGATTGTGCACCAGAAAAGCAAAGCCCCAGTGGTAGGCACCCTCTCTGAAGCTAGAATGGGTGGTTAGCCTCGTGATGGTGGGGCTTGCTGGGGGTTCTGACCTCAGAGAGAGTGACTATTGCTGGGGCTCTGCCTTTGACATCAGAAGTGGCACTGAGGAGAAGGGAAATGGCAGTGCCTCAGGCAGCACTTGTCCTTCCTCTCCTCTCCAGCTCCCCAACCCCAAATCCAGTGTGGATTTGGATTGTTCACACAGCACTTTTCTCCAGAGTTTTCAGCAAACTCCAGAGAAAGCTATGAGTTTTCTAAAACCCAGATTAAGGGGGTATTTCCCGAGACTGGTGTGAATAGGGCCATACATTGTGTGCCACTTTTGTACCAGATTTAGGGGAAAGGCCACACATTGTGTAGCATTATTAGGTTGGATTCAGGTGGGATTCGGGGGTTTCCACTGGTGTAGAAAAGCCCTAAATTGTCCTTTTTAGATAACCCATTAGCCTCTTAAAATAATTGATCATAGTGGCTATTAATAATGAATGGATGGATGAATGTCTTTATTGAGGGGATAGACCAGCACAGGCTATTAATAATGAATAGATTTCATGGGAAAGAATCCACTTCATTATATATAAAATATCCAGAAATATGTATTCTAGAACAGAAATATGTATTCCAGAAAAACCTAACTTGGTTTTTCATCCAGTTAGGACCTAAGGAAGCTTAAACTGACCAGAAAACCCCCAAAATGTTCAAGGGTATCTGTGTAAACCACACAACAGAAGTAAGAGCAATGTCTCCTTTCTCAAACCAGATACAGAAATTATTATTCACAAAGGCTGCTGCAACACTGCAGAAATAATGCAGTTTGACTGCACTTTAACAATCATGCCTCCATCCTATGGAATCCTGAGATTTGTAGTTTGTTGTAGCTCTCTGACTGAGAAGGCTAAATATCTCACAAAACTACAGCTTCCACAATTTCATAGCATTGAGCCATGGCAGTTAAAGCAGAGTCAAACTGCATTATTTTTGCAGTTTAGCAGCAGCCTAAGGGCTCATCCACATGAGCCAGGATACTCCAGCTCCCTGACAGCATATTCTGGTCACGGACCAGGCCTGTTCCTCCCCTGTTACCACCTCCAAATGGGCCATCTACTATGGTCTTCCGGAAGCAAAGAAGCCAGCCTTCAACATGTGACCAAAGCCCCCTGCAGGTGAGCAGCCTTGGTCACATGCTGCAGGACCCCTTCCAGCTTCAGAAGAGCAAGGCAGTCCAGTAGTTGCAGTGATGGGCTGACCTGCTGGTACAGGCTCCTATGGACACACGGGGCTGATCTGCTCCTTCCCGGCGGGGGGGAGATGAAAATGGATATTATTTTAAAAAACATGGTAAAGGGCTCTATCCCATCTCCCCCTACCCGTATCTGCCATGGGGGTGGTGAGGATTTCCCAGAGGCAGAATGGTGCAAAAGCCCTGTGTCATCAGGACTAAGGATTTTGTACGGTATCTATGTACTGTGGATAAGCCCCAAGATGGCTAACAGTAATGAATAGTTTTCATCCACAACTTCCTGCCTTTATTGTTAAAGAGCTTGCTTTTTAACAAACAAAAAAACAAAAAACACCACATAATACTCAAATATGGGCAGTAGGGGGACAAAACAACTTAACACATGTAATGTATTCAAAGTGAAATAAAAATCAGATAGATAAAAATGAAAGGGAACTTCATTCCCTGACAATACTTCTACACTAAACCAATTCATTGCTACTAAGCCTTGACAAAAACAAAGCTGAATATAAAGTTTCCTTTAAAATATTTTAACTTATCATACAGGCACTGACATCACTTTCCCATTAAAGGACAGATTCCAAGTAGACTTTGTTGTTTTACAGCATATTAATAGTACACATAGGAGATTTTCACTTGGGCTATATATCCCATGGCAGGTACAGAAAAGGGTTGGGAAAGGTTTTCCCTTTCAGACTACGTCGACCCTATTCTGTCCTGCGTCCATCCTGCTCCCATGCCTGTTCTGGAATAATGTATTCACAATGAAACATCGTGAATAGACCACCCGTTCCATGTCTGTCATGGAATCACGGGTGTGCAAACAGGAGCCCCATTCCTGTTCCGAAATGATAGCTGTGGAGGGGAGGTCCGATCTGAGCACTTCCTTGCACAATCTGGACATCCAGGTAAATGACACCCTTTATTTTACCCTCCCTGTTTTGATTGTGTAATTTAAAGTGTGTTTCTGTGCTTGGTGAACTGATTTTATGTTTTTTGGGGGGGAGGTATTTTTGAATTTACTGCCCGGCCGTTCTCTCATGAGAACGGCCGGGATTTCAATTCCTGGTCGTAAATGCAGCCTTACGACGGCTGCATTTACGGCCAGCAAGCGAGGGGAGGGGGAGCCCGTTCCTGACACAGAATTAAGGTACGTGTGTGAAAGATTTACTTTATTCCATGGCAGGAATGGGAGAGGAGGTGGTGGAGCAGTAACGGGGCATTTTGGCCCCGTGTGAAAATCTCCATAGACCCACTGCAATATAGCTTGTATTCTGGAAAATGCACTGAGCAAACGGCTGCTGCTGCTGTCTCAGAGGACCAGCAATAGCAACAGTACTGTCTCCAAGGCATGCATCCTGAATCTCATTCACAGGGAAAGTCATACATCCTAATTGTGCAATAGACGTGTATATTCAGAAGCAGCATTTAACTGTATAATCCCTGTACTGGATTCAGATCACATGTACAAATCATATCCTGATGTATATAAGTCATCTCACACTTTGGCTATGTCCAGATCTCTTTGTCAAGCAAGATGTTACAAAATGCATATTGTAAGGGGGTAGGTCTTGAAGAATAGCTTGATGTTGTGAAATCTGCATAGCCAGACTCTAATCTCTCTGGCTTTTCTTCACAAATGAAGATTCAGGAAGGACTCATCCCACGCTTTTCTGCAAGCGCGCTGATGACTAAAAAGGCCAATCCGAAATAAACAAGTCTGGTTGCAGAAAGCACAGCAGAAAGTCTCCTTGGGTGATGTTTCTGGGTTGTGAGTCTTTCTGCTTTGTCATTTCTCTTCAAGACTTGTTCGGCATGAGTTCTCAAATAAGGCTGCAGCATTGTGGATAGTGCGTCTCCATGCCTCCCAGTGTGAGGCCAGGGCAGACCATTGTTGGTGATCAATTTGGCCGAGCCTGAGATGTTGTTTCAGAGAGTCCTTGTATCTCTTTTTTGGAGCGCCCCTCTTACGCTGACCCGTGGCAAGTTCACCGTAGAGTACTATTTGTGGGAGGCAATGGTCCTCCATCCTAGAAATATGCCCTGCCCTGTGCAGCTATGTTCTCAATATCATGGCCTCAATGATGGTGATCCCTGCTTGCTCAAGGACAGCAACATTCACATAGTCAGTCCAGTGTATATTTAGGATTGTGCATATACAGCGCTGATGAAAGCGTTCAAGGAGTCGTAGGCGGTGGCGATAGGTGACCCATGTTTCAGATCCATAAAGGAGAATAGACAGTACAATGGCTCTATACACACTGATTTTTGTGCTTCCCCTCAGGTGTTTATTACTCCAGACTCTTTTGTGAAGTCTTCCAAATGCGCTATATGTCTTTGCTAATCTGTGATCGATCTCTTTGTCAATCTTGGCATCTGAGGAGATGATGCTTCCCAGGTAGGTGAACTTCTGAATGGACTTGAGCACAGATTTGCCTACGGCAATGTGGGGATGGTGGTGTTCGTCCTGTGGTGCAGGCTGGTAAACAACTTCCGTTTTCTTCAGGTTGACTAATAAAGCAACAACAAAATGTACATTAGAGGAATGTTACATGCAATTGTGACAGGTCTCCAAACAACATAGAGAGTGCTGAACTAATTTCATTTGAAAGTTAGAAATTTGATGTATAATGTTTAGATGCTTGCATATTTGTTCCAGCCTTGCAGTCTCTGTGGGCTAGACAAAAAGAAAATCAATGAAACAAGAGCTAAATTAAAAACAGGTTCTCCAATTCTTTGACATCATTCAATTTGAGAAGTTTATACAATATCCAAAAATAGTAATGACAATGATCCCATGACTATTATTTGATAGTTAAAGCAATGCTTACTGTTGTGGGCTCAATAGGTTGAAAGAGGAGGATCACCCACAAAGCTCTGACGTTTAGCTGTTTTCTCTAATATGAGACGGACCATTTATTCAGGATTACTGAAGGGTTGCTTTTTGTGTGCTGGTGAATTTTTTCAAAAGAAGCCTCCCTACTCACTTTCTCCGGAAGTACAAAATCTATACCATTTTTTCCCTCTTTAATCTTATTAAGTTACATGGATTTGAAATTATTTAATATCAGCTTATCATAGAATGTAGTTTTTCCACTATTGTATTATTAGATTTTCAATGTATGTTTAGTATACTTATTTGTAACTACCAAATTTTGTGTTGGCAAGAAGAATTTGATCCATAAGCAGCATATCCTTTGACAATGCTGAATCCCGTGTTAACACAAACAGTTAGTCTAAAGACCTGTAGAGGACCATGATTTGTTTGGGGAAGGTTTCTGATTTCCATCTTACTGTATTCTTTCTGACTCCCAATTAGCATCCCAGTATCAACTCAGACTCTTCTCCCCATCAGTGTATCCTGGCCGCTGATCAGGCCAGTTGTTCTCCCTTCCCTCCACAGAATGGGAGAAAGTCCTGATGAGCATGCTGGCCTGTCACTGCAGCTGCCGCCATTTCCCTTGCCATCTCAGAAGGCAGGAAGAGGGGCCCACAACATGTGACCAAGGCCCCCTGCATTTGAGCAGCCTTGATCACATGCTCCAGGCCAGCTTCCTGCTTTGGAGAGAGTGAGGCAGACCAGCAACTGGAGCAATGGACCTGCCTGCTGAGATGAGCTCCTGCAGTCTCACGAGGCCTGGTCCATTTCCTCCTGGCAAAACAGATTAAAAGAGGGGGTTTTTAATGTTGTATCAGGCCCTACACCCCCTCCTTCATCCTGTCTCCACCTTGTATCTGTTCCATGGGTGAGAGGACTGATTGGGGGCCTAACAGGGCAAATGCCCTGTGTTGTATGGACTTCAAGCCTCTGAGACGTGGACAAGATGAATTGCCTGTCTAGATAAGCCCCTGGTTAACTCTGAAAACGTTAAAGTTTACATCAAGTCAGAAAAGTCTTGCCCCCATCCACTTCCTAAAGACCTTCTAGAGATTGAGGAAATGGCATATTTATGGTGCTTCATCCCCTTCCATCTCTTGAGTTGGAGATGGGACAGAGTGAATTGTTTCTTATTCCCTTCTCAACATCTGGAGAACATGGTAGTGTGAGAGAGAATAACTTTCAAGCCCACTTTCTCATTCTCCTTTTGTGTGTATCCTGTCTTTCCTCCAATTTTCCCAAGACAGAGGTACATGTCTATTCTTACATCAACCTGTGAGATAGGTCAGACTGAGAGAGAGAGCAACTGATCAATGAGTTTTGTGGCTCAGTAGCGTAGCATTGTGGTTTGTGGGACTAAGCATTGTGGGACTAAGACTCTGAGGACAAGGGTTCAAATCCCTGCTCAGCCATGAAAAATCACTGGGTGACCTTGGGCAAGTCACACACTCCGAGCCTCAGGAAACCAAGTGATAGGCTTGCTTTAGGGTTGCCATAATGACTTGAAGACACACAACAACAGCAACAGAGGTTTGAACCTGGGTCTCCTAAGTCACCATCAACAACAACAACAATAATAACAATAATGATGTTTTTGTCACCTTGTCCTCTGCATATTGAATTCAAGAATTTTAAAAGTGTTTAAAATCCTAAGTTTAAAAAGTGCTGTCTCTGTAATGGACAGGGAATAGGAAAGTGTCATTGCTTCTTAACAGAACCGAAATCTGAGATAAAATCTCAGATTGAGAGTGGCTTCCAAATATGGCGCAGGTCACTAGATATTAGGGTGGTAGGAAGCAATGTGCTTCACAAAATGTCACTTTCCATAGGCTGTGGAGCCATCCCCCTTTTGGATGAGAGAACAGGTATACAAATGTTGTGTAAGCTATATAAACAGACAGATTATAGTGGCTGTTCTGCCCGGGGTGATCAAATCAAAAGCACAAATGTACCAGAACGTATGAAAATATTGTATTTACAATGTTCTGATAGAATGCCTGTGTTTTACAGATAGAGTTTTACTCTCTGAAACAATGTTAAGCTGAAATAATGTTATAGCTATGCTGAATGCAACTTATGTAAATATACTACAATGCTGTACTAAGTTGAAAAGTATTTGAACTGCATTTTGTAGAAGTTAGATTCTGTATATGTAAATGCTACCAAATACTGAAATGCATGTAAATATTCTGTATGAGAAGAAAAGTTCTTCAACAGATGAAATATGAATTATGGTGCCTCAGTATTGTGTATCTTCAAATCTAGGAAACACATTCAGGGATAGCCATGTTGGCCATGCAATAGCCTGCATGAGATCCCTCACTTGAACAGCAACAAGTAACATCTGAAACAGCATGTAGGCCTGTGACTCCAACATTGTCACTTTTCTTTCTTTATTTATTTTTAAACATATTTTTCCTGATGAAGAAGCCAGTAAAGCTTTGAAAACTTGCATTGTGTGTTTTGCATTTCAGTGGCCAATAAAGGTATCAATAAAGGATTTTGTTTCAGTATTGTGTAAGCTGACGTTCCTTACCACTACAAATACCAATACCAAGTTCACATACTACGGATTTTATCAGACTAGCATCTAAAAATGCTGTAATCCTACTATTGAGGAAAGTGGAAACATAGTGGCATGATTACAGTAATTATCACACATCACAGTAATTTCATGATACTAACAGCAATAGTGTGATACTACTGCAATGGAATCATCACACAGCCGCCACTAGCAGTTTAAGAACAGGATTTTACTTCCATGATTTTGTATATGTGAGATTTCAGCTGTTCTCGCGAAGAGATACAACTTTGTTTAAATACACCAAAAACACATAAATAATGAAAGAAATTAAGAAATAAACACTCATAAAAATGTACCAAGAAAAGGTGACAGTTCATTAAAAGAGCATCCGGTGCATCCTGTGTTCTTGTTGGGAAAGGGGAAGGGGGAAGGACTGCCCATTCACACTGTAATCATGTGATTACAGTGGAACATGATTTCGCATGCTTGTCAATACTGTGATACGAGCGATATTGAGGGCTTTTCATGGATTTTCCTGTCAATGAAAAGTGACGAGCAATTAATAGGTGGAGCACACATTGACCAAAGGAGTTCAATGACATTGTGCGATCACAGGAACCCATTTGCGGTACCGTCGTGCTTTAATTCTGTGATTACAGCCCTATCTGATAAAGTCCTACAACCCTTAAAAAAGCACATGCCTTATTAATATGAGAAATACTCTTTTTTAAAAAGTATACATAACAATACATAACATGCCCAGATTATAAAATGTCTATAGAAGCAATGTGCCTAGACTATGTACAGTCCAGGAAAGATGATGTATCTCAACTACAATGTCTATGTGATGTGATGAAGCTGCATCAGGAGTGCATACCTGCATATGCTAATTGTTTTATTTAATAAATACATAAAAGAGATAAATCTGCATGTTTAGTCTCCTGCTGTATGAATTTTCTGAAAGTCCAAAGCTTGAGAGATGCTTAGGGAGATTATTGATCTGCAACTAAGCAATACTGTTGTTCACAACCTTGGATGCTTAGGCGGCCAAAAGGGTGAGCTCTAGCTAAATACAACCTGACAAGCACATGGCAAAAAAGCTTCAGTCCCTCAGCAAAGAGTGGGGGAACTATGTCTGTTGCAGTAGCAGCTGGAGGAAAGGGAAGCATCTAGCTTGCTTATGCACATCAGTCCCTGGTGTCAGTTACACGACAGTTTCAATCACAGGGAGAAATGGGATTTCCTGATCCCGAGTTTGTCCCTTGTTGTTTACACGATTTGTCCCTGGATGAATAATATCCTGGGATTGTTGTTTACATGGCAGCCTTTCCCATGACAAAAGCAAGATCCTGAGACATAGTATCCTGTGGGTTTTTTGTTTGCATGGGAAAAGGTTCTGGGATATTATTTTTTTAGCTGTCAGTCAAAGATGCGATTACTTGTTTTTTCACAACCTCGGTGACGTACTTCCTTTAGAGTTTCCTGCCACGAGTGATGCTATTGGCGGCCACAAATGTTTGCTCAAGCTTCTGCATTGGTCAGAGAAGGAAGGCAAAGGCAACCCCCTCTGCACAATTCCTGGGGGGGAAAAACCTGATGGGCTTGCCTTAGGGTCTCCAGCTCCATTTACACTAAATAACGTGGCTGTAAATGCACAGAGGAAGGAATTTGCAAAGCCACCTAAGAAAACCAGTTGAAATTTGTTGGGTTGCAATAAATCATAGGCAGCTTGAAAGCACACACACACAAACACACACAAGGCTTCTGCAGCCGTGTGAAATGCTTTCCTTTCACTAAATAGGGGAGGGATACAGGGACAGACTTTCATTCGAGCTGAGAGGCTGGCAATGGAAGAAGCCTTTTAAAAGGGAAACTTATGACAGGATGACTTCTGGTTGAGAGCGGGAGGCGTCGGACGCTAGGTGCAGGAGCTCTGTGCTAACCCTGCACCAGTGACGTTTGAATGCGGTGCGAGCTTCCTCAAGGAGGGCTCAAGCTCTGGGAAGAGTGAGAGTAAGGCAACCCGGAGAAACGTGCGGACTAACTCAGAACAGAGAGAAACGGAGGTTCCTCGACCGAACTGAGCAAGTTCGTCGCAAAGGGTAATCCCCCCACCACAGGAGCAGTCATAAGACGCAAGCCTAACCACGCAACTTAAAGAGGGAAAATTCAAAGAGCATGGTTTATTAAAGCAACAGGAAGAAGAGGACTGGAGAAACAGAACAGGTACAGACCCTCCCTATCTCTAAAGTCTCAAAAAAAAAAGAGAGAGAGAGAGAGAGAGAAGCGAAGAAGCAGGGGAGAGGAAAGACTGGGATAGACTATCAGGAAAAAGAGAACTTTAAAAATAATAATAAAAGTGTGATTTGAGACTTCGTGCTAGCAAAGAAGTTGGTCAAATTTGATGGATTTGATTTGTTTTCTTCGTATGGGAGGAGTCTGGACTGATATCACGGAGTCAACTTTGAACAGTTTTTTTTCTCTGCATTGCATGTACTCCACAAAATTTAGAGTGGTGGGGGGTTGGATGAAGCAAAACATATTATAAGAGAAAGCTGGACAGTCTTCAAATATAAACTTACAAAAGAACTGAAATACTACTTGGCCTTTGAGGGAGGAAAAGCCGGTGGCTACACTTAAATACTAATAGTTACTTAAATACTAAAAGAAACTAAGAAAGCTGGCTCCTGTCCCAAATTCAAGTTGAAACAACTTACAAGCAAAAATAATCAGCAAGCAACTGGAGGTTGGGAGCCGATACAGCTGGGAAGGTGAAAAGGAAAGTAGGTCACGAGTGGAAGGAAGGAAAGATGAAGGGGGGAAACCACAGGTGCCATCGGCAGAGATTGACACAAAATGACAAAACAAAAAAAAAAGCACTGAGAGGGGTTAAAAAGAACGACAAGGATAGTAACGGTTATAAGGACTGTTTTAAGAAAGAGAGGGGGGGTAAAAGGCGAATGGAATAATCACAACAAAAAATATAACACAACAACCGGGATTGCCAAGAAAGAGAGGTAGAGAGGAGAAGTCAGAAGGAAAAGAGAAGAGAAAGCAAAGAAAGACAACCCAGGTTACAGTTGCAATAATAGGGTGAGGAGGTGAAAACGGGATGAAGTTCAGGGGGTTAATGGTTAATAGTAATGGTGTGTTAAACTAACAACATAGGGTGCAAAACTAGTAATTTGCATCAAGGTACTTGAGTAGTACATTGTAACAGTTCTATCTGATAATTTGAGAAATTGGTAATTGAGCTAATACTGTTGGGGGGGAATGTAATTATGAAGGACTGTATATATATATATATATATATATACACACACACACAAACATAAATATACAAACACACACACACATAAATATTTAAAAATATATATACAGTCATTAATAAATATTTATATATATACACATATTATATATATATATATATATATATATACACACACACACACACACACACAAATAAACAGTTATACAGAAAACAATAAAGATGGCTTACAGTACGCAAAAGGCAACGGCAACCCAACAGGCACAAACATCTACTTCCAGAAGAGGATCTTTAGAAACACCAACAATTCTGGAAATACACAATTTGATATTGGAGGAACTTAGAACAGAACTCAGAAATTTCAAACAAGTAATAAGGAGTGAACTTAAAGACATAAGGAAAGAGATCAAACAGGATTATAGAAAAGAAGCAGAAATAATAGGGAAAAAGATAGATAAGATTAACAAAGACTTGGAAGGAATGAAAACAGATATAGACAACCTAAAAGAAAAATCCAAGAAAATGGAGGAGGCTACAAAGAAGATTAAGGAACAACAAGAAAGGGGAGAAATATTAACTTTGAATCATGAGTTAAGGTATAGAGAAAAATGCTTAAAGGTCTTTTGGAAAAGCTTGACGAAAATTTGTATGAGAGGGTGATTCCAGCATTAGCGAATTTTGTAGATCTCCCAGAAGAATATGTGGAAGAAGAGACAGAAAAGATGTTTAGAATTAATTCAAAGATAGCTAGAGAGAGGAAATTACCTAGAGACATAGTAATTTTCTTTAATAATGGAAAAATTAGAGATAAGATCCTACAAAGAAGCTATGACGAAAGTCTGAAAATAGAAGAAGAGGAGATCAAAATATTTAAAGACGTCCCAATACCTATATTGAAAAAAAGGCAGGACTATAAAGAAATTACTGAACTACTAATGAAAAACAGGATTAACTATAAATTGGAGAGGACTGAGGGGATCTCATTCTCCTACAGAAAGAAAAGATATAAAATATACTCGACTGATAAAGCCAGAGAGTTCTATAAAAGATTTGAAAAAGGGAAATTTCAGAAGGAAAGGAATGAAAGGGAAGAGTATGACGACAAGGAGAAAGGAGAAGAAGAGGGAGTTATAAGGAATAGGAAGGAGACAAAAAAGGAAGAGGGGAAATTGGAGGCACACAGACAGAAAGAGAAGGAAAACAAAGAAGAGGAAGAGGAAGAATCAGAACAAGAGTCGGAAGCAGCTGAACCAGAAGAAGAGACAGAAAAGAGAGGGAACAAGAAGAAGGGAAAACAGAAGGGAATATTACAGAACTAGAAAATGACATTTGATTTAATCTCCTGGAATGTGAAGGGTCTAAACTCTGAATATAAAAGAAAACAGATATTCCACTATTTGGGGAAATTGGGAAAGGATATAGTGTGTTTACAGGAGACAAAAATAAGACAAGAGGATGTGAGATTTTTGAAAAATAGGAAATTGGGACAACTATTTTATTCTGCAAATGAAGAGAAGAAGAAGAGAGGGACAGCCCTTTATATAAATCAAAAATATAATGCGAAAGAACTATTTAAAATAAAGAAGGACAGATAACAGGTGTGGAGGTAAATTTACAAAATTTGAAAGTAATAATATTTGGGATTTATGCACCAAACCTGAATCAAGAAAAGTTTTACAAGAAATTGAAGGATCTAGTTGGTAAATATGAGAAGGGAAATCTAATTATTTTCGGAGACTTTAATGGAGTGATAAATACAACAAGAGGTAGATCAGGGAATGGTAAAAAGAAAGTTCATGGGAAACTTCCAAGAAGTTTTTTTAATTTGATGGAAGATTTGGTCTTAGAAGTTGTTTGGAGCGCAAAATATGGAAATGGAGCAGGATATACATTCCATTCGGAAAGATATAAATCCATGTCAAGGATTGATATGTGCTTAGTTACAAAAAAATTTAAGTACTCAAATTCAAGACATGGAGATTCTTGCAAAAATAACATCTGATCATTGCCCAATTAAGGTATCTATGAGGACAAGGAAAAGAGTTTTCAATTGGAGGCTAAATGAAAATCTTCTGAAAGATGAATACTTTTTAAAGGAATTTTAAAAAGAAGTGAAACAATACTTTTTGGAAAATGACACGGGAGATTGCCAGATAAAGATGATTTGGGATGCAGGAAAGGCGGTGTTCAGAAGGTTATTAATTAAAAGACGGGTGGAGAAGAAAAGACAGAACACAAACAGGTTTAATTTTTTAAACAATGAGTTAAGGAAAAAAGAAGAAGAGTTAAGGAAAAATCCACACAATGAAAATATAGTCAGACAGATAAAGCTGATTCAAAAACAGATAAATTGGGAAAACATGTCAATAATAGAAAAGAAACTGAAGAGGATGAGACAATCAAACTTTGAACACACCAACAAAATGGGCAAATGGTTGTCATTTAGGTTGAAGAAAGAAAATGAAAAGAAACTAATTACAGAAATTAGGAAGGAAGAGAAAATAAGAACAAGACCAGAAGATATAAAACAACTATTCAAAGTAATACTAGATTTACTAGAATACTTCAAAGTACATAATGAAAAAAACTGGGTTTAATGTTTATAGACGCTGAAAAAGCATTTGATAACGGTAATTGGGAGTTCATGATGGAATTCTTAAAGAGGATGGGTATGGGAGGGAAGTTTGGGGAAAGGATTCAACAGATGTACAAAGAGCAAACAGCCCAACTCATTGTCAATGGTGAAAAAACAGAGAGCTTCAATATCAGGAAAGGGACAAGACAAGGCTGCCCCTTATCACCATTATTATTTATAACAGTTTTGGAAGTTTTAAATAACAATATAAGAACAAATGAGAAAATATCAGGGGCGAAAATAAAAGGTCATGTATACAAACTGAGACCCTTTGCAGACGACGTGGTCATTATTATGGAAAATCCAGCCGACCAAATATCAGAATTCATGGAAACAATGGCACAATTTGGAGAATACTCAGGATTTAAGTTAAACAAAGAAAAAACTATGGTTCTGACAAATAATATGAATAAAACAGAAGAAGAGGAGCTGGAATATAAATCAGAATGTAAAATAAGGAACAAAATCAGATATTTAGGTATATGGGTTTCAAAGAGAAATGGTGATTTATTCGACAACAACTATAGCAACGTATGGACAGATATCAAAAAATGGAGCAGACTAGGATTAACTTTCTTAGGAAAAATAGTGGCAATAAAAATGGTAGTCCTACCAAAGCTACTTTTTCTCTTTCAAAATTTACCAATTATAAATAACGACACTATCTTTGAAACCTGGGGAAAAGATATGAGGCAATTTATATGGGAAAAGAAAAAAGCAAGAATCAAATGGTATTACTTAATAGACGAGAATGTAAGAGGGGGGTGTGGGCTACCGGATATAAGAACATACTACGAGGCAGCAGTATTAACATGGGTAAAAGATTGGATTAATCTAGACAATGAAGGAACATTGAATGTAGAAGGACATGACGCAAGGTACGGATGGCATGCGTACTTGATATATAACAAAGAAAAAGTAAATAAGGATATTCTAAATCACTGTATCAGGAGGGGGTTATTAAAAGTATGGGAAAAGGTTAAAGATAGATTCTATTACAACATCCCAATCTGGACATCTCCACAAGAAGCGTTCATGATAAGAGGGAAGAATACAAAAATATGGTTAAGGTATTTAGACATAACAGAGGAGGGCGAGGATAAAGGAAGAATTTTAAAATCTAGAGAACAATTACAAATAAAATATAATGTAAATTGGTTTACATATTACCAACTAAATGAAAGATGCAAAGAAGATTTAAGGATGGAAGGGATACATACAGAATTAAACGAATTAGATAAACTACTCTGAGATCAAAAAAAGAAAAAGCAGATTTCAAAATTATACAAATTCTTACTAACCAGGAAATTAGAACAAGATTATATAAAAGAGTACATGGGGAGGTGGGCAAATGACATAGGACACAATATAAATCTAGAAGACTGGGAAATAGCTAGGAGAAGACCCATATCATTTACCGCTTGCCAGAATCTAAAAGAAAATTATATCAAAATTTCTCAAAGGTGGTATTATACCCTGATGAGAATAAATAAGATGAATGCCATGGTGAACAATCTGTGTTGGAAATGTGGAAAAGCTTGCGGTTCCCTACTTCATATGTGGTGGAACTGCAGATTAATTAAAAAAAAAATTGGGAAAAACTGCATAATAGTATAAAACAGATTCTAAAAGTCAATTTAGAGTTTAACCCAGAACTGTACCTATTAAATATAATAAAAGGTCTAAAGGGAAAAGAAGAAAAAATATACTGGAGAATCATATTACACATGACAACCTCGGCAAGACTGGTAGTAGCTAGAAAATGGAAAATGAAGGAAGCACCAACACTTGAGGAATGGAAAGATAAACTTTTGGATATGATAGAACTGGGATGAGTTGACAAATAGATTGAGAAACAAGGATAATGGACAAACGAAGAAATGGTCAGTGTTAATTAAATTCTGGATTGAAACAAAGGATGTATATCAGAATGTAGGAACTGTATAAAATATATGAAAGTAGAAAGGTGATATAAATTAAATTTGGTTACTGGGCTATGACACAAACAATACCTAACTCGTCTATATGTATATGTATATGTATATGGTAAAAGAAAAGGCAGGAAAGACAGGTCTCAGTGGTTGGTATGTACAAGTAATGTACAGGTTATAAAGCTGATTTAATGGAGCCATAACTGAGTGAAGACTGTAAGCAGAAGAATTGGAGGAAAAATGGTACAAAGATGGAGTACAGGTTAATAAGAAAATTGGAGAAAAGGTGTAAAACTAGACCACTAAAATATAATACAAAAAAATGGTGAGCGAGAAACAATGAAGAAGATAAAGAGAGGAAAGTTGACTCTAAGATAGATAAAGGAAGTCTTTTCAATAAGTAGGGAAGAAGAGAGAAAAATCATGTTACATGGAATGAAATACTGGTTATTTTTTAACTGTGTAATATGTTAAGTTTGATATGCAATTATTAGCAGTCTATGTTTTTCTTTTTGCTTTGCTTTTGTTTTTTTTTAATGTACATACTAATAGATAAAATGCAATATATGGTGTTACAAGCGGTGCAATGGAAATAATAATAAAAATTATAAAGTTAAAAAAAAAAGGGAAACTTACGGCACAAACACACACAAGGCTTCTACAGCCGGGCAAAAAGGCTTTCCTTTCACTAAATAGGGGAGGGGTACAGGGACAGGCTTCCATTTGAGCCAAGAGGTTGTCAGTGCACAAAAGGGTGGGCGACCCCTCCTCCTCTGAACTCTGAGCCCACCCCTGCCCACCTCAATTTCTGGCCATCACCTACTCACGAGATAATTTGTCTTGACCTGTTCACATATCTGATTTTCTGCAACCTCCTGTGACTTTTTTAAAAACACAGGACAAACCACGGGATGGAAAGTCCTACAGTTTGATGGATAAAAGGTGGCCCCCCTTCCGAAAAGCTCGAGACTGTCACGCAGGACGTGTGAACTACCAGAGATCAACACGAATTCATCTCACTACATTTTCATCATGTAAACAGCACCCCTGTGTGTTGTTCTGCTGCAGGACTAGCAGTGCTGAGGAAATAAGCTTCATGGTGAGTGGAAAAAAACTTTTTTTAGTGAGTGAGTTTGTTGGATGGATTGGAGTTTCCATCCTTCCACTGCCACCGAGAAGGAAGTTACTGCATAATTACTGTTCTCTCAGGTAGCAACAGGAGTCCTAACTGGGGAAAAACAAGATTTGTTCTTGTTGTGTGCCTTCAATTCATTTCTGACTTATGGCAACTCTAAGGCAATGGACTCAAACTACAGGAAAAAAGATTCCACCTAAACATTAGGAAGAACTTCCTGATGGTAAGAGTTGTTTGGAAGTGGAATACACTGACTCGTAGTGTGGTGGAGTTTCCTTCTTTGGAGGTTTTTAAAGAGAGGCTGGATGACTATCTGTCAGGTGTGCTTTGATTGTGTATTCCTACAAGGCAAGGAACTGGACTAGATGTCCCTTGTAGTCTCTTCCAACTCAATGATTCTTTGATTCTATTACTGGTTTTCTTGGCAGAATTTGTCCCGAGGGGGCTTGTCATTGCCTTCCTCTGAGGCTGAGAGAATGAGCGTGACTTTCCTAAGGTCACCTAGTGGGTTTCCATGGCAGAGCAGGGATTTGAACCCTGGCCTCCCAGTGTCCTAGTCCAACACTCAAATCACTATACCATGATGGTGCTCCTCAAAGGAGAACCCATCTTTGCAGCAGGAATACTCCAATAAACAGCCTTGGTCATTGTTTATTGCCTCCACATAATAGAGAAAAATAGTTGAAAACAGATTTAAGAAAATGTCAAGATCAAAGAATATACAAAGGTTATGGACAAATCATTGCCAGTAATGTACCAACTAGCACATTTTACTGCATGACCATGAAGAATATGAACAAAGAGTTTTCAAATGGCTTAGAACTGAAGTTGAAGTCTGATGGAAGCTTTAAAATGGATGGCTGGGCAGTGCTTGTCTGGGAGAGGATATTAAGCTCCCTGGGGTTCCCTGGGGTTTTGTGAGGAAATGGAAATGGAAATGGGGTGTAATCTGGAGAACAGACAAGTGGGAAAGTGGAGAAATCTGTCACTTGTGACTTGAAATGGGGATGGGAATTTTTTTGTCCCATTTAATTTCAGACTGTTTACTTATTCCATATAAGCCAAAGGCTCCAGTCAGCAAGACCATCTCAGGTAGACCTGTCTCCCAAGACAAACTGGAATTATGAAGGGCAGATTTATTCACAACAGACAAAAAAAAATTATACATTCTCCCAAATAAATGAATGTGATTCTTTTTCTAGCTGTTGTATGGCAAGAGCATTCCTTTTTAAGAAGGGCATATGTCAACTGGCATTGTATGTATATATAGTAATTTCACTACAAAGAGTTTGGACAAATATGTTATGGGACTAAATAAAAGCTATCCTTGTTTGGAAGAGTTTGATTTCTAACATGCCACTAACATGGCCATTCACTTCCTATGGTTATGGGGACAAAGGGGTATTTGATTTAACTAGACAAGCTAGCTGGTACAAAGCATGTTGATTATTATAACAGTACTGCATTTTGTGGAACAGATCCTGCTATCGGTGTAGTTGATTTTTGCCTGCCATTTAAAGAACAGAAGTGTTATTTTCTTAGTTTTGCAGATGAGGAAATGGAAATGTTTGCAATAGGGTGATTAGTCCAAGGCCACCCAGAAAGTGTGGTAAGCTCTCAAACGAAATCCTTCTGGCTGCTAGACAGTATTCCTCCTCATCTTTCCCCTTTAAGAACAAGGCCTTCCTTTCCTATAAGCAGCCACTGAGTAGACTGGCATCAAGTGAGTCAGTTGAGGAAAACTTAAAGCAGCCTCAGGAATGCTCTCCACATGGTTTTCAAGCCATCAGAGGGCTGTTCAGCACATTGGGAAGAAAAGGCTTCCAAACAAAATAAGATAGGAAAATAATTTGGGTATCAAGCCATGCCATTTGGATGTATGTATCCCCATCTTTCTCTTTTCACAATTGATAGCTCCATGCTTAGAGTTCCCTCTTGTTTCAGCAATAAAGCAGAATTCCGTTGAATATAGATATTAGTTCCATTTCAGTAAAAACGTTTGCATTGTCATGCCATTATGTTACTATTGTTTTTGTGGCTGGGAGAGAATGGTGTAGGGTAAGACAATATTCTGTGGGCTGAAGCATTTGAAGTAAGATGGTCAGATTTCTACAGATCCTCTTGTTACTGGGCTTTTTATAAACAAAAGTAGAGCTATTGTGCCCAGACAAAGAGGCCGGACACCGTTTTATGGGTTTAATAGGTTGGCCACAGCTTTAATACAAATACCACAATCACAGATCACATACATTCGGAATGAATATCTTCCTCAGTTAAACAATGTGTAGGCAAAGTATGGTTAAGGGGATATAGGGCCTGAGGGTTTCAAGACCAGGAAATGCTCAAGCTGGGCTGCAAGCCACATATGACAGATCAACAACTTTTCATATAGGCCAATCTGTATGAAATGTCCAAACAGTCATCATCCCTCTATCCACCCCAGTTTAACTCTTTCATCCCTGCCCCATTTAACTCATACCCAAAACCCCCTCTTCCCTTCCAAATCTGCCACAGGAGGAGGCCAACTGTAGTTGGCACCCCTGTCCCACCCCATACCCTCAAATGTATTGATATAGTGTTGGGTGAAGGAGTCCAAATAGTGACCACAGCCCTCGTGAGAAAGGTGTGTACCATCACTTCTGTATAGGTAGGCCAAACCTGCATGGATCCCTGGGTGGCATACAGGAGCACCACATGTCCAGGTGAGGTTATGGATAAGGTCCCAATTAGCATGATCGCAGGCTGCATTGATTGTGGAGTCACTATGAGCATCCTCCACGCCCATCTTGGTAACATCTTTGCCTATACATCCAGGAGTAGGCATCACATGTCGTGGAAATCAGCCATCACCCTGCTCACAAGTTAGAGCCTGGGCATCTTAACTAGATCATTCTCACCCAGATGAAGGACAATGACATCATGCATGGGCTGTGTTGCCATGAGTTTGATGATATGGGGGAGCAGAGCCCCCCCCCCAACAAGTCTCATCAACTCCACCGGTGGTGACATCTGTAAATACCTGCCAGATGCAAGGTACTGAAGTCCCATCTCCTGCCCAAGTAGACTGTGTCATTCGGCCCAGAAATGAGGCTGTATCCAACTATCCATACTGGTTTGGGGGTATCTGCTCAGAAATGCAAAGAATTAAAGTGGGGGCAAGGGCCTGCCCCCAAAGCATGCAGCCAGCTTTCTACTGGCTTGATTCCTAACACAGGATCAAATGGCCTAGACAGCCAATACTTCACCCTCTGGATAATAGAGCAGGGAAGACTGTTGTCAGCCACAGATGTAGCTGCTCCTATGCAAAAGGAATGGGTAGAAAATTGTTGGGGGGGGGGAGAGACTGCTGAAACAGCTCACCAAAGGACAGATCAGAATTGCTATTGAGTGAGAGGGAGACCCAAAGTGTGTAAAACAGCATTCCGGGAACATGCAAATGTGAATGTAAGTAGTCCAGCATGGCCTGAACAGGGCAGATTTGCCCTGCCAGGGCCTTCCCCAAGTTGATGATCTGGATTCCACCTTGTTGATTGGTCTTAGAGTGTCTGAAACATATGTGCAAATCCTGTTGGTTGAAATGTGCAAACCCTGTTGGTTGAAATGCAGGTCAGACAGTAACAGGGACCAACCAGAAGTATCCAGCCTAGATTTGGGGAGGAGTGCACTAATATCCATGGCCGCAAAGAATACCAGTGTGGAAGCAGCCCAGAATAGGATCAGTTCATCAGAGGATGCACAAACTGTAGGGAGAGACTGGAGAAGGTGAGGAAGAACTACCTCTGATATGGGAAGGCAATAATTTGGAGGGGGGTGTCTCTCTAGCCCAGCCCTCCAGGACCCAATGAACCTGGAGATTGGCCGTGGGGTCTGGGAACCCTGCCACTTTGGAATAAAAGGATAGGGTGGCAAGGTGACCCCAGATGGCACAGGACGACCACCTCAGGTGGATGGCAAATTATAGGACCACATTGTCTCTCACTGGCTATGCAACCGGCTTGCCCAAGTTGTTAAGAAATCTCCTAAAGACATGCAGACTATGCTGGCAAGCCTTGCAGGTTGAAGGGGTTTCTCCTGAGCTAATACACACATGCCAACGGGCCAGAGGAGGAAACCACTTAGCTGAGCCTTGCTGATAGTACAGGCAAGAGCAATAAATCATAATACGCAGAGGGTGTCCTTGTCTGTGAGAATCCATTTAGAAACTGCATTTGTCAAAGCCGGTCCGAGTTCAGGAAAATAATCAGTCAGCATGGTCAAACCAGTCTGAGGGTCAAGAAATCCAGGAAGTGTCATCAGGAAGTCCGAAGTCCAAATAAGAAGAGTCTAGAGACAGGAATTCTGGCCAGATATGTTGCTTCCAAGCACCCATCCGAAGCATACTCAGCTCTTAAATATGCTGGTACCAGTTGGCTCTAATCACAGCCTCTCCTTTGCTGCTTGGCAAGGAGCCTTCTTGAGTGTCGTCGTTCTGCTCTCCACTCCATGTGCTGAGTCTGCAGACTTGGCACATGTATGGCCTCCCCAGCTGTGTCCTCTGCCAAATCAGCTGCAGGTGAGCCCTGCCTTTGATCCTCCTCTGGCTGAGGCTGCTTTTCAGGCTGCTCTTGCCCTGGGAAAGCTGCCAGCATCTCTTCTTCAGCCTCCTCTTTCAACTCCTCATCTAGGTCCAGATCCTGACCCATGACAGAGTTAGACATAGAGACTGAATATGTACCCTCCTATCTGCCAAGGTTCTCAATGTGTGCTGATACCTCCATGGGTTGCAGAGAGGCCAGTGGGAGAAGTTCCCAAAATCTGTTGAGCTGCAAATGGGAGAGGGAATCTGCCAGGGGATTCTGGATTCCAGGCATATGGTGGGTTGATAAAGTATATTATTTATTTATTTTATTTATTGGATTTATATCCTGCCTTTCTTCCAAGATGTTATGCTGCAAGCATTGCAAGACAAAGCACCTGATCAAATTCATGACCTGGGGAGAGATGGGTGTTGACAATTTGAACTACAGCAGCATTGTCACACCAAAGTAAGACAGAAGTCTTTGCAAAATCAGCTACTCAAATGTGAACAGTAACAACTATAGGGGAAAGTTCTAGGAATGCCAGATCGCTAGAAAAAAAAATTAAGGATGGTTTCCACAAAATTTCTGATATCTCTAATACTGCAAACAAAACTCTTGAAGATAAACCACTCCTGCATAAACCGTGATAAAGAAAAATAGCAGCAAATGTAGCCAGACGAAAAGGAAGATTACAATTGAGATTGCAATCTTAAATTCTATTATAATCTAGAATTAGAAAAAGATGCAGGGCTTGTCTAAACGGTGAACATAATCCTCATAGAATTCGAGGAGAATACGTTTTGTCCCAATGGGATTACACAGTGGTTCAACGTATTTGGAAGGAGGGCAACCAAAACCTCCTTACAGCTTTTCCTGATTTTTTTTTTTTAACTGTGAGGGAAATGCACATTCCTGCTCATCGAGACAACCAATTCAATTTATTGTGCAGCCCTGAGAGGGCAGAACTAGAGATCTGATTGGCTGGATGTACACAAGGATGGGCTAGCCTTCAAGCTCCTGGAAGCGATTTTTGCACTAGTGCTCATGTGCTTTTTTGAACTGTCAATTCTTCATGGTGGCCACCTCGAGGAACAAGAGGAGAGACTGAGCCACCAGTCCTTCCCCCATCCTGGCGGTGGCGGCATCTGAAACTGACTGCAATTAAAGGGACAGGAGAGCCACTTGGCCAGCCACTAATTGTGAAGAAGGACGAGGAGGGTGGCTCTTTGATGTTCCTCATCATCTCCTGGCACTACTGGGTTCTCTTCACTTCCCCAACCACCCCCAACCACAAAAAATAACACAGCTGCCATCTTGATTTGCGATTGTGTGAACATCAGGCATGGAGAGCTTCACAGCCTATCATTTTTGTGAAAGACACCATAGAAACAAAATGATTCTGCTGCAAATTTGGTATAATATGCAGGCATGAGCATTATTTCTTCTTGTCTAGACAAGCAGAAAGATATCCCAAGTTTTATTTTACAGTAATTCATTAGTCTCTAGATAGGGGTAGATTGATAATACTGGCAAGGTTTACAGAGTGCCCAGTCCTAATTCACAAAATAGCTGTCCATCAAGATTTGATTGTTATCACCCGGCAGAAGCCAATTAGCAAGTACTCTGAATCAAAAAGTCCTACTATATAAGGGCAGTAAAACCTGTCTTTCAAGATCTGTTCACACATGCCCAAGGATGAATTTAAACCACTAACAGATTAGGAACACACACATACTAGCTATACCCAGTGTAACATGCACCTTCAAACTCGGCCTCTCCCACCCTCTCCCCAACGCCAGTCACATGCCCCCACCTCCAATGCCAGGCACCCCGGTCCTGCCCCCCACCAGGCATGTACCCCCCACCAGGCTCGTGTAGCCCCAGACCCCCCGTGCACTCAGGCACACACTACACACACCACATCCCCCCATGCTACTCACACCCCCTCTGCACCACCATGTTTAGAAAGTACTGAAACTTCCACATGTTCCCACCTCCAGTGTGCTGATTGGCTGCCCAACAGAGTTTCGATTGGTTGGTCAGTTTCTTAAACGGCCAATCAGCACACTGGAAACGGCAACATACCTAAGGGCAACACACACACAGAGTTGTAGAGGAGATGGGATAGCTGGATGTGTAGAGGGAGAAAGGTATGGAAGTTTGTTGTTCAAACTGATAGAACTAGCAGTAATAAATTGTTTTTTTGGATTGGGGATAAGTCAATAGTGACTTTTTGGAAGAAAAAGAAGAAAAGAAAATGACTCAGTTTCTGTGGTTTTGAAGATCAGAAAGGGTTGAGTATAGAAAGAAGAAAATGTGTGTAAATGTTAGAGATTGAGCTATGATTATTTAAAGTATTTAATTATAACTGTGTATAAGAAATTTAGAAGTATTTTTTTCTTCTTTTTGCTTTCTCTTTTTTATTTTCAAGATTTTTTATGTAGTAAAAACATGTGATTAAGTCAAAAAAATTAAAAATCCTAAACCTGACTGATTGACTCTCTCAACCCAAAATCCATGTACTCTTTCCTCTACCTTCATTCTAACGACTCTAACTACTCTGACTATGGAGATTATCAGACAGGAATGCGAAAAGCATTCCTGTCCCACAATCTCCACTTCCGTCCCTGTTTCAGAATAATGACCCTTCCCACCACATTTACCTCCTTTCCCATCGTTCTGGCAGTGCAGGAGTGAATGGAACTCTAACGGAGCTCCACTTCCTGGATTGAAATCCTGTGGATTCTCGTGAGAGGACACAAGCATGGGAAATTCAAAAAGAAAAAGAAAAATACACAAGAAAAAGTGACAGCAAACACAAAAACACACTTTAAAATGTTAAAGTAACCTGAGGAGGGTCATAAAAGGTGTGTCTCTTACCTGGATGTCCCGATATCACCTGAAAGGGTTCTGGCAGGGACCTCCCATTGACACTGGGATCTCGCCAGTGAAAGGGGGCACCTTGTTGCACGCATGGAAACCTGTCACAGAAATGGAACGGGGGATCTATTGATGGCTTATCCCATAATAAAAAACAGCACCAGCAGAACGGGAGCAGAATGAGTGCATAACGATGGGGGATGTTGTCGTCTGATAAGGGAGCCCTTTTGCGATCTCCTGGCATTGCTGTAACACCCCTTTTGACTTGTTTGATAATCTCCCAATTCAACTGTCATCCAACTGTCATTCACTGACCTTATTCAAATCCCTTCAGACATTCTACCAATCACCATTCACTCTCAACATGCCATTCTTTCACCCCCTCGTGACTACTCTTTACCTTATAGCTGGTGCATACCGAAACAAACTACCTAAATATAGAGTAAATTTTAAAAAAAGGTTTTAAACAAAAAGCCCATATCATAGTCTCATTGGAACTGTAGGGAAGTGGATGAAGTTTTTGTAAAGAGAGAAACAATGTCCTTTCCACAATTAGAAGACAAAGTAGTTAAGCATTTATGGTGAATGAAATCAGCTCAAAAAGGTGAAAGGAAAGGAAACGCTAAGAGCCTTCCCACACTCCAAGGAAAAGTGGCAAAGCAGCAGGAATGTTCCATCTTTCCTGCTGCCTTCCCACATAGTGTTGTCATTTTTTCATTCCAGTCCCATAAGGAACCAAGTTAAAACCATGCCTTTTTGCTAATCAGAAAAAACGCATTTGCAAAAAGGTGCAGTTTTAGCTCAGTTCCCCATGGGACCGGAATGAAAGAACACTGGAAGGATGCTGATGTCATGCAGGAAGGCATCAGGAAAGATGGAACATTCCTGTTGCTTTGCTGCTTTTCCTCGGAGTGCGGTAAGGCTCTAACTATGAAGGAGAGGTGAAGTAGATGATGACTGGAATGTGATACATTTGTTCAAATGTATCACATTCCATTTGTTCAAATGCATGTTGGGAAGGTTAGCACCTCTTTTTCACCAATAAGCAGCATTCAGTAGAATTAGGCATTTCTGTGATTTTTAGTCACAAATGGCACAAAATACCACATTAAAATTTATGGACCATGTCAAGACTACCATTAACACCCAGGTTTACTCAAGAGCGGAAACAGGGTTTTGAACTGGGGTGATGCTGACAGTTTACTACCTCACATGTCTGATTCTGATTATAATTTCAAAATAGCCTTCTTGGAGAAACTAAAAGAGATTTGTAACATTTGTAACATTGTAACATTTTAATGTGAGCATCTTACATTTATTTTCTGCTTTCTTAGTAAACAGCTATCGTTTCATCTTTTCTTAATTAAATTGGTAATGATGAGCCAGCAGACCGATGCCTTACTAAGAATTCAGTCTACAGGGTTACAACTTACAAACTGAGTCTTCCCAAACAAATCAGTGTGCCAGAGGCTTTGTCTGGATCTAAGAAACATTTCCAGTACAGCAGACTCTGATAGCTGTCATGTGCAGGATTAAGAGTTGGCTCCATTCAAATAACAGACAGCTGTGTGGAGTAAAAACTCTTCTCTTTCAGTTTGCCTTCAGAAAGGCAGAAGCAAAGGCAGGAGGAAAATCCTTAGGCCTGTGAATCATTGTATCTTAATCCCTCCCTTGGCAAGAGATAAAACTAGGCCTTTCCAGTACTCTACAATTTCTTGCAATGACCTGGAAAGAGATGTATGTATTCATTGGGCTGTAACACACACACCCCGCACCACTTAGATACACACCACAGACAGACAGACATGCCCATGAACAAACAGACAATGTACAAGAACTGTCTCCCATAGAGAAAACATGTCCAGTGAGAACAGATTTAGTTCCAGTTTAAATAACTGTGTGAAAGAGAGACATACAGTAGCTGAGGGAGGAGTGGGGAGACCAGATCTATTTAAAATCACAGAGATTGTTCTTTGTAAATTCAGTTGAAATATTCATTTTTTTGCTTCTGGAAACAAACACAGAGAAAGAATAGGTAGGGTTTTCCAAGGTATAGATGGAGGATGGTGAATCAAAGACCCACAAAGATAATGTCAAATTAACTAATTTAGGAGATTTTCAGACAGGAACAAAAAAAGTGTTTCTGTCCCAGAATCTCCACTCCCACTTCTGTCCCATCCCTGTCATGCCACAATCACCCTCCCCACTGCACTTACCTCCTCTCCTGTTGTTCTGGCAGCCCAGGAGTGAATGGAGCTCTAATGGAGCTCCATTCACTTCCTGGATCGAAATCCTGCGGATTCTCACAAGAAGACATGAGTGTGAGCAATTCAAAAATAAAAATAAAAAGAACATGAAAAAATAACAGCAAGCACAAAAAAAAAAACCACTTTAAAAGGTAGAAGTAACCTGGGAAGGGTCATAAAAAGTGTGTCACTTACCTGGATGTCCCAATCTCACCCAGAAGTGTTCTGGCAGGGACCTCCCATTGACACTGGGATCTCACCAGCATAACGGGGCACCTTTTCAGACACAGGACATTTTCAGACGCGTAAAATTACCTTCTTGCTGCGCAAGCAGCCTCCGGAACAGTATCACGGACAACTTTCGTGAGTAAAAAATAGCGCAGCCGCCTCCAATGCTGGCCGCAACAGTCACGGATGCCGCCGAGAGAAACGGCGTCATCCAAAATGGACCCTTGCCGCGCAGCAGCCTCGATACTGTTCCGGAGGCTGCTTGCGCGGCAAGAAGGTAATTTTACGCGTCTGAAAATGTCCACAGGACATTCTGTTACAGAAACAGAATGGGGGATCTATTGATGGCTTATCCTGTCAATAAAAAGCAGAGCCGGCGGAATGGCAGCAGAACAGGTGCATAACAAGGGGGGAATGGTGGCGTCTGAAAAGGGAGCCCTTTTGCGATCTCCTGGTGTTCATGTAACACCACTTTTATGCATCTGATAATCTCCTCAGTGTAACTGTCTAATGTTTTAGCTTCAAAGCTAAGTTTTCGTGGCAAGCTTTCAAACAAAATAGCTAACAACGGAAGGAAAGCCCAGGAAAAGCACTGTCAGAACAGATGAATAAAATATGTCAAAATATAACATCTGATTAGTTAACATGATCATATTTACATTCCATCTACTTTGATTTACACTAGTCACCATATCTAAAATGGTGAAGAATATAAAATTATTCAGAACAATTCTGGCATCCTGTTCAGTGTTTATGATGTCATAAGCTATACTTATGACCGTGTAAAGTTAGCCATTCACATTTATGATCATGGCATCATTGCCATGACTGCAAATGCCCCCCATGTCCCAAAACCAGGCAGTAGCCCAGCCATAGACTTCTGAGGTGCTGCCTAGATTTAGGATAGATTTGGGGAGGGGAATCATATCAGGGGACAGATCATAGCTACGGTATATTGCACATGCAGGATCTTGGCCAATATTTTTATTCATTGGGTCAAGAAATCTGCAGTCGTGATCTGGATTTTCCAGATTTTTGCTGGAAGGGGGAGAAAGATGTTAGCACTGGAAAATTTGTATTCCTAGAGGGGGGAAAGACAAATCGTCTTAGATTACAATGATGCAGTGGGTACAAACCTACCTGTAACCAGTCCTGAAGCTGGAACCATTTTCAGATGTTTGCCTTTTCACTTTGTGTTCAACATACAACACTTTGTAACAGGAGATTCACCTATGATATGCATTGATTTACATGTCTGCAACTTCATACAGTATGTGACTTTTCAGGTATATTACAGGCATGTGGATGAATGTAGGGTAATGCCTACTGCATAGTTGTCCTACCTGTGTTCACTGAGCATGCAAAGGAGTAGACCAAACTGCTGAAAAGGTTTGGATTGCTAAGCCTCTGTATGAGAAACCAAGCTGACAGAGGTTTCATTTTCACAAGTATTTTATTGTGGCTATGGGCTTGTCTAAGTGGTGAAAATATGCCTCATAGAATTTGAGGAGAATACCTTTTGTCCAAACGGGATCCCGTGGTGAGTCGCTACATTTGGAAGGAGGGGCCCAAACATGCCATATATTGCGTGGGGAAAGCCTTTATGGCTTTCCCCAAAGTTTTTAAAATTATACAAGGGAAATGTGCATTCCTGCTTGTTGGGCAACCAATTTGGATCACAGCACATTCCCGATAAGAGTGGAAGTGGAAAGCTGGTTAGTCAGATGTGGATGGGGGGGGTGGAGTTTGCCAGCAATGAAGTGGCCAGAACCCCATGTTGGATTTTTGCGGTAGCAATTGTGCACTGAGGTGACAAAACAGCTTTTTTTAAAAAGCTGATTGAAGTGGAATGTTGTTCTTCTGCACCTTAGAGATTTGCTGTTAAAAAAAATACTATTCAGTGGCAGCAACTTGAGGAGAATAAAAACTTGTGGCCAACATCTTGATTAGGCATGCCCATCTGAACATCAAAGACAGATAGTTTCGCATGCAAGTGATCTTGCCAAAAAAACCATGGAGAAAAATGAACGCTGCTGCAAATTGGTGTTACTGTGCACCAATCCACATTGTATTGCCTCATCTAGACAAGCTGTATGGCTGCTGCCACACTGCAGAAATAATGCAGTTTGACACCACTTTAACTGCCGTGACAATGCTATGGAATTCTGGGAGTTGTAGTTTTGTGAGCTATTTAGCTGTCTCTGTCAGAGAGCTCTGGTGCCACAACAAACTACAAATCCCAGGATTCCATAGGATGGAACCAAGATAGTTAAAGTGGTGTCAAACTGCATTATTTCTGTAGTATGTCAGCAGCCTAGGTCACTAACTTCCTGATAAGGCTAGCATCTGTAACTGCCCCTTATTCAGTGCCCTCATCAGTACTGACTGCACTACAAAACATTAACCTCCTGTTCAGCTTAATGATGTGCACTGATATTCCACATTGGCTACTTAGTTACATCTGTGTAAAATCTACTGGGCCAACCCTCCCCCCAGCCTGCCTTAGCAGCCAGCAGCCACATTGCGCAAAGAAGGTCTGTTTAGCAGATGATTGGAGCACACATTGGATGGTGTTTCCAGCCCCTCCCACCAGAGAATGAGACTGCAACCATCCGAAGCAGGACCCCCGTTGCAACTGAAGACTCTGAATCCAGATCTAGTCATGCTTTAGAATACACTCATTTAAATTAATGGGACTAGGGTCTTGTCTGCACCAGCTGCTTAATCTGGGGTCAATCCAAAGCATTATGGGCCACAATAGTGTCCACACACACACACACACACACAGGGCCTAATCCGGTACAGTGGTGTGTCGTTGTTCACATGGGCCAGCTGGGCTGTCACTGCATCTGCCCTGCTGGCCAGTTATACTCAGCGCCACCGCTGCTGCCATGACTACCTCAGCTGCCATCCCAGCAGCTCTGTCCAAGATCCTGGCATCTCCCATTGCTGCTGGTGAGGTAAGCAGTGGGTGCCCATGCAACATGGCCACAGTGCAATGGGAAATGCCAGGCTCTTGACCACAGCTGCTGACCAAGCTGGTGGGCAAGGCAGTGGTGGCGGCAGTGGGGATCCAGCAGGGCTGCTACACTGGGTGGGTGGCCATTCAGACAGCTGGATCACTCCAGCTATGGCCTGATTTAGCTGTCCACATGTCAACAGACTTGTCTCCAACTTCGCCTTAGTACAGGGCAAAGTCGTGTCAAGGGGCAGAAAGTGTGCCTCCTCCCTCAGAAGTCGCCGTTATCATCTGGACTGCCACCACTGGATTTGGGGCCAGAATGGTGTTTTTGGCCCATGCAGACAAGAACTAAGTTGTCTCATCAATTTCACTGGTTCTAGTTAAGCATGGCAAGCCTAGATTCAACTCAGTGTTTGTATTTGGTATGTGAGAATAATTAACATTTCATTTTACCATTTGGTATGTGATAATATTTAACAGTTGGTGTTTGATAGTTTTGTCCATTGTTATTTATTTATTAATTAAAATATTTATATCTTGTCTTATATCCAAGGATTTTTTTTATTTATTATATCATAGAAATTTAATTTTACTTGTTTATTGTTGCTTTTTTTATTTGTTTATCATTCAGATAGAATAATTCAGAATCGGCTATAGTTATAAGCTCTCTCAGCAAACATTAAAAAAACACCTTATCTGTTTTCATTCTGAAAGTTCCAATGTTGGCACATCCATGCCTACATATGAATGGAGGATGGACAAAATAAATACTCATTCACATAGCACATAGTTAAATTGGGAAATCCACTGCTAATATGATGGCTTTAAAGGGAAATTGGATACATTCATGGAGGGTGGGGATATGAATGGTTATGGGACAGGATGGCTATACATCCTGTCCAATATCAGAAGCAGTATTGTTCTCTTGGTAAATTGTTGGGGAGCTCAAGAGTAAGAGTGCTGGTTAGCTTCTCATAGGAACTGATTAGCCAGTATGTGAAGAATATGTTGGGGTATGTATGTCTTTGGCTTCATTCATCATTGTCCTGACTCAGGAGTTTATCGCACCAGCCTCTTTCTCGCCTTTCTTGTAAAAATGGTGTTAATGAAGCAAATGGGAACATAACTGTTTGAAACCATTCATTATCACACTGTCTCTCCAATTGCCCAAGTGCACTGTGATTGTGGTGCTTTGCCAATCATCTGTCCTTCTTCACCAGCTCTGTAACTCCACCTTCAGTGTACGTGTGCCTTTCTTTTTAAATTATTTTTGCTGCAATTGTGCATTTATGGGGAAATGATAAAAATTATTTGCTATTTTATTGTATCCCCATAATTGTGCAATCACAGCAAAAAGAAAAAGGAAAAAGACAGTCATGGAGAAAAACAATATTGGTTGGCTTAGGAATAGCAAGGAGGAGGGGAGAGAGAGAAAGAGAGGAGGAGGATCACATCCCCTCATGCCACGTGACTTCCATCATACCACTACTGCCATGGAGGGGATTTATCACATGAAGGGGAATACTGGCATGGCGGCGGTATTGAAAACAATTGATGGGTTTTCCCCATCAATAACAAGCTGCACTACAGAAACAGCTGGAATGCAAACCAGCAGCAGGATAGAGACAACACGTGAAAATTACTGGCCAAATTCACTAATACTTTCATGTAATTCTGGAATAAAGCCTCATGTGGTAATCTCCTGAGCTAGTACACAATTGTAGATTAAGCAAGGGAGGAAGCAATTAGCTTTGAGTTCTGAGATAGCTCAGCAAGGGCAGTAAATCAACAGGGCTCAGAAAGTGTCCTTGCTTGTGGAAATCTGTTTGGCAAAAGTGTAATCAAGGCTGCTATGGGTTCAGGGAAACAAGCACCAGCATAAGGCAGTCCAGGACCTAAGAATCTAGCAAGGGTCATCAGACAGTCACAAGAGTAATGAACAAGAGCACCAGCAGAAAGTGAGGGTTTCTTCTGGTGACCAGCCTGTCAGGTGCTGGTAGAATCAGCTTGCATTCCATGAGACTGTATGGTGTAGAAATGATAGGATGTGGAGTAGTATTGTTTGTTTTGCAGAACATATATCCAGTCTTTTTAGTGTTGAATTCCTGTTTGATTATCTAGCGCTGGTATACTCAAGGTCAGTGTGGTGGGAGAACAGTGGGTAGAAATGAAAGTAAGTTAGCCTGAGAAAATTGAATGCTTGCTTAATTAACAAATGAGATTGTAGCCCACCAATATGTTTGAACTTACTGTGTCTTATATGTATTGTACTAATGAAGACTGGCCAGTCCTAACAATGAAAGTCAGTGGCTGCAATTTCTATAATATTGCTGAATTCACTCTGAAGCCCAGATTTCTGAACTGCTAGAACTCTAAACTTGACACAACCCTAACCAGAGTCAGCTCTTAAATGGGCTAGTGCCAGCTGGCTCTAATCCAGAGCCTCTCCCTTGCTGCTTGGCAAGGAGCCTCATTGAGCATTGCTGCTCTGCTCTTTACTCTACACACCAGGTCAGTGGACTTAGGAGCCATGCTGTTTCCTCAGCTGCGACCTCTGCCAAGTTGACTGTAGGTGAGTCCTGGCTTTGTTCCTCCTCAGGCTGAGGCTGCTCTTCAACCAGGAAAGCTGCATGGGTCTCTTCTTCAGACTCAGAATTCTGAACTCTGGCCCATGACAATCATGTCTCTTATGTCTCTTATGTTTTAATATCAACAGTGCCACAAGTGAGGACATTATAGCTTCCAAAGTATTGTAGTTGTCTTTCACTTGCCCTCAGTAAGGCCTTTGACAAGGTTCCCCATGACATTCTTGCAAACAAGCTTGTAAAATGTGGGCTAGACAAGTTAACTCTTCAATGGATTTGTAATTGGTTGACCGGCCGAACCCAAAGGGTGCTCAGCAGTGGCTCCTCTTCGTCTTGGAAAGATGTGACCAGTGGGGTGCCACAGGGTTCTGTCCTGGGCCCAGTGCTATTCAACATCTTTATCAATGACTTGGATGAGGGAATTAGGGGCATACTTATCAAATTTGCAGATGACACCAAATTAGGAGGAGTAGCTAATACCCTAGAGGACAGGATCAAAATTCAGAACGACCTGGATAGACTGGAGAGCTGGGCCAAAGCTAACAAAATGAAATTCAATACGGAGAAATGTAAGGTACTGCATTTAGGGCGGAAAAATGAAATGCATAACTATAGGATGGGAGAGACCTGGCTGAATGAGACCACGTGCGAAAGGGATCTAGGAGTCCTAGTAGACCACAAGTTGAACATGAGCCAACAGTGCGATGCGGCAGCTAAAAAGGCCAATGCGATTTTGGGCTGTATCAATAGAAGTATAGTGTCTAGATCAAGGGAAGTAATAGTGCCACTCTATTCTGCCTTGGTCAGACCTCACTTAGAATACTGTGTCTAGTTCTGGGCACCACAATTAAAAAAGGATATTGACAAATTGGAGCGTGTCCAGAGAAGGGCAACTAAAATGGTGAAAAGTCTGGAAACAATGCCTTATGAGGAGAGACTTAGGGAGCTGGGTATGTTTAGCCTGGAAAAAAGACCGTTAAGAGGCGATATGATAGCCCTGTTTAAGAATTTGAAGGGATGTCACGCTGAGGATGGAGCAGGCTTGTTTTCTGCTGCTCCAGAGATTGGAACACGGAGCAATGGATGCAAGCTTCAGGAACAGAGATTCCACCTCAACATTAGGAGGAACTTTTTGACAGTAAGAGCTGTTCGGCAGTGGAACGCACTCCCTCGGAGTGTGGTGGGGTCTCCTTCCTTGGAGGACTTTAAACAGAGGCTGGATGGCCATTTGTCAGGGATGCTTTGATCGTGATTTCCTGCAAGGCAGGGGGTTGAACTGGAAGGCCCTCGTGGTCTCTTCCAACTCTGCAATTCTATGATTCTACCACCACCTCAGCTTAATCATGGCAGGTACCTGCTTAAAATTTCAGCTATCCCCATCTCATTGGCACCTGTGAAAAAATAAGGGTTTTAGTTCTGGATGTAGCACTTAAAATATTTTCAAGAAAGAATGAAGAGGATTGATCCAAATAGAGCAACACCTTAATTTCAAAGCCAAACAAAACAAAAAACCAGGGTATTTGTTTGGGCAGACTGAATACATAGTTCACAGAAATCAGCAATAATTTATTCACAACCATTAAAACATTTCTCCATATGTACCACTAAGACAGCTGGCTTTCAATGCCAGGTTTGCTAGACACAGGTTCAACAAATACACAGTACAGGTTGCCCCCCCCCAATATGTGCAGGACCGGTATCTGTGGTTTCAATTATCCATTGTCAGAAAAATATGGTCTCTCCAGGCATTTCCTAGGTCCTCAAGCACAACTTTATGGTAACTTCTACCATACAAAAGTTACCATAGAGTTTTTCTGGAGCTGCATAGAGTGGCATTTCCTAGGTCCTCCAGTGTGTTACTCTAGGCATCTTCAGCAAAACTCTATGGTAACTTCCAGCCAACATTACCATAAAGTCGTGTTGGAGATGCCCAGAGAGGTGGACTCTCTAGGCATTTCCTAGGTCCTCCAGCATGATCTACGGGGTTCATTATTACCTGCAGTTTCAAGTATTCACATTAAGTCTCAGAACATATCCACCATGGATACAGTGAGCAACCTGTAGTGCCAAAAATACCAACCTGGAAAAGAATTTCTGAAGGCATTACAAATTTCTATGCTCAACAAACTGATTGTGGATTGGCATCAGAGAGCATGAAGGTGACCATAGAAGCTTCTGTGCATGGAAGGGCTCCTGTCAGTTCCCAGAGAGAAAGAGACATGTGGTGGTAGGTGTGTCCAGGCCTGATAAGGCATCTCAAGAGGTGTGCTGTCTCCCAGGGATGAAAATCTATGGTGAAACAAAGAAGCTGATAGGACTCATCAAATCCACCGACAGTTACCCCTTCCTTTTGATCCATGTGGGGAAAACTATACTGCAAATATAGACTTCAATATATTGTAATGGAATGTAAGGCTCTGGGGTGGAAGTCAAAGGAAATTTGGGCACAGGTTGTTAATTCATTATTCCTTTCTGTTGAAGAACATGGTCCATGGAGAAAGATAATACTAGAATAATTTTATAGATGGCCCTGTTGAGAAAGATTTCATCGAATCATTGAATCATAGAATTAGAAGTCCAACCCCCTGCCATGCAGGAATATACAATCAAAGCATTCTAAACAGATGGCCATCCAGCCTTTGTTTTAAAATGTTCAAAGAAGGAGACTCCACTACATTCTGAGGCAGCACATTCCACTGCTGAATAGCTCTTTCTGTCAGGAAGTTCTTCCTAATGTTTAGGTGGAATCTCTTTTCCTATAGTTTGAGTCCATTGATCCATGTCCTAGTTTCTGAAGCAGCAGAAAACAAGCTTGCTCCATCCTCAGTATGACATCCCTTCAAATATTTAAACATGGCTATCATGTCGCCTCTTAACCTTCTCCAGGCTAAACACACCCAGCTCCCTAAGCCACTCCTCATAGGGCATAGCTTCCAGATCCTTTACCATTTTGGTCGCCATCCTCTGGACATATTCCAGAGCTTCCTGAACCATGGTTTTCACTTTCATGGAGAAGGACTTCTAGCAAGAGATGGATTACACCTCACAGCAGTTGGTAAGAATGTGTTTCCTAGAATTTACCAATTTTTCCTCAAGCAGATTACCCATCCATCAACAATACCTCTCCTCTACTAGTAATGGGACATTGTTTGCAGGCCCTAATCTGGTCCATTACTGATCCCAGATTTTTATTTAGACTTCACAGCCTTGCTTTATTCAAATGAAAAGCACGTCTTCTTCTTTTCTTTTTTTTTTGAGAAAACCTACACCATTACGTTAATTGCTAATTAACAAAAAATATTTTATTAGTGCCTATAATATAGTTTTAAAGTAAATTATTGGTGGCAAATTATGTAATACAGTAGTCCCCCCCCCTCATCCACTGGGGATTGATTCTGTGCGGGCATGGATTCTGAAAACTGTGGATAATAGTGAACACCATTGAAAATAATGGGACTTCTGGTTTAAAATACCATAGAGTTGCCTTGGGGGGCCTAGAAATGGCTAGGGAGGACACATTTTCTAGGAAGACTCTATGGTAGGTGTGCTGTTTTGTGTCCCATGGATAATGAATCCATGGATAGAGGGGTCCTACTGTAATCTGAACATCCTGTACTGTGAATAGGTTAGGTTACATTGACCTGAGATAAACATATGGGGGCCCCAAAATAAAGCATTGCAGGGGGGCCCCAAATTCCTTAAACCGGCCCTGGGAGTAGTCTGTCTGACTTTCCAAAATCCAAAGCTTGAATGAAACCGCACATGGAGTCCACCTTCTGATCTTTTAAGTTTCAGGGTTTCTGTATTACCTCAGTAAGCACCTGGATTTGTCTAAAGGAGCCAGTTTCTGTTCACAATTCAGAGTTCAGCTGAATCTTAGGCATGATCTTCCTAATGAAATGCTAAGTAAATATTAATGACAAGTTAAATGGGTGTTGTGTTTATGAGGAGAAAAATGTGGATTGATGCACACTAATGCCAATTCAAAGCAGCTTCAATTTGTCTTACCTTTTTGTTGTTGTTGTTGTTTTGCAAAATTGCAGGCATGTGAAACTATCTGCTTTTGCTGTCCCAACGGGCATGCCTGCAAATCAAGATGGTGGGCACAAGTGAATTACTTGCATTTCTATTTTCACCAGTTGCCGCAGTCGAACAATATTTTCTTTAAAGCATATCTAAGGTATGAAAGTGAGCATTTCAGCCTAAATAAATAAAAAAAGGAAAAAACAGACTGTTTCATTGCCTCAGAACACAATTGCTAAGGTAAAAATCCAACATGGCAGTTCCAGGAACTTGCCTTGTTAGCAAGCGCTGCCCCTGCCCATGTTCGGCCAATCAGCTTTCCACTTCCACTCTTATTGGGAATGCAAATGGAAGTGAGTTGGTTGTCCCAAAGAACGGGAATGCACATTCTCTGTGGAGCTTTTAAAAAACTCCAGGAAAAGCTGCAAAGTCATTTCCTTCAGAGTTTTTGGTGGATTTGGCCTTCCTCCTTCCAAATACTGTGGATTGATATGGGATGGTATTTAGACAATTGTATTCTCCTCAAATTCTATTAGAAGTATTTTCGCCATTTAGACAACTCCATGGTTTCATGTAGCTGCTCAAGAGTACAGTGGTGGGAAAGATAAAATCCTGCAGGGCAGATAGGTTGATGTAGCATAAATGTCATGGACATGGAAGTGTTACCTTCTAGAATCAATTCTTCAGGGCGGAGTGAAAGAACCTTAATATGCTGCCTCCTGTCCTGAACCCAGAGACCCTGTTCAAAACATTGTATGGTAAGAAAGGCTGTTGAAGGGTTCAGGAGAATAACTGAGGTCAAACCTTCTTCTGTCATAGGTGAGGCAACAAAGATGGTGTCTGTGCCAGACTCAGGCCTTAAACCAAACTGAAATGGATCTAGAGAATCTACTTCACTCAAACAACTTATGCAGGGAGTGCATCTTTGTGACCAAGTCATAGTTGTAACAATTCTTCGGCATTTAAGGGGGACATCTTCAAAAGCAGTCACATAAATATCACGGACACAACTGCCTTCAGGGCAGTTGGGACTGCCTCTTTTTGCATCAAGGCAGTTAGACTCTTCCTCCTGAACCAGGCCAGCTTGTCCTCTTCTGATGGTGTAATGGCAAATGACAAACAGACAGGCAACAGGTTTTATTCTTTCAATAACCTTGTTTACATCTTCAAGCCACAGCAGCTGAATTTTATCCCACAGAAAAATATTTGACAGTGCTTTGGTGATGAGTGAATGGCACAACACGTCATCATGTCCAATTCAAGGGAATACATGCAAGCTTAGCAAACTTGTCACAGCATGCTTCTGATTGTGCTTTCATCTCACCCTGCAAGTCAAGTTGTAACAAGTTCCCAGATTTTAAGAAGACAAATAGTAGATGACTCTTTCACATACACTCCTATGTTAATTCTAAAACAATCTTATAAGGAAACAAGGGTCTAAACCTATTGCTAGTCCCAACTAGAGTAGATGCATTGAATCACTGGAACTTATATAAGTGTTGACTTATTAAGTTCCCATTGATTCAATGGGTTGCTCTAATTGGAGCTGGCAATAATATATAGGTCTAAGTATTTTTATTCTAGTTTTCATTGCTTGGTTTTTTTTTAAACATTATTCAGTTTACTTGCTTGTACAGTTAATCCTTTATGCTCATATTTTCATACCTTTGCCACCATATTCCTTCAACTATTTTAGAAAGTAGAATACAAAACATCACTACCTTAGAAATTCAGGCAGGTTGCTCAAAAGTGAGGAAATCCATACCAGAGAATTGTGGTACTCCAAGGCTCAATCATACACATTTGTTTGTTCATCTGAATGCACATGACATCTGCCTACTTCCAGTCAATGCAACCTTAATTACTACTACAACCAGGACTATTTTCATTCTGGAAAATTAAACTATATCAGGTTGATAAAATTCCTTTTCTTGGTGCATTTTCAGATCCTGAATGAACCTGCTTCCATTGTGCACCATTCCTGCTGTGATTTTGCTGACAACAGAAGGAAGGTGTGTCCTCCTTCCCCAATTCCTCCTTTTGACTTTTTCAAACTTTCCCACCCTTTATCAGTTTTATTTCCAGTCTTCTTACAGGAATCATTGGATCACTACCCATGGAGAAGTCATTGATTGCACAATGTGTACTAACTCTTCACACCAATTTCTGAAAATCCAAATCCAAATCGATATTTAGCACAATGTATGGACTACTTGTTTGAAAATGTGTTGCAATATTTTTCCCTTCCTTTTCTGCCATTATGGTACAGCATCATGGTGGCATTGCTCCCTCTCCCCAAAAATTATACGTTACTATATATGTGTATTTTCGATACCCAGGAATGGTTTTCCAATGGCAGATAACAAGATGCGGCTCTCCATAGCAGCCATGCAGGCACAATTAGATCTCTAGCTACAGCAAAAGGTTAACTGAGGGTGGGGGGAACCCAACAACCCGGGGGGGGGCATCAAATGTCCCTTTCAACACCCGCATCCCCACTTCCAGCTGGAGGAACTTCAATTTGTGATTGCCCCAGGGCTTGTTCCCGTGGCAGTGGTGGGCCTAAACTGGCTAAAGTTCCACAACCCCACCATAGACTGGGTAAAAGAGACAATGACTTTTGCAGATCCTGTGTGTGTGCAGGAGCACCAGGTGGGGGAAGCTTCCCAAAGGGAGGGAGTCCCCCTAGAGGCTGAGTCACAGAACTGCACAACTGCTTTAGTCAGAGGGGAGCTGAAAGGATTGCCAGTGGAATACAAAGCATGGCAATATGTTTTTGAGGAGAGGGAGTGCGACATTTTGCCACCCCACAGGCCCTTTGACTGTGCCATCGAGATACTTTCTGAGACTAAGCTACCCAAACCCAGGATTTATTCCATGATGGCAGCTGAATTGGATGCCCTCCGGGAGTTCATAGACAAAAACTTAGCACAGGGGTTCATCAGGCCCCCGACCTCACCTGTGGGGGCCCCGGTGATGTTCAGATGAATATCTGATGGGGGTCTTTGTCTGATTCAAGACTACCGGGGGCTAAATGCAATCAGTGTTTCGAACCAGTACCCCCTGCCTTTAATGAAGGACATACTGGCTCATTTGTCCAAAGGGAAGATATTTACCAAATTGGACCTAAGGGAGGCTTATTACAGGGTACGAATCAAGGAGGGGGACGAATGGAAAACGGCTTTCAATTGCCCCCTGGGGGCTTTCAAGTTCCGAGTAATGCCATTTGGATTAAAGGGAGCTGCTGGCATATTTCAGAACTTGATTAATGATGTTTTGAGAGAATTTCTGTACAAGGGGGTCTTGGTGTATTTGGATGATGTATTGATTTACTCTGAGGACCATACGCCCCATGTAAAACTGGTGAAAAAGGTGCTTGCTAAGCTGGGGGAGAACCACCTGTATGCTAAGATGTCAAAGTCTGAATTCCACCAAAGCCGCTTGGACTACCTGGGGTACCGCATCTCAAATAAGGGGATAGAAATGGACCCGGAAAAGGTCAAAGGGGTGTTGGCATGGGAAGCCCCTAGAACCACGAAGCAGCTGCAGAGCTTCCTTGGATTTGCTAACTTTTACCGGTCCTTCATCCCTGACTTTGCGACGGTAGCCCTCCCTCTGACTGATCTGTTAAAAACCAAAGATGTGGGGAAGAAAGCTCAAAATGGGTCAGGAAAAGGGGAAAAGCCTCCCCAATAGATAGTATGGTCTGACCAATGCCAACAGGCGTTTGATAAGTTGAAGAAACTCTTCACCTCTGAACCAATTCTCAAACACCCCGACCCCTCCCAACCTTTTGTAGTACAGGTTGATGCTTCTGATGTTGCAATGGGAGGGGTGCTGTTGCAAAGGGGGGAGGAGGAAGAGCTCAGGCCGTGTGCATACCTATCCAAGAAATTTAATGAGACCGAGCAAAATTGGCCAGTGTGGGAAAAGGAGGCGGGTGCAATCAAACTGGCCTTAGAAACTTGGCGCCACCTGCTGGAGGGATCTCCCAAACCCTTCGAGGTTTGGACAGATCACAAGAACTTGGACGTTTTAGCCACCCCAAGGCGGTTGAGCCCCAAGCAGGTTAGGTGGGCCAGTTTCTTCTACCGGTTCAACTTCACCCTGAAATTTATCCTGGGAAAAAAGAATTTCCTAGCTGATGCTTTGTCCAGGCTTCCACAACATGACAGCAAACGAAAAGAGGTCATAGACACAGTCTTCTCCCCCTCCCACTTGGGACTGGCAGTCCTAACACGCAGCAAGGCCAAGCATCAGGAGACCCAAGCCAGCCCCTCTTTGGGGCCAGGGCCTGATCATGAGGCTACCAATGAAGCCGTTCCACCACCGGTAGATGCTGGCCCCAGTGAGGCCCCGACCATGCCGGAGCTCACTCCTCAACCCCCCTCCCCCCCGGGGAGATGGGGGTGGATGGCAGTCCCAATTGGCGTTGGTCCTTCCCAAGGACCCCTGGTTTTTGGCCCACCTTGGGGAGGTGACCCTCCAGGAGGGTCTGGCTTGGAAGGGGGAGCGTCTATATGTCCCAGAGGCCATGAGGGCGTCCATCCTCAAGCAATGCCATGACGTCAAAAGTGCTGGGCATTTTGGGTATATAAAAATTTTGCACTTGGCCCAAAGACAATTTTGGTGGCCAAAGATGAGAAAGGAGGTGGAGCAGTATATAAAAGGGTGTCCCAAGTGTGCAATGGCAAAAAGGGGGGCAGGCAAGCCAAAGGGCCTATTCCAACCTTTGCCTGCCCTGACCAAGCCTTGGGAAGTCATCAGTATGGATTTTATAGTGGAGTTGCCAGGAGGTCGGAAAAAGACTGTTATTTGGGTAGTGACAGACCTGTTTTCAAAGCAGGCGCATTTTGTAGCCTGGAAGAAACTCCCAACAGCCTCCCAGTTAGCCAGACTGTTCATTCAACACATATACAGATTTACATGGGGTTCCTGCTAAGATCATATCTGACCGGGGGGGGGGCAGTTCACTTCCCAGTTCTGGAAGGCATTCACCAACCTTCTGGGAGTCGAACTAGGGCTCAGCAGTTCCCATCATCCCCAAAGTGATTGGCAATGCGAACATAATAATCAGGTGCTTGAACAGTATTTGAGGTGTTATGTGAACTTCCAACAATCTGACTGGGTGGACCTCTTGCCTTTCGCGGAGGTCGCCTATAACAACGCCACTCACCAGAGCACTGGCCTCTCCCCTTTCAAGGTTGTTTCAGGGCAAGATTTCAATCCTCTGCCTCTAGGGGAGGGGTCTTCCAAGGACCCGGTCTCAGTGACCCAATGGAGCCAAAAGGTTAGAGATGCCTGGCCAAATGTTATCTCAGCTTTAGACTTTGCCAAAGCACGTTACAAACATCATGCGGATCAAAACAGGATCCCACCCCGGAATACGCCGTTGGGGATTTAATCTTTTTGTCTACCAAATTTCTTAAAAGTCCCCAACCTTCAAAGAAGTTGGGGCCCAAGTACATTGGTCCTTTTCCTATCACGCAGGTAATAAACCCAGTGGCTTTTGAACTGTCTTTACCAAAACTGTACCGAAATGTTCATCCTGTGTTTCATTCCAGCTTGCTCAAACCGGCGTGCCCTCTGGACCGACACCACCCAGACCCAGGACCTGCACCCCATCCTATTCTGGTCGACCAAGATCAACATTTTGAAATTTCTGAAGTGTTGGACTCTCAGGTTCACAGGGGTGTTTTACAATACTTGGTGAAATGGAAACACTTACCATTGGGCCATGCTGAATGGGTTAAATCTGATCATATGAATGCTTTGCGCTTATTGCAAAAGTTCCATGCCCACTTTCCTGATAAGCTGGGCTGAAAAAAAATGGGGGGGGGTCTTCGGGTGGGCGGTATGTCAGGCCCATCCCTGAATTCTGGGATATGGAGTGGAATTCATGGAGGATCCTGACATGAGGCGGTTTCCCCCTGGCTGGGCCTCTGGAGTTTTGGAGAGAGGCCAGCCGGCCTGGTTGGCCTGGGAACGCTTCCATCTCAGAGAGGCTCAAGGTCAGAGCGTCCAGGTGCAGGCTGACTCCTTGCACTTCCTGAATGCTTTTCTCATGCTTGGACGGTTTATCTGGGGGGTTGCTGTGGCTGTGTTCAGTTTCGGCTTTGTTCTATGTTCCTGACACATGAATCCATGTCAATAAAGCAATTTATTGATTGCATGTGAGCATGTGTGCTTGGTACATCACAGGTGCGCATACCAGATGATGAGATCATCCTTTTGTGATCATGTCAGATCCAAATGCCGTTCTATTTTATTGACGGCCCAGGCTGTCAATAGATCATAATAATACTGAGTTATTTTTGGCACAACACGTCATCATGTCCAATTCAAGGGAATACATGCAAGCTATTTTAGAACAACCCCTGGGTTGTTGGATTTCCCCCCACCGTCAGATCTGCCCTGGCACTTTGTTGCCGGCATTGCTGGCATTTGAATCCTTGAGCCATTGTACTCACATGAATATGGCATCAATGACAGAACAGTTCTGGGTGAGATTATGACTGTCAGAAAGGGGATTTTTTTTTAATGAACCCCCTCCCCAGTATACTTGGGGACTTTTAAAGTATGTTTCTGTGCTTGTGTTACATTTTATGTCTTTGTCTTGCTTTAATTTTTAGATTTGTTGCACTTGCATCTTCTCATGAGGATCAGCAAGATCTCAACCCTGGAAGTAAACACATCTCTGTTCATGCTCCATTACTGCTGAGGCTGCCTTTTCACACTGCTAAAGGTAGGTCTGTCAGTGGGTTTCTTTTGCCGGCATAAAAATGCTTCAAAATATGCCAGCAAAAGAACTTTTATGCAGGGTGGTCTGATAAAATCTTTAGTTGTTCACAAGTTGCTTCAGATAAATACTACACTACTTCCATTAATAGCAATAGCAATAGTATCTATATACCACTTATCAGTGCTGAAGTAATCTCTGTGTTTTTTAGCTAATTGCCCCCAACAAGCCGGGTATTCATTTTACTGACCTACAGAAGGATGGAAGTCTGAGTCAACCTTGGAGCCATCTGGGATCGAACTCATATCTTTGTGGCTTACAGTATTGGCATTTAACCACTGCACCATGAGGGCTCCCTAGTGATACACAAACTATTCCTATTTCCCTCCTATCTTTCTAGAGGCATTTCACTGTTCAGCATATCACAGTACAGCACTGTACATACACAATTTTTTTTTAATTTTAAATGGTGGGAGGTCTGGAAGCCATGCCCTATGAGGAGTAGCTTAGGGAGCTGTGAATGTTTAGTCTGGAAAAGAGAAGGTTGAGAGGTGACATGATAACCATGTTTAAATATTTGAAGGGATGTCATACTGAGGATGGGGCAAGCTTGTTTTCTAATGCTCCAGAGACTAGGACACAGAGCAATGGGTTCAAACTACAGGAAAAGAGATTCCACCTAAACATTAGGAAGAACTTTCTGACAATAAGAGCTGTTTGGAAGTGGAATGCACTGCCTCGTGGTGTGGTGGAGTCTCCTTCTTTGGAGGTTTTGAAACAGAGGGCGGATGGCCATCTGTTAGGAATGCTTTGATTGTGTATTCCTGCATGGCAGGGGGTTGGACTGGATGGCCTTTGTGGTCTCTTCCAACTCTATGATTCTATGATTCTATGGAGCATCACCCCATTCCAGTCTCCCATTAGGATCATATTTTCCTTAGGAAATTCTAGAATATCTTTCATAACATTCTCAAAAAAATCTTGATTTTTTTCTCTGACAGTGCATAAACCCACACTACTAGTATTTTCTCTTATTGAAATTGTATTTGTATGCCCACATAGCTTTCCTGTGAGTTTGCAAATACTTTCTCTGGCCTCCTAGTGGGAGTAATATAAAACACTACCCCCTTGTTTTTCTTACCAGATGATGCTATACATTCCTCTCCCAATTTGGTTTAATACAAATATTTAGAATCTGATTTTTAAAAAAAATATGAGTCTCATGCAAACATATTATATTGTTTTAGTTTTTCTTTTTCTTGAGATAATGGAATATTATTCTTCTCTTTTGTAGAGAGTTTGATCTGTTCACATTCCAGCAAAGACCTCAGTCAAATTTCTCAACTGTGTCCTTTTAAAGCAATCCTTCCTCTGTCTACTCACTCAGTTCTCCCTTATCCTTTGCTGCCCCCCAATTCTTGGGCAGAAACTTCATTAGTCCCTTACTCCTTTCCATTCCATTTTCAATTTTTTTCAAAGTTTTTACTATATCTTCTTAGAAATTCTCTATCTTCATAACTGTGTTCAAAATGTGGCATCTCTCTTTTTAAAAAATAGAATTCCCTTTCAGTGTCTTCCATCTAATGGGATCCCATGCAATTTCAGTTTTTCAGTTAGGAAAATATAGTCTTTTGTTTCCTCAGGATCCTTGTAGGTAACTCTTTCAGTATATTCACTTATTGGTCTTCACCTCCAATTCCCTGTTTAAGCATTTGAAGGGGTGTCACATTGAGGAAGGAGCAAGCTTGTTTTCTGCTGCTCCAGAGACTAGAACACGGAGCAATGGATGCAAGCTTCAGGAACAGAGATTCCACCTCAACATTAGGAGGAACTTTCTGACAGTAAGAGCTGTTCAGCAGTGGAATGCACTCCTTCAGGGTGTAATGGGGTCTCCTTCCTTGGAGGTCTTTAAACAGAGGCTGGATGGCCATCTGTCAGGAATGCTTTGATCGTGATTTCCTACATGGCAGGGGGTTGGACTGGATGGCCCTTATAGTCTCTTCCAACTCTACAATTCTATGATTCTATTGTGTAGGAGAATTTAACCATAATTCCTAAGAAAGTGCACCATAATATCTCATGGGAGCTTCTTTTGAATTGCAATTTTTCAATGTACTGTGTAGATTCTATCACCATCTGTTTGCGAAGACTGGGCTGCAAACAATGTGGTGTGGTGTGATGGCGGTCTGAGTCCCTCTGTCCCCTTCATGTTCTTACATAATTAATGTGGCTTCTAGAGTGCCCTGATCCAGTTTGGGGGCACAAATAAAAAGCCTCCAAACCACCACCACCCTTACCAGGCAGGGAGAGATAATAATCAATAATGGGTTGTTGACATTTACCACTGTGATTTGCTTCACCTTAGTTTATAGCCCAGATGATGGACAATTTCACTGTACTCCATGAGACTGGGAATCCCATACCACAGGGTTATGAAGGAGAGTATCCCAGTTTTGTTCAATGTACTCCACTGGAAGCAGTATTTGAAAGATAACACACAAGGCACAGTGATTTTTTTCTAAATTAGAGGAACACAACGATTGGAAAGTAACTGCTGCCCCCATGAACACAGGAAAGGAAAGGTGGTCAGAGCATCAATTTTCCATTGCCAAGAAAGGATGGGAGTGAGGATTGGGAAAGAGGCAGGACTGTCATGGCTGGCAAAGGTCTGCACCCCAAAACAACAAAAAACTTAAAAGCAAGCAATTGATGGAGGGGGAGGGGGACACTGCAAGAAGATAGCATGGAGAGGAACAAGGGGATGAAACATTACGAAGTGGATTGAAGTAATAAGACTGTGGAATAGTCTGGAAACTGATGCTTTAAAGCTTCCCAGTGGGATCTAAGTATGCTACACCCATACATAGATTTCATTTTTACCAAAGTTCTTTTTAAAGGAAGTAATACATTCCAACCTTTGGGATATTTGGTATTGCATGTTCTGGTTTCCATTGGGTTAAATACAGGCAAGATGGTAAAACTTGGAAAATATGAAGCTTTTAAATCAAAGAAAGCAACCAAGAACAGGAAAAGTTCTACTGAAATATTATTCTGTGGGCATTGCTATGCTTGGGTCCTTTCTTGAGAAATTTAGACTGGCAACTAGTATATGATAGCTTTGGATATTATGCAAAACTATGAAATGAGAAAGAACTAAGAACCTTTGACAGAGGCAAAGGTTTTAGTTTACACTTCCAAGGTTGTTGAACATAGGAAGATTTGGGCCAAAGTAGACAGAACTGGTGTTAGTCAGGGACATATCTGTGTTTATCAGAGGTGAGGGATCAAATTGTTTACATCAAAAGCGGTACATCAGAAAGGAGGGAGTTTATTCCTGCCCCTCCTCTAACCCCCCTATGCCTCAAGCTCTTCTCTTCCAGCCCTGTTTACTTTTAGCAGTATCAGAGAGTCAAACCATAGGAGGAATTTGAATTTTAAGAAGCTAAAGTTTGTGGAATAAGCATTTTAAAATGTGAAGCTTTTAGAAATATCCAATATCTCTGTGAAGCAGAGTGCGGCAAGGCTAGTACAATATGAGCTTGAGGTAGAAACAGGAGTAAATTGATTGCACTTATAAAATAAATGGGGGAAATCCTTTTATTGTCTCAGGAAATCCATCTTAGCACAGTAAAGGAGATGACAAAAGAAGTTGACCCATACTTGGTTATAAGTGCCCCTAAAAGCGGCTCTCACGTGTGGGTGTAAGCTGGCCATCCATTATTGGAGTTGGAGTCTCATGGATGCTTCTTTCCAGAGAAAGGGGAACAAAGAGACTAAATTCTTGGGAGAAGGTGGAAACATGTCTGCAGGTAAGAAGGAAGGAAAAGTCTGAGTACATAGACCATAGAAAAATACAGAGAGGCAAAACAAAGAGTAGATGCTATCTGGATGCCTCTCTCTCACTAATCACTTTATACAAGTGTTGATGCTGCTTTGCTTTCAACAAAGCTACATCTGCATGTCATTAATCTGATAGGACAGAAGGTTTTATTGACTTTGGGAGCTGTTCTGGGCCACTTGTGTGGAGCTGCAAAGAAGCTCAGGTCAGCAGATCCCAGTCTGTTTGATGACATATGCAGGAGCTCAGTGGCTGAAAGGAGAAAGTGCCATCCTTCCTCTCTGAGGCTACAGAAAAGGTCACACCTTTTCCAGAGTCATAGATAATATACATTCCAATTTGAATAATTTTCAATAAGTGAGAAATGTCTTCTAAAACTGCAAGGCAGAATGTGTCGCTGCTGGTACTCTTGGACCTCTCAGCAGCATTCAGTACCATCAACCATGGTATCCTTCTGGAACACCTGAGGGATTTGGGAACTGGAGGCACTGTGTTTCAGTGGTTCTGGTCCTATCTCTCAGGCAGGTTCCAGATGGTGGTGGTGGTGGTTGGGAATAGCTGCTCCTCAAATAAGGAGCTGTTATATGGCATCCCACAAGGTGCCATTCTATTCCCAATGCTGTTCAACATCTACATGCAGCTGCTGAGAGAGATCATCCAGAGGCATAGGGCAGAGTGCTATCAGTATGCTGATGACACCCACATATACTTCTCAGTGCTTTCAAAAACAGCTTCAGCTAAGGATAGTGTGTTTCCTATGAATGAATGCCTGGAAGAGGTAGTGGGCTGGATGAGGAAAAGCAAACTGAAGCTGAATCCAGACAAGATGGAGGTATTTACTTTCAAGGGTCCTAACCAGGGTTTGGGGGTGAGCCAAACCATCCTGGATGGAGTTACACTTCCCCTGAAAGACTATGTTTGCAGCTTGGGGGTGTTTCTGGATCTGTTGCTCCAAATGACAGCTCAGATAGATGTGACATCCAGGAGTGCCTATTTTCAGCTTCGGCTGATACGCCAGCTGCCCCCCTTTCTAGAGTTGGAGGACCTAAATATGGTATTGCACGCAATGCACTGTACATTCAGCTACCTCTATACCAAGTTCAGAACTTCAGTTAGTTAAAAACATGGCAGCCGGATTGGTTACTGGTACACTTAGGGGTGATCACATTAGACCAGTACTAAAATCACTCCACTGGCTGCAAATTAGTTTCCAGCAAGGTACAAAGTGTTGGTTGTCAACTTTAAAATCCTGCATGGTTTGGATCCAGGTTACCTACAGGATCACCTTCTCCCATATAATCTGCATCATACACTCAGGTCCTCTGGGGGATATTTACTCCAGTCAACCAGGACTAGTCTGGTATCAGTCACCCAGAGGACTTTTTCTTCAGCTACCTGTAGACTCTGGAATGGCCTGTTGGAAGAGATTCAACAGTTGAATACACTATCTGAATTTAAAACAGCATTAAAGACTAGTCTCTTCTGGCAGACTTATCCAGATGATTTTTAAACTGTGAATTTTAAACTGTTTTAATATATACTGTTTTTTTCTTTTAATTGATAGTATGTGTTTTAATGGGTTTATGTATTTTTAACTGATATGTATTTTAATTGATATTAGTTATTTTTTATAAATCTGTTGTTCCCTGCCTTGATCCATGGGGAAAGGCAGGTAAGAAATAATAACCACAACAGTGTGAGGTTGTCATAAACCCACGCAGCCATTAACTGCAATCAGCCAAGTTTTGGTTTCCTTTGTTTATTGGCTGGGAAGCCCATGTAAGCAGGATATGAAGCATGGTATAAATATTAGCTCCTAACAATAGAAAGGTGTGCCACTGTGGATGAGACCGGCCACGTTCTTCCTTGGCGCGCCCTCAGATTGGAATTTCCAGTGCCACCCTCAGACTTTGGTCTGCGTACTTCACTGCTCTTCAAGACTAGCAACTATTGCCCTATTCCCTGAATCTATTCCTCTATCCAACCTTTCTGCCTTAACTCTTCAATAGCCTTGTGTGTTCCTGTGAGCGTGTGTTACGCATGTGAATGCTTTTTGTGCTTTTTCCAATAAAAACCATTTATTTCACTTTAACCTTGAGTCCTCTGCAGTTAGTACTGGTAAACATAGGTGAAAAGATCCTGAAGTTATCTGCCTCTCACAGCCTTCCATTTCAGCTAATAATAATAATTTCCCAAAGATTATATAGTCTTTAGCATCACATGTGGGGCTCTAAAGCACCCCCACCTCTTCAGGTAGCACTACTCAGGGAAATGTGTACAGGGTTGCAGCTTGCGTTATATTAATATTACACAAGCATGCTTAATATATCACCTTCGGAGACAGGAAACCAGATATTTAAAGATAGCTATCATGTCACCTCTCTGTCCTCTCTTCTCCAAGCTAACATATAATTCTTCATAAGCTTGAATGTATTTTAAGTCAGCATAACTTCAAGAATTTGTGTAATTCAGCATGGTTTCACCATTTAGGATTTTCTTTTCTTTTTTCTTTTTGGTCCTCGATGTCCATGAGAGAATGAGGGCAATTTCCTCACATTTTTGGCCTTTTCTGGGCCATTTGAGACCTGGGAGAGGCATTTTTCAGCAGGAAATGACCAGGAAGCCATTTGTATCTAAACCAGCATGGAGGAAGGCCAAAATTGCCTCCCATCTCCTTAAGGGCATTTGGGAGCAATATATATATATATATATATATATATATATATATTTAAATAGTATCCAGTGGGCCAAAAGAATGGACTTGGAAGCCACACTTTCCCTTTCCCTGTAAATAAATGAAGTGCAGAGCTCGTCATGGTCCCATGCATAAACCGTTAAAATAACTGGAGGAGGCCTCAAAAAGATGAGACTACCTCAGATATCTTCTGATCAAAGATCTGGAACAGAGCAGTTGTCCCATGTGGCCAAGGTGATTGCCAAACCAGAGTTCTAAAAAACCCAACATATTAATACATGCAAAATGCCAAATATTGTTACACCCAATAACCAGACCAAAAGGGAATATACTAGGACCAAAGATGCCTCTCCTTGTTTACAAGCATTTGGATTTCTGCAAAGTTCAAAACATGTAAATTATAATAATAATAATAATAATAATAATAAAATTTTATTTATATCCCGCCCCTCTGCAACGCAATCGGGGCGGCTTACAATATAAAAACCCCATACTCACAATACCCTAGCCCACCCACCCCTTAAAATAATATTAAATTGCAAAGGATTAAAAACATGCATTAATTAAAATATATATAAATTAGAAGAAAAAAAATTAAAAACATACAATCGTAGCCTATAAAGGGCAGCTGAGTCTTGGGCCGGGATAATTATTCAGGAAAGGCCTGCCGGAAAAGATCCGTCTTGACAGCTTTTTTAAAGCTGTCTAAGGTGGTAATAAGACGGATCTCGTCCGGCAGGCCATTCCATAATCTGGGAGCAGCAGCAGAGAAGGCCCTCTGGGAGGTCACCGACAGCCTTGTTTTCATAGGCTGTAACAGATTCCTCCCAGAGGACCGAAGTGTGCGGGGAGGGTCGTATGGAAGGAGGCGGTCCCGGAGGTAAGTTGGACCCAAGCCATGTAGGGCTTTAAAGGTCATAACCAACACCTTGTACTGTGCCCGGAAACTAATAGGCAGCCAGTGGAGAGCTTTTAGCACCGGTGTTATATGCTCTCTTCTGGGAACACCAGAAATCAACCTGGCTGCCATGTTCTGGACTAGTTGAAGTTTCCGAGTCAAGCACAAGGGTAGCCCCATGTAGAGCGCATTACAGAAATCCAGACGGGAGGTTACCAGTGCATGTACCACAGTTTCGAGGTCCCTAGTTTCCAGGAAAGGGCGCAGCTGGCGTACCAGCCGAAGTTGATAACAGGCACTCCTGACCGTTGCATTTACCTGATTAGTCATCTGGAGTGACGGGTCCAAGAGCACCCCCAGACTGCGAACACAATCCTTGGAGGAGAGTGTAATTCCATCCAGGATTGGAGTTTGTATTCCCAGACCTGGTTTTGGGCCTGTAACTGTTAGTACCTCCGTTTTGTCTGGATTCAGTCTCAATTTGTTTTTCCTCATCCAGTCCATTACTGCTTTAAGACAATCATTCAGAGGAGAGACGCCATCTGAAGTCGAAGCCGATGACCGAGACATGGAGAAGTATATCTGGGTGTCATCCGCATACTGATGACACAGCATTCCATGCCTCCGAATGACTTCTCCCAGCGGCTTCATATAGATGTTAAATAGCATCGGGGACAGGATGGCACCCTGAGGAACGCCACAGTTAAGCTCTATTCTAGTAGAGCAACTGTCCCCAAGCCTCACCCTCTGGGATCTGCCCGAGAGGAAGGAACGGAACCACTGCAAGGCAGTGCCTCCGATTCCTAACTCCCTCAGGCGATCCAAGAGGATGGAATGGTCTATTGTATCAAAGGCCGCTGAGAGGTCCAGGAGCACCAACAGGGTCACACTACCCCTGTCGATACCCAAGCGGAGGTCATCAGCCAGAGCAACCATGGCAGTCTCCACTCCATAACCCGTCCTAAAGCCAGTTTGAAATGGATCTAGATAATCGGTTTCATCCAAGACAGCTTGGAGTTGGGAAGCGACCGCCCTCTCAATCACTTTGCTTAGAAAAGGCAGCAAAGAGACTGGTCTATAGTTGTTCCTGTCCAAGGGGTCCAGGGAAGGCTTTTTCAGGAGCGGCTTAACCACCGCTTCCTTCAGACAAGGTGGAAGGGACCCCTCCCTGAAGGACGCATTGATAATATCCCTAAGGAGTACTCTCGATGCGTCACCCCCTTGGGTGGCCAGCCAAGATGGACAGGGATCGAGGGGACAGGTCGTTTTCCTCACTCTACCAAGGAGCTTGTCCACGTCATCGGTACTCACAGATTGAAGCTGATCCAATAAAATTTCATCAACGGAGTTGCTGGACACCTCGTCTATAGATTCTGTCATAACACTGGCATCTAAGTCGGCTCTTATCCGAGAGATTTTATCTGCAAAGTGGATGTTAAATGCATCACAGCAGGCCGTTGTCGGGTTGAGTAAGGGGTTCTGCGCAGGTGGAATCTGCGTCAGCTCCCCCACTACCCTAAACAGTTCTGCTGGACGGGACTCTGCAGATGCAATACGTGCAGCGGAGAAAGACTTCTGCGCTGCACGTATCGCCTCTCGATAAGAATTAAGGAAATTCCTATGACGAGTCTTGTCGGATAAGAGTTGAGTCTTCCGCCAGGTGCGCTCTAGTCGTTGTCCAGCCTGCTTCATTTTCCTAAGCTCCTCTGAGTACCAGGGCTTACGGTTAGGAGCAGGCTGGAAAGGATGCTTGGGAGCGATTGTGTCAATAGCCTTGGTGAGGTCGGTATTCCAAATATTAACCAAAGCTTCAACAGAATCACCGGCGTTACCAACCATTAAACCCTCCAAGGCTTTCTGGAATCCAATTGGTTCCATTAGCTTTCGAGGGCGGACCATTCTAATGGGTCCACCACCCCCGGTGGGGCAGACAGTGGCTCTTAGCTCCATCTTGACCAGGAAATGATCCGTCCATGACAATGCGGAGGTTTCAATCACCTCTGCCCACGGATATTCCTGTTCCGTACTAAAGGCCGCATCGAGGGTATGACCTGCACAGTGAGTAGGCCCGACAACCAATTGGGATAGGCCCATGTTTGTCATGGATTCCATGAACTCCCGAGCTGCGCCTGTTAGATTTAGCAAGCTGGTCTCGAGTGGGATGTTGAAGTCACCAAGAACTAAAAGTCTGGGCGACTCCAGCAGCAACTCTGAGACCAGCTGTGTTAGCTCGGTTAGGGAGTCTGTTAGACAACGGGGTGGCCGGTACACTAACAGAATCCCTAAGCTATCCCTGGACCTCAGGCTTAGGTACATACACTAGGCAAATTAAGTTGTTGATGTGGGAAATGAATGCACCCATGGGCACACAGACACACAGGCACCAGTTTCCAGGATTGTGCCACACTCTAGTGTCTTACTAAGAAATGGCACACAGGATGGAGATGTGAAAAAGATGGGTGATAACTATGCAGAGAGCGACTAACTGAGTGAGTTCTGCTGAATAAGTAGGCCATCAACCCATCAACAGGGACAGGCGAAGCCTATCTCCCACCCTTTATTATCTGCCCCATAAATAAATCTGCCATTCATAACTATGGGGAAAGAAAGCACTGCATTCAGAAGACAATTATATCTGCTTGCCAATGATGAGATCTGCCTCATCTGCCAGCAGACTCTTTATGTTAGGCTCAAGAGGCCAGCTGGTATTTCCTGGAGTCTGGCTTATGTGTTGGCATGCTAACTTAACAGTATCACTTAAAAAAAATTATAAAGAGGCATCTCACCATACAAATTACACAAACCAATTTTGCATTAAATCAGTGCTATGTGGCAAGTACTCCAGACAATAGTATCATTTTAAAATCACAGTAAGGATTTTTGTCATTATTATACCCCATCACAATACCATTTGCTGGCTTGTCTTGTCTTTTTTCTTTCTTTTTTCCCCCTGTTCTTTATCTTTTTCTGAGCCTAGCCATGCAACTTCCTTCTCCCAGGAAATACACAACTTGGCTTCTTTTCTCTCCCTTTAGTTTTGTTCTCAAACATGAAAATACTCCTTTGGCAATGTAGGAACTTTCACAAGGAAAATTGGAATGTGTAGCACCCATTTGGCAGCATATTGCTCATAGCATGATCCACCAGTGCCAGCTGGTTTGTCAAAGGGTTGTCTGGGCTACTGTAATATGTTTTACATGGAGCTATTCTTGGAAAGCACCTGGAAAGACTGGTATGTGCTTGTCATATGTTGCTGTGTACCATTTGGTTATGCCATAATTAATCTGGAAAGGCTCCAAACAAACTTTGTCCTCTACTTTTATGGCCTCTTAACAGAATTTGCTTTGTTTTTCATAGAAGATTATCAGACAGGAAAGAAAAAAGCGTTCCTGTCCCACAATCTCCACTCCCGCCTCTGACCCACCACAATCACCCTCCCCATCACACTTATCTCCTCTCCCATTGACAGGGCAGCCCAGGAGTGAACAGAACTCTAACGGAGCTCCATTCACTTCCTGGAGTGAAATCCCTCCTGTTCTCGCAAGAAGACACAAGCACGGGATAAAAATAAATAAGAAATACACAAGAAAAAGTTACACCTAAACATACTAAATTATACATACATACTACAAGCACCTAAACATACTAAATTATATGTAACCTGGAGAGGCTCCTAAAAACTGTGTCACTTACCTGGATTTCCCAATTTCACCCAGAAGTGTTCTGGCAGGGGATCTCACCAGCCTAACATAGGAATATCTGTGACAGAAACGGAATGGGGGATCTATTGATGGCTTCTCCCATCAATAAAAAGCAGCACCAGCGGAATGGCAGCTGAACGGGTGCATTACAAGAGGGGAACAATGTCATCTGAAAAGGGAGCCCTTTTGTGATCTCCTGGCATTCGTGTAACATCACTTTTAACACATCTGATAATCTCCATAGTATCCATTCCCCTATTCTGTTTGATTGTAGGGCCCCTTGTTGTTTAATGTTAGTATTTTCATTATATCACACCCCTGAAGACTTAAATTGGTCTGCTGTATTGTTGACTCTGCAATAACCCCTCTTCTGATATTTTAAATAAAAAATCTGTTTGTTCTGTTGGTTAAAAAAAGATTTTTATAAACAAAATTTTCAGAAAGCCTTTAGCATCAGACCAAAATGAGCTTTATTAGCATAGGCAGTATTAGACAGCAGAGTTACATGGGATCTTCATGTATTATTAACAGTCATGGGTGTGCATGGAGATATGATGCATTCACTACAGCCTAGGCACAAAGATATAACTTCTATAGACTCTAAAAGAGCAAGTGGTCTCAGCTCTGAAGAATGTCAAAGGGAGCAACTCCTACCAACAATGTTTTTTTTAAAGCAGAATAGGAACTGTAGCTAGAAAATATAGATAGAAATACAGCACATTCCTTCAGGTACATGTAGCTGAATGCTATAGGAGAAAGTCTTGGGTTTCGGGCAACATTAGGAAAATCATTCTCTCTCAGCCTGAATTACCTGGCAGAATTCCTAAGAAGACAAAACAGAATGGGCCCCCTGGATGTTGATTGGAACATCTGGGACAAAAGAGAAAGAGACACAAATGTAGTAAATAATCTACAGGACCAGAATGGTACCATATATGTGACTGGAAATGCTTTGTTTTTCTGAGGAGAAGAAAATGCAATAAATGTACAATTGTTATATATCCTCCCAGAAAACTACACCCAGTTGCTACCAGCCCACTAGCATTGCCTTTCATGTGTCACATCCTTCTTCAGTCACAGGAGTGTCTTTATTCTTACTTCTTCTAAAAAGGACAAAATGTTTATTCAAGAAATGTTGAAATACAATGGCAGGAAACTTTTCAAATGGCTAGAGTTTTTTCCTGCTCCTGCTTCTTCTTGAACCTGTGGTGAATACAAATTTGGTGAGTGGGGGGAAAAACTGCTGACTTCACACTCCACTCCACTGGAGAAGGAGATCTGAAACTAACAAAAATAATTGTTGCTGTGTTTAGCCAGAGTCAATAGTAACTCTAAGAATCTGGCACTGTCAAGAAAGGGATAAAATTAATGGCCAGCTCATGAATGGCCAGCCTACAATACCCCATCAAAATCTCTCTCTCTCTCTCTCTCTCTCTCTCTCACACACACACACACACACACACACATTTAGACACACTTTTCCTTCCAATGAAAGAAAGAGAAGAGTGGGAGTTAGTCAAGGAATATTTCAAAACTATTCATCCCACTCTAAAATCAAAATGAGACTGCTGAAACCATGAGCTTAGAAAGAATAAAAGTTGGACTACCCGTATGGCTAAGCTCACATTACTAACCCCCATTTATAAATGCAGCACTTCTAAATGACTAGTTATTTCTAATAATGAAGGTATAAATACAGTTGGCCCTCCATATCCAAGGGTTCTGCAACCACAGATTCAACTAGCCGCAGCTCAGAAATATTTGGGGGGGGGGGGAGGAATCCAAAAAGCAAACCTTGCTTTCCGCAATTTTATATAAGGAACAACATTTCACTATGCTATTGTATATAATGGTACTTTAGCATCCACAGATTTTGGTATATGTGGGCAGTGCTAGAACCAAACCCAGCGGATACTGAGGGCCCACTGTACATTACATCAGGGCCGTAAATTAACATTACTCCTGCCTTGTAACTTTTCAAGTTATCTTTATCATTACAGATGTTTAGCTTCAGTAGATGGCAGAGGAAGAATATCATATGTGTTGTGCTGACTTTTAATCCTGTTACATACTTTGTTGTGTGTACTGTAACAATCTGCCAAAAGGAAGACAGTGGACTTTTTCAGACAAGGCTTACCGTGCAACAAACTTGCGGGAGAGGTACGGCTGTTGCGCGGCAGGGGGTCCATTTCGGATGACACCGTCCCTCTCTCGGAATCGTCTGTGTCACTTCTGTGTACGATTGAAGGCAGCCGCACCATATTTTACTCTCTGAAGTTGTCTGTGAGTAAAATATGGCGCGGCTGCATTCAATCGTACACAGAAGTGACACGGACAATTCCGAGAGAGGGACAGCATTGTCCGAAACATACCCCCTGCTGCACGACAGCGCCGTACCTCTCCCGCAAACTTGTTGTGTGGTAAGCCTTGTCTGAAAAAGTCCAGTGTTTCTGTACCACAGACCAGAGGCTTGCAGCATGAAGATGCTTTTTGCTTTCTAAAAAGTAACTAAAAAGCAACATTTTAGTTATTTTTGAGAAAGCAAAGAACTCATTTTTTAAAAAAATATTAACAATAATGGTAATTAAATAATTTGGGGTGGGGGCAAGAGGTGGGGAATGGTAAATAATGGATTTTTAAAGCTGTATTTCACATGCAAGCATTTCTAGGAGGAGTTGATATGGCAGAGCTTTCTTAGAGACTTGGGGGTCGTCTACACTGGCAAATATTTCTCTAAATATACTGCTAAGATAGCTCATAGTTCCCACGGATCACAGCACAGCATCGCCTCATTCAGAAGGGGGGAAGATAAAACACCCAAATATGGCGTGCCAGGGGATGTCGTTACTTTTGCCGGTATATTTGCAATGTAGCGCTTTATTGGCAGTGTAAACTACCATTCCGTTAAGGGCTGCCACAGATCTTTACTGTGATTGGTTGCTATGATGTAAGGGGCGGGCTTAAAAGAGAGGGATTGCGTTCAGTAGCATCAGGAAACTTTGAAAAATCCTCTCTGCTATTTTGCAGAAGGTCTGCCAAGAAAAAGGATTCCCAAGACCTTTCAGTCATAAAGTTCCCATCTGTCAGCTCTGCTTGGGGAAGGGAGAGAGAGGGGGGGAGGGGGGACTGAGGGAGGGAGAGTCAAAAATCCTCTGCTATTTTGCAAGTCTGTGAACCCTGACTAAACAAATCGTGCTGGAAAAACTTGTGATAGGACATTTTCAGACATGCCAAAATCCCTGTTTGCCATGCGAGCAGCCTCCCGAAACTGCTGCGCGGCAAGGGTCTTCTTCGGACGACGCTGTGCCTCTGGCGAAACCGTCCGTGTCACTTCCGTGAAGCTTGGGACGGCTCAGCGCCATATTTCAAGCACGGGCAGCCTCCGTGATTGAAATATTGCGCGGAGCCGTCCCAAGCTTCACGGAAGTGACACGGACGGTTTCGCCAGAGGCACAGCGTCGTCCGAAGAAGACCCTTGCCGCGCAGCAGTTTCGGGAGGCTGCTCGCGTGGCAAACAGGGATTTTGGCATGTCTGAAAATCTCCATAGGTTCACCTTTGGATCCACGGCATGGCAGCAAGGTCTTTCAGCAGAGAGATTACTGTCCCTCTGCTTCAGGGAGTGAGTTCATTTACAGGCAGATTTAGAGAGAGACAGAGACAGAACCACTTCTTTGATCTTCCTTCCTGCTATTTTGGCAGTCTGTGAGTCTTTAGCTCAGAAATGCAAGGCTTCAAAGGAGGGTCTATGCCCTTCCCATACAGCCTTTGTCTGCTTGGGAGGCCACCCACACACACACACTTTTTCAAGTCTGAACGAAAAAGCGGCATAATTAGAAAAAAAACCCTGACTGGCACAGATGCGGAAAAGAATTAGAGCGCAAGTTGCCGCAATAAATCTGCTGTGTAAACCAGCCCCTGGAGAGAACTGCTCCTAGGGATAAACAACAAATTCCAAAATCCACAAGCAGCTATCCTTTTAGGGGTAGTTCCAAAGCATAAAATACATCATGCAAGCTTCTGGAGCTCCACTGGCATCTTCATCAGGTAAAGATGTTAAAAATCATTAAAGAGTGGGGAGAAATGATAATGTTAGGGTTGCAGGCCTACATTCTATCTCAGATGTTACTGTGTTGTCAGTTAAGATGATATCGAGGGATTTCAATACAGGCAGAAGCCACTCCCCTAATTGGCCATGTGAGCCTAGAGACAAAGGGCAATAAAAACAAGTAAATACAATTTCAATTCCATTAGCAACAGAAAAGTAACTTCCTTTGAGACTGAGCTGTCCCTGTTCTTGAGCAGACAAGCAAATATGGCATGTTCATGTTGAAGGAGGAGTGGGTGTATGTACCAAAGACATTCCCAGAGCCTCAGATCACATCCGAAATACTATCTGCATGAAATACTATCCCAAGTATAGACATTTTGTTCTATTCCCTGCCCTCCTGTTTAAAATGCTGAGATGGTTTGGGTGGATAAGAAACATGAGAAAAGTTGGTATTATGCTGGAACCTCTTACTAGGTTTTGTTTTGTCTGTTTTGTGATCCCACAACAAGCAGGGTGGGGAGCTGGGGACAAGCCAGAACATGTTGCAGGACACTGTTATACGAAAGCCCTTGGAGCTTATATAGAAAAGCTATGTGTTTCTTGCTTTTCATTCAGCCCCAGCATAGATGGACTCATCTCATTTTCTCTTAACAACTTCCTGGTGAGCTAGGGCTGCCAAAGAATGAACAATCTATCCTTAAAAGACTTTTGATATATTAGACATGAACACAGTAGTACAGATCTGACAGGCTTTTCTTCGTCAGGCAGAGGAGTCTAGGGAACAAAAGATTTCTTCACCCTCTTCAAGTGCTTCTGGTCAGCTGAGAATTTGATCTGGGTGCTTCCATTTATTTATGTAAAACGTGTCAGTACTTCCCTTCACCATACATGTTGGTCTGGGAGAGCTCAGCATCCATACCAAGGTGCTTGTCACACTAATCAGTTGCTTCAGGCTGTCACATTCAAAAACCATTTGACCAATACTCCCAAAGATAGCTGAATGCTGATGCTGTGCATTTCACCCTCCCCTCATTTGTGCTTTAACAGTGTTACTTACTTCGGACTTTTTCAGACACCCCTTACCGCGCAAGAAGCCTCTGTGACAGTAACGAAGCTGCTGTGTGGCAGGGGGTCCGTTTCGGACGACGCTGTCCCTCTCTCGGCGTCGTCCGTGACTGTTCCGGGTAGGATTGAAGGCAGCCGTGCCATTTTTTATTCACAGACAACTTCCGTGAGTAAAAAATGGCGCGGCTATCTTCAGTCCTACCCGGAACAGTCATGGACGACACCGAGAGAGGGACAGCATCGTCCGAAACGGACCCCCTGCCGCACAGCAGCTTCGTTACTGTTACGGAGGCTTCTTGCGCGGTAAGGGGTGTCTGAAAAAGTCCTTCCACTGTTTTCTTTTTTGCACTATATGTTCCTCAATACCGACACCCTGTTTGCTATGCTTCTTACATCGTTGTCTGTTTCCATTTATTTATTTATTTTAAATATGCTGTACTAATACAATTATGGTATAACGTCACAGTGTCATTATGCTACTGCCTATGAAAGAATTTAAACTTTTTAAAAAAAATTATAAAAGTAACATTCTGACAATAACACTCAGGTGCATGTTACTGCATGAAAGCAGAGAAGAGATATTTGGAAAATGCCCCTGTGAAATAATGGCATCTGAATAGTGACTTCCAAAAGTTAACAGGTCAAGATTGCATCATTATAACAGGAAACCACTTATATTTTTTTAAAGATTACAAAAAAAATCTAAAATCAGTTTCAAGGGTGTAGAACATAGAAAACAAGCCATGAAACATAGCTATTGTCTTGGGAAGTCTTGTCCTCCCTGCCCAAGCACTGGAAGTAGTCTGATGATTCCTTGCTGGAGATTTCCGTGAGAATCCCCAAGGGATGGACAACCAGACCACACCCATATTGTGCCCACTATTCAATCATTCTCACAATATAGTGGAATGAGACAAACTGGTTACTGAACCATAGTGGGAAAGGGGATCATTTATAGATTAGTTCCACCATGGGAGGGGATCAAAATTCCCAACAACTCTATAGCACAATGAGAACCATGACATAAAGGGGCTTGCTGTACTCCAAAGAAAAGTGGCAAGGCAGCAGTTCCATCTTCTGTGCTGCTATACCACATGGTGTCATTGTTCTTTCATTCTGGTCCCATGGTGGACCAAGGTAAAACCACATCCTTTTACTAACTGGAAAAACCTGTTATCAAAAAGATGCAGTTTTACCTTGGTTCCCCACAGGACCAGAATGAAAAACCACCAGAAAAACAACGACATCATGTGGTTCCTGCTGCCATGCCACTTTTCTTTGGAGTGTGGTAAGGCCCCATGTAATAAGGTGGGATTAATCCACCACTATAAAAGTATCACAGCATTGTGTGATAATGTCGTAAAACTATATTGTTTGTGGTGCCTGAGGAAGTCACAGCCATCATGACAATAAGGAGAGCTTAACAGCTGGATTTAGAATTTTCAGCTGAGTGGAGAGATGATAGTCTAGATGAGAGGGATCTTTCTTTAACTGCTTGTCATGGGAGCTATTTCTCTGTTCAGGAGTTGTGGGCTCATGGAGGTGACCCCCCCCTCCCATTTACAAGGTAATGCTCCTATAAATGCTCTAGTCCTTCTTTAGAATGCACAAACAACCTTGTCTCCCAAAGTGTGATGTGGGCCTGATGTGATGTGGGCTATGTGTCCAGTTCTGCTTGGCATTGTGTCTTCTGCCCTCTGGTTAGGGGTGATGAAATAGGTTAGAAGATGGTTTAAATGCAAGAAGGTGAAATATTGATGTTAACATTGTTAAACCTACACTGTGGTGGCAACAAAACTTCTCCACTGATGTAGTATCCTAGAAATTCCATGTGGCTTAGGGTCTGTTACATTATGCAGAATCCTCAAAGGCTTACTATGACATATTTCCTGAAGTCTTTGAAGATACATTTGCTTGCTTTTGTCTTGATCTAGATTCCATAAATTGTGCGTGGCAATTATAGTCAAATATGGACCTTTGATTTCAGAAAACCTGATTTTAAGAAGCTCAGGGAAATACTGGGTGGAATCTCATGGTTAGATATTTTTGTCAGGACAATAAAGGCAATACTGTTTTCTGCTGTTGATTTTTGGGAAGGGGTAATGCTTATGGTAGTCTGGAGTATTAATGTGAGGAAATGCATTTAAATCCACACGTTGCTAGGGGATTTGGAAGAAGGAAACACCAGACAGAGACTCAATTGGTTCCTCCTCCCCTTGCACTTATTCATTCTCAATTGTTCCCAAGACTCTTCCGTATTTAAACAGACCTTTTGGCTAACATGGATTTGCATGTAATCTGTAGTTTGAGCCTTAAAAAAATATTGTGACAGTATTTGCTGTCTAGTTCTCAACAATAACATCAGGACCTCCCCCCCTCCGCTCTCTCTCCGACCCTCACTCCCTCTTCTCTTGTCCTACAGCCAGTAAAGGGTGTTTCATTTTATCACCTCTTTGCTCTGTGTGTGTGCCCGCATGGGCGTGCATGCGTGCACACACACACACACACACACACATCCACCTTCAAGACCCCATGAATTCACTTTCAAGACCCCATGAATTCAGTGGTCCCTGAAGATAAGGTCAAAGTGCTGTGCCAATATTATGGAAAGCAGACTAGTAATAGATGCTTGAGATAAGAGCAGAGCTTTTCTGTTCTTGTTTATCCTGTATGGCAAGGCAGGATGTGAAGAAGATACCAGAATATCAAACCATCTGTGTTCCTTTCATGTACAGCAGGGGGTGGGGGAGAACACAAGTGGATTTGGTTGGTGTTCTCCTGTATCAAGCTACTGTGGCATTATGGGTCTACAGAGATGACCTGGTTAATGGGGTGCAAGTGGTGGGATCCTTAGGTGAGAGTGATCGTAGAATCATAGAATCATAGAATTGCAGAGTTGGAAGAGACCACGAGGGCCATCCAGTCCAACCCCCCTGCCACGCAGGAAATCACAATCAAAGCATCCCCGACAGATGGCCATCCAGCCTCTGTTTAAAGACCTCCAAGGAAGGAGACCCCACCACGCTCCGAGGGAGTGCGTTCCACTGGAGTTTGTTATACAATGGAAGGGAGAAGTCAGACATAGTCAGACACACATTCTTGACTTTAGGAGAGCTGATTTCAATAAACTCAGGGAAATACTGGGGTATTCCCATGGTAATACTGGGGTATTCCCATGACCATAGTATTCCCATGGTCAGGAATACTAAAAGAGAAGAGACCTCAAGATGGATGGGACTTTCTCAAAAGGGAGATACTGAAGGCACAATTTCAAACAGTACCATTGAGGAAGAAAAATGGGAGGTGTCTCAAGAAGCCAGGATGGATGACTAAAGAACTTTCAATGGAGCTAAGTTTTAAACGGAACATGTATAAGAAATGGAAAGGGGGGGAAATCACCAAAGAAGAATTCAAACAGATAGCGAACACATGTAGGAGTAAAGTCAGAAAAACTAAAGTGCAGAATGAGCTCAGGCTTGCTAGGGAGGTTAAGAACAATAAAAAGGGTTTTTTGGGGTATGACCCCAGCAAAAGGAGGAAGAAGGAAATGGTAGGGCCACTACGTGGAGAAGATGGCAAAATGCTAACAGGGGACAGAGAAAAGGCAGAATTACTCAACACCTTCTTTGCCTCAGTGTTTTCAGAAAAGGAAAAGGGTGACCCACCTGAGAATAATGGAGCAGAGAACACAACATGGGAAATCCAGCACAGAATAAGCAAAGAGGTACTAGAGGAATACCTTCTTAATCTAAATGAATTTAAATCTCCAGGACCAGATGAACTACATCCAAGAGTATTAAAAGAGCTGGCAAATGTAATCTCACAGGCATTGGCAATAATCTTTGAATCATAGAATCACAGAATTGCAGAGTTGGAAGAGACCACGAGGACCATCCAGTCCAACCCCCTGCCATGCAGGAAATCACGATCAAAGCATCCCCGACAGATGGCCATCCAGCCTCTGTTTAAAGACCTCCAAGGAAGGAGACCCCACCATGCTCCGAGGGAGTGCGTAGAACAGGAGAAGTCCCAGCAGACTGGAGGAGGGCACGCATCTTCAAAAAGGGAAAGAAAGACGATCCCAACAATTATTGTCCAGTTAGTCTGACATCAATACCAGGGAAGATTCTAGAGCAGATAATTAAACAGAGAGTCTGTGAACATTTAGAAGGCAATGCCATAATCACAAAAAGTCAACATGGGTTTCAGAGAAACAAGTCATGCCAGACTAATCTAATCTCTTTTTTTGATAAAATTACCAGCTTGGTAGATGAAGGGAACGCTATGAATATCGCATACCTTGATTTCAGTAAGGCCTTTGACAAGGTTCCCCATGACATTCTTGCAAACAAGCTTGTAAAATGTGGGCTAGACAAGTTAACTCTTCAATGGATTTATAAATGGTTGACCGGCCGAACCCAAAGGGTGCTCAGCAGTGGCTCCTCTTCGTCTTGGAAAGATGTGGCCAGTGAAGTGCCACAGGGTTCTATCCTGGGCCCAGTGCTATTCAACATCTTTATCAATGACTTGGATGAGGGATTTAGGGGCATACTTATCAAATTTGCAGATGACACCAAATTAGGAGGAGTAGCTAATACCCTAGAGGACAGGATCAAATTTCAAAATGACCTGGATAGACTGGAGAGCTGGGCCAAAGCTAACAAAATGAAATTCAATACAGAGAAATGTAAGGTACTGCACTTAGGGTGGAAAAATGAAATGCATAGATATAGGATGGGGGAGACCTGGCTGAACAAGACTACGTGCGAAAGGGATCTAGGAGTCCTAGTAGACCACAAGATGAACATGAGTCAGTAGTGTGATGCGGCAGCTAAAAAGGCCAATGCAATTTTGGGCTGCATCAATAGAAGTATAGTGTCCAGATCAAGGGAAGTAATAGTGCCACTCTATTCTTCCTTGGTCAGACCTCACCTAGAATACTGTGTCCAGTTCTGGGCACCACAATTCAAAAAGGATATTGACAAATTGGAGCGTGTCCAGAGGAGGGCGACTAAAATGGTGAAAGGTCTGGAAACTATGCCTTATGAGGAGAGACTTAGGGAGCTGGGTATGTTTATCCTGGAAAAAAGACGGTTCAGAGGCGATATGATAGCCCTGTTTAAGTATTTGAAGGGGTGTCATGTTGAAGATGGAGCAGGCTTGTTTTCTGCTGCTCCAGAGGCTGGAACACAGAGCAATGGATGCAAGCTCCAGGAAAAGAGATTCTACCTCAACATTAGGAGGAACTTTTTGACAGTAAGAGCTGTTCGGCAGTGGAACACACTCCCTCGGAGCATGGTGGGGTCTCCTTCCTTGGAGGTCTTTAAACAGAGGCTGGATTGCCATCTGTTGGGGATGCTTTGATCGTGATTCCTGCGTGGCAAGGGGTTAGACTTGATGGCCCTCATGGTCTCTTCCAACTCTACAATTCTATAATTCTATCATTCGATGATTCTATGGTTTATAAGTGATATTAGATTGTCATTGATAGATGCACTTCTCTGCGTTGGGGTAAGATGGAACCAGCATTCACACAATGTATTTTCATTCCTTGAGTAGCATAATTGAGTGACATATGTACACATAAGCATGGCTTTATTTTTCAATGGTGGACAGGGGGCTATTCTTTGTGTCCTGTGTGAGTTGTGATACCCTTCTCTGGAATAAGTAAAACCACAAGAGAAAGAGAGGCCCTATGCAAATTCCAGTTTGCTCAATGAATCTGATTTCAGTGAAACTATTTTAATATATGATCTGCTCCTACATTTTATTTGTCAAGAATGTGAACTTTCTGCCCACAATTTGAAAATGTACTAGACAGTCTGACAAGTTGGTCCATTTCCTGGTAACCTCAGCCTGCCCATTAGTGACACATACATTTCCAGTATATACACCAGAATTAGCACATTACAGACTCTGCATTTTCATAGAGACAAGTTTTCTTTAGTCTAGGTTTATTTACATTTCTCTGAGCAGATTAGAAGCGAGACACTGACAGCCTTGATCATACTCTGGACAGGTTCACAGAAATTCTAGTGTGAAAATACTATCTGCATGGTATCTCATCTAGCACATATGATATAATTTGCAATGCATAAAGTTCCAAAGCTCTGTGACATTGGGTGTGTGCCAACGGTCACTATCCTTTTGCACAAGTACAGTGTGATGCAGGGGCCTTTCAAATCCCACCGCTGCCACCAAATGTGCGACAGCTCACAACAACCAAGTGGTAGAGGGCAAACCTCAAGGCGCCAGCCCAACTTTACCTCAGGGTTCAGCCTGTCTACCTCTTTACCCTCTGTTCCTCCCACCTAAATTCCTATAAGGTTCCCTTAGTTCTTTTTCTTGAACCAGGGATATACATTTAACCTAAATGTGTGGAATGTGTATTTGGTAGCTTGCCTTTAATTATCTTTATTCTGTAGGAATGAGCCAGAGTCTATAGTTGTACTAATGACAAAGGACAATGTGAAGTCAAAGGCTTTCATGGCCAGCATCCATAGGTGTTTTGTGAGTTTTTTCCAGGCTGAGAGGCTGTGTTCTAGAAGAGTTTATTCCTGATGTTTCGCCTGTATCTGTGGCTGGCATCTTCAGAGAATCATAGAATCATAGAATCATAGAATTGCAGAGTTGGAAGAGACCACGAGGGCCATCCAGTCCAACCCCCCTGCCATGCAGGAAATCTTGATTAAAGGGAAAAAACATAGTTCAGGGTGGAATATTGTGTTTTAACTAGAACTTGTATCCTTTTAATGTCATTCCTTATTTCCCAGCCTCATTCGCTCTTTCTCCATTCACTCCTCTATTCCAAATTAGTGACCTCTGCATACCATTTTTACCTCATCCAAACTCTCATACAACATACACAGATGGAGCCTTCTGCTCCAGCCTCCTGTCATCAACTGACTCTGTTCTTAACTGACTCTCTCCGACTATCATGTATACAGTAGCACTCCCACATCCGCTGATTTGCCATCTGTGGATTCAATTATCCATGGATGGTGAACACAGGGGAGGGTGGAGGAGGGAGGGAAGGAGGGGAGGACTCACCTCGCTCCTCCCTTTACCCCCAGGATCACTAGCCAAGATCACTCCTGGGATGGAAATGGTGGCACTGTGATGACTCTGCTAACGCTCACACACTGAGACAATATCCATTGATCAGAAATGGTTTATTGGAGCAGGAATAGAAGCATTCAGGTTCATTGCATAGACTGTTCTGGCATTTCACGCCAGAGCACAGGCGATAATAGGAAAACTAAGTTTTGATTACATCACACAGCTGCAGTGGCTCATGACAGCATTCCTTGCTGTACCATCCTCCCAACCTCCCTCTGCACTTTCCCAAAACATAATTGGCCAGATGGCCTTGAACACTCGAGCAACAGCTAGCACACTCAGCAGCTCTAACCCAGCAACCCATCTCCCAGCATACCCTATACTCATGTCAGCCTCTGGCATGCTAACTACGGCCTAGCAGCAAAACTACATTTCAGCTGTCTAATTATATAAAGCCTATGCCAGAGTCCTGACAGGCACAAGGCCTCCTTCCTTTGCCCCCAGGATCACTGCCTGGGACTGCTCCTGGTGTGGAAACGGCAGCATGGGGGCAAAGGGAGGGGAAGGGAGATCTGGCCTCCCTTCTCCCTTTGCCCCTGGGATTGCTCCCAGAGTGGAAATGGCAGTGCAGGGTGAAGGGAGGGGAGGAGAGAACTTGCTTCCCTTCTCCCTTTGTCCTGGGGATTGCTCCCCGAGATAGCTCCTGAGGTGGAAATGGCAGTGCAGGGGTGAAGGGGGGGGAGGAGAGAACTCACCTTCCACCTCCCTTTGCCCCCGGGATCATTGCCTGGGATTGCTCCCAGGGCAGAAATGGCAGCACAAGGGTGAAAGGATCGGAGAGATCTCCCCCTCTCCTCCCTTTGCCCCCAAGATTGCTCCCCAGGATCACTCCTGGGGTGGAAATTGTGATTTGGGGTGAAGGGAAGGGAGGAAAGAACTTACCTCCTGCCTTCCTTTGCCCCTGGGATCACTCCCGTGGTTCGTTATTAACTGCAGATTTCATTATCCGCGGAGCCCCCTGGAACCAATCCCCCATGAATACAGGACTCCTACTGTACTTAAAACATCCAGAAGCCCCACCCCTTTCAGTTTCCTGCCATAGGATTGGTTTCTGGAACACACTACTCCCATTTTCTCATCCATCCATCCATCACATGCAGCACTGCTAAGACCCCCCACCCCGAGTTCCTCTCAAAGTCAATACAGAAATTCAAATATCATGTCTGGTGCCTAGTCATCAAAACTGAGAATATCTAAGAAAGAGAACAAATCATTTGGGGCACTGGATTCTGTTCGCAGCCCTGCATTCCTCTCTACTGTCACTGAACTCACTTCTGATGTGCTTCTTCTGCCAAATATCAGAGAAGGAGACCCCCTCGGGCATGTTTGGTGGGAAGAAGGGTGAGGGACTTCTTGTTGGCTGTTCCCAGTCTTTAGAACTGCTGAGGGTTGGGCTTTTAAATGCTGTGCAATTTGGATTTTAAGGTTTGTATATAGTTTAATACATTTTAAAATTTTTAATGTTTTAATTTTTTAACTGCATAAATTTGAATTGCTTTTTAAATTTTATATTTATACTTTTAATGCTTTTGTATTATTTTTAATTTGTATTGTTTTAAATTCATTATTAGCTGTCTTGAGTCCCTATTTTGGGAGAAAGTCAGGATATAAATAAATAAACAAACAAATAAAGGGAGGGGTAGCTACAAAAAAAGGGGGCAAATTGAGATGGGACCGTTTCTTGCTTCCTGTCTTTTTCTAGTGCCTCACTCATGATGTGCAGCCTTATCACTGAATCTGGTGCAATAATGCCACATAATGTATGGCCCTATCCTACCAGACTTGGGGTATACCACCTAAATCCAGGTTTTAGAAAACACAGTTTTTTTACGGAGTTTTCAGGAAACTCCAGAGAAAACTGTAGTGTGAACAAAGGATCCGCACTGGATTTGGGGTGGGGTGGGGGGAAGCAGGACAATCACTCCCTGACAAGCGCTGCCATTTTCCCCCTCCTCAGTGCTGCCAGTGGCTCTGTCTTCCCGGCGAGCGGCTGCTCATTCTGAGGTCAGAGCGAGCAAGTGTGCCGGGTGCAACTGCCCATTCTACACTCAGGACGAGCAGCCGCACACCAGGAAGGCATATCCCTGGTGCAAAACAATACTCTCATCCTGAATTTCCTCCCTCTAACCTCAAGGACCAGAAGAATGTCTCGACCCTAAGATCTGGGAACCCTAGCCACTCTGGTGGTATGGAAACCCTAAAACCCCAATGCAATGGCTTCTGGGACTGCAAATAAGAGCTCGTTTCCACACAACACCTTGTATGTGTGCATGTGTGCCTTCAGGTCACCTACCGACTTGTTGTGACCTCATGAATTTCATAGGGTTTTCTTAGGCAAGGGAGACTCAGATTTAAATACCATCTTATCTCTGACCGTAAGTTGGAAATAACAGCAGAAGAAATTTGTAGTCTCCATTGGAAAGGCTTGCAGGTTGCATCCAATCTGCAGATTCTGCCTTAAATTAAGCTCTTAATAAGATTTAAATGGAGAAAAAACTGTTTTTTTTTAAAAAAAATATTAAACAGTTTAAAATGTAATCATGGTTCTGCCTGATTTGTCTTAAATAATTCAATTGGCCATAAGTGTAGCTGCATGACAGACGAAGAAACGTCACAGAACTATTGTATTAATAGAAACGTAAGGGCAGGCAGCTATAGAGGTGCTGCTGTAGGATCATTTTTAGAAAATTTAAGTCAGAGAATACCAAAATAATATCTTACTTACTTCAAGCAAACCACTGTTAAGATTAAACATAGTTTGTCATGTTTGGATAACATGAGAAACTGTGGTGCATTCAAGCTATAGGCTAAAAAAAATAAAATAAAAATGGAAGTCCATTTGTATCTCCATGCAAGTAGGAAAGGAGAAGAGTGAGGTCAGGTTCATCATCATTCCCTTCATTTTCTGTGGCTACTCCCGCCAGTCTCCGGACCTCCCTTCCAAGGCTATCTCTTTGCTACCATTTTCTTTGATGCCAATGAAGATCTTTATATTCCAGAAAGCTTTGGGGAACTGATTATTTTACAAGAAAAGCGCCTTTAGTTTCCCATACTATTCTTTGTTTTAAATTATTTTAATTCTATATACAGTTTAATAGTTTAATACTATTATAATCATAACTTTTAATGTTTTTGCTGCATGCGTTTTCACCTATATTTTTTTAACAAAAATATTGTAAGCTCCCTTGAATCCCAGTTTTTTGGGAAAGGCATTGCATAAAAAAATGGAATAGAACAGAATAGAATCATTATAAATGAGGCTTTCTTGTAGCAACAGTATGGCATTTCCATGTGCTTCCTATCAGTACACTAACACCTTCCAGTCCTCACTGAAAATACTTCACCTGGTCATAACCAAGAAGTCTATTTGCGGTCCCTGCCCCTGCACTGTGTATGCTTCAAAACATTCTGATAAACTGGTTGACCTTATTTTTTTATTCCTACAATGTTAAATTGTTTGCCTAAAGTACTACTGAGAGCATTAATTTATTGCACAAGCCCCTCTGAGGACCAGCATGTTTATATGATCTTGATGAGAGTGGGAAACCTGCCTCCTCAGTCCATTCATTTACAAATAGAGGCAGAAAACCTAACCAATATTCTCAGAGATATGAAATAACCACATTCACAGAAAATTACAGAGTCTCTATTGGAAAACATCTTTATTTATATTTTCCCCTGGTTTGGTTTCTGTTTGCAGCATTTTTCTTCTTTCTGGCAAAAGTTTTGTGGTTCTTGGTTAGAACAAAAACCCAGTTTGTGCTCCAGAGAACACCACTTAGTGGTTTATGCAAGGCTGTCATTAGACAGCTATCCTTCTCTCAAATTGCTCAGCGCCCTGCCGTATCAAAATCTGTGGTGTGACTTTTAGTTACACTGAATACTGCAACAACAAATCCAAGCAGAAAATGGGGTGAATAATCCAGAACAGGAAAAAAAAAGATGATGCAAGACTAACTTCTTCATTTTCTAGAGCTATACATAGACACTTCAGGCCTGATACAACCATTTCAACCTAACAGGTGGGTAAATAATTCTGCGACACTATCTCATCTCACTGTAGAAACACTGCTGCAAATGTTAGCTGCAGTTTTCCCTCTGCCAATACAGAGTGCCCAGGTTCAAGAGGGGAAGCTAGTTGGAGAAAGTATGTAGAAGCCTTAGGCAGTAGCCTCAGCGAAGAACCAAGGCCTTCCTAAATTGCTGAATGCAAATGAAAAACCCCAAATCTTCCTCTCCCACCCAAATGCCACACAATATGAGGTCTTTTCTCCAAATCTGGTGGGATAATGCCACACAGCATAAGGGCTTATCTGCACCAGACTCAGGGAATACCACCTGAATCTGGGTTTTAGAAAACTCACAGTTTTCTTCAGAGTTTGCTTGAAACTTTGGAGAAAAGTGCCGTGTGAACAATCCATCCACACTGGATGGGGACACTGGGCTGTCCACCCATTCTAACTTCAGAGAGCAACTAGCGCCAGGACTTTGCTTTCACAGAGCTCAGAGAGAGTGATTGTGCGCCATGAAAGCAGAGCCCCAGCTCTAGTCACTCTTTCTGAAGTCAGAACAGGCAGGCAGCCTTGCGATGGCAGGGCAGGTGATTGTGGCCTGTTGTTCTTCTGGCCCACACCAGTGGCAGTGCACCACAGAGGTGGCTGGCTAGCAGCAGCAGTGGACCTACAGCTTCAATGGGGGTAAAAATCCAAATGCAGGTCAGTTGTGGTGCTTAAATCTGGGCCAGAGTCTGAATTTCATGCGCTGCAGTTCTGGGCCAAAGTAATCTGAATTTCATCTGGATTTTTACTCCAAATATAGACAAACCCTTAATGTGTTCAGTGATGCCTCAGGTGCAAAAACCTATCACAGTTCAGTAAAATTCACAATAAACTTTGTGGTGAGTACCATTTATAAATCTATTCTTTTTATATTGATTTTTTAAATTAATTCAACATATATTCTGCCTTTCTTCCAATATATAATCCAAGGCAGTTTACAATATAAATTAAACCAAAATATAGGTACGGATTGGTTATCCCTTATCTGAAATGCAGGGGAAGGTAAGTTCACACACTTACCTTCATTCCCCAGCAGGAACGTCCTCCCTCTTCCCTCGCTGTCTGGTTGTAAATGCATTTGTTGTAAGGCTGACTTTATGACCAGCAACTGAAATCCCACTTGTTCTCGCATAGGAAATTTAAAAATAGCCCCCCCCCCAATATAAAAATGAAAACAAAGCATGAAAACACATACAAAAAACAAGTAACCTGGGGAGTGGGGGGGGGAAGGATGCCATTTACCTGGGTGTCCCATTCATGCCCGGAAGTGTCTAGAATGGACCTCCCTCCCACAGCTGTCATTGCGGGAGAGGAACAAGACACCTTTCAGACCACCCATGATTCTGTTACTACAACAGAACGGGTGGTCCAAAAACGACGTTTCCCCGTGATGAAAATATCATGGGGAAATGCAGAATAGGGACAGGGGAGACATGGAAAAGAGTCAACGTCTTCTGAATAGAAGACTTTTTCACGACCCTGTTCCGTGTCTCTAACAGAATAAATAGCCCATCTGAAAAAGCCCTAAAAAGAGTCCTAGAAATCCTCCTGCTGCCATCTACTGGTTGGAATCCTTATTACAATGCACCCTATCTGCTGTCCCCACCACCACCGGAACAAGATACTATGATACTCTTAAACACTACAGAGATTAGTGGATGGGGGCAAAAATAGTGTCCCTGTCTCACTGTCTCCTCTTCCGCTACCCCCCTGACCCTGTCCCAGCACAGTAATGAACTGTTCTGCACTTACCTTAATTGCACTGGCTTCCCTCCCCCTCAGCAGCCATAGAGTAAATGCAGCTCGCACAGAGCTGCATTCACATCCTAGTTGAAATCCTGGGCCGTTCTCATGAGAGGACAAGCACATGGGAAATTCAAAATGAAAAATAAAAAGTTTTAAAAGTGACAGCAAGCAAAAAACAGACTTAAAAATACAAAGTAACTCGGAGAGGATACAAGAAAGGGTGTCACTTACCTCAGTGTCCCAATCGCACCCAGAAGTGTTCTGGAACGGACCTCCCACTGCAGCTGGCATCGCGCTATGGGAACAGGGCACCTTTTCACCCACCTGTCATTCCATCATAGGAACGGAACAGGTAATCTATTCACAGCTTAAGCTGTGAATAAGAAGAAACAAAGGAGAAACGGGACCAGCACAGGACCATAACAGGACAAGGACATCATAGTCTGAAAGGGAAGCCCTTTGGTGATCTCCTGGCATTCCTGTAATGCCATATTAAGGGCATCTGATAATCTCTTACATCTAGTCTTTCTCCTGCTATCTGCTGATTGGAGTTTTAATTACAATGCTGTTGGATCTATTGCAATGGATGCATTGCAAACCTATGCACTGGATGCATCCCTGGACTACCTATGAGTAAGGTCAAAGGACAAAGGCTTCCGTTGGCACATCTAAACCTGGATATAGGGTTTGATGTATATTCAGAAAGCATTACTACTACTCCCAGACCTCCTTACAGATCTATTTTTTACTCTGTAGTTTTTGGTTTTACCATCACGTTAACTCAGATGCCTCAAGGGTTAAGTAAGCATTCCCTTCATGGTGTGTGTGGTTGGGGAGAGAAAAATGCTGTGCAAACTTCCCTTGAAGGGGTATCCTTTGGAAAGTGCACCCAAGTGCCAAGCCCAAAAGATTCTCCTCCCTTTTCAGGGGTCTTTGATAATGGGGCCAGGATAGCTTTACTTCAAGTTCTGCCATACCTCATGGCTTCCCAGGGATCTGAGCGGAATCATAGAGTTGGAAGAGACCACAAGGGCCATCTGGCCCAACCCCCTGCCATACAGGAATAAACAATCAAAGCATTCCTGACAGATGGCCATCTAGCCTCTGTTTAAAAACCTCCAAAGAAGGAGACTCCACCACACTCCGAGGCAATGTATTCCACTTCCAACCAGCTCTTACTGAAAGGAAGTTCTTCCGAATGTTTAGGTGAAATCTCTTTTCCTGTAGTTTGAATCCATTGCTCCGTGTCCTAGTCTCTGGAGCAGCAGAAAACAAGCTTGCTCCATCCTCAGTATGACATCCCTCCAAATATTTAGAATAGAATAGGATTGCAGAGTTGGAAGGGACCACAAGGGCCATCCAGTCCAACCCCCTGCCACGTAGGAAATCACGATCAAAGCATCCCCGACAGTCTCTCCTCATAAGCATCATTTCCAGACCTTTCACCATTTTAGTCGCTCTTCTTTGCACACACTCCAATTTGTCAATATCCTTTTTGAATTGTGGTGCCCAGAACTGGACACAGTATTCTAGATGAGGTCTGACCAAGGCAGAATAGAGCGGCACTATTACTTCCCTTGATCTAGACACAATACTTCTATTGATGCAGCCCAAAATCACATTGGCCTTTTTAGCTGCCGCATCACACTACCGACTCATGTTCAACTTGTGATCTACTAGGACTCCTAGATTCCTTTCACATGTAGTCTCATTCAGCCAGGTCTCCCCCATCCTATATCTATGCATTTCATTTTTTAGCCCTAAGTGCAGTACCTTACATTTCTCTGTATTGAATTTCATTTTGTTAGCTTTGGCCCAGCTCTCCAGTCTATCCAGGTCATTTTGAATTTTGATCCTGTCCTCTAGGGTATTAGCTACTCCTCCCAATTTGGTGTCATCTGCAAATTTGATAAGTATGCCCCCAATTCCCTCATCCAAGTCATTGATAAAGATGTTGAAAAGCACTGGTCCCAGGACAGAACCCTGTGGCACTTCACTGGTCACATCTTTCCAAGACGAAAAGCAGCCACTGCTGAGTACCCTTTGGGTTCGGCCGGTCAACCAATTACAAATCCATTGAACAGTTAACTTGTCTAGCCCACATTTTATAAGCTTGTTTGCAAGAATGTCATGGGGAACCTTGTCAAAGGCCTTACTGAAATCAAGGTATACGATATCCACAGCGTTCCCTTCGTCTACCAAGCTGGTCATTTTATCAAAAAAAGAGATCAGATTAGTCTGGCATGACTTGTTTCTCTGAAACGCATGTTGACTTTTTGTGATTATGGCATTGCCTTCTAAATGTTCACAGACTCTCTGTTTAATGAACTGCTCTAGAATCTTCCCTGGTATTGATGTCAGACTAACTGGACGATAATTGTTTGGATCCTCTTTTTTCCCCTTTTTGAAGATGGGAACAATGTTTGCCCTCCTCCAGTCTGCTGGGACTTCTCCTGTTCTCCAGGAGTTCTCAAAGATTATTGCCAATGGCTCTGGGATTACATTTGCCAGCTCTTTTAATACCCTTGGATGTAGTTCATTTGCTTCTGGAGATTTAAATTCATTTAGTTGCAGTGGGTGGAGCTTCTATGAATTTGAATTTTTTAAAAACTCCTGGGAGAGGCTGCTTGTTGCAGTGGGTGGAGCTTCTGTGAGTTTGATTTTTTTAAAACTCCTGGGAGAGGCTGCTTATTGCAGTGGGTGGGGCTTCTGTGAGTTTGATTTTTTTAAAAACTCCTGGGAGAGGCTACTTGTTGCAGTGGGTGGAGCTTCTGTGAATTTGATTTTTTTTTAAACTCCTGGGAAAGGCTGCTTGTTGCAATGGGTGGAGCTTCTGGGAGTTTGATTTTTTTTAAAACTCCTGGGAGAGGCTGCTTCTTGCAATGGGTGGAGCTTCTGGGAGTTTGAATTTTTTTAAAACTCCTGGGAGAGATTACCTAAAAACTCTCACCATGGATAGTGAGGGGACTGTGGCGGTCACCTGCAATACTTGTGCGATGTTTGTCTTCTTGGCTACAGACGTGGGGAACTTCACATGTACCAAGTGCAAGTTGGTAGCCCTCTTGGAGGAGAAAGTCCAGCCGCTGGAGACTAGGGTAGCTACACTTCAACAGATTCGGGAGCAAGAGGTTTTCCTGGACAGAACAGAAGAAACACTCTTGGACGGGGACCGCACAGAGGAACTGGCTGGGGAGGAGAGTGTCACTCCACAGACACAGGAGGTAGACAGCTGGAAGAATGTCACACACAGAACAAGAAAATCCAGGGATACTTCGAGCAGCTTGCAGCTACAGAATCGATTCGAAGCCCTCTCTCTTATCAAGGACAATGAGGAAGAACAGCATGGACAAACTTCAGGGGTAGAGCAGGGGACCTTGAGAGGACCACCACAAGCAACAGCAGCTGCAAAGCCTCGGCGGAGGCATGTGGTGGTGGTGGGAGACTCCTTGCTGCGAGGTACAGAAGCAGTGGTTTGTGGGCCTGACAAGATGACTCGGGAGGTGTGTTGTCTCCCTGGGGCAAAGATCCGTGATGTGACGGAGCGGCTAACAAGACTCATCAAGCCTACGGATCATTACCCCTTCCTTTTGGTCCATGTGGGAACCAATGATACGGCAAGGCACAGCTTTCCCAAGATCAAAAGAGATTATGAGGTTCTGGGGAGGAAGCTGAAAGAAATGGATGCACAGGTTGTCATCTCGTCTCTTCTGCCAGTTGAAGGGCATGGTCCAGGAAGAGAGAGGAAAATAGCCGATGTAAACAACTGGCTCCGTAGATGGTGTCGCCGAGAACAATTTGGATTCTTGGATCATGGGCTGTGCTTCCATGAGGGGGGACTTCTGGCAAGAGATGGGGTGCATCTCACAACAGTTGGCAGAAACGTTTTTGCCTACAGTCTCAAGAATTTGATCAGGAGGGCTTTAAACTGAGTCAAATGGGGGAGGGAGACAGTATTCTGGAAGGCAAAAGGGCTGGAGAAAATAGTCAAACTGTCATAGAGGGGAAAAGGCAAACAGAGCAAGGACCCAACAGTGGGAGGCAAAAAACTTGCACAGGCAGCAAGTAAAGGGAACACATGGTCTTAGATGTCTCTACACTAATGCACAGAGCATGGGAAATAAGCAAGGTGAACTTGAACTCCTAGCACTACAAAACAAATATGATATAATAGGCATTACTGGAACGTGGTGGGATGAGTCACATGATTGGAATGTAGGAATAGAGGGGTATAACCTTTTAAAGAGAAACAGGCCAAACAGGAAAGGAGGAGGAACAGCATTATATGTCAAGGATATTTACACCAGTGAAGAGATCCATGACATCAATACTGGAAGCCAGGTGGAGAGCATCTGGATAAAAATTAAAGGGGAGGGAAACAACAGGGATGTTATTGTGGGACTCTACTACAGACCCCCAAGTCAGACGGAGGAATTGGATGATGCCTTTCTAGAACAGATGACCACACACACAGAAAGGAGAGATGTAGTAGTGATGGGTGACTTCAACTATCCTGATATTTGCTGGAAATCTAATTCAACCAAAACTTCACGGTCTAGCAAATTCCTTACTTGCCTGGAAGACAATTTCATGGTCCAAAAGGAGGAAGAGGCAACAAGGGGGTCAGATATTTTAGATCTGATCCTAACCAACAGGGATGACCTGGTTAACAGGGTGCCAGTGGTGGGATCCTTAGGTGAGAGTGATCATGTTCTCCTGGAGTTTGTTATACGATGGAAAGGAGAAGCCGGGCATAGTCAGACACACATTCTTGACTTTAGGAGAGCTGATTTCAATAAACTCAGGGAAATACTAGGGGTGATCCCCTGGACAGGAATACTAAAAGAGAAGAGACCTCAAGATGGATGGGACTTTCTCAAAAGGGAGATACTGAAGGCACTATTTCAAACAGTACCATTGAGGAAGAAAAATGGGAGGTGTCTCAAGAAACCAGGATGGATGACTAAAGAAATTTCAATGGAGCTAAGTTTTAAACGGAACATGTATAGGAAATGGAAAGGGGGGGAAATCACCAAAGAAGAATTCAAACAGATAGCGAACACGTGTAGGATTAAAGTCAGAAAAGCTAAAGTGCAGAATGAGCTCAGGCTTGCTAGAGAGGTTAAGAACAATAAAAAGGGTTTTTTGGGGTATGTCCCCAGCAAAAGGAGGAAGAAGGAAATGGTAGGGCCACTACGTGGAGAAGATGGCAAAATTCTAACAGGGGACAGAGAAAAGGCAGAATTACCCAACACCTTCTTTGCCTCAGTGTTTTCAGAAAAGGAAAAGGGGGACCAACCTGAGGATAAAAGTACAGAAAACACAACATGGGAAATCCAGCACAGAATAAGCAAAGAGATAGTACAGGGATACCTTCTTAATCTAAATGAATTTAAATCTCCAGGACCAGATGAACTACATCCAAGAGTATTAAAAGAGCTGGCAAATATAATCTCAGAGCCATTGGCAATAATCGTTGAGAACTCCTGGAGAACAGCAGAAGTCCCAGCAGACTGGAGGAGGGCAAACGTTGTCCCCATCTTCAAAAAGGGGGAAAAAGAGGATCCCAACAATTATCATCCAGTTAGTCTGACATCAATACCAGGGAAGATTCTAGAGCAGATCATTAAACAGAGAGTCTGTGAACATTTAGAAGGCAATGCCATGATCACAAAAAGTCAACATGGGTTTCAGAGAAACAAGTCATGCCAGACTAATCTGATCTCTTTTTTTGATAAAATTACCAGCTTGGTAAATGAAGGGAACGCTGTGGACATCTCATACCTTGATTTCAGTAAGGCCTTTGACAAGGTTCCATGACATTCTTGCAAACATTCTTGCAAACAAGCTTGCAAAATGTGAGCTAGACAAGTTAACTGTTCAATGGATTTGTAATTGGTTGACCGGCCGAACCCAAAGGGTGCTCAGCAATGGCTCCTCTTCATCTTGGAAAGATGTGACCAGTGGGGTGCCACAGGGTTCTGTCCTGGGCCCAGTGCTATTCAACATATTTATCAACGACTTTGATGAAGGAATTAGGGGCATACTTACCAAATTTGCAGATGACACCAAATTAGGAGGAGTAGCTAATACCCTGGAGGGTATTATTATTATTATTATTATTATTATTATTATTATTATTATAGGACAGGATCAAAATTCAAGATGACCTGGATAAACTGGAGAGCTGGGCCAAAGCTAACAAAATGAAATTCAATACGGAGAAATGTAAGGGCGAAAAAATGAAATGCATAGATATAGGATGGGGGAGACCTGGCTGAATGAGAGTATGTGCGAAAGGGATCTAGAAGTCCTAGTAGACCACAAGTTAAACATGAGTCAACTGTGTGATGCGGTAGCTAAAAAGGCCAATGCAATTTTGGGCTGCATCAATAGAAGTATAGTGTCCAGATCAAGGGAAATAATAGTGCCACTCTATTCTGCCTTGGGCAGATCTCACCTAGAATACTGTGTCCAGTTCTGGGCACCACAATTCAAAAAGGATATTGACAAATTGGAGCGTGTCCAGAGGAGGGCGACTAAAATGGTGAAAGGTCTGGAAACCATGCCTTATGAGGAGAGACTTAGGGAGCTGGATATGTTTAGCCTGGAAAAAAGACGGTTAAGAGGCGATATGATAGCCCTGTTTAAGTATTTGAAGGGGTGTCACATAGAGGATGGAGCGTGCTTGTTTTCTGCTGCTCCAGAGATTGGAACACGGAGCAATGGATGCAAGCTCCAGGAACAGAGATTCCACCTCAACATGAGGAGGAACTTTTTGACCGTAAGAGCTGTTCGGCAGTGGAACACACTCCCTCGGAGCATGGTGGGGTCTCCTTCCTTGGAGGTCTTTAAACAGAGGCTGAATGGTCATCTGTCAGGGATGCTTTGATCGTGATTTCCTGCATGGCAGGGGGTTGGACTGGATGGCCCTCGTGGTCTCTTCCAACTCTGCAATTCTATGATTCTATGATTCTAGTTTAAGAAGGTTTTCCTGTACTACCTCTTTGCTTATTCTGTGCTGGATTTCCCCTATTGTGTCCTCTGTTCCTTTATCCTCAGGTTTGTCCCCCTTTTCCTTTTCTGAAAACACTGAGGCAAAGAAGGTGGTGAGTAATTCTGCCTTTTCTCTGTCCCCTGTTAGCATTTTGCCATCTTCTCCACGTAGTGGCCCTACCATTTCCTTCTTCCTCCTTTTGCTGCGGACATACCCCAAAATACCCTTTTTATTGTTCTTAACCTCTCTAGCAAACCTGAGCTCATTCTGCACTTTAGCTTTTCTGACTTTACTCCTACACGTGTTCTCTATGTGTTTGAATTCTTCTTTGGTGATTTCCCCCTTTTTCCATTTCCTATACATGTTCCATTTAAAACTTAGCTCCGTTTTAATTTCTTTAGTCATCCATCCTGGTTTCTTGAAACACCTCCAATTTTTCTTCCTCAATGGTACTGTTTGAAATTGTGCCTTCAGTATCTCCCTTTTGAGAAAGTTCCATCCATCTTGAGATGTCTTCTCTTTTAGTATTCCTGATCATGGGATTTAAACATGGCTATCATGTCACTTCTCAACCTTCTCTTCTCCAAACTAAATATGCCCAGCTCCCTAAGTCACTCCTCATAGGCATGGCTTCCAGATTTCCCACCATCCTCGTTGCTCTCCTCTGGATACGTTCCAGCTTCTTAATATCCTTCTGAATTGTGGTGGCCAGAATTGGACACAGTATTCCAGGTGAGGTCTGACTAAAGCAGAATAGAGTGGCATTATTACTTCCCTTGATCTAGACACTATACTCCTAGTAATGCAGCCCAGAATCGCATTGGCTTTTTTTAGCTGCTGTGTCACACTGCTGACTCATGTTCTGTATGTGGTTCACTAAGACTCCTAGATCCTTTTCGCCTGTACGGCCCTCAAGCCAGGTGTCACTCATCCTATATCTGTGCATTTCATTTTTAATGCCCAAGTGTAGTATCCTACATTTCTCCCTGTTGAATTTCATTTTGTTAATATTGACCCAGTTTTCTAATCTGTTGAGCTCATTTTGGACTCTGATCCTGTCCTCTGGGGTATTAGCTACCCCTCCTAATTTAGTGTCATCTGCAAACTTGATAAACATACCCTCTATTCCATATTCCAAGTCATTGATAAACATGTTGAATAGCACTGGGCGCAGGACAGAACCCTGTGGCACCCCACTGGTCACTTCTCTCCAGGATGAAGAGGAGCCATTGGTGACTACCTGTGATGCACCAGTAAACCCACTCACATTAGCGCAATAAGAAAATCTTTATTCAGCAAGGCAGTGTAGTTCTAGTAACACAGCAAAGCTAGTTCTGAGGCAAACACTCAGAATACATAACAGATAACCCTTGAGCTGTGCGAGGGGGAAGAATAGAAGGGAGGGGTGAGAGGGAGTGAGATTGGGGACCAGATGGCCCAGGCCATAAAGTTATATGGGAGAGAAAACATCCAAGAGAAAACATCCAAACATTCTCAGGCTGCATTCCTGGAGGGAGAGGCCCAAAACCAAACTTATGTCAGGCCTGCACTGGATTCTACTCTTAACTCTCAGAATCCAGGGAGGATATGACATCCCACCCCCCAAAGACAAACTTCCTCCTCCCATGACCCATCAAACCACTATATACAAAAATCAAGAGACAGATAGCAAACCAACATATACCATAAGGCATGTAAAGGCAATTCAGCCTGGTTTATCAGGGAAGCATGCATGGAACTTCCTTAATAAACAAGGGGCCTTGACATGTTCTGCATCGATCCACTCAGCGTGACCCATAGACAAATGTTTCCATTTCACAAAGTACTGAAGCACCCCCTTACGCTTCCTAGAGTCCAACACCTCAGCAATCTCAAAATGGTGCCCATCATCCACCATGATGGGGTTAGGGGTCTCTGGAGCAGGATGATGCCAATCCGGAAGGGTTGCTGGCTTGAGTAAGCTGGAATGGAAGACCGGATGAACATTACGGTACAGATTGGGCAACGTCAGTTCAAAAGCTACAGGAGTGATAACTCTAGTAATAGGAAAAGGTCCAATGTATTTTGGGCCCAGCTTCTTCGAAGGGTGAGGGCTCTTCTGGAACTTAGTGGAGAGATATACCAGATCTCCCACAGCATAATCCAGTGTGGGATCCCACTTTTTATCAGCATGCTCTTTGTAGCAAGCCTTTGCAGACTCCAAGGCTGACATCACTTTTGGCCATGCCTCCCTAATCTGAGTACTCCATTGAGTCAAAGGAACTGGGTCTTTGGAATCCCCTTCCCCCAAGGGCCGAGGGTTGAAGTCCTGTCCGAAGACAACCTTAAATGGAGATAGGCCAGTACTTTGGTGCCTAGCGTTGTTGTACGCCACCTCTGCAAAAGGTAGTAAATCCACCCAGTCAGATTGCTGAAAGCTGATATAACACCTAAGATACTGCTCCAAAAGCTGTTCAAGCTTTCAGTCCATCCATCTGTCTGTGGATGAAGGGAACTACTCATCCCTAGTTCAATTCCGAACACTCTTGTAAACACTTTCCAAAATTGGCAAGTGAATTGGGCCCCTCTGTCTGAGATGATCTTGGTGGGGACCCCGTGTAGTCTGTATATGTGCTGGACAAACAGTTTAGCCAGCTGTAGGGCGGTTGGGATCTTCTTGCAGGCAACAAAATGAGCTTCCTTGGAAAACAAGTCTGTTACCACCCAAATGACTGCCTTTTTCTTACTCTCTGGCAACTCAACAATAAAGTCCATGCTAATGACCTCCCAAGGTTTAGTGGGGGTAGGCAATGCCTGCAACAGACCTTTTGGCTTCCCACCACCCTTTTTTGCAATAGCACATGTATGACAACCCTTTACATAATCCTCTACTTCCTTACGCATTTTAGGCCACCAAAATTATTGTCTTGTCATAGCCAATATTTTTACATACCCAAAGTGACCTGCGCTTTTCACATCATGACATTGCTTTAGTATAGTCACTCTCATGGTTTCCGGGACATACATTCGTTCCCCTTTCCAAGCCAACCCCCCTTCACTACCAAGTCCTCTCTGTGGGAGAGGAACCAGGAGTCCTGGGATAGCGCATCCGCCATCTGAATCTGCCAACCTTCTCCCGCCCCCACCCCCAACATCTGATGAGGATACTCCTGTGTCTCCGGGACCAGATTTGTGTCTGGGTCTGTGTCTGCGTGGGGTGGCAAATTGGGTACTTCTTCTGGAATCTGATCCCCTGTGGGGAGAGGGGATGCTGCAGGATCCCCCTTCACTTCTCTCTGCTTGGCCTGGCTGCATGTGAGAACTGCAAGGCCCAAGTGAGAGGGGGAGAACACCATATCCACCACCTCCATCCATTTGCTATCGTGTTGGGGAAGCCTGGACAACGTGTCGGCTAGGAAATTACTTTTATCTGGGAGAAACTTCAACGTGAAGTTAAACCGGTAAAAGAAGTTGACCCACCGAATTTGTTTGGGACTCAAGCGGTGCGGGATTTTCAAAGCCTCCAGGTTTTTGTGATCCATCCAAACTGTGAAAGATTGGGCGGATCCTTCTAGTAGATGGTGCCAAGTTTCCAATGCTACTTTGATGGTCCCCGCCTCTTTCTCCCACACTGGCCAATTTTGTTCGGTCTCGTTGAATTCCTTGGAAAGGTACACGCAGGACCTAAGCTCTCCATTCTTTTCTTGATGCAACAACACCCCCCATCGCCACATCTGAAGCATCTACCTAAACTACAAAAGGTTGTTTGGGGTCGGGGTGTTTGAGGATGGGTTCAGAGGTGAAAGGGGTTTTTATCTTCTTGAACGCTCGTTGGCACTGATCCATCCACACTATCTTTTGGGGAGGCTTTTCGCCCTTCCCCTTACTTGATAGTTTCTTTTCCCCCACCCCTTTCATCTTCAGCAGCTCAGTGAGAGGTAGCGCTACCTCAGCAAATTCTGGGATGAAGGACCAATAAAAATTAGCAAACCCCAGGAAGCTCTGAAGCTGTTTCCTGGTTCTGGGAGCCTCCCATGTGAGAACTCCCTTAACCTTCTCAGGGTCCATTTCCTCCCCCTTGCTAGAGATGCAATAACCCAAATAATCTAGCTGGGTTTGATGAAACTCACATTTTGACAGTTTGGCATACAAATGGTTTTCAGCAAGTTTGCTCAGTACTTTCTGGACCAATTTCACATGGGATGTGTAGTCCTCTGAGTAAATCAGCACATTGTCTAAATAGACCAGGACTACCTTGTACAAAAACTCTCTCAGAACATCATGATCAAGTTCATAAAAATCCCAGGGGTTCTGGATAACCCAAATGGCATCACTAAGAACTCGAAGGATCCCAGCTGGCAATTAAACGCAGTCTTCCACTCATCCCTCTCCTTGATCTGGACTCGGTAGTATGCCTCCTGCAAGTCTAGCTTGGTGAATATCTTCCCCTTGGCCAAATGGGCCAACATGTCCTTCATCAGGGGCAGGGGGTACTGATTTGGCACGCTCAACTGCGTTTAAGCCATGGTATATGCAGAGATATAGAGATCCATCTTTTTTGCGCCGGAACAACACAGGGAGCTCTAGGGCCGACGTGGTGGGCCTGATGAACCCCCTGGACAAGTTCTTATCTATGTACTCCCACAGGGCTTCCATCTCAGTTGGGGCCATTGAATATAACTTGGATTTTGGAACCTCTGCCCCGGGGATTAATTTAATAGCGCTGTCCGAAGGTCGGTGGGGAGGCAGCATGTCACACTCTTTTTCCTCAAATGCTGTTCTCCACTTCTTGTATTCAACCAGCAAATCTTTAACCTCCCCCTGTACCATAGTCACCTCACAACACTGGAGACCATCCTCCCGATTGCGACTTCAGGTCATTTAACTCACATGAATGCAGCATCAATGTGCGGTCCGGCGCAAACACTTCTGAGTGAGATTGGACATCCAGGTAAGTTTTGCTCTTTTTATGACCCTCAATGAGTTAGTTGGGACTTTTTAAGTGTGTCTAGGTGCTTGGTGTAACTTTTTAGGCTTTATTTCTGTTTTTATTTTTAAATTTCCCTTGCAATAAAGTCTTGCAAGATTTTGAGTGAGGAAGTGAATGGGACTCCATTCACTTCCTCTTTATTGCTGGGACTGCCTTTGCCAGGAAAGGAAGGTAAGTGCAGTGGGGAGCATTCTTTTGCCGGCATAAAAATAAGGGTTTTTTATGTCGATGAAAGAATATTTAAAAGGAGATTATCTGCTAATCTCCTAAAATCCAGTACTTTGCATATACAGTTGGCCCTCTGTATCCATGGATTCTTTATCCATGGATTCAACCATCCATGGATTGAATATATTTTAAAAAATAATTCCAAGAAGCTAACCTTGATTTTGCCATTTTATAAAAGAGACACCATTTTACTACACCATTGTATATAATGGGACTTGAGCATCCACAGATTTTGGTATCCATGGGGGTTCCTGGAACCAAACCCCAGCAGATACCAAGGGCTCACTGTACTGTATATTTTTCCTTGAAAGGTTTTGGCAGGAAATACTACACAGGGTATGTTCTACACAAATTGATTGGATCTGGAACTCCCATTGCCACAGTATCTAGGGCTGATTCAAACTGTTGTCTGAGATATGAGAATAGTACAAACCTGGATTGGGCAAGTCCTGTTGCAGCCAGGGATGTTTTGGGGTGGCTCATGGTTTGGGGCTAGAGGACAGCAACCTCATGGACTTCCATATGCTCAGGCAGGTGTTCCTGCACATGAAAGGACCACTTTTCATAGGTATTATATGCCTTTGTAAATGGCAAACCAGATGATAGCGTTCACATTCTGATTGTCCCTCAATGGGATGGGAATTTTCTTTGCATGTGCATACTCACCAGCATCTTCCCTGCACATATTGGCTGTTGGCTCAGTATAACAAATCATTTCTTCTCTTCCAAAAATCTGAAGAATACATAGGACTTTATCTGACCACACCCCTAAGCCCCATTCTTTTGCCAGCATAACTTTTCCATTTTTATGCTGGCAAAGAACTCCCCATGCCACACTTACCTGCCCTCCTGTCCAAAGGCATCCCCAGCAATGAAAGAGGAAATGAACATAACTCCGTTCACTTCCTCATTCAAAATCCCACAGATTCTCATGAGAATACGTAGCATGGGAAATTCAAAAATAAAAACTAAAAGAACACAGAAAAAGTTTTTAAAAGCACAGGAACACATTTTAAAAATCCCAAGTAAACTGGGGAGAGTCATAAAAAGTGTATCACCTACCTGGAGGTTGTGATCTCATCTGGAAGTGTCCTGGACAGACCGGCCATTGACACTGTATTTGCGTGAGTTAAATGGCACGAAGTTTCATATGTTGGCAATGCCAGCACTAAAGCGCCATGGGGGATCTATTGACAGCTTAAGCCATCAATAAAATAGGACAAGTTTTGGCCGGGACATAAACACAAAAGGGCAACTGAATATCATATCATGTGATATGCACGCCCTTTCTTGTTTATGTGGCATTGATATGATGCCATATTTGGTGTGTCTAATAATGTTCATAGTCACTCTCACCCAAGGATCCCAGTACTTTTCCTCCATTGACCAGTTTGTCTCGGATGGTTAGGATCAAAACCAGAACAGCTGATCCCCTTGTTGCCTCCTTCTGCCTGCAAGGCTGACTAGAAATTTGTGCAACCTTTCATGCTTGGCTGAATTTGACTTCCTGCAACTATCAAGGTGGTTGAAGTCTCCCATTATTACTATATCTTTTCTTTTTCAATGTGTGTTCATTTGTTTTGGAAGGCATCACCCAGATCTTCAGGCTTGAGGGCCTATAGTAGACCCCCACAATGATGTCACTGTTGTTTCAGGTACTTCAAGCAGAAATGGTTTTGTACTTCAGTAGTAGGACCAGTTATGCCTGGACTTGTTTTGAGGTACTGCTGGGAAAGCGTTTGCTCAGTGAGTTTCTTGAGTTTCTTTTACTCTTTTGCCTAAAAAAGCTCCATTATCTTTCCATCAGTCAGTTTGCTAGTACTGAGAATCCCCCTGTAGTTGCTCTCTCTGACAAATGCTATATTAATATAGGCAAACAATTGTTGGGTAGGAATAAGAGAGTTCCTTCCAAACTTAACATATATACTGGGTGTTTTTATTTTTTCAAAATATCCTCTCGGAAAGCAAGAATTAAAAACTGATTCCACCAGAGTGTTTGTATCCTACCCTCAGAATTTCTTTGCCCACAGTCAGGGCCGGTTTAAGGAATTTGGGGGGCCCCCGCAACGCCTTATTTTGTGGGCCCCGTATGTTTATCTCTCTTCAATCTAACCTAACCTAACCTAACCTATTGACAGTACGGGATATTCAGATTATTACAAATAATTTTTTCACAGGAGGAGGGTTACAAAGCCCCCCCCCAATGACGGGCCCTCCTGCGGTTTGCAGGGGCTGCGGGGCTCTTAAACCGGCCCTGACCAGGTGGGCACAGGTGGTGGAGGGAGGGAGGGAGGCACCGGCAGCGGCCCTACGGCCACCAGGGCCACCGCCACCAGCAGCGGCAGGGGGGCGGGCAAGGCGCTGGCAGGAGGGGCTGCCCAGTACCCTCTGGCAGAGGGGAGCCTCTCTCGGCGTTGTCGAAGGGAGAGCGGGGGAGGGGGCTGCCCGGGTCCCAAACCGGAGGGAAGGGCCAGGGCTGGACGGGAGACCCAGGAAGTGGTGGCATCCCTCCTTCTGCGGGCCTGGAACCAGTGCCACTTCCCAGGCGCAGCAACTCACCATGGCCGGGTCCCCCTTGGTGGGCCTCCCTGGCGCCTCCACCTCCACCTGGCTGGCTGGCTGCTCCGGGGCACTGCTGCGACTGCTGCAAAGGACGAGGAGGGGGAGGCAGTGGCCGGCGCACCATGCAGGGAGGAGCCCTGTCCGGAGGCAGCGGCAGGGAAGCAGCGCCGACAGGGCGGGCAGGCAGGCCCGCGGGGCTGGAGGGCCAACTCTGTGGGCGGCCAAGGCCTGCCGGGCTGGGCCCCCCTCTGTGTCTGGGGCCCCCCGCCCACAGTGGAAATAAGGAAATTACTATCAGACTGGCATCTATTTATAACAACTAATACCTAACTAAAATTGTTACTTTTCCCTGTTTTTTATAATTTAATAATTTTCACAATGTAATACAACATAACATGGAAAATAAAATAAATTTGCAATACTTTGTGCCACCATCCATTTACTGCTTTTTATTGGTGAAAAAAATGGTAGCAAAAACAGACACCCCCAAGTATAAATCAACACAGTCCCAAATCTACAGGGGCAGATCCTTGGGTAGATGTCTGCCATTGGAATGTGAGCAACTTTTTGAAATTTTTATCAGAGCTCCTGAGGGCAGGGATCTGTCTTTTTTTAATTATTATTTCTTATACTTGAAGAAGAATATGCATGTTAAATACAGAACAGCTTTCACAAGAAAGCTCTGGTTTATCATTTATGTGTTGTAATTTTTTGTACTGCCAATAACAATTCAGTTTTCTGAGCCAGAGAACAACCATCATGTTATACTGTATATCTTGCCCCTTCAGTTCTACCGTTACCCTCTGTGGCCCCGTCTACACGATTAAAAAAAATACGTATAGCGTTCGAAAGATCGATCATGCGTACACACGGCCGTTTGGATGCATATGTGTCTTTTGGAAGGGGAGCTAGCAAATCCCCCGTAAACTACGTGGATTCGGTGTTCAGGAGGATTAGCGGATCTTGACCTAAAATCTGTGCAGCTGTCTGTATTGTCAATCGTCTGTACACCCCATTCGCACACATATGAACAGGCAGTGTAATCTGGCTGGCCAAGCTCAGGGGGCCAGGCTAGCAAAGAGGGGAATTGGGAGCGGCCGCCATGTTGGATTCCCGGTTAAGCGAGCATCTGGTAGGTCCATGAAATGGATATTTTTACATTTATTCATTTTTATTTTATATTGTAAATACAGAAAACCGACTATCCGCATAACAGTTTTTAAATTAAAAAAAAAAGTGGTGGGATATTTAAAACTGCCGCTTGGATCGCTCGCTCCAGCCAGCTGGGCAAGGGGGGGTGTCATACAGAGTTTATGGGGGTAAAATATCACGTAGGCAGATCGTATGCATATGAATGGCTGCCTTTTTTACCCCCCAAATAGATTTTTTTTTCATCGTGTAGACTGGGCCTGTGTGTAAGGTAACGTCATATGTGGCATATACTGGTAGAAAATGGTATGTGTTTACTTGGGTGAACAATGAGAAACTCAGTGTTGTGAATTATCCACCATATATCACACCATAAACCCCTTGGAGGTAAAAGCAGCTATACAGGACAATTACACAATTACAATTACAAAACAACAAGTGGGAATAGGTTAACATATACCCTAATCCAGCTCTTCCACTCTCAACTGTAGTCTCCCAAAGCTGCTTTCCTTAGCTTTGCCATGCCTTGCCTCACCTCACTTGTATCTCCCAAGACTATTTTTCATTCAAATATTTGGGAGAATATTTCATGTATCATAATGTCTAATGTCTGTAGCAGTCAGCCTGTAGAGAGCCAGAAGGAGGGGTACTATAAAATGTAAAAGAGCAGCTAAAAATGACCTGGAAGAAACCTCCAAGCTACTGATCTGATGCATCCACTGAATCAATGGAATCAACACCTCTGGCTGGCTTCATGATTCTGGTCTACAATGCTGAAATAATGCCACATAACTGCTGGTTTAACACAGCTGATGCCAGATTTTGGGAATGTTAATTTTCTGAACTACAACTTCCTAAATCCTCCAGAATGGTCAGTAGCCATGCTGGCTAAGGGAGTGTGTGAACTGTAGTTTAAATAGTAACTTTCCCAAGCTTTGGCTGTAACTCAGCAACAGAGACAAGGGGGCCAGTTCCACGGCTATTTTTGTTGAGGTATTTATCGCATTAGCACAGTTTTGATATTATTTCGGATCCTACTTAGTTCCGCGATGTAGTTCAGATGTGATTATAATGTGCATTTAAATAAGATGCGAGGTTCTTTACCTCGAACTATTCTAGTTCCCACGACATCGATATTCTGCATATTTTAATGATCTTACCTGTCAATCAACAAAGTACGTCATTCCTTTCCAACCTACGTCCTTCAGGAATTTCCACCACTCGTTCTCCCATTGGTCAGCTGTTCCCCCCCCCCATTGAGTTCTGATTGGGCTTCTCGTCATCATTTATGGTCTTTGTTCTTTCAATAGTGGTAACTTAACTTTGTAGCAGCCATGGAGGTGTTAGCTACGCTAGATTCCTGTGGCAATTTTTTCAAACACATCAATATTCTGGTGACATAAAAGTAACTGCTCTTGTACTTTCTCTTCCCCCCAAAGATCCAGTAAATCAAGACTCTCGGCATGGCTCCAAGCTATTCCCCTGCCACCCTTCTTTGTTCTCTGAACTGCCTCCATTAGGAAAACGAAAGATGTTTTAAGAGGAAGCTTCAAAGCAGATGTTTACTGGAAAGGTACAACGGATGTGTGGGCGGGTTTCTGTGGTGTCATGTTACCAAACCGCCCACTTCTGTGGATGGTGGATCTTCCGAACATCAAAGTGTCAGATAGTTCACAAATGCGTTAATGCGCAAATATGTGGCACTTTTTAAAAAAAGTTGGAAAATCAGCGGTGTCATTAAATGCGCCACTTAGGGGTTTTTCAGACCCCCTCCTTCTGAAAAGGTCGCTGGAGATGCGGAACACGTGGGAACTATAAGGCTTCTTGGTGAATTCTTTGAGGATTATTTTTGCCATGTAAACGACCCCAAGGTTCTTCCAAGCCATTCATTGTTGATCGCTAATTTCTCTTTTCCACAAGCATGCTGAAGAAAAGTACCGGGTGAGAGGGAAGAAGGAACAGCAGAATGCTTGAATGCCATTTGTTGTATTCCAAAGCTCATTTTGAAATGGCATTTGTCAGTTGAAGTATTTCCCACCAAGGTGTTCATACAGAAAGTGTAAGCAAACACTCCTCCAAATTACAGGCCTATAAAGCTTGATTTGACTGAAGCAATGTGACTGTCTCTTCAGGGCTAAACTATTTGTGGATTGCTATTTAAACACATCAAGCAGTTCATTATCATTTGTGTTTCTCTACTGGGCTTTTACCCTTTTGTAAATCCACTTAAGTCCTGGATTGAGACATTCCTAAGCCTGCCAGGTCATTCCTGCTTATCTTTCCCATGACACCCTGTCTTCTAATCATCCTGGGGCCATGTCATTGCATTTCCACATAAAGCAATTCTTCTGGATGAATGAGTGTATTCCTCCCCCATACTCCAGCTTTGCTTTTTTGCTGTGTTTGTATGTTGTGGAGGGGGTGTGTGCTACCAGAATCATTTAAACACAGACAGTATGACAGATGCATGGAGATTTTCTCAAGCAGAATAGAGTTTGGGACCATGGACTGAATGTTAAATGGACCATGCTCTAAACATTAAAACAGCCCAAACGTACCTACTTGATTTATATTAATGCTCCCCCCCACCCTACCCATCTGGTCAAAGGTTTAGGCACTTCAAATAGTTTCCCAGGGCAACTTGACTGTGACAGACTTTAAAGAAGCTTCAAGACATAAACTGAATTACAGTACGCTTAGCTTGTGGTTGCTAGGGAGATTCCCAAGAGTGAGAGAAAGCTCTTGGTGATTCTTTGCTAGATTGTTGTGTAGATTCTTTTTCCTCCCCTCTTTCTTCCCCCTCCCCTTTTGGAAGACTGTGAAATTAAAGCTTTGCTAGACAAAGTTGAGGTTGGCATGACCCTCTGAGAGAACAAATTTGCATGGAGTGGATTTTTTAAAAGAACTAAACACAATCTCATAGTCAGGTGAATAACAACAATTTGGGCTAAGAGTTTTCAATGTGTCTCATTAGGTGGCAGACCTTTCTTCTGTGCCTCACTTATAGAAATCTGGGTCATATCAGAACCAGGATAATCAGATCAAAACCTTCATGTCCAGACTGGCACAGCTTTTCTGAGACAGTACCACTTCAAACCACTAGATATCAGTTGCCTGTTTGAATGTTCCTCCAAAGAGAAGGGACTTCTTGCACACTTAATACCAATCACATCAGGGTAAAAGCTGAGGCCAGAAACTCTCTCTCTCTCTCTCTCTCTCTCTTATGCAGTTGTCTTTTCATAGGAAATGAGTTTAAAACACAGAAAGTGTTAAAGGAGACCCTTCACATGGCATCTGAGATCCGATGTAAATATGACAGTAGGTAAACATGAAGAATGGATCCATGCAGCAGTGAGTGTGTCAGCAGTATGGTGCAGGACCTAAAAAACCCAATGCAATTCTAGGCTGCATTAATAGGAGTATAGTGTCTAGATCAAGGGAAGTAATAGTGCCACTCTATTCTGCTTTGGTCAGACTCTGGAATACTGTGTCCAGTACTGGGCACCACAGTTCAGGAAGGATATTGAAAAGCTGGAACGTGTCCAGAGGAGGGCAACCAGGATGGTGGGAGGTCTGGGAGCGGCTTAAGGAGCTGGGCATATTTAGTCTGGAGAAGAGAAGATTGAGAGGTGACATGATAGCCATGTTTAAATATTTCAAAGGATGTCATACTGGGGATGGAGCAAGCTTGTTTTCTGCTGCTCCAGAGACTAGGACATGGAACAATGGGTTCAAACTACAGGAAAAAAGATCCCACCTAAACATTAGGAAGAACTTCCTGACAGTAAGAGCTGTTTGGAAGTGGAATACACTACCTTGTAGTGTGGTGGAGTCTCCTTCTTTGGAGGTTTTTAAACAGAGGCTGGATGGCTATCTGTCGGGAATGATTTGAATGTGTATTCCTGCATGGCAGGGGATTGGAGTGGGTGGCCCTTGAGGTCTCTTCCAACTCTATGATTCTATGATTCTATGAGTGTGTCCTGTGTCTTGCTTAAAATGGGATGCCTTCGCTGCAGGTACAGCATTTGTACTCCAGGGGTTTGTCCACACAGTGAAAATACCCCTCACAGAATTCATTCAGAAAACAAGCTGTCTTAATGGAATTCCGCATTGTCTCATCATATTGTGAAGGGGGGGGGCAAAAAGAGGAAAAACTACACAAGAAAAGCCTTTGCAGCTTTTCCCAACTTAAAAAAAAAATTCCAGAGATATGTGCATTTCCGCTCGTTAAGACAAGTGATTTGACATGAACCGCTTCCCCATGCAGGGCACAATGCAAACCTGATTGGCTGGACAAGTGCAAGGGCGGGACTGGAGTACAGGGCAAGCACCCGCTGCCGCTATGTTGGATTTTGGCTTTAGCGAATGATCACTAAGGCAATAAAAAGGAGGTTTGTGCTATCTTTTTTTCTCTTTCTTTTTGCGGGAAAGGTGAAATATCACTTGTGCACACCATAGAAATAGGTTTTTTAAAAGGTTGGCAGCAGCAGATTTAAAAAACAAGAGTAATCTATTCATGGGCCCACTGTCTCAGCTACAGGCATGAGGGTTTTATAGGGGCTGTTAAACCATTATGACAGGTGGCAGCTGCTGCAACTTGTTGTTACTGTGGAGCAGTCCATTTCCCCCCCCCCCTTCATGTAGACTTGGCCCAGGGCTCAGTATTCTGTGCTAGTGTGTTAACATCTGTTCTTCCTAACACAGCAGTTCTGCAGCCTCGTTGAAACAAGATGCCAGGCATGTGCATGGATGCATTTATTTTGCTCACCTGGGGCCACAGAGTATTAAGTGCTCTCTCTTAACAATAACCTGTGCCTTTTACTGAAGTAGCTGGAAGGTCAGCAGTACACAACCACTCATATATGCAGTGTAAAGTCTGCATTCCTAGAAGAGCAAATTCCCAACACTGAGAAACTAAACAGGGTATGACATTTTCATTTTCCAGGTACAGATAAGACTATACCACAGGAATAATTGGGAATAAAAGGGTGAAATTGGTAACAATTAAAGGTGTAGAGGGATAGGAGAAGACAGTAAAAGATTACCAGAGACAGTTTCCTGTGGCATGAAAATTTACCAGAATTAATTATTAAAGAATATATGCTGTGTAGAATATAGTTGTGTGAGCATCACCTGCTGGATAATTTTTGCCATGAAATTGGTAATGTGTTCCTCCCCTTCGTTGGGAGGCTATATAACTTCAGTGCCCAATGGCATGTGTGGCAGATCCCCCCTTCAGGATGGCCCCACAGTTCCAAAACTTTGGACTCCTGTCATTTCACCCCCCTCACCCCCCACAAGATCTTTCTTGTGTACTTGGGCCTAAAGGTGAACCCTATCTTCCCCACCTTCCTTCTGTCAGAGACAAACCTCAGTTTGTATCTTTCCTCCCCCACAGACCCCCTTCACAGCATTCCCAGAGCTGGGATTGGCAGGCTTGCCCAGGTTCTCTTTTCATAAAGGCATGGTTGGGCCAAGACAAAATACGACACTATTTTGGTTTAAATTTATGGATGTTCTATTTATTTTCAACCAATAGGAATGCCTGTTATTGAACAAGTGTCAGTCTGATTAATCCTGTCATCCAACTGAACATTCAGGCTGCAGCTGTGAAGAAATGAGATCTCTGTGCCATGCAGATTATTAGATGGAGCTGATTAATTAACCCTCTTAAGAGTCGGTCAGGTATCAGGGCTCATACTGTGCTGTTTTAATTCAGTGTTTGTTACAATAGATTTCCAAAGCTTTAGGGAAAATGTGCCTCTAGGGAAACAAAGATGTAAGAAGAAACATTTTTCCTGAAATAAAAAATTTTAAGTAGTTGTGTCCAAAATAGCAATATTATCCCTTTCAATACATTTCAATCGCCTACCTAGACTGTTGTCAGCTTATTGCACACCGAAGTAAAGCAGCAGTGCAGCCAGAAGGTTCTGTCTTTCGTGCTGCCTCACCGCATGATGTTGTCATTCTTCTGTTCTGGTCCCATGGGAGACCGAGGTAAAATTGTGTCTTTTTGCTAATCAAAAAAATCTATTAACAAAAAGATGCAGTTTTACTTCAGTTTCCCGTGTGACCGGAACAGCAAAACACTGGAAGAATTACAATGTCATGCGGTAAGGCAGCATGGAAAGTGGAACCTTCTGGCTGCCCTGCCACTTTACTTTGGAGTGCAATAAGCCTCTTAATCAATAATGTCTCTCAGAATATTGATCTCTAGCAAGGTAATCCTTAAATATTTTTGAACATTTATAAAGCAAAAGATTGAAGTTTTGCAATTCATTCACAGACACATATATTTGGAAGCAGAAAAATGAGTTGTAAATCATCAGTATCTTTGACACTGAGGTTTTGTCACAGATTGAGATATAGTAAACATCCCTGACCCACCCATTTCTCTTCTCCCAGGTCAGCTAATGTGATTATGGACTTTTTCGGACAAGTAAAATGCAGCGCAAGCAGCCTCGCCACGTTGCTAGGCTGCAGTGCGTCCCTTTCGGATGACGCCTGTCCCTGCTGGTACTGTTGTGGTACCACAGGGACATTTGAGTGTAATATTTTGGCGATTTTTACTCACAACCGTGAGTTAAAATCGCCAAAATATTATACTCAAATGACCCTGCAGTACCGCAACAGTACTGGCAGGGACAGGTGTCATCCGAAAGGGACGCCCTGCAGCGCTGCAGCCTCGCAACGTGGTGAGGCTGCTTGCACTGCATTTTACTTGTCCGAAAAAGTCATCTGCCTCTGTCTCAGGACTACACCTACATAATTACAATTTAATTTTAATATCTAGCATTTGGAGCTCTATAAATCATTGGTTGCCACAGAAGTGCAATATTTGCAAGCACAAAGGCAAGAGATACATATCTGTACTCTGACATTATGAAAATTATTCAGAATGCAGTCTACAACATTCAGATCTGCCAGCACACATGGGAAGGACAAGTTGCTTACCTGTAACTGTAGTTCTTTGAGTGGTTATCTGTGCCCTCACACAATTTGGATCTCATGCATGTGCAGATCATGCACAGAACGTTCCAGAGCTGAGTAGCTTTGGGTGGTAATCCTGCCCTCCAAGCGCACCATTAGAAATAGAAATGGCAGATGCCCTCAGTTAGCCCCACATATCATAACCTCAAATAGAAGTGGAGGTCTATGGAGGCAGCCATGGATTTAGTGGCACAGTCTGCCGGATGTCTTGCAGCACTGGATTTGATGGTGATGCACTGGATTTGATGGCTGTTGGAAGAGGATGGCCACATTCTTGTGATCATCCAGCAGGTAGAGGAGGATGGATGATATCTTGTCCCAGAGACATTGTTGGTATCCAGCCATACAGGCTTCGTAATTCACCACCAGAATGGTCAGTGAAGCAGAGGAGTAGAATTTGCATCCCAGCAGGTCAAGGTGGCAGCCTTCCTTGTCTGGTGGGGTGGTGGTGGAAGATTTGGACTGTGCAGCCTCTACGATGATTGAATTAGAAGGTGGATGGGTCAAGAGGAAGGAGGTGCCCCCAGTTAAATCTTTTAGAGACCCTCTAGATGTTTCAGGGTGGGGGAATAGAGGAAGACTTGGTCCAGGCATGCTTGCTGACCTCTTGGAGGGTGGGTAGGAGGGGAAGCATGGCCAGAGTGTTGCCCAGGGTTTCGGCTCACTGGAAGATCAGGTCCAAGGAAGATGTGGCTTGAGGTTTTACCTCCAGGTTGAGGGACTTGGCCATTCTGACAATGAGGTCAGCATAGGGCTGAAGATCCTTAGAAGACAAGATGTGAGAGGTGTCAGCCATGTTGTCCAGGGTGAATGTTGCCAATGGAGAGGGAGAACCTTGATTGAGAACATTCTGTCCCTCATCCCTATCAATGGAGGAACCTCTGTGATGAAACGAGGTCTGTGGAAGCTCTGAGACTTCAGTGTTTTGTGGCACAGGGCCTGCTGGCTGCAGGGTAGCCTGTGTTGGTTTGTGGTCACACTGGAGTCAGATGGGGGGGCAGGATCCACATGAGATGCAGGAATTGCATTTATCCAGATGGCAGGGATGGTTAGGGGAGTGAGGATGAGAAGACCTACATTTGTGTCAATAAGGTATGGTCTCAGTGACATCAGTGTTGCCTCAGATACATGTAGTATTGTGGGTCTGAATAGTGATGGTAGGGCCAGCAGGGGTGAAACCACAGAGGGTCGTAGCGGGGCAATTCTGAGGAGTAGGAGTCTGAGGAATCTCTCTGATATTGTGTGTGGTGTTCTATAGATGTGTCAGAGTATGATGAATCTGAGTGCAGTAAATGTTCATAAGTTATTGATCGGTCTTGGGATTGGGGTTGACTTCCAGCCTAAACAGCTCTGCAGCTGTTGCGAAGCAGGATGTTAGGTGCTGCAGAGCTGCTTCTGTGTGGGCAACAAGGGCAGCAGCATCAGCGAAGAGCAGCTCACGGACTAGATAGTTTAGAGTCTTAGTGTGAGCCCTCAGACGGCTTAAGTTAAACAAGCTACCATCAGTACAGTAACGTGTCGTCTTCTTCAAGCTCTGCCATAGCCCTTTGGAGCATCATGATGAAGAAGATTGTAAATAAAGTTGGAGCAAGAACACAACCTTGCTTCACTCCATTAGTTATTAGAAAGGACTCTGAAAGAGCATCGCCATATCTGACTTGACTGTGCTGGCCCTCGTGTAGCAAGATAATCATTTTAAGGAATTTGGGGGGACATCCTAGTCTTTCCAGGATCTGCCACAGACCTTTTCTACTCACAGCGTCGAAGGCTTTGGTGAGGTCGACAAATGTTACATAGAGACCCTTGTTCTGCTCTCTACGTTTCTCTTGCAGTTGTCTAAGGGCAAATACCATATCTGTAGTACTCCTATTGGCTCTGAAGCCACATTGGCTTTCAGGAAGAAGTTCTTCTGCAATAGCAGGAAATAATCTCATAGAATCATATAATCATAGAGTTGGCAGAGACCACGAGGGCCATCCAGTCCAACACCCTGCCACGCAGGAAATCACAATCAAAGCATCCCCGACAGATAGCAATCCAGCCTCTGTTTAAAGACCTCCAAGGAAGGAGACCCCCACCACGCTCCGAGGGAGTGTGTTCCACTGCCAAACAGCTCTGACTGTCAAAAAGTTCCTCCTAATGTTGAGGTGGAATCTCTGTCCCTGGAGCTTGCATCCATTGCTCCCTGTTCCAGTCTCTGGAGCAGCAGAAAACAAGCCTGCTCCATCCTCAATGTGACACCCCTTCAAATACTTAAACAGGGCTATCATATCGCCTCTTAACCGTCTTTTTTCCAGGATAAACATACCCAGCTCCCTAAGTCTCTCCTCATAAGGCATGTTTTCCAGACCTTTCACCATTTTAGTTGCCCTTCTCTGGACATGCTCCAATTTGTCAATATCCTTTTTGAATTGTGGTGCCCAGAACTGGACACAGTATTCTAGGTGAGGTCTGACCAAGGCAGAATAGAGTGGCACTATTACTTCCCTTGATCTAGACACTATACTTCTATTGATGCAGCCCAAAATCGCATTGGCCTTTTTAGCTGCCGCATCACACTGTTGACTCATGTTCAACTTGTGGTCTACTAGGACTCCTAGATCCCTTTCACACGTAGTGTCATTCAGCCAGGTCTCTCCCATCCTATATATATGCATTTCATTTTTCTGCCCTAAGTGCAGTACCTTACATTTCTCCGTATTGAATTTCATTTTGTTAGCTTTGGCCCAGCTCTCCAGTCTATCCAGGTCATTCTGAATTATGATCCTGTCCTCTAGGGTATTAGCTACTCCTCCTAATTTGGTGTCATCTGCAAATTTGATAAGTATGCCCCTAATTCTGTCATCCAAGTCATTGATAAAGATGTTGAATAGCACTGGGCCCAGGACAGAACCCTGTGGCACCACACTGATCACATCTTTCCAAGACGAAGAGGAGCCACTGCTAATCTGTTCAGGAGTTTCCTTGCAAGGATTTTTCCCGCAATAGAGAGCAGTGTTATGCCTTGATAGTTTGAGTAGTCAGATTTTGCTCCTTTTTTCTTGTACAGGGTGATGATGACTGCATCTAGGAGATCTGATGGCAGTTCCCCTTTTCCCCAACAATTCACAAGGAGTTTGTGGAATTTATCATGGAGTGCATGACCTCCATGTTTCCAAACTTCAGGTGGGATTTCATCAATCCCAGCTGCCTTGCCATTTTTCATCTGCTGTATGGCCTTAAGCGTCTCTTCCAAGGTGGGAGCTATGTCCAATTCATTTTTCATCAGTTTTTGTATCATATGTTGGATAGCTGAGCCTTGGACTACTCGGTTGGCACTGAAGAGACTTTGAAAATGTTCAGGCCATCGATTCAGGATGGAGGCTTTATCAGTAATTAATGTTTGACCATCTGTACTGTATAAAGAGCTTTGGACCTGATAAGTAGGTCCGAACACTGCTTTAAGAACTTCATAAAATCATCTAAGATCACCCAGATGTGCATAGCATTGTGTCTATTCTGCTATATTGATCCACCACTTGTTCTGCATGTCTCAGAGTTTTTGTTGAAGTTTACTACGTGTGAGACGGAAAGCTGCTTTTCTTAAATGGCAAGTTGGCTGGGCGAGGTATGCCTGGTGAGCAGTTCTCTTCTTTGCCAACAGCGCCTGGATCTCTTGGTTGTTTTCATCAAACCACTCTTGATTTTTCTTGTGAGAGAACCTGAGGGATGCTTCCACAGACTGGAGGATACTGTTTTTGATATGTTGCCAAAGCACTGTAGGAGAAGGATCTGTAGGGTGGACTTCAAGGTTTTTTTGCAGATTTGCCTGAAAGTTGTCTCTCATGGTAACTTGTTGAAGATTGTTGACTTGTGTTACAGCAAGTAACAAGGAAGCATCGCGATCCAGAGGCAAAATGCTAAAGAGATTTTATTCAGAGTTTGCATGCTGACAGAGAGACATTAGGAGAGAACAATGGACACTACACCTCAGTCAAAGCAATGCAGGCAGACAGGTAGATACAGCAAGGGACAGAGAGACATGATGAAAATGAGCAGAAGCTTCTCCTTAATGAGCAGAAGCATCCCCCTTTGTCCAGGGCTTACAAGTTATATAGGCTCTATGTCACGTACACAGTTAACCATTTGTCTGTTGATACACTCAATCACTGAGATCAAAGGGGGTCTTAGCCTAGGGATGTGATGTTACATGAAAGGAACTTCCATGGGAAACTACAGATAGGAAGGTAACACTGAGTTGTAAAATCCAAGGTAATTTCCTGAGCTTCCCTTCAAAGATGGCTTATGAAGCCAGATGTTTTATTGGCCCAATTGTAAAGGTAGGAACAAAGGAAGCATGAAGTTCCCATGAAATGTCCGGTGTGCCAGACAGCTGAGAACCTCAGATTCCTACATTTCCCCCTTCTTTATTTTTTAAAATCCAAATTGTTTAGTTGTTGTCCAAATATAACAACTGATGTCTCTTTGTAGGAAAGGCTCATGAAAAATCCTATAAAATAAACAAAGGCAGTTTGTAGTCAGTTTAGATTAGGCAGCTAGCTTAAAAGATCATGAAATCCTATATTTGTAGTAATGTGTAGTAAAGTTTCTTAAATAATGCAACTGTTGTTCTATAAAAAGTTCATATCTGTGATGATGCAGGTAAAGCAAATAATAGCAGCTGTATTGACAGCTAGAGAAACATATTCAGCATAATGTGAGCATCTTTAAAGGATACATATTCATATTTTGAACAACTAATGGGGCTGGCAATCATGTTCTGGCAACTGAATGGAACCTTGGTTTGAATTAGATCAGGCTTTACAAACATGGAATATATATTGTCCAACAGGGAGTTAGAAACAATAGAAGAGATAAACAGAAATAATATACATCCAGATGTGTCCATATGTTGAATAAAACAGTCATGTAAAAGTCTCTTTAGCAGTTATAGGAGTGACTGTAAATAAGCAGATAAGGTACAAAAGTGTTTTGCTGAATTAGCAGTAGGTCCAAACTGCTGCAACAAAAGTTCTCAGGTGTCCTTTAGTTTGTTCAGTCAATATAATTTGTGTTTGAACAGTCCTTTAATATCTTCCCAAGTTACTGGACAATGGTTTGGTTGATATGGAATCACTTGTTGCAGGCTTGAGATGAAATTCAGGATCAGGATCTGGAAGCTGGCTATTCAGAACCTGTGGTTATGGGAGGGAAAATGTGCCAAAAGTGCTTCTGTATTGGGGAAAAATCAGAAAAAGTTAATAATTCATAGTGTAAATATACAATATGCAATTGCTGTTTGACTGAATGACTACCAGGGAGCGCACAGGAGGCACACTCCCCCCTTTTTGTTTTTCAAAAGTCTTTGAGTGACTATGCCCAATAAGTTGACCTGTAAAGAATGTCATGAGATTAGGAAAGAGAAAGATGCATAGCACAAAACATAACATCAGTCTTTGAAGAAAGGGAGAAAAGAAGTAAAATGCAGTTATTCATATGCCAAAGTTCAAGGTGCAGGACAAAGTTTTAACTTGGGGGTCAGACTGGATGCCCTTGTAGGGTCTCCAACGTTGCCTTGGAGTTGGATTCAAATTCCTGTTTTTGTAATTGGAAAATCAGTGCATGTTAGATCTATGTAAATTATGTAGAAAAGAACAAAATTCTAAAACAAAGGCAAAGAAAAACTATGAAAGTTAATCAGCAACAGTTGAGCAATCTTCCTTCCCCAGCTGTGGAGAGGGCATCAGGGCAGTCCAAAAAATTGGCAGCTTCCAGGAATTTCAGGCTTAGTCTTGTCTAGTGCTGATGAGACACCTATTTCTGAGAAAAGCTTTGAGAAATTATGCAAAAACATGAACAATAGCTGAGGGATAACTAACCAAAACATCATGGGCTTTAGAGTAACTCATTTAACTAAAGTGAAAATCAATAACAACAATAACAACAAAGCAAAAATAATGGCTAAAAGGAGCACAAATTCTACTACGACCTGCAAAAGGACAAAAGTTATTGGGGTTCCCAAAGATCAGACAAAAGAGTCATTGGCAAGGCTTTTAGACCATCTGGTAAAATAACAATACGGTCAAATAACAAGACTTCAAATGAGAAATAGAGCAATTCCCTTAAACAATGGAATTCTCTTTCCCAACATAAGTTGCTTACAGAGGTGGGAGTTCATGAAAGAACTATCTGAGAATGCAAAAATATCTAAAATCAATTACTATGTTTAACAAAAATTCCAATGAAAATCAAATTTCAGTTATTAACATGTAACTTTGGGGAACTTCAGGCAGCAAAATTTCATGGGTCAGCAATCACTGGAAAGGATCAGGGAATCAATAGGATGTCAAAGTGCATGCTCTGACTTCCTCCTACATGCTTAAAAAGAAAAAAAAAGGTTTTCCCAATTCAAAGAATTACAATTGCATGCTATGAGTCTGGGGCCTCCAAATGCCCCAATTTGCATGATAGAGAGAAGACAAAAGAAAGGCACAAAACTATTTACAAATGAGTGGGTTGTGAGGACTTCTTTCCTTATGAGATACCATTCCAACTTTCCTTATGGGGGATACCATTCCAAAAGATGGGGGAGAAAGAAATGAAAAAATATCATGAGTTTTCTCACTCAACTGTTACAGAAGAAAAATACATTCATGGGATAAACTTGTTAGCATTTAAATGTTTCATGGGGGGTGCACATTCCCAAAAGATTTGGCATCTCTCCAGTCAAGAGACATCTTTTCAGTCATCACAAGTGGTAACACTGTCTCAGCCTCGGAAAGGCTAGGGCAGCCTCATTTGGAGGTCTGCCTTTCCACTCAGACAGCTTCTGGGGAATGGCAAAGAGGAAAAGAAATTTCTCTGCTTTTGTCTGTTCAGGGTTTCCAGGAACACTTTCAAGAAAGGGGGCTTGTGCTTTTTGTGGACTGGCTGGAGTTTGCAGCGGCTCATCTAAGTGGTGTTTGGCACTTGAAGCCATTACCCTTAGGAATGTGGTTAAAATTGAGCTGCATGTTGCCATTGTGAAAGAAACTAGAGAAGTTGCAGCCTCATGGACATTGCAGTCCACAACATTTTTATTGGGGACTTCTGCAGCAAGGGTTTGGATTCCCTTATCCAAAATTAGGAGAGAAACTGCTGTTGTGGGGGGTTGAACACACTATTTCTCTTTTTTGAGTGCTCTCACTCTCTGGGGGGCATTTCCTGTGATGGGGGGCATCAAGGCTGTTGTGCTGACGGGTTCCCATAAGGGGAACTTGCAAGAAATTCCCATCAGGTCCGCACTTTCTGTTGCCCAGTTGGGGCTTGTCTGGATGACCTTTTAGACTAAGGGGCAGATCTGATAAATCAGGACCTTTCAGCATGGATTTCAAGGTTGGCAGACAGGGAACTTCTAAATTTGGAGGTTCTGAGAACAGAGTTGGTTTACTGGGACCTCCCAAATTTGTGGACTCCATAAATGCTAAATTAACTTTAAAAACACACAAAAAATCATACTCACCATTCTCCGTGGATGTTCTGTCCTGTGTTCCATCCTGTAGATTTGTTCCTAAAGGAAAGCCTGTGTATTCTAGGGAGTTTCCCTGAAATTTGAGCCTGTGTGGGTGACACTATCTCAGCTTCACAAGCATTGCTTGCTCTGCTCAAGGCAGAGAGTTGGCTTGTGCCATCTGGGGGTCTGCTGTGCCATTCCAGTACCTGCTTTGGGGTGGCACACAAGTGGATCACCTTTGGTGCTGTGTGATCCATTTCTGGGGCAAGCATCTGTGAAACTTCACTTGTATCTCTAATCTTTGTTTTAAAGGTCATTTCCTTTTTCTTTGATGTCTTGTGGGGAACTGATTTTGCCTGTGCTTTCTTAGAGCCAGGCTTTGCCTTAGTGAAGGTTTTCCAAACCACTTGGGGCTTATAGCGTGGTTTGTGGATGGATGCCTGTTTGCAAGTCACAGGGATTTCAAAATTTAGATTCGTTGAGTTGGAGGGCTCTAGATTTTCCCAATCTGAATCACTATCCTTACTGCAATTCCCATCATCCTGGCAAGATTCATCCATTCCTTCCTGAGTTACAGGTTTGACTAGATGATCTTTAGTTTCCATGTTGCATATGGCAAGCATTTCTGCTGATTCCTTAGCCAGAATTTCTCCTGCCATCTCCAGCACTGCACTATGATTTTTTGGGTTTTGAAATTCATTGGTTGGAATAACAGAAGTGGCAGTCAGTGGTGGTATAAACAAAGGGGATTGATGAGTTGGAGGAAAAGTGGATAGCTCTATAGTTTTTGGTTCACAGCCAATTTTTTCCACTGCATAATGACAAAGATGCCACATCTGTAAGGTTTCAGTTGACGCCCTAGGTTCTGCATGCAATTCCCTTCCTAATTTCTCCCAGTCCTTAAGCTGTAGGGATCCTTTTTGGGGGTACCATGGGCATTTTGTCCCAAGTTCAAGGACCAGCCTTTGAACTGCATCCAAAGAAGGATGGCGATCTATTCTTTGTAAAAGAAATAAGAGCTCCTCTGCATGCTTCTCCTGTTCTCCTGACAGGAAAGCACCCATACTTACCTTGGGGGGATCGGTTGAATCCGATGGTTAAGTAGCTACTTAGCTCATGCCGAGCGAGAGGTAAGATGAGGAGAGGTCTAGAGGTCTGTGAAGTCCCGGGGTGAGAAAAGCTGAATCTTGGTTCCAGGGTGAGAAAAGTTTAGAGTCCCTGTTCGCTGCGCCACATGTTACAGCAAGTAACAAGGAAGCATCGCGATCCAGAGGCAAAATGCTAAAGAGATTTTATTCAGAGTTTGCATGCTGACAGAGAGACATTAGGAGAGAACAATGGACACTACACCTCAGTCAAAGCAATGCAGGCAGACAGGTAGATACAGCAAGGGACAGAGAGACATGATGAAAATGAGCAGAAGCTTCTCCTTAATGAGCAGAAGCATCCCCCTTTGTCCAGGGCTTACAAGTTATATAGGCTCTATGTCACGTACACAGTTAACCATTTGTCTGTTGATACACTCAATCACTGAGATCAAAGGGGGTCTTAGCCTAGGGATGTGATGTTACATGAAAGGAACTTCCATGGGAAACTACAGATAGGAAGGTAACACTGAGTTGTAAAATCCAAGGTAATTTCCTGAGCTTCCCTTCAAAGATGGCTTATGAAGCCAGATGTTTTATTGGCCCAATTGTAAAGGTAGGAACAAAGGAAGCATGAAGTTCCCATGAAATGTCCGGTGTGCCAGACAGCTGAGAACCTCAGATTCCTACAGACTTGGAGTCTCCTCTTTAAGATGCCACCCCTCTTAGGTTTGAACTTAAGATGAAGATTTAATTTACATTTGATTAGGTTTGATTAGAGTTTCCTTCTCTTAGATTGTTGACCTTACAGGGTTGGACGAGCACCATCTGCCCGGGTTTGGGATTAGAGTTTTCCTTCTCCAAGGATGGTTGCCATATGGCTAGAGAGCCCATCCTGCCCTTTGACACTCTTTGTCAGACCCTTCGGTTTTGACCTGTCTGGCATGGGAGACCCTACCGGGGCTACCTCTCCATTGATGCCCCCTTGTTGTGGGAGAGAGGCTTGCGTACCCTAATGATGTTTTGATCTTTATCATTTACATTTTCTTTAAACTTCCCAGATATCTCCCTGACCTCACAGGATCTTAAAATGCAACTTATTGCCTTCGTTAATTTACAAAAAGCTTAGAGTAAAACTTTAAAAATACACTAAATCAATCATAGTGCCAAAATACACTAAAAAAATAACTCCATAGAATTCAAAGACAATGTAAAAACAGAATTGGACTATTAAGCCTACTTGACTGGGAATGCGAAGAACTCTGCAACCAAGCAAGGGCCATTTTTCAAGGAAGACTGCTAATAGACACTAGTTGCAGCCAAAAAAGATTTTATTCTACAGAGGCATGAGAATGGCCTTTCTGATGAACATAATGAAACTGGTATTGATCAGCTTTATCAATTCTGGTAGTAGGTGCCATAGATATTTGCCTTGTGTCCCACTCAGAAGATCAACCACATCCTGTAGAGCTGAAACTTTAACTTCCCTCTCCCTTGCAATATCCAACAACATATCATGATGAAGCTGTAATCTAGAAGAATCCATGTCAGTTGTATAAAAACCTGCAAAAGATGTGCTATCAATCTCTCTGCTCATATATTTGCACACATCTGAGAAAAGCAATTGTGTAAACTGCTGTTGGCATTATCAATCACTTCACAATTGGGGAGGCTCACACCTAGGATCAATGTGTCATGGATGCTTTCTGTGCCTAGGGAGGGTAGGGTTTCCTAAATCTAAGTCTTGCTGTCATTGTGATCTTTGTCCAGAAGTCTTCAAAGTTGTTCCTCAGTTGCTTATATTCCCCTTGGAAGACCCCAAAAGAAGTTCTGCTTGATGGAACTGTAGGTTATTTGTTTGAAGTGCTGTATTTAATACGTCCAAACTGCCAAACACAGGCATCAAGAGCTGCAGCATGAAGAAAGAAGCAAACCTCTGTAAGCTTTGTGCATATCCATCTGCTTTTGCCTCCAAATCTCCCCTTTCCTCAGATGCCACATCCTCAAGGAAATCAATGAGCTGTCTGTAACTAAGAGCAACTGACTGTAAGGAAGCTGCTCTAACAGTCCATCTTGTGGGGCAAAATCGTTTCAGATTTTCGTTCTCCTCATCCCCTTGAATTTTTTTAAACCAGGCAGGACATTTGGGCGAATTTCTGACCAAAGTAATAAGGTCAGCTACTTCACTCAAAAAGTTTCTACACATGGGATGGGCCACACAGTGCACATAGAGTGCTCTTGGTTCTTCTTCCTTTACAAGCACTTACAGCCCACTAATGCATCCAGCTGCATTTGATGCTCCATCATAGCATTTGCCATGACACCTATCAAGAGGAAGATTAAAGTGGCAGACTATGTCTTTCAAAACAGGAAAAAGACTTTTAGAAGTTATAGCATCAAGCTCATAAAAACAACAACAACAAAATTCCTCCACAGACATTTCCTTTGTGGCAATGCGAAAGGAAAATGAAACATGCTCCTTTGTGGTGATATTTGTAGTTTCATCCATAATTAATAGTAATAATTGTAATAAACAGCTGCTTCAGTCTCTCTCACTAATGTACGTAGAACATTGGGAGCCATGATCTTAAGAAACGGATTCATAATAGTGCATGAAATCCATTTGTAATTTGTATGATCCAGCCATGATCTCAGATGGGGAACATTATCAGCTGAAACAGCAAGAATTAGCTAAGGATGATCCTTCCTCAATGTGGCCACATACTGCAAGGCCTTGTCAGGCAAGGTATATCTTACAGAGGATAAAATTTTCAGCAGTGCCTTTCAAGCTTCTTGCATTTGCTTTTTGTTTTCCTTCTAAGGAAATGACATGAACATTTATGCCACCTTCAACAGCAGCCATAACTTGAACAGCTGCACTGTGAAAATTTGAGTGTTGATGGCTATGGAATCTTTCTAGAGCTTTTCTTCCAGTTTGAGAAGTCTTTCTTAACAAAAGCTTCATATGCATACCTGTCTCTTGAGGTTTTGGAAAAAGGAACACTCATTTCTCTTGCTGTGTGACAGATGTTGCGATATGCTTTGCCCATTTCATAAGAGAGCCAATCAAAGGTTCTCTTCCAAGTGTCCTTGTAGTGGTGTCCTGCTGGCTTCCCACACACACACACACACACACACACACACCAGGAACACTAATATCTGAGGGCATGTTTTCGGAAGATAATGCTTCCTCAGCCTGGTCCTGGAACTTATCTTCTATATTAAGTCTCTCCTTCCATGGTTTCTTCATAAATATTTCCCCCAGAAAATCTTTCGCTCCTCCCCTTCTTATCCATGGATAAATAAGCAAACAAACACTTCCCATCTTGCCCAACAGATCTCTTTTTACACTCTCCTTTTGTGTCAGGTTCAGCCTTCTCCAGATTCATTCCCTTCTACCCCCTCAGGTCTTGAAGGACAAAAGTTTGCCCATTTAGGAATTATGGGGGGAGGGGTATCCGTAATCTCTTTTACTCAGAGACACTGGATACAAGGGATCCCTGGAGGTAATTTAGATGTCCCCAACACACTACAGCTGATTGCCTGGAGGGGAATTTGCCAATTCTGGGAAATCCTGGAGGGGGCTTGAGCCCCAACACCAACACCCCATAGTTTACACGGTACACACAGGGGATAGGGAATATAACTTTATCTCTGAAGTTCCCCATAATTGTTCAGATTAGATTATTTCTTACTTTCTGCATCTTTGGTTAAAAATATAAGCACATGCAAAATTGAATCTCTGATAATATAAGACCATACTGCAGTTTGTCTAGAATTGCATTTTTCTAATGCTCCTAAACTTTTTAGTCTCTAGCGATTGAATGTTTCGTTTCCCAATAATGAACAGTTTAGAGATCAAATGGCATCAGATCTGACGGAATGTTTTAAAATGAATGAAGGCTCTGTGAGTTCATACGCTATTGAATGTAAAGCTTACATTTGAGGCAAAATTGTTTATTCTTATATAAAAAGACATAAAATAAAAAGGAATTATTGAACAAACAGCTGAAAGCTATCGTATCTCTACTTGCTGTTTCTACATCTGAACAACTTTATCAAGAATTGCAAAAAGTTAAATATGAATTGAATAATATTCTCTTGCAACAAATGGAACTGGCTTTGACATGTCTATAGCAAGCATATTGGGAAAATGGGGACCATCCCAAGATTCTGGTGCTTCACCTTAAGCATCAACAGCAACACAATGTTATTTCAGATATCAAAGATAAAAACAATAATTTAAATACATTGCCCATGGATATAAACCTACAATTTTTGAAGTTTTATGCAGATCTTTATAGCTTTGGTAATTAAATTTACCAACAGGATATGGAGACTTTCTTTTCTCATATTGACCTTCCCCATCTTATCATATCACAACAACAATTTCTTTTGGAACTTAGAGGAAATTATTAATATTATAGCAAGTATGAGAAACTGATTGGTTTCCAATTGAATGGTACAATACTTTTTCCCAGTCTGTTAGCACCAAGACTGCTCCAACCTTACAAATATATCTTAGAATTTGGCTCCCTCTCTTCATCATTAAATGATGCCTATACTACCCTAATCTCTCTGGTTTTTCTTCGCAAACAAAGATTCAGGAAGGACTCATCCCACTTTCTGCAAGCGCGCTGATGACTAAAAAGGCCAATCCGAGATAAACAAGTCTGATTGCAGAAAGCACAGCAGAAGGTCTCCTTGGGTAATGTTTTTGGGTTGTGATTCTTTCTGCGTTGTCGTTTCTCTTCAAGACTTGTTTGGCGTGAGTTCTCAAATAAGGCTGCAACATTGTGGATAGTGCGTCTCCATGCCTCCTGATGTGAGGCAAGGGCGGACCACTGTTGGTGATCAATTTGGCCGAGCCTCAGATGTTGTTTCAGGGAGTCTTTGTATCGCTTTTTTGGAGTGCCCCTCTTACGCTGACCCACGGCGAGTTCACCGTAGAGTAGTATTTTGGGGAGGCAATGGTCCTCCATCCTAGAAACATGCCCTGCCCAGCGCAGCTGCATTCTCAATATCATGGCCTCAATGCTGGTGATCCCTGCTTGCTCAAGGACAGCAACATTCGTCACATAGTCAGTCCAGTGTATATTTAGGATTGTGCATAGACAGCGCTGATGAAAGCGCTCGAGGAGTCGTAGGTGGTGGTGATAGGTGACCCATGTTTCAGATTTATAAAGGAGGATAGACAGTACAATGGCTCTATACACACTGATTTTTGTGCTTTGCCTCAGGTGTTTATTGCTCCAGACTCTTTTGTGAAGTCTTCCAAATGCACTATATGCCTTTGCTACTCTGTGATCGATCTCTTTGTCAATCTTGGCATCTGAGGAGATGATGCTTCCCAGGTAGGTGAACTGCTGAATGGACTTGAGCACAGATTTGCCGATGGCAATGTGGGGATGGTGGTGTTCGTCCTGTGGTGCAGGCAGGTAAAGAACTTCTGTTTTCCTTCGAGCCTGTGCAATGGATTTTTCTGGTGGAGCGCAGCGTGCACAGAACTGGCCTCACCCTTTAAACCAAAGGTTCGTCTGCTGGCCCTGCAAGTATGGACGGTAGCAGCGAGGTCCTCGGGTCATAGGTTTGATTAGAGTTTCCTTCTCTTAGATGGTATTACCCTAATACTAAACCTGGAAAGGATCATACTGTACTTTCTGCACTAACTACGGCCCTATCTCTCTGGCTTCTCTTTGCAAACGAAGATTCAGGAAGGACTCATCCCGCGCTTTCTGCAAGTGCGCTGAAGACTAAAAAGGCCAATCCGAGATAGACAAGTCCAGTTGCAGAAAGCACCCTTTGAGTTCGGCCGGTCAACCAATTACAAATCCATTGAACAGTTAACTTGTCTAGCCCACATTTTACAAGCTTCTTTGCAAGAATGTCATGGGGAACCTTGTCAAAGGACTTACTGAAATCAAGGTATGCGATATCCACAGTGTTCCCTTCATCTACCAAGCTGGTCATTTTATCAAAAAAAGAGATCAGATTAGTCTGGCATGACTTGTTACTCTGAAACCCATATTGACTTTTTGTGATTATGGCATTGCCTTCTAAATGTTCACAGACTCTCTGTTTAATGATCTGCTCTAGAATCTTCCCTGGTATTGATGTCAGACTAACTGGACGATAATTGTTGGGATCTTCTTTTTTCCACCTTTTTGAAGATGGGGACAACGTTTGCCCTCCTCCAGTCTGCTGGGACTTCTCCTGTTCTCCAGGAGTTCTCAAAGATTATTGCCAATCACTCTGAGATTATATTTGCCAGCTCTTTTAATACTCTTGGATGTAGTTCATCTGGTCCTGGAGATTTAAATTCATTTAGATTAAGAAGGTATTCCTGTACTACCTCTTCGCTTATTCTGTGCTGGATTTCCCCTATTGTGTCTTCTGTTCCTTTATCCTCAGGTTGGTCCCCCTTTTCCTTTTCTGAAAACACTGAGGCAAAGAAGGTGTTGAGTAATTCTGCCTTTTCTCTGTCCCCTGTTAGCATTTTGCCATCTTCTCCACGTAGTGGCCCTACTATTTCCTTCTTCCTCCTTTTGCTGCGGACATACCCAAGAAAACCCTTTTTATTGTTCTTAACCTCCCTAGCAAGCCTGAGCTCATTCTGCGCTTTAGCTTTTCTGACTTTACTCCTACACGTGTTCGCTATCTGTTTGAATTCTTCTTTGGTGATTTCCCCCTTTTTCCATTTCCTATACATGTTCCATTTAAAACTTAGCTCTGTTGAAATTTCTTTAGTCATCCATCCTGGTTTCTTGAGACACCTCCCATTTTTCTTCCTCAATGGTACTGTTTGAAATTGTGCCTTCAGTATCTCCCTTTTGAGAAAGTCCCATCCATCTTGAGGTCTCTTCTCTTTTAGTATTCCTGACCATGGGATCACCCCCAGTATTTCCCTGAGTTTATTGAAATCAGCTCTCCTAAAGTCGAGAATGCGTGTTTTGCCTCAGGTGTTTATTACACCAGACTTTTTTGTAAAGTCTTCCAAATGCAATATGTGCCTTTGCTAACCTGTGATCGATCTCTTTGTCAATCTTGCCATCTGAGGAGATGATGCTTCCCAGGTAGGTAAACTGCTGAACGGACTTAAGCACAGAGTTGCCGACAGCAATGTGGAGTTGGTGGTGTTCGTCCTGTGGTGCAGGCTGGTAAGGAACTTCTGTTTTCTTCAGGTTGACTTCCAGCCCAAACAGCTCTGCAGCTGTTGCGAAGCAGGATGTTAGGGGCTGCACAGCTGCTTCTGTGTGGGCAACAAAGGCATCATCATCAGCGAAGAGCAGCTCATGGACTAGATAGTTTAGAATCTTAGTGCGAGCCCTCAGACGGCTTAAGTTAAACAAGCTACCATCAGTACGGTAACATATATAGATGCCGTCGTCTTCTTCGAGCTCTGCCGTAGCCCTTTGGAGCATCATGCTGAAGAAGATTGTAAATAAAGTTGGCGCAAGAACACAACCTTGCTTCACTCCATTAGTTATTAGAAAGGTCTCTGAAAGAGCATCGCCATATCTGACTTGACCACGCTGGCCCTCGTGTAGCATGATAATCATTTTAAGGAATTTGGGGGGACATCCTAGCCTTTCCAGGATCTACCACAGACCTTTTCTACTCACAGTGTCGAAGGCTTTGGTGAGGTCGATAAATGTTACATAGAGACCCTTGTTCTGCTCCCTACATTATCCCGCCCTATAGCCTTACTTAGAAGAAAGAAAGAAAACAAAGTAGACTACAAGCTAAACATGAGTTAGCAGTGTCATGCAGCAGCAAAAAATGCCAATGTGATTCTAGGCAGCATTAATAGGAGTATAGTGTCTAGATCAAGGGAAGTCACAGTGCCACTGTATTCTGCTTTGGTCAGACCTCACCTGGAAGACTGTGTCCAGTTCTGGGCAGCACAATTCAGGAAGGGTATTGAGAAGCTGGAATGTGTCCAGAGGAGGGCAACCAAAATGGTGGGAGGTCTGTAAGCCATTATGCCCTATGAGGAGCAGCTTAGGGAACTGGGTATGTTTAGTCTGGAGAAGAGAAGGTTGAGAGGTGACATGAGAGCCATATTTAAATATTTGAAGGGATGTCATACTGAGGATGGAGCAAGCTTGTTTTCTGCTGCTCCAGAGATTAGGACATGGAGCAAAGGGTTCAAACTCCAGGAAAAGAGATTCCACCTAAACATTAGGAAGAAGTACCTGACAGTAAGAGCTGTTCGGAAGTGGAATGCACTGCCTCAGAGTGTGGTGGAGTCTCCTCCTTTGGAGGTTTTTAAGCAGAGGCTGGATGGCCATCTGTTGTGAGGGCTTTGATTGTGTGTTCCTGCAGGGCAGAAGCTGATTGGGTGGGATGGCTGTTGGGTCCCTTCCAGCCCTATGATTCTAGGCTGCATTCAGAGTCTGGGACATTTACTCTTGAATAACACCTCCCAAAATCCCCCTGCCAGCACCCTTCTTAAGGCCTGGTTGCATTGTTCCTTTTCCAGCATTCTCTAGCCCAGTGGTCTTTAAACAGAGGCCATCTGTCAGGGATGCTTTGATCATGATTTCCTACATGGCAGGAGGTTGGACTGGATGCCCCTTGTGGTCTCTTCCAACTCTTCAATTATATGATTCTATGATATCCTCACAGGGGGTCCACAAAGGCTTGAAGGCTGTTTGGCCCACCTCCTCCCTGTAGGGGAACAGCCATGTGACAGGAACCAAGGCCAAGGCTGGCTGACTTGGCCTGTACATTGCCATTCAATCCACTCCAGCCACAAACATGCAGGAAGAAGCAAGAGTGCCTCTGAGGGAAAGGTTAATGGGTGGTGTAATTGTATTGTTTTTGTTGTTAGCTATTATTATTAGGGTTTTATATCTTGAGTTAAGTCTTGGGGCAACAAAAGGTATTTAAAGGGAATCCCTTGTAAAGAAAAAGTTAAGAACCACTGCTTAGCCCAATGGCTCTCACGTAGCACTAATGGGATACTGGTGTTTTAGTGACAACAATAAAACCATTGTTCCCAGTAATATTACTCCACATTTTTATTTATATTCTTTATATTCTTCTGCTAAAAGAACCAGAGTGTTGTAGAAGTTTCAGCATTGCCCTATGACTGTGGAGACCAGGGTTTGAATCCTTACTCAGCCATGAATACCCACTGGCTGACTTTGGGCAAGTCACACTCTCTCAGCCTCAAAGGAAGTCAAAGGCAGACCCCCTTTGAACAAACCTTGCCTAGAAAACCCCATGATAAGTTTGCCTTAGTCAGAAATTACTTCAAGGCACATGGGCAAACACACACAAATTCCTTTTGCAGGCTGAACTCAGTTGGCAGCAAGGGGAGGAAGCTGAAGACCAAGGGGGAAAGGGAGGGAGGGCAGAGACCCCAGGAAACCATGTTAAGAGCAGCTGGAAAGATGGGCTGGAGGGGATCTATATGGAAGGAAGGAAAGGGAAGGAAGGAAGGAAGGAGAGAGAGAGAGCAACAAATGGTCAGAAAGAAGGGAGGCAAAGAAAGAAAGAAAGAAAGAAAGAAAGAAAGAAAGAAAGAAAGAAAGAAAGAAGCCTTTTCTGAAGATAGACCCCCCCTTCCCTCTCCCCCTCTCTCTCTCACACACACACACACCCCTCTCCTGGCTGGCTTGCCTTTTGATGATGATGGGGAGGAGGGGGGAGTGAGCAAAAAACTCCCTCCAGAATCAGCCACCCAAAGAAAGCTCCGTCTTTCTCTTTCGCTTTCTAGTTTGGGAGATGCTGGTGTTTTTTTAAAAAACAGAAGGAGGTTTTTTCAGATGGAAGGTTAGGTTGGGATGGGACCCGCTGCCTGTGTGGGGACCCCCGCAGATGTTGATTTGGCGGTATGGTTAAGCCAGCCCTGTCTACAACTGTAATATTTGTTACAATCCAGATTTGGCCCTATAGCTTTAAGTGCATCTGAGGTTGCCAGAATAGTAGAGGCATTAACTGAGGCAAACCAAGTGTCCAAAAAAAAAAAAAAAATACACACACACACACACACACTTCTGTTATCTATAAATAAATATGAGATGTGAGATTTACAGCAAGAATGGAATAGAGAATTGAAATACCCAGTACTGACTAATCAATGGTCATTGGTTTTAACATCTATAGAACTAGTATGGCTGTAGATCTCCAACAACATTTTATACAGCAGAAATTGCTCTTTCTGGTATACTGGTCACCATAACATCTGTTCAAAAAAGGACTGTCTAAATCAGAAATTGTTGGAGATGTAATACTGCTCATGCTTCCGTAATGCTTATGTTTTGGAGTTGTCCCATAGTAGCTACATTTTGGGAGGAAGTAGCTACATTTTGGTGGGGAGTAAATTTGGTGTTGTGGAAAGTTCCTTGATATTCAGGAACGTGCCTGTTCTTTCAAATTATTTACCTGTTTCTTGGAAATTAACAATGGAAGTGGATTTTTCATGCCCTTTTGACTACTAAAAGATAAAAAAAAATTTCCAGCTGTGATCCAATGGATCAAACAATGCTTGCAACATTTGAAGGAATGCTACATAGACGAAATTCACAAACAGACTTATATTTGGTCAGCTTTTATAAAAACTTACAACTAATATGGCTATTTTCTCTCCTTTTGTGTTTTAATTTTCCTGCTTTTGTTACATTATATAACATTATTATATGTAAATGAGATCACTTTTGAATGAAAATAAAAAAAAATTAAGAGGTCTAATGTCCTTTGTTTTAAAGTTTTGCATAACAAGTACATTTATTCATTGCTTTAAATGAGTTTAAATGATAAACTAAATTTAAATGAGTTAAATTTACTCATTGTTTTAAATGAGTTTAAATGAGTTAAACAACCAGGTGTTTCCCTGATCAATTATAGACACACAGCACCCCTCTTTCCCTCAGGTTTTTTGGGACAGGGGTTTGGAAGTCTCCATGGCTGGTTTTCCTGCCCTGGACTCTGAAATGTAATCCCTCCCTCCTAGGGGAGCAATTCCAGACTCTGTAAGAAAGCTACTTTTGGGGGTGTACCACTCCCAGAATCGCCAGGCATGCCAGAATTGCCCCATGGCTGTTTTCAGCCCACAGATTCTCAAGATCAGCTCCCTTCTCTAGATTCTCTAGATTAGCTAACACACATTGGAAACTGCTTAATGCAGTGTAGATGTATAAGTTTGTTATTGCTTAAAACAATTTGTAAGCCGCTTTGATAGCCTTGTGGCTGAAGAGCAGGGTATAAATAAATAAATAAATAAATAAATTTTTAAAAATTAAAAAAATGGAAGACTCAAAAAATTATTTTGGTGGGAATTGATTGTGCATGCGCACACCCGCACACACACACATTCTTCTGCCTCTCTTGCAAGGAATTTCAAAGAAATTTCTTATTGCAGTAGAAAGAAGCAAGGGGAGGAGCTTTGTGCTTACCTCATTAAATGTACAAGGTGACCAAATCTCTGTTTTTCACAGCACACCAGGAAGAATGAATAAGTCAATGGGTTCTCAGTTACATCATGTACCACTTTCAAGCCTTTGAAGAGTTAATTAATCCAGAGCCAGGTTTTGCTGCAACACCCATTCAGCAAATTGTTTACCTTCTGCTGGTTGATCAGAAAAAAACATGATTTAATATCATCAATCAGATATTGTAATTGTAGATTTAAAACACTGTATTTTAAACACTTACACCTTAAGGGTGTTAACAATGAAAGATACATAAAAAGCCCAGCCATTTTTGCCAAATGCTACAGTAGTCAAATTTTGCAGGGTATAATTTTAAAAATTAAACTAGCAAGCAAGTATAACATTACAAGCCTTGGGGAACCAGCAACACCCACAGGAGTTATTGTACAGTTTATTGAAATTAAATGCAATTCAGAGAAAGTTGGCAGATGAGGGAAGGGCAAAAAAGCTTAAACTGTTTGGGGAGACTCCTAGGGAACTTTTTTCCTTTAATAATAATGTTATTATAAGGGTGGTTTTTAGATAAATACATCTGTTATTTTTGTTCAGGATTCTATTGCTTTTGGGCTGGGGATGCTTGAGGCACTCATCTTGTGGGCAAAGGTTGGCTCACAATTGTATAATTTCTGCTTTATTATCTTTACTGAAACAGTTCTAGGCAATTCAAAAATAGGTTCAAAATGTTTGGTCATAAGCATTAACTTTTGGAAAGGGAGCTAACAAATTGTTGTTTTCAGATTCCAAAGAAGAGTGGGATGGCTTTGCAATTCTACTTAACCAACTCTATCCCTCTCCTCCATCTCACCACTGTCTTCTCTAAGAAAAGCTGTAATCCTAAACACAATTACTTGGGAATAAATTCCAGAGAAGCAGCCCTTGGGTTAGGCGTGTTGCTTGCAGCTAACTCCTCTAAGAGTCTCATAGCACTTTAAAGATTGGTAAATTTATTGTGGCATACATTTTTGTTATGCCCGTTTCATGAAAAGCAAGAGAGACCTGGAGACTTTCATGGCGATGATTCTATTTCATTTGTAGGGAGGCCTCTGGCCCACAAAAGCTTATGATGTAATATATCTACAGTTTGACCCCCTTATCCACAGAAGACATGTTCCCGGACTTTTTGGGGATACTGAAACTGTAGATAGTAGCAAACACTATGTTTTTCAATGAAACTAATGACATAGGCATTGAGATGAGTATGCAGCTTGGAGAGGAAGCCACATTTATTTGTAGGTCACAAATATTCAGCCACAAAAATCTAGGCTGTCTGCAACCTCCCAGAGGGCCTTTTCGGTAATCGCCCCCAATTTATGGAATGGCCTGCTGAATGAGATCCGTCAGTTGACAAGCTTGAGTAGCTTTAAAAAAGCACTAAAGACGGATCTCTTTCACCAGGCCTTTCCTGGTTAGATCCCAGCCTCAGGAGCTCAGTCTCCTGGCTTTTTAAAAATATTTATATATTTGTTTTTAATGTGTTTTTAGTTAGAAGGTTTTAATTTTATAGTGTTTAATGTCTTTTATGGGGGAGGGTGGGGTGGGTGGTGTTTTTAGTCTTTATTATAATGTTTTAATTATTGGAAGCTGCCCCGATTGTTTTTAGCAGACGGGCGGGGTATAAATTATTATTATTATTATTATTATTATTATTATTATGTGTTCTGTACGCACTTTACAAGCACACAAATACACTGTACCATGATCAGATCACATAACTGAGAGGTCTACTAAGTGACTGGGTAGCATACAGTACATATACAGTGAGACAGCATGGAAAACGGAGACAGCATGAGAGAGCAATGCACAATTTCTGGAATTTTCCATTTCCATTCCATTTTCCATTTAATATGGCACAAAAAAATTCATTTCCTCTCATTAATTCTTGTTTTTTCCATTTCCATTTAATTTCCATTAAATTCCACCAGGAGGGAAAGTAAACCAGGAAGCAGCCACTTGAACAATAATGGGTAGAGGGAAATAGGGAATGGGAAACCATTGCTATCATATTGGGAGAGGGAAAAGCCATAGGATTTTGATTGCCCCTGAACTGCTTTCCACATCAAATAACATAGCTAGTCTTGAAAATAGGCCTCCTGGGCTGAAAATGTTGCTGTCCAGTGCCAGTTTGGTAAATGAGAAAGCAGCTATAGTCCAGGACTTGATCCTGAATGTCCATGTTGACCTGGCTAGTCTTACATGGATCTGGCTGGGGTTCCCTGTTCATAGAATCATAGAATCATAGAATTGTAGAGTTGGAAGAGACCACGAGGGCCATCCAATCCAACCCCCTGCCACGCAGGAATCACGATCAAAGCATCCTATCCAGCCTCTGTTTAAAGACCTCCAAGGAAGGAGAGCCCACCACGCTCTGAGGGAGTGCGTTCCACTGCCGAACAGCTCTTACTGTCAAAAAGTTCCTCCTAATGTTGAGTTCCTCCTATGTTATTCAGCATCAGGTGAATCTTGTGTGTGTTTGTGCATGTGTTGGGGAGGGGGGAGTTGCAGTGGTCTATCCAGATTCCATCCTCCTGATCAGGTGCCCTATCCCACAGTCTTCTGGGTTTGAGTGTGTGTGTTTGAAAGTGAGTGGTTGGGACAGAATAGGGATAATGTTTGTCCATGGTATCCAACCCAAGTAATACCTGGTGCCACCTATGCTTCAGGACACAATTTGGACCTGGTTTTCTATCCTGGATGGGACTATGGTGATCTGGGTGTTCCATAGTTCCATTGTCATGCTAAAAAGGCCAATGCAATTTTGGTCTGCATCAATAGAAGTATAGTGTCTAGATCAAGGGAAGTAATAGTGCCACTCTACTCTGCCTTGGTCAGACCTCACCTAGAATACTGTGTCCAGTTCTGGGCACCACAATTCAAAAAGGATATTGACAAATTGGAGCGTGTCCAGAGGAGGGCGACTAAAATGGTGAAAGGTCTGGAAACGATGCCTTATGAGGAAAGACTTAGGGAGCTGGGTATGTTTAGCCTGGAAAAAAGACGGTTAAGAGGTGATATGATAGCCCTGTTTAAGTATTTGAAGGGGTGTCACGCTGAGGATGGAGCAGGCTTGTTTTCTGCTGCTCCAGAGACTGGAACATGGAGCAATGGATGCAAGCTCCAGGAACAGAGATTCCACCTCAACATTAGGAGGAACTTTTTGACAGTAAGAGCTGTTCGGCAGTGGAACGCACTCCCTCGGAGCGTGGTGGGGTCTCCTTCCTTGGAGGTCTTTAAACAGAGGCTGGATGGCCATCTGTCGGGGATGCTTTGATTGTGATTTCCTGCGTGGCAGGGGGGTTGGACTGGATGGCCCTCGTGGTCTCTTCCAACTCTGCAATTCTATGATTCTATGAAATAATTATCTGCTGTTGTTTAGACTCACTGGGACTGTGTTGCATTACTATTAAAAGATCTACTTTTGAAGGCAATTCAAGAATGTTGCCAATGATATGGTACTTGGAACAAATGCTACAAGGAACATGTCTAGAAGAGAATTTTCACCATTTTTGGTTACAAAAATTGTTCTCCTCCTGGCTTTACATATATGATCGAATGTTGAACAACAAGATGGGAAGTTTGCCTTCCACTGAGGATTAGAGAATGTGACTTGCCCAACATCACCCACTGGGTTTCCATGGCTGAGCAGAAATTCGACCCCTGATCTCCAGAATCACAGTTTAGTGCTCAAAACAGTACACATACTAGTTCATTTTAATTATATTTCTTTATTGATTTTGAATATATAAAAGGAAAAAAGACAAAACAAACAACATATATAGACATCTATTATACAAAGTAAAAAAAACAACTAACACACACCATAATACTTAAACATATACTTCCCCCCTCCCTTACCCACCCCTACTTAAAACTGACTTCCCACTTCTCTCTGTATGTTTTTCCTAATTCTTGATAATATATCACCTCCCTTTCTATATCTTCTATATCTTATTATACATCTTATCCTTCGTTATGCATTTACATTTAAATTATCTATATACTTCCCATTATTCACATTTATATTATCAAGTTTTCCAAACATCTCTCTCAAGTCAGTTAGTTTAGTATAATAATATAATATAATATAATATTAATATAAATATAATATATTATAATATTATTGCAATATAACAATGAAATAATTAAACCTTTAAATATTTAATTATTAAATCCTACGATAGCAATATCTCCATTTTCTTTTTTGCTATATTCTATAAATGGTTCCCATGGTTTTTAATAAGTATCAATTGTCTAATTCCTCACTAAATTTGAGAGTTTATCCAGTAAAGCAAATTCCATAACCTATGTATCCAGTTCTGAAATGATGGTATTTCTTTGGTTTTCCACTTTCTTGCATAAACTATCCTTGCTGCCGTAATTAAGTAACAAATTAGACTCCTATATTTTTTTCTCCATTTTATCATTTGTATTCACCGTATTTAATAAATATAGTTCCGGTCTTTAATTTAATCCCCACTATTTTTTCTATCCCTCTATTCATTTTGAACCAAAATCTCCTTACCCTTTTACATTTCCACTACATGTGGAAAAAAGAACCTACTTGTTTCTGTCACTTCCAACATAAATTTGATGTACCCTTATATATTTCAGCCAATCTTGATGGGGATAAATACCATTTGAACATCATTTTATAAAAAAATTCTTTTAAGTTATATGAACATGTGAATTTCAACTCTTGGTTCCAAACTGCCTCTCATAGATCCAGATCTATTTGATAACCCAAATGTTGTGCCCACCCTACCATACATTGTTTTATTTGCTCTTGTTCCAGATTATATCTTAATAATAAGCCACATATTTTACTAATCTCATGGGATTCATCAGAGCACAACAAATTTTCAAATTCTGATTTTTCGCTTTCATATTGGAGCAGGTTTAAATCCTCTTTTGATATTTCCTTTAATTGATAGTAACTCAGCCAATGCATTTTAAATCCTTCTTCTTCTAGTTTCTCTCTTTCTTTAATTTTCCACTCTCCCTCTCTTACTTCTAAAATATCTCTATATCTTATCCACTTTTCTACACTTAATTCTAAAGCCAGCATATCTACCAAATTCCTCTAATTTTTTTTGTAACAATGGATCTATACTTTTTATAGGATTTTCTAACATAATAATGAAGTCATTGGCAAATGCCTTTAACTTATATTCCTCTTTTCTAATTTTGATACCTCTGATTTCTTTCTCTTCTCTTATTTCAGAGTTTAAAATTTCTAATGTCAGTATTAATAATAGAGGGGATAATGGACATCCCTGTCTGTTGCCTTTTTCAATTCATATTGCCTCAGTTGCATGACCATTAGTTATTAATTTTGCTGTTTGATTTGGGTATATTGCTTGTATCCATTCATTAAACTTTTCTCCAATTTCCATTTCTTTTAATGTTTCTAATAGAAATTTCCAATCTAATTTATCAAATGCCTTTTTGGCATCTAGGAAAATTAATCCACCTTTTATTTCATTATTCACACTAGCTCATTTTAATTAAGAATAAACCTGGAAGTAGAACAGAATTATGTAGTAGCTTTATACTAATTTTCCAAATTCAGACCTCTGGTACTTTTAGAACTGGAAAATAGTTGTTAATTGCTGCCACATTGACTTTGACTTACAGTGACCCTATAAATGAGAGACCTCCATTCATAATGCTATTATCAACAACACTGCTCAAATCTCACACACTCAGGTTTGTGGTTTCCTTGATTGAGTCAATCCCCCTGTAATGAGGACTTCCTCCTTTCTTAGTGCCTTCTACCTTAGTAAGCATTATTGTCTTTTCTAATGAGTCATGTCACTCGTGGTATGTCCAAAGCATAACAGTCTTAGTTAGTCAACTTGGCTTCTAGGGAGAGTTCAGGCCTGATTTGCACTAAGACCTTTTATTTGTCCTGTTAGCAGTCCATAATATACTCAGAACTTTCCCCCAGCATCTTATTTCAAATGAGTTGATTCTCTTCTTGTCCGCTTTCTTCACTGTCCAGCATTTACAATTATACATAGAAATCAAAAATATGATTACATGACAATCCTGAGTTTGGTATTCAATGATATAGCAATACTCTTGAGGGTTTTATTTAGTTCCGTCACACCTGCCCTTCCAAGTTTCTTCTTCTAATTTCTTGAGTGCAGTCTACATTGTGATTAATGACTGAGCCAAACTATAGGAAATCTTTTGATTACTTAATCACCCACTTTAAAATTATGTAAATCATCTGTGGCCATGATTTTTGTTTTAACCCTGTCTTTGCACTTTCTTCTTTGACTTTCCTCAATAGCTGTTCCAAATCTTTGCTGTTTTCTGTTAGTAGTATGGTGTCATCTGTGTATCTGAAATTGCTGATGTTCCTTCCCCCAACTTCCTTTCTTCAAGTCTAATCCAGCTTTCTGTATGTTGTGTTTAGGATATAAATGAAACAGGTAGGGTTATAAAATGCAGCCTTGACTGACCTCCTTGACAACTGAAAACCATTCTGTTTCTCTATATTCTGTCCTTGTAGTGGCCCCTAAGTATAGGTTTTGCATCAGGACAATCAAATGTTGTGACACATCCATTTCTTTAAGAGTGATCCATAGTTTTTCATGATCTACACAATCAAGCACTTTACTATAACCTAAAAATCACAGGCTGATTTTCTTCTGAATTTTTTTGGTATTCTCCATTATTCAACACACTTTGCAATATGCTGTCTAGTGTTTCTGCCTTATCTAAATCCAGAAATCTTCTATTTCTCTGCACTGATTTTTATAGTAGGTCTCCTGTTTCTTTTCTTGATCCTAGGCCAAATTCTCCAACAATATTTCATTCCACTCTGTTTTCTACTTTTGCATTCCAATCACCTATGATCACCAACACGTCCTGTTTTGTTGTGTATGGTACACCCCCCTTATCTGCTGGACTGGTAACCACAGATTCCCTTATCTGTTGATGTTACTGGATCTCTCAGTGGCTTTTGACACAATAGATCATGACATCCTCTTGGATCGCTTGAGAAGGTTAGGAATTGGAGGCACTGCACTGCAGTGGCTCCGCTCTTTCCTCTCAGGTAGATTCCAGAGTATGATGCTTGGGGACAGTCGCTCTGCAAGGAAAGAGCTTAATTGTGGTGTCCCACAAGGCACCATCCTGTCCCCGATGCTATTCAATATATATATGAAGCCGCTGGGAGAGATCATCCAGAGGCATGGGGCAGGATGTTATCAGTACACTGATGACACCCAGATATACTTCTCCATGTCTTGGTCTTCTGCTCTGACTTCAGACTGTGTCTCTTCTCAATGATTGTCTTAGGGCAGCAATAGACTGGATGAGGGAAAACAACTGAAGCTGAATCCAGACAAAATGGAGGTTCTCACAGTAGCAGCCCCAAACCCAGGTATTAGGATACAACCTCCAGTCCTGGATGGGGTCATGCTCTCCTCCAAGGACTGTGTCCACAGCCTGGGGGTACTCCTGGACTCATCACTCCAGATGATGAATCAGGTAAATGCGACAGTTAGGAGTGCCTGTTATCAGCTTTGGCTGATCTGCCAGCTGTGTCCTTTTCTGGAAGTCGGGAACCTTGGGAGCATGGTACATGCTCTGGTAACCTCCCGTCTTGATTTCTTTAATACACACAACATGGGGCTACCCTCATGCTTAGTCTGGAAACTTCAACTAGTACAGAATATGGCAGCCAGATTGGTCTCGGGTACATCTAGAAGAGACCATATAACACCGATCTTAAGATCACTTCACTGGCTGCCCATTAGTTTCCGAGGCCAGTACAAGGTGTTGGTTATCACCTTTAAAGTACTAAATGGCTTGGGTCCAACCTATCTTCGGGACCACCTCCTTCCATATAATCCTCCCTGTGCATTCAGGTCCTCTGGGAGGAATCTGCTACAACCTTTAAAAACTAGGCTTTCTTCAACCTCCCAGAGGACCTTTTCGGCTATTGCTCCCAGATTATGGAATGGCCTGCCAGATGAGATCCATCATATTACCACCTTAAATAGCTTTAAGAAAGCTCTTAAGATGGATCTCTTCCGGTGGGCCTTCGCTGAATAGATACCTGGCCATCAGAAAGAAAAATGTAATTTGTCCTGATCCCGATACAAGCACTGTTTATTGTTTATTGTTATTTTTAGTATTTATTAAGTAAGTAAGTAAGTAAATATTTATTATGCTCAAAGACCAGTAAACAAGAACCAGCAATATGCAAATACAAACTTTTAAAAACATTTAAAACATTTAAAAGTCATAAGCAAGGTAAAATAAAACAGAACAAAATTGCATATTACATATCTGGTAGGTATTTAAATATTTTTTAAAATCCCTAATATATTTTTAAAAACATTTAAAACATTTAAAAGTCATAAGCAAAATAAAGTAAAACAATAAAATTGCTTATTACATATTTGATAGGTGTTAAATATCAGAAAAACAATCCATAATATACTAATCCATGGCGCTGATCATTGCTCGTCTCACTTTGATTGCTGCTGTGCAAAATTTAGCTACCTTATATGTTATAGTAGGATTAGTGTCAGAGAGTAGCAGGGCAGCATAGAACTGTTCAGAGCATCCAGCCAAAGTATCTTAAGTCTCTATAGAAAAAGCACAGGAGACGCACATGCTCTGCAGATTCAACTTGGCCAGAGTCACATGGGCAGTGTCTCAACAAATAAGGAATTTTCCTATAACGTCCTTCAAGGACAGCTGAAGGAAGAGCATGATGTCTTTGTCTGCCATGCCAAATTGCCGTATTTGCTTGCTATAGCTTTGTCAAAACTGCCAAATCTACCTGCTATAGCCTCCAAAAACAGCTGCCAGCAAGGCTCCTTTTGGAAAACTACCAAGTCTGCCTGCTATGGCTTCCACAAGCAGCTGCTAGCAAGACTTAGAATCATATCATAGAATTGCAGAGTTGGAAGAGACCACGAGGGCCATCCAGTCCAACCCCCTGCCACGCAGGAAATCACAATCAAAGCATCCCTGACAGATGGCCATCCAGCCTCTGTTTAAAGACCTCCAAGGAAGGAGACCCCACCACGCTCCGAGGGAGTGTGTTCCACTGCCGAACAGCTCTGACTGTCAAAAAGTTCCTCCTCATGTTGAGGTGGAATCTCTGTTCCTGGAGCTTGCACCCATTGCTCCGTGTTCCAGTCTCTGGAGCAGCAGAAAACAAGCCTGCTCCATCCTCAGTGTGACATCCCTTCAAATACTTAAACAGGGCTATCATATCGCCTCTAAACCGTCTTTTTTCCAGGCTAAACATACCCAGCTCCCTAAGTCTCTCCTCATAAGGCATTGTTTCCAGACCTTTCACCATTTTAGTTGCCCTTCTCTGGACACGCTCCAATTTGTCAATATCCTTTTTGAATTGTGGTGCCCAGAACTGGACACAGTATTCTAAGTGAGGTCTGACCAAGGCAGAATAGAGTGGCACTATTACTTCCCTTGATCTAGACACTATACTTCTATTGATACAGCCCAAAATTGCATTGGCCTTTTTAGCTGCCGCATCACACTGTTGGCTCATGTTCAACTTGTGGTCTACTAGGACTCCTAGATCCCTTTCGCACATAGTCTCATTCAGCCAGGTCTCTCCCATCCTATATTTATGCATTTCATTTTTCCGCCCTAAATGCAGTACTTTACATTTCTCCGTATTGAATTTCATTTTGTTAGCTTTGGCCCAGCTCCCACTGGTCACATCTTTCCAAGACGAAGAGGAGCCACTGCTGAGCACCCTTTGGGTTCGGCCGGTCAACCAATTACAAATCCATTGAACAGTTAACTTGTCTAGCCCACATTCTACAAGCTTGTTTGCAAGAATGTCATGGGGAACCTTGTCAAAGGCCTTACTGAAATCAAGGTATGCAATGTCCACAGCATTCCCTTCATCTACCAAGCTGGTAACTTTATCAAAAAAAGAGATCAGATTAGTCTGGCATGACTTGTTTCTCTGAAACCCATGCTGACTTTTTGTGATTATGGCATTGCCTTCTAAATGTTCACAGACTCTCTGTTTAATGATCTGTTCTAGAATCTTCCCTGGTATTGATGTCAGACTAACTGGACGATAGTTGTTGGGATCCTCTTTTTTCCCCTTTTTGAAGATGGGAACAACGTTTGCCCTCCTCCAGTCTGCTGGGACTTCTCCTGTTCTCCAGGAGTTCTCAAATATTATTGCCAATGGCTCTGAGATTATATTTGCCAGCTCTTTTAATACTCTTGGATGTAGTTCATCTGGTCCTGGAGATTTAAATTCATTTAGATTAAGAAGGTATTCCTGTACCACCTCTTATTTTCAGCTGGATTTCCCCTATTGTGTCCTCTGTTCCATTTTCCTCAGGTTGGTCCTCCTTTTCCTTTTCTGAAAACACTGAGGCAAAGAAGGTGTTGAGTAATTCTGCCTTTTCTCTGTCCCCTGTTAGCATTTTGCCATCTTCTCCACGTAGTGGCCCTATCATTTCCTTCTTCCTCCTTTTGCTGCGGACATACCCAAAAAAACCCTTTTTATTGTTCTTAACCTCCCTAGCAAGCCTGAGCTCATTCTGCACTTTAGCTTTTCTGACTTTACTCCTACTTTTCTCCATTCTGAAAAAACTTGCATTGCCTCAGATACTCACATATTAGCCAAGGACAGTGGAATGTTTTGTTAAGGTTACTATGAAATTAACTGTCTTAGAAAATTATCTCTGTAACTGTAGCTATTAAAGTCACTACAGCTTGTTAGATATTATAATTATGCTTGTAAGAGCCTGTCTCACCACATAGTGGACTGATGTAGTAACATATGTTGTGATTATTGTTTATAAATAAGGTTAAAAATCCACACAGTCCATGATTGTGAATAGTGTTTGAGAAAGAGGGGAAATGTAAGGAATTCTCACTACATATAATTGTGATTATTACTGTTGACTTTTTATGTATAATTGTACAAGTGCCTTCTAAAGAGAATTCTTTCTAAAGTTGGGAACCAGTTTATATAACTATACAACATGTGGTTTTGAATTGTATTCCTAAATGTTCATTAAAACATTGTGTATGTAATAAATCAAAGAGTATCACCATAAGTGACTATTTCTTAATCCATTCATGTTGTGATACAGGTTATGTAAAGTTTGCCAGTACTTGATCTATAGTGTAGCTCATTTGATATGTTATAGACAAAAACATTACCATATGTGATTGTGAATTAATCTATGTATGTGTGTACACATGGTTATTGTTTAATAATTAGCACATGATTTATAGTTCAATACCTGATTTATAGTTTAGTATAGTTCAATTTAAATTCATTTCTCCCAGTTGGTGTTAGGTTAGTCGTGAGGACCCTACAGGAGTGGTGTTACTAATAGTAGGATTAGTGTCAGAGAGTAGCAGGGCAGCATAGAACTGTTCAGAGCATCCAGCCAAAATATTGGCTGGATGAGATCAGATCTTAAGTCTCTATAGAAAAAGCACGGGAGAAGCACATGCTCTGCAGATTCAACTTGGCCAGAGTCACATGGGCAGTGTCTCTCCAGATAAGGAATTTTCCTATAACGTCCTTCAAGGACAGCTGAAGGAAGAGCATGACATCCTGCCAAAGTAAAGGCACTATGATGTTTTGGCAATTCTAAATTACTTAAATATGCCATAGGGATTGTAAGGTATCTGCTGTATTCACTGACAATAAAGGAAGGGGACCTGTCAAGGTCCATTTGACGTTCTGTATCAGTGATAAGCTGTTTTATGACTGCTTTGGCCTGGTCAAATTCCATATTTAATAAAGAATCAGGGGAAAGGCCCAAGGTAAAAACCTTAGATGTGACTGCATGATACTATGTAGATTGAACTATGTAGATTGTACTATGTTGATTCAGAACAAGTGGAGCAAGCCCAATAGGAAAAAAGGATAGCCTGAGTCAACAAATAAGAATAATCCAGACTCTGGCCTCAGCTCTCAAAAAAACTATCTCCAGCTGCAGGATGGCATTGGAAACACATTTTGGAACTTGAAGGGTTGCTCGCAAAAGCTTAGATTGTATGCACTCCAGTGGAGCAAAGTTGGGGAAAGGACCTAACTGGGCACTGTATAAAAGTTGAGTGATTGATTTTGCTTCAAAGAGCTTCAGGGCTGCTGGAATGTAATGTCCTCCTTTGGATCTAAAAATTTTTTGTATAGCCATTGAGCTCCTCTGAGCATTGTTAGTAACATAATCTCCATGTGTTTTTCTGCTTCCTGTAGCATGAAAGACTACACCCAGGTATTTAAAACAGGAGACCTGTTCTATCCTGTGACCATCTATAGACCAGGAGTGATCCCTAGGTTTTTCAGCTAAAGTCATAATGTTAGTTTTTTTTTTTTTATAGTTAAGCACTAAATGATCCTCTTTGCAGAAAAGAGACAATGCTCTCAGTGTTCTTCTCAGGCCGACAAGAGTTCTTGATAGAATGGTTGCATCATCTGCATAAAGCAGCACCGCAATATTTCTTCTGGCTAATTTTGAGGGGTGAAAGTCGGTATTATGCAAATAGCCCACAATGGAATTGATATAAAAATTCAACAGGAGCAGTTCCAGTATGCAGCCTTGCTTTACTCCCTTCTCAGTTTTAAGTGCTTTGGTAAGATGACCCTGGGGCATAGATCTCACTTTAAGGGAAGTCCCTTCATGCAGCATTCGTATTAAATGAAGTAGTCATCTATCAATTGTAGATACCTCCAATTTTTCCCACAGTGTAGAACAGGATATGGAGTCAAAAGCTGTTTTGAAATCGATGAAAGCAACATAAAGGGAGGTTACGTTACTAGAAGAGTATTTTCCTATCAAATGGTGTAATACAAAACACTGTTCATTAGTAGATCGCATTTCTCTAAAGCCAGCTTGTTTATCTGCTAGGATGTTTTCTTGTTCCAACCAATCCAGGAATTTCCTGTGTAAGTGTCTTACATATAGTTTACTGAGTAAGCTAATTGGTCTGTAGTTTGCCAGGTCATTCTTTGATCCTTCTTTGAAGATGGGATCAATGATTACCATCCCCAATCTGAGGGAGCTCGTCCATACAGATCAATACAGGTGAAAAGAGAAGCCAAATTAGGACCCCAAAAGTGCAGATTGTTTTTAATAGTTTCTGGCAGAATTATATCTTCACCTGGCGCCTTCCCTGGTCTTAATTGGCCTACAAGACTATTGATTTCAGACACAGTCATGGGGGGCCATACTGGGAGATTATCCAAAGAATGATTAAAACCTTTCCTTCCAGCCTCAGTATCTGAGTAAAGTTCATGAAAATATATTTCCCAGTTTGTTGGAATGATGAGACATTCTGGCTGAGGAGGACTACTACCTTGCATACCAGATGTAATGTACCAGAAGAGTGTAGAGTCATTAGATTTAACAGCCTGAATGAGGCATGACCAATTATCCTTCATAATGTGCTTCTTTTTATACTTCAATAATTGTTTATATTGCCTCTTCCGAAGAAGAAGCTCCGACGCATCAGCTGCTGAAGTCCTAGCTACATAGGCTTGATAGGTAGCAGCAAGATTTTCTTTGGCTTTAACACAATTCTTATCAAACCATGGTTTGAAGAAATGCTTGTTTAATCTCGATTGTGTGCTTCTGTTATGAGACAGAAACTGCAGTAACTCCTGGGTAATTGTGTAATAATTCTCTAGGAGTGCTTCAGAAAGCTCAGCTGATAGCATTACAGATTAAAGGCACTGAAAGTGATCTGAGGTTAATAAGTCACTAATCATCATGTTTAGCTGTGTGGACCATTTGGCTCTGCAATGGGCTCTTCCTTCTGGAACAATATCAATTTGATCAGAGTCCTCAACCCGAAGCTCTTGTGCAAAGTCAATTAACTGCAATGTAATTGGAAAGTGATTGCTATCAAATCTTGGGATAACGTCCAGATCTTTTGTGTGTACAAGAAGATCCTTAGATGTAATTAGGTAATCAATTGCACTCATCCTGTTGCCAGAGAAGTGAGATTATCCTGCAGGGTAATCTTTATCCATGGTTCCATTTAATATATAAAGGTTTAATCTAAAAGTTGTTAGGGCCAGGCATAGACCTGCATAGTTAGATTTTGGATCCCTAGAGCAGTGTGTCAACAGAGCGCCTTCATTCTCTAAGTGTGGGGGACACAATTGTGCTGCGAATACAAAGAATTATCATTAGGGCCTAACCTGGCATTCAGGTCACCCCCCAAGACCACGGATGCATTCGGATTCTTCATGATAAGCTCATCTACATATGACTCAAGCTCTTCCCACAAAGCTCTAATCTGTGTCTTCTGCCTCAGAAGGGGCATATAGGTATTTATTATCACAAGAATGTAATATTTGAATTGTATTTTAACTACCATAGCATGTGTTATAGTAGCTCATAAAGATGTAGAAACTAAAATTCCTAATCCTCCTATTGCTCTTCCAAACCTAGCCTTTGCTGTTGCCCTTATTGAAAAAGAATAAAAACCAGATAATAACAACTCTTCCATAGCCCACATTTCCTGGGTCATAATAATATCAAAGCAGGACAAAAAGGTGGAAAAACTAGGATCATTAATGGACAAAGCCAACTCATCACATTCCAGGTTAGGAGGGCAATCTTACACTGTTCTTTTTGTTGTCAATCAGCTATATTGCCAGCCACTAGTTGGGTATGTAAACTTGCAGGAGATGGTTGATTCTCACTTGAGGATGACCCAGGTAGTTGAAACTGTCCTTCTTCCAATACAGGAGGGTGTGGTGTCACATTCAGGGGGCGCTCATCCAACTCCTATCCTGACTCTGCAAGAGAGACTGGAAGAATCAATGCAGCATGGGCTGCAGAATGAGGGTCTCCAGCAAGCAAGGAACCAAACGCCTTAGATGGAAAAGCATCCATGATCTTATCTAGTGGCTGCTCAGTTTGCCAAGACAAATTATCCAGCAAACAGGATTCCTTAGTTGATATTTGCTTGGTATGAGTATCAGCTACAGAGGATTGTTGTAATTCCTTAAGTGGTGAAAGATTATAATTCACAAGAATATCCCTACTTGGGTCACTTCCATTGCCACTACAGGGGGGATCAGAGCAGTATGCTGGCGGTTCGCTACATTTTAAATTTAAGGAGGGAGTAACATAGGACATATTATTATTTGGATGATTTATTGCCACTGAACCTTTGAGTTGTATATTTTCTTTATCGTTATCTTTACTACAAGCCTGTATCCAGATTTTGGTTTTAGGAGATTTTTGGACGCCTCTTTCAGGCTCTTGCTGCGCAAGCAGCCTCCAAAGCAGTAACGAGGCTGCCGTGCAGCAAGGGGTCCATTTTGGACGACGCCGTTTCTCTCTCGGCGTCGTCCGTGACTCTTGCGGCTAGCATTGGAGGTGGCTGCACTGTTTTTCACTCACGGAAGTTGTCCATGAGTAAAAAACAGCGCGGCCGCCTCCAATGCTAGCCGCAAGAGTCACGGACAACACTGAGAGAGAAACGGCATTGTCCAAAATGGACCCCTTGCTGCGTGGCAGCCTCGTCACTGCTCCGGAGGCTGCTTGCGTGGCAAGAGCCTGAAAAAGGCATCCGAAAATCTCCTCTATGTCTGTAAGTTTGTCCTTCAAGTCATTAAGCTCTTTATTTATAGAATTAGCTTACCCTTTTATTGTGCATTAATACTTTTCGTTCTTATCATAGGTGGTAGATCTGTTGCAATTAGGATGTAAAGTCCTTATATCCTTATCTTCATACACACAGCCATATTTCAATTCTCCCATCAAAAGATCATGAACTGTCTCCTCCTTAAAAACTCTATTAATTTTAATATGAAAATTTTGTCATAGGAAGTTACTTATCTGAAAGAGCTGAATAGGTATAGTAGGCCTCTTAAATGTTACTAATAGGCATTTAAATCTTCCTGTACTAGGTAGATAATGATACTCACTCAGATTGATAGTTTTCTTATTGCAATGTAAAAGCTGGGAAAGTTGGAGCACTCCATGTGGTTGGTAGTAGAGCACTCCATGTGGTTGGTAGTCTCCTAGCTGTTCCATCTGTAGGCATTCCCACATACTTCTAGAAGGAGTTGATTCCTCTGCAGTACACGACAATAATTTACAGCCCCTGTTAGGTCTTGATATTTACCAAAACTGGGGCAAGCTGGGGGAGCATCAGCATTTCTGGCTTCCATTGCCAAAACAGCCTGCTGTGTACCATGCAAACAATGCCACTCAAATACTTGTTGAAAGCTGACCATCTTAACTGCAACTTCATTTAAACATTGAAGTATTAAAATGAAGGATTCTTGGTGTGGCTGTGTCATATAATTAGAAGGGTTAGAAGCAGCTGATTTTTGAAGGTTATCCCCACTGTTTTCCAAATCTGGAATGTTATTAAAGCAACAGTTACCGTTCTGCGATAATGAAGAAGGAGTATATTTTGTATCCGAAATGTATGATACCTTATTTGCAGCAGACAAGAAAAGCTCTGGAGCAGTAGAAATGTTACCCGTACTTTGCAACTCATCTGCTGGAGTAAGATAAGTGTCAATCCTCCTCTGTTTCTCTGCTTTAGGAGTTTCAGGAGCTTCTGTCATTCTGATATGGCTGGTTGGGGATCTTTTTGTAGCTTTGGTTGACATTGTTAGATAAGTTTGTTGCTAAGTTTGAGCCAGGAAATTAGAATGATTTTACTCTTGCAAAGATAATAAAAAGCAAACTTTAAGGAGGGAGCTCTTTACAGCAGCTGCTGCCTTGTCACCACCTTGTTACTTCCTCCGATAAGGATAATGGTTGTTCGGGAGGGAGGAACTAGTTTCTGGAGGAGAAAATTCAGTTCTATTAAGTATGCTTTAATTTATTGGATTATTTAATTGTATTTTAAGGGGGGGTGGGATGGAGAGTTTTAAATGTATATTTTTTAATGTAGTAAGCCACCCTGATTGTGTTTTGTAGAGGGGCAGGATGATGATGATAATAATAATAATTATTATTATTATTATTATTATTTTTTAAAAATAGTCTCTCTAAGCATCTCCAGCACAACTTTACGGTATGATTGGAACGGAAGCCATCCATTTTAATAGGGTTCACTATTATCCACAGTTTCCAATATCTTAGAATCATAGAACCATAGAATCATAGAGTTGGAAGAGACCATGAGGGCCATCCAGTCCAACCACCTGCCATGCAAGAATGCACAATCAAATCATTTCCGACAGATGGCCATCCAACCTCTATTTAAAAACCTCCAAAGAAGGAGACTCCGCCACACTCCAAGGCAGTACATTCCACTGCTGAACAGCTCTTCCTGTCAGGAAGTTCTTCCTAATGTTTAGGTAGAATCTCTTTTCCTGTAGTTTAAACCCATTGCTCCATGTCCTAGTATCTGGAGCAGCAGAAAACAAGCTTGCTCCATCCTCAGAATGACATCCCTTCAAATATTTAAACATGGCTATTATGTCACCTCTCAACTTTCTCTTCTCCAGACTAAACATGCCCAGCTCCCTAAGCTGCTCCTCATAGAGCATAATGGCTTCCAGACCTCCCACCATCCTGGTCACCCTCCTCTGGACACATTCTAGCTTCTCAATATCCTTCCTGAATTGTGGTGCCCAGAACTGGACACAGTATTCCAGGTGAGGTCTGACAAAAGCAGAATAGAGTGGCGCAATTACTTCCCTTGATCTAGACACTACATTCCTATGGCAGGCAAACTGGTTGTGCCAGCACCTGACAGAGGCCATGACTGACTCCCTCCCATCAGGTGGGGAGATGACAATAAGCCCAACCCTTCCCCATCCTAGTTGGGGGCTTTACCAGACGTGGCAAAATCACACGATCACAATGTCACAGTAAAGTCTGTTGTGTTCAAATCCAAAACTCTGTCTCTATAGCACCACACCCTGTCAGCTTCAGAGCCTGTTCTGTCTGAAATTAAAACCCTATCTCCCCTGAGATTAAAACCCTATCTCTCTGTCAGTGACAATTTTGAACCCAGTATGGCTGAAATCAAAATCCTATCTGAATTTACTCAGAGGCTAGCCTCTACCTTTCTACGCATTCTGTTCTCACACAGCCCCCTTTCACAGCCTCCCTGAGTGGTGATTGGATGCCTTAAAGCCAAAACTGCCTGGTGCCTCCTTCACACTGGTCCCCTTCCTTCCTCTTTTTTATACTGCAAGAAACCAACATGGCTACCTCTTTTAAAAGAAGAATCAGACATTTGTTTCTCATGTTTCTATTCGTTTTGTAACTTTACATTCTGCAGTTCCATAGAAAGTGCTGTTATCTGAATTACTGAGGTCCAAGGAATTTTCCACACATGTCTATCGAAAAATAATATTTCTATGAGAATTTAATTAGCTCAAATAGTGGGTGCAAGAGGCTGGGTAATGACAAGATGTGGAGTCGAAGGCTGTGAGCCGGCATCCATAGATTTTCCTTGTTTTTTTCCCAGTCTGTGAGGCCGTGTTCTGGAATAGTTTCTTTCTGACGTTTCGCCTGCATCTTTGGCTGGCATTCTCTGAAGATGGCCTCTGGGAAACTGAGCACACTTTGGTGGTGTTTTGGGGTGATATTTATATCTGATACTACCCCCAAAGGGGACTTTTGAGTGAAATACAATGTCTGCTGGAGTTTCCTAGGGTTAAACAATGGATTCTCTTGATGTGTTAATGATCACTAATGGATGAAACACTGGAAATGATGGGTCTTAGGGAACTCTCTATTGTTTTAGGAAAGTTGCAAGGAAAAAACAGTTTTGCAAGACAATGAGTGTCCAGTTACCTTGTTTGAATTACTTGAACCACTTCCATGTACATCCAGGATAATTAGCCCATTTCCTCCTGAACTCAAGGGGCGGGGGGGGTCAGCTTAATTACTACTCCGGCATGTCTTTTAGAGATTTGGGCTGGCTACTTCCTTAGGCTTTCTGAGCAAACCTTGTTTCCTTGTATTTGGGGATTTCTAGTCTACTACCAACCACATGGAGTGCCAATAATAAGCCATAGCCAATTGATGAATTATTGGAAGATTGGGGGGGGGGGTATCAGGGTAAGTAACAGAGCATCATGCTTTAGGATTTCTTCAGCAGAAAGGCAGCTTCCTTAGTAGCTGGTTTAATACTGCTGGGTAGGACATTTTAAAAATTGCACAACTAGGCATAAAATACACACCTTCTTAAAGTGCAGTTCTAAAAGAACATTTCCGCAAAGTGAAATTCACTTATAAATTTGTAAATTCACTTATTCGTATATACTCCTCCCGGAGATCAGCATACACAGATCTCCTTATTATGATGTTGCCAGAATAAATTTTCTGTTGCCAATTACACTTTTAATAGACTTTTCTTCTTATCCAGTGAGAGGCACATCACTGTGAAATTACTTCCTTAGCAACTTGACTGTGGAAGAGAAAGCAAGGATTGACTATAGGAACCAACCTATTCACATCTCTGAAACTTTCCCTTGCCTTTACTAATTCTTCCCAAGAGCTCTGCCCAGTATTTTCTTAATTCAATGAAAACACTTGCAATTGTGATGGTATTTAGAAACAGAAAGGAAGAGGGAAAATGAGAGAAGAGTGCCTCTCACAGGAATCTTGGCAATCACAATATCCGGACTTGTGCATCTAGTATATCAAACTATTAATTTTAGTCTTGCTCAGTCTACTTGTGCTGTGTTTTTTATAAACAGAATCCCCCTGATCTATCAATGTTTTAATTTACAAAGGAAAAATACTACTTTGGATCCTCTCTGCCCTAGAAAATGGGGCATTTTCTGGGGCACACACTGTCTGCCCCAAAGAAGATAATAATCTTAAAGGCTGTCATAATTGAAACAATTGAAAAAGGAGTTCTCTCTCCAGTTGTGTTCCCCAGTAACTGATATGTGTACTGCCAGTACAGTTACCTTATATTTCCCTCCACCCATTGGTGGGTTCCTGTAATGCCACCCCGGTTTTCTCTGAATCACGGATGGTATGCCCTTTGATCATTGGTTCCCTTTCTTCCTCAGAAGAGAACCATGTAGCACCACTCCACATTTCATCATCCTCTGGGAAATGAGAACTTCCTCCATTCACAGAACCCTGTAAACCCCAGACTCTCCTGCTTAAGCCCCTACTGCCATTGGAAACACTGCTGGAAGTACTGCTACAGTTACAGAAGTATATTGTGGATATACTGGGGGCTGCTGTGGTAAGTATTTGTGGAAATCCTCTCAGCTAGTGAAACTGTACTTCATGTACCGGACTTGTGCATCTGAAGTACACCATTCATCCAGCAGATCTTCAAGCTATGGTTGCTCTGTTGGACAAATTATTTTAAATTACCCAAAACACATTCTGGTGGGACCTCAGTTTTAAAACTTTGATTACACTTACTCTTTACTATAGCACACATCTCAGACACAACATCTCAAAACACACAGGTCTCTTTCATGACTGAGAGAGGTTTGGTAAGAAGCACCCACTCTAAATAATTCAGATGTATTTATGCATAGTACCCAGCAGGCTTATGCTTTATTTTCTTCTCACACTCGCACTATGTAATTGTGGGTACATTTATATGTGTGGTCCCATCTACAAGGGTTGCTTTTAATTGCATCTATGGTATTACTCTGGGCAGGATCTTCATTGCCACAGTTGCCTTTTTCCCAAACATTTGTGTCTCTTTTAGAACTTCTGGAGCTCACATTTGGCTTGTGGTTTGAAGTTCACTTTCCTGCTGCTGTCTATCCATTCATACAGTGCTTCTCATATCTATGTCTTCATTTATTTTATGCCAGGCGAAAAGTAAAAACACGTGAGGCTGGTTTGCTAGTTTCTCCCCATGATTGTGGATGTGGGAACATTCCCATGTGGAGAAAGATGAACGTGAACTGGTTGATGTGTGCTGAGCTGGCTGTGGTCATGGCTGTATCTTTCTCTTTATTTATTTATTGAATTTATGTTCTGCCTTTCTTCCATAAAATAGCACTCAGGGTCACTAACAGTAATAACATTAATATTAAAACAAATACAACTTAACATAAAATAAAACACAATTCAACACCACACCAATAGGTAGAGACAAAAGCACTGAACCAGTGAGGACACCCTATAATACAGGCCAACCCAGCAAAACTGCCAACAGAGTTGGGCCCATTATAGCCTCTATGGGCAAGACACTCCAATAGAACCTTCTCATACATCCCCATCAAATGTGCCTCTGAGCTTAATGGGAGGAGCAAAGTGTCTCTCTTAAAGATCATAAGGGAGAAAATTGTCCTTGAAAGGTTTCAATATGCATAGGACTTCACAGATCATAACTAATGCTTTGACTTATGCTCACATGGCATAGAAGATGCATAGAAGACATCTTATATGATTGATTAAAAATAACTGTTCCACAATTTCCTAAATGGTGCAAGGTTCCAGGTTGGGATTAGCTTTCTTTGAAAGAGAAATTACCAAAACTTTATGGCATTTCACAATAGAGTCATAGAGTCATAGAATCATAGAGCTGGAAGAGACCTCAAGGGCCATCCAGTCCAACCCCCTGCCATGCAGGAATACACAATCAAATCATTCCCGACAGATGGCCATCCAGCCTCTGTTTAAAAACCTCCAAAGGAGACTCCACCAAATAAATATTTGGTTTATTTACAAATATACAAGTAAAAAAAAATGTGGAAACCAGTTAGCATGAGCAAATCTGCTGCCACACATCACAGCCATGGAGAGCATCTAGTTCCCCACTTCAGGTTAACAGTAAGATTACTAGTTTTGCTGGTACTCTTTGTATCCTTTTACCTAGAGTGTGGTTCCCCAAAATGACATACAGCGGGCCCTTGGTATCTGCTGGGGTTTGGTTCCAGCCATACACCTCATGCATACAAAATCCATGGATGCTCAAGTCCCATTATATACAACTATTATATACAACCAGCATAACATACACCATTAACTATACAGTAGGGCCCTCATATCTACGAGGGATTGGTTCCAGGGGCCCCTGTGGATAATGAATTCTGCGGATAATAGTGAAGGCCCCCGTTGCCATTGCCGCCACTGGAACCATGCCAGGGGGGCCAAGGGAGGTAATGCTACTGTATATATAAAATGTTTTGGTATGTTTCCATTCCCACTCTGCTGATTGGCTGATTAGGAAACATGTCAAGAGTACAATAATTTAATGCATTAATATATAACCTTTCAAATCAACTATAATGGCATATGTTACTTCCAGTACAGCTAGTTTCATATCGAGAGCACCTCTGCTGCTGCCATGCAACCATGCATACACACACACACCCCATGCTACACACACACCCCATGCATGCTAGGATGCAAGAGAACCTCCGACATCACCATGCAACCACATGTACACAAATAATAATAATAATAATAATAATAATAATAATTCATTTTTAACCCGCCCCTCTGCTTGGCAACCGAGGGGGCGTACAACAGGATTAAAACAACAGCAAGTTAAAACAATCCTTCCCAATCCTAACCCTCCCACCCCTTAAAACTAAATTAAACTAGTGGAGAATTAAAACAAACATAAAACAAACACACACACAATGCTACACACCTGCCACACACACCAGAACACAAGAGACCCTCTGCCGCCACCACGCAACAGTGCGTACACACACACAACACTACACACACACTACACACACTACAGAGGACACAAGAGCACCTCTGCCACTGCTATGCAATCATGCATACACACACACACGACACTACACATACACCACGGTACATACACAGACACCATGCACACCAGGATGTGAGAGCCCCTCCGCCGCTACCATGTAATTGCACACACAAACACACTCACCATGTTACACACACACATCATGCTACACACACACACACACCATGAGTGCCAGGACGGGAGGGCCCCTCTGCTGCCACCATGTAACTGCGTGTACTCACACACCACACTACACACACACACCATGCGCACTAGGACATGAGAGCCACTCTGCCACTGCCATGCAACAATACATACAGACACACACACCATGCTTCATACAAATACACACACCTTACGTGCGCCAGGAAGCAAGGGCGCTTCTGCTGCCACCATGCAACTGTGCATACACACACACACCATGCTACACACACACCCCATGTGTGCCAGGATGTAAGGGCCCCTCCGCTGCTGCCATGCAACTGTGCATAAACACACACCACGCTACACACACACATACCACGCATGCCATGAGAGCCCCTCTGTCGCCATGTTTAGAAAGGACTTGAAGCTTTCCGCATGTTTCTGCACCCAATGTGCTGACTGGCCGGTCAATTGAGAGCTTTGATTGGTTGGGAAGTTTTCTAAGCAGCCAATCAGCATACTTGGAATGGCAACATACCCAAGAGAATTATATATAGAGATAGATAGATAGAGAGAGAGAGAGAGAGAGAGAGAGAGAGATAGATGGTGTAGTAAAATGGTATCACTTATATAAAATGGGAAAATCAAGCTTTGTTTTTGGATTTTTTTCAAAAAATATATATTTTCAACCTGTGGATGGTGGAATCCATGGATGCAGAATCCATGGATACAGAGGGCCAGCAGTACTTCTTCCTTGAGAACATTCTAGAGAGATTTATTTATCAAGAAACAACATTGTAACTATTATCTCCCTTTCAGGAAACAGATACCAACCATTCTGAGCCATAAACCAGTAATCTCTTTATCAACGGATGTACCAGCATGGCTAGCTACTATATTTGTACAGAAAAAGTTATTTGATTCTTTAAAAAAATTAACTTGGCCTTGTTAATCAACTCCTAGTGCCATCAGCACACATTAAAATTATGATATCTTGATTTCACATGATTTTGTAGTAGCCCGTGTAATATACCACAGGTGTCAGAATGATCCACAACTGAAACAGTTTAAACAGGAACAAACAAGAATATATTTATTATACTGGTTAATATTTGTAAAAATGGGATTTACATGCAGATTGTAGAATAATTGATTGTAAAATAAATTTATGTAAGTTCAGATGCTCTGCTTTTACCTGAATTGCATGGGGGTCATGGAGACCCTCTAATATCCAAATATCAAAATGGGGAACATTTAATTAGGTCAATTATGGCAGCAAAAGGACAGGCAACAGTGGGACCTTTTAACCTATGTGTACCAGTACTAAGGAGGAGACTCTAAGCCAAAAGGTACAATTAAATTATTTTTATTAGAAATAATAATACTTGCTTCTCATTGGAGCACAAGTTCTCCTAGGCATTGGGGCTACTCCTGTACAACCTTTAGGTGTTTCTTACATTGATGACCACGTGAGATGGAAAGATTCTTCCTTGTATATAGGTAAGTGACACAGCATCTTGGGGAAAGCATTATCCCCACCCCACACCCCCATACCTTGTCCTTGTCTGCCCATCTTAGTGAGGCTCAGTATGGATAGGTTTGGAATTTTGTCTCTGATAGAAAGGAGAGCATGAGTCTTTGTTCCCAAACCCCATGAGAAAGAGCCTAGGGAGCTGGGTACCTTTAGCCTGAAGAAGAGAAGACTAAGGAGATTTTCAGACACGGAAAAATCGTCCCTTGCCGCGCGAGCAGCCTCCCGAAACTGCTGCGCGGCAAGGGTCTTTTTCGGACCGCGCTGTGCCTGTGGCGAAACCGTCCGTGTCACTTCCGTGAAGCTTGGGACGGCTCCGCGTCATATTTCAAGCACGGAGGCTGCCCGTGATTGAAATATGACGCGGAGCCGTCCCAAGCTTCACGGAAGTGACACGGACGGTTTCGCCACAGGCACAGCGCGGTCCGAAAAAGACCCTTGCCGCGCAGCAGTTTCGGGAGGCTGCTCGCGCGGCAAGGGACGATTTTTCCGTGTCTGAAAATCTCCTAAGAGCCATATTTAAATATCTGAAAGGATGTCATGTGGAAGTTGGGGTAAGCTTGTTTTCTGCTACTCCAGAGACAGAGGGCTTTGTCAGACTAGTGTCTAAAAATGCTGTAATTCCATGATGGAGGAAAGTGGAAACATAGTGGCACGATTACGATAATTATCGTACATCGCCATAATTGCATGATATTACTGCCACAGGATTATCGCACAACCACCACTAGTGGTTTAAAAACAGGATTTTAACTTACACTGTAGTAACACTTCTCTTCATATTGCCTTCTATTGACAGAGTATTAATGCTTCATGCTGGCCCGCACATGTGCCTTTAAGAACTTTTTTCTCTTACTTCCTATTTTGCATGGGTGAGATCTCATGCAGGCAGAGCTCCAATGATCTCTGCTTAACAAAGGAGCCCTGGCTTCACAAAGGGACAGAGACATCCTGGATACCAAGAGGGGTTGCCATACTGTTGCTAAAGTTAAATTTTACTGTCCTTTGTCTCAGCACACCATATTGGCTGGGTAGGGATGGCCTCTGCCTGCATGAGATTCCTCACCTGAACCTGTGTGGTGGGGGGTTGGACTGGATGGCCCTTGTGGTCTCTTCCAACTCTACAATTCTATAATTCTAATATCACAGTGCTTACAGAAGCACTCAGGCTTCAAGCACTCACACAAGGCTAATGAAAGTAGTAGGAAGTATTTGGCTAGAAGAATAGAATAAGGGGGTAGTGGATATTGAAAAGTAAACCAACAGCACGAAGGTCCAGATGATGGCCTGGCTACACAGTATGATGTGGAGTCAAAAGGAAGTGGAACTGTGCACAGTTTGATGGTGTTTTGGGGTGTTATGTATATGGCATAATTCTCCTGAAGGGATAGGAGTTGTGAGTGAAATACAATGGTTCTCAGAGGTTCCCAGGCTAAAACAAAGGGTACTCTGGGAGAGTTAGTGATCATTAATGATCAAGAATGTTTGGAATTGAATCTGAAAGAGGCAAGGTCTATTGTTGGAAGGGAGCAGGAGAGGAAAATCCCATTTCACAAGCAATAAGGTTTCTTGCTATTGCTGAGTGGATTAATGATTGACTCACCTCCAGGTGCTGAGTATTACTTGAGAGTATTTGTTTTGGGGAATTTCCACAGGCTCTTCCCTTGGTCATGCGTGAATCCCACCTTGGTATCAGGGAGTCCCTGGTTTACCTGTAACCACGTGGATGGCCACCTTAGACAAATTATTAAATACTAGCTGGACCAGGCATACTATATGTCATTAAAAAAACTCCCCCCAAAATGCCCAGTAGACCTCATGACAATCCTGTAAGGTAGGCTGGTGGGTTTAACTCACCCCCTCACTGCTGAACTCAGCCCTCCTGCCACCAAACTTAGCCACCCACCACCACCACCAAACTCAGCCCTCCCACCCCAGACTCACCCCCCTGCTGAACTCCCCCCTGCCACTGAACTCCCCCCACTGGACTTGCCCCCGCCCCCGCCAAACTCACCAGAGCAAACTTTCCCCCCAGCACACTTGGGCCCCCTGCCTGCCCATGGCCAAACTCACCCCCCCACTGAACTTGCTCCCTGCCACTGCTGAATTTGGCCCCTGGCAAACCTGGCCCCCCACCGCTGTACTCAGCCCTCCCTCCCACCTCCAAACTCACCCCCAGTGCTTGCCCTCCTGCTGCCAAAGTTGCTCCCCCAGTGCTCACCCTCCCTCCACTGAACTTGTCCTCCCACTGCTGAACTGACCCCCACTGACTTTGCCTCCCACTGCTGCTGAACTCCCTCCTGCTGAACTTGCCCCCTGCCACTGCCGAGCACCCCCTGGCAAACTCACCCCCCTACCACCACCAAACTCAGCCCTCCTGCTGCCGAACTCATCCCCCAGCACTTGCCCTCCCACCACTGTACTTGGGACCCCTAGTGCTGAACTCAGCCCCCAGCAAACTCACCCCCTGCTGCTGCCAAACTTGGTCCCCTGCCACAAAAGTTGTCCCTTCACACTGCCCCCCTGTGCACATGCCATGGTACCCATAGACACACATGCCACATCCCCCTCCTGCTACTCAAACTCCCTTTGCAGCCACCATGATTAGAAAGGACTTCAGCTTCCACATCGTCCCGCCCCCAGTGTGCTGATTGGCTGCCCAACAGAGCTTTGATTGGTTGGTCAGTTCCCTAAGCAGCCAATCAGCACACTGGAAATGGTAACTTACCTAAGAGAATTATATAGATAGATAGCCAATTATTTGATATTCCAAAATGTGGGCTATCAGGGTAGGTAACACTCCTTATTTAGTTTTGATTACAATCCTCTTTGTTAGTATTAAACGTGAGTGGATAAAAGGGGGAGTGCTCTAGTCCTGCCCCTTTCTTTGTGCATTTCCATCACGGGCTTCAAAGGGAGAATGACTTCATGAATAAGAGTCTCCTCCTGACATCATTCAAAACTGATTTTCTGGTGTTCGGAATTGTGTGGAGAACCTTCATGGATAGAGATTACCTCCTTCAGAAAGTATGGACTTTATCGGACGCAGTCTTTATAACGTTCTTTCACCGGCACAAAAATAAATACATTTTTATGCTGGCAAAAGAACACACACACACCCCGTGCACTCACCTCCTCTAGGGAAAGGCTCCTCTGTGAATGGAGAGGATTTCCTCGCTTGAAATCTCATGCAATTTCATCATGTAGGAAATTTAAAAATAAAAACAAAAATAAACCTTAAAAAGTGAAGCAAAGCACATACACACAATTTAATAGTCACAAGTTACCCAGGGAGAGTCATAAAAAGAGCAAAACTTACTTGGATGTCCCAATCTTACCCAGAAGTGTTCACTCCAGAGTGGCTGTTGTTGGGGTAAGTATGTGATCTAAATGGTCCGAGGTATCACATGCCAGCAATGCCGGAGAAAAAAGTGGCAGGAGGATCTATTGACAGCTTAAGCTGTCAATTAAAAAGTACATGATTTTGCCTTTTTAAAACCATGAAAGGGCAACGTTGTCTGATCCATGCACCCTTTTGTGGTTATGTGGTGTTCTTATAATGCCATATTATGTGTGTCTGATAAAGTCCTAAGTGAGAAGAGTAACAGAACAACAGAGGGCACATACACTTCTCTTTTTCACATATTTAATTTATCTGGCTTAATAATGCCCTTAACAAAGCTGAGTCTGGACCACCACAGTGAGGACTGCCTGCTTGTTAAACCTTTCTGCTTCCTTCTGAAATCATCTGTTATCAGGTATTGTCTTTCCAGCCTTTCCCCTTCTAGGCTTTCTTCAGGCTGTGAATATTCCTCTCAAGTCTAGCATTGTTCTCTTCTTGTGATTGCTCTTCATGCTTCCTTCAGTTCCTTCCTCCTCCTCCTCCTCCTCCTCCTCCTCCTCCTCCTCCTCCTCCTGACTTAACGGCTGGTTGCCAACTCCCTTTGAGTTCTGAATCTGGTCTTTTCAAATCATCTCATCACAGACTCTGTCTATTAACAAGAGGTTATCTTTGAGGGCTCCCTTCTAGTGGTCTTTACCTAAAGACCAATAAAAGTTATTTTTAATTGTGGCCGCACTATTTGTGGGCCCATATTGGCCACCCTTCCAATATCATTTGAATGTGTGTGTGTGTGTGTGTGTGTGTGTGTGTAAATGTCCTGTTTTTCAAACCAAATCCAATTTTAAAATGCTTTCATCTTGTTTTGAGAAGAGCAAATAACATCACTTTTTTATATATCCAAGTGATGTGTTTGAAAGAACAGCTAATCCTGAAAATCTGTCTTTTGCTAGGACTCACTTACTGCTTTCAAAAATTAATTATCCATGAAAGCACTTTGCCAGCAAAGTCTGGGAAGGTGGCCAGCTGTTAATGAGCACCCCAGGATGCAAACATAGTCAAGCAAAGATTTAGTCAGTGACACAGTCTAGAACGTCAAGGGCTCACAGCAGGCATGGATGCTTTGATTGTGATTTCCTGCGTGGCAAGGGGTTGGACTGGATGGCCCTCGTGGTCTCTTCCAACTCTGCAATTCTATGATTCTATGATTCTAAGTCCATGAGTCAATAAGAAACAGACAGCAGAGTAATCAGGAACAGTCTGAGATCAAGGCCCAAGTCAAGGCAGCACGAGTCAAGGCAGCAGAGTAATCAGGAACAGTCCGAGGTCAAGGCACGAGTCAAGGCAGCAAGGATCAAGGCAACTAAGTCAGCAGGAAGCTTTCTCCAGGAAGATCAGTTAATCTCTGACAAAGCCTCCATCACTTCCCAAGCATATATATAGCAATCAAGGCTTTGTCAGGTGCTTTTTGATGGGCAGGTTTTTCTCATAAAGTCTCAGAGATTTCCTTAGAGCTTCCTTTTGAGCTCACTGCTGGGTGTATGATGGTAGAGGTAAGTCCATCTCTTCTGCTTGGTCCTTATCTGAATTGGTAGGACTCTCTACCAGGACTGGTGCCAACCCACTAGGGCCAGGCTCTTCCTCTGCTTGAACCTCCAGGTTGGCAGGGTTCCCTGCTGGCACAGGTGTAGATAAACCTGTGCCAAGGGCCATAAGGGCCATTCCCTGCCATGTCCTCCTCCTCCTCCTCTGATTCCATACCCTCATCCAAATCACTGAGCATGACATTAATTAACCTTTACTAAATATTACTCTGTCATAAATTATACAGTTTCCTCTCCCATACTACCTTGCATTTCACCTGATGAAGTTATCTGGAGATCTAAAAAGCATACTCAAATTCTTGCCCTCTTTGGTTGGCCTAAAATCAGTATTATGTAATATGCATTTTTAAGTCAAAAACTAATATGCATTTATCAGACCTCACCAACAAAATATATAGCGTTTTCTCAGACCAAGAATCACTGCATGAACTCTGCATTCCCCCCACGCCAAGCCAATGCTGTCCAGTACACATGAGAAATCCCAGCTTTCCTATAAAGTGCAGGCATTCACAGTATAGTCTAGTGTTGCAGATTGTTACTCTAAACTCTTGAGGGATCTTAAGAACCCTCCAAATATCGATATTAATTTGGGGAATTAATATACTCAGCTTGGCTATGTGAGATTAGGCAACAGAGAGCAAGACCTTTTGACCTATGTAGCAGTCAGGAGGAGGCATTGAGCTAGATGGTACAATTATGTAATCTTTATTTGAGAAAACAGTAATAATGTTCACACACACACCAGGCTTCAAGCATTCACACAAGGCTAGTGAATAAAGTAGGAAGTATTGGGATAGAGGAATAGAGGGGGGAGGTTGTTTTCCGGTGATACTGTACCAATCTGAGGAGATGAAGTCGCAGAAGAAACCAGAAGAGTAGGGGTCCCGAAGCCAGAACGGCTACACAGTCTGACATGGAGTCAGTAGGAAGATGAGCTGTGTGCACTTGAATGGGGTTTTGGAACGGTTTATATAGCCAATAATCCTCCAGGGGATGGGATTTAGAGTGAAAGACAATGCTTCTCAGATGTTCTCAAGGTAAGACAGTGGACACTCCAGATATATTAATGATCCTTAATGTGTGGAAACTTTGTGATTGAATTGAGGAAAAAACCTTCTTTATTTGTGGAAGGATAAAGGTATGAGGGATCTTTACAAATATAAGTATCTTAGCTTAGGTTGATGGGATTAGCCAGATGTTCAGGCAAGAAGTTGCCCTGCAAATTATTTCTTTGGAATTTGAGCTAGCCCCTCCTTAAATGCATACCTGACTGAGTATCAGTGCTAGTCCTTTGGAATTTCTGTTGTTTTTTGTTTCTTTGTTTGTTTGTTTAATTTCCCAGTTTTAATGGCCACACTGCATGGAAGGCCATATATGGCCAAATTATTAAATATGGTCAATTATTACAGATATGGGGCAAGGAGTGTCAGTACAGGTACCAAGATAGTTCTGAGGCCATCACAATGAGGGAGGAAACAGAGAGAATAATGGGAGCTAGTATCTCCAATGTCAGTGGGGCAGTGAATCTCCTCTGGGTTTTAGTATGAACTTTAAAGAAACTAAGCAACGTGGTTAATCTGTTCTGATACAGGATACAGCACCTCAGATAGCTTCTTAAATTTCAAATTAAAACCAGAGAGGATTCATCACCCCACTAACATTGTGGACAACATTAGGGGGGGAAACATTGGATGCTTGAAACACTAGCATCATGGGCAAGAACACCAAAAAAAGTACACTGATTTTTTTAAAAAAAATAACTACACAGTAGTTGATAGTATAGTGGATCTTTGGACCAGGTTGTAAGAAGGTAAGTTGGGTTTTACCACACTTTCAACTGATGAATCAGAGATACTTCAAGAATATTCTTAATATTAAAATAGTAACAATTAATTTACTTCAGTAGGCTTAATTCTGGATCTAAGAGGTCCCTCCCAGCACCTTCCTCTGAATTAAATAAGGAGCTCAGTAGACTGAATTTCCTGCTTACTGAAGTTCTTGTGATGACTCTGCTAATGCTCACACACTGAGACAATTGCCATTGGTCAGAAATGGTTTATTAAGCAGGAATGGTAACATTCAGGATCATGTCAAAGACAGTTCTGACACAGTATTCTCAGAGCAGGAAGTATACAAAAGCACAGATAAGTTTAAGTTACACACACACTTGCCTTGCTAATGAGGGGACATTCCATTGTAGCATTCTCATGCCCATTCCCAAAACATAATTGCATATATAACCTTGGATGCCAGGCAGCGAGAGCGATAGCACAGGCTAAACAGATTCTACAGCATGTGTAATCTACCAGAGTGAGAGCTGCTTCTAATCCCAGCAGGCCCCTTCCTCATGTCAGGCCCTGGCATGTTGGCTAGGCCTAACAAACAATGTACACACAGGCTAACTGGCTATACAATACCCATGCCAGGTCCTGACAGTTCTCTGGAAATCTGATGAAGAATGAGAGAGTCCCTTAAGATAAATTACCTCCAAAGATAGGCTGGCTGTATGTGATCACTCAAGATAACTGCATTGAATGCTTTGCTTTGAAATGGGATACATTTTTTGCATCATTTTTGATGGCAAAGCAGTTGATAATCATACACTGAGAGCCATATGCCCAAATTAGTGTTTGTCAGTGCCTGGAACATAAGCTGCAGTTTGCTTTGCTTTGATTATCATGGCTTATGGAAAAAGCCACAAAGATTTTAATATAAGGTTTATTGGGCTTATATTTTAGTTTAGCTTGATGCACAACTGGAACTCTGTTTATTCTGGCTGAGGCAAAGGGCATGTCTGTGATTGGGAAGGGTGGTCAATGATAATAGCTCAAAACAAGCAGTTTTGCATTTCCAGCCCAAAATTATTTTGCCATCAGACCTCTTTGAGTTCTGCTATCATTAAGGGAATAGTGCTGTCCAAGAGAAAGACTCCCTTCCTTAACATTTCCGAACCATTTTAAGAAATAATCAATGCACACCCAACACTCAGTGAAAAGGTCAAATTTCCTCATTTATATGTGTATTCAGGGTCTAAATGAAATAAGAATGTACCAGGATATCAGCACTTATGCCTATTCTTAACATCAAAGTACTATTTAGGAACATGCGAAATGAGAACAGAGTAACACTGAGCAGGAACAAAATGAAGCTCTTTAATTTCTGATCAATCAAAACTATCTCTGACACAGCAGCTGTTTAAAAGGGGACACCAGAGCTGATCTCGCAGTAAATCCTTAAATGCGTATTAGGTATGCATACCAATAATAATAATAATAATAATAATATCTGGCATCTGGACTAAATTTTGGCCTTGCATTGATAATTTATTTAAAAATTTGGGAAGTATATTTTAAGTGAGCTCTTGTATAGCACTATTCTTTTACTGATAATAAACTTATTAATAATTTTATTGGCAAAATAATTTTATTGGCAAAATAGCCTGGGAATAGAAATGTAAAACATCTCATTCACTTGGTTCCAGATTGTTCTACCATGTTATTTCCAAGTTATGTATAAAAATTTGCACACAATTTTGGGCATATTTGGCTGCCCTTGGACCTAATCAAAGTTGATTGTAGCATATTCAACAAGCATACAATTACTTATTAACAAAGTATCCATTAGTAAGAGGACATGAATTTCATCTTTTTTTATAGCCAAAGCTCCCCAATTAATTTAAATCAGATTTCATTAAAACACAACTATTTTCAGCCCATGTTGTCAAATATATTTCTGTAACCTTTATCTTTGACAGTAGAGAAGTGCACTGGATCCAGAGCTTTGTGATTTCACCCATTCATGATTTTTTAAAAATTTCTTTTCTTCTCTGCCCCTGCAAATCTCAGGATGTTAAGATTCTTATTGAGTATAAAGTATGAGATTTACTGGTAACTGGCTTGAGAAATCAATCAGCTAGACATACTTTCACCAGGTGAAACAATATGTACATTGATTTTAAAACTTTCTTTCTCACCCATCCTGATCACATGAGGGCACTGGGCTACAATTCTGCAAGCTTTGTAATTTTGTTGTTTTGGTTTCTATATTTTTCACTGTATCTTATTGCTTTACGCCTGTGCCGTAAAATCAGAGATAAAGGGAAGGATAAAATCTCTTAAATAATCATGAATGAAAAGCAGCATGCCTGACAAATGTAATTAAAACAATGGCATGTTACTCACAGGCTGAGCCCTGCTGTATAAGCATCTTAGCCAAATTCTCTCTCTGGCTTTTCTTCGCAAACGAAGATTCAGGAAGGACTCATCCCATGCTTTCTGCAAGCGTGCTGATGACTAAAAAAGGCCAATGTGAGATAAACAAGTCCGGTTGCAGAAAGCACAGCAGAAGGTCTCCTTGGCTGATGTTTCCAGGTTGTGATTCTTTCTGCATTGTCATTTCTCTTCAAGACTTGTTAGGCATGAGTTCTCAAATAAGGCTGCAGCATTGTGGATCGTGCGTCTCCATGCCTCCTGATGTGAGGCCAGGGCGGACCACTGTTGGTGATCAATTTGGCTGAGCCTGAGATGTTGTTTCAGGGAGTCCTTGTATCGCTTTTTTGGAACGCCCCTCTTATGCTGACCTGTGGCGAGTTCACCGTAGAATACTATTTTGGGGAGGTGATGGTCCTCCATCCTAGAAACGTGTCCTGCCCAGTGCAGCTGTGTTCTCAATATCATGGCCTCAATGCTAGTGATCCCTGCTTGCTCAAGGACAGCAACATTAGCCAAATACTGCTGCAACAAAAAGTCAGGTTAACTTTTTAGAAGACCTGTCAACAAAAGACAAGGGCTACAGATTCTTTTGTATCTCCCAGATTCAAAATGACATCAGTATGGTAACAGTGACACCTGCTGGTTACTAATGAAACAGTACTCTAGCTATTATAAAACAAGCTAGGTGGTCCTTAAGAAAAACCAAAAATCGGATGGTTATACTGTTTATTAGGATCACTCAATAATGTTACGAAAGTGAGAAATAAATGGCATAAGCTTTCTATTTCTTCAGAACTCTATTGTACATGATGGTATGAAAATTAGGAGATTTTAGGAGATAAGGGAAGACACAAAAAGTCCAAAAATCTAGTCTGACCATTGTATGTGCCTCTGTGGTTGCAAGATGCCTGCTGCAGGCTCAGTGAAGAGATAATATGTTAATGTATCAACTTTCAGCTATCTAGAAGGCACAGTTGATTATTTTTCTCCATTCCCACTGACCAGAGAGTTGACCGGCATCCTAAGAATTGCTCACTGCATTTTCCAATGTCACAGACTTCTGAGATGGCTTAGAGCAGTGCATGGAGCATTAATACTGTCGCTATTGATTATCGACAGACTAGTGCAGGCCTGCACAACATACAGCCCACAGGCTTTCGAGCTCCTCCCTCCTCCCTCGCTTGCCCCTCCCACCCAGCTGCTTGCCTTCCCTACATTACTGTGCAAGGCAGGGTGCAGCAGAAAAAGGAGGTGCCCCCTTCACCACCACCCCACTCGCTCTGGCCAGGACATGGGGCTCTGCCTCACCAGCCTCCTCGCCCGCCATGACGAAGCCACCGCCTCTCAGCGCCATGCTGCACTGCCTGCCTAGGACACTTCAGCACTAGAGCTCACTATCAGAAAACTCTTCCAGAACCTCAAGAAACTACAAATTCCAAGGTTTCATATATCTTCACAACAACCCTGTGAAAAAGGGCTAGGAAGCTGAGAGACAGTAGCCAGGCCAAGGTCACACTAGCCTAAGGCCTGGGATGACTGAGCCTAGCTCCTTTAGAAGTGTATGTTTTATAGAATGTATATTCTGCTGCAGGTAAGCATTTACAGTTTTTAGAAAAGGGGCTGAGATATTATAATACAATGTCTCTACTTAAACACGCACACACATTTATTTACATATCTTCTCTAGCAAACATTACTAAAGAGGCTAAAAATAACTGAGTATTTTTTCTTTAAGTATGTTTGACATTTCTACCAGTTCTTGGGCTGGATGGGACAGGTATAGTAGTTTTATTGTTCCAAGAAGGAATCTGGCATTTCGTCCCCCCACCCCCTTTTTTTGGAAAAAAAGAAAAGAAATGCTCAGATGGACAAGCAGTAACCTGGTTGCTGTTCTCATTCATGCAGCACAAACCAGAAAGTTGAACCAGAACTCCTCAATGGGAGATTCCTATGCTGCTTGGCAGATTTTGAGAACTGTGATCCAAAGATACCTTTTCTAACCTCTGGTATAAATACTATTTGTGGCTTAACTTTCAGAGGATCTGTTGACCTTGATATCGCCTGCATCAGGACTTTCATTTCAGTAAACACATCCCCACTAGAAAATGGTAATCTAGCATTGATTAACAAACCATAACCAGTTTCTGCAAGTAACATCTAGAAATGGCTAACAAGGCCTAAGATAGGTAAGAAGGGCTGGGGAATTGTGGCCTTCCAGATGTTCCAGGGATCAAAGGGTTTTTGTTGTTTTTTTGCAAGCATAATTTTGGGGGCATTTTTTTTGGCTCCAAAATTCCCCCAACTTATCTCTATGTGGTATAGAGGGCTTTTCCAAATGTACTCCCAGACCCCCTGGGAGTCTGGGGGTACATTTATCTCTAGGTGGTATAGAGGGCTTTTCCAAATGTACTCCCAGACCCCTTGGGGGTAAATTTTCACAAACTTTTGTTTGTGAAAATTTACCCCAAAACTGACTCAAAATACACTGTGGGTGCTTAGGTAAACCCACACACATGTCTCCATGTTCTTTAGAGGGTGTTTGAGTGCTGAAAAAATAATATTATTTATAGAAGCATTTGTGGCTCTCCAAGGCCCCCTAGTATTCCACAGTTCTGCACCCCTGCTTTAGATGTTAACTCCTCTTTTGCTGGTGGATATTTTTTTCCATATATTTTTTATTGATAATTGATATAACTCACAAACAAAATGAATATAACATACCAACCTCTCACCATACAAATCCAATAATCAAATTATTATTAATAATAAAAATACAACATACACAAAACATTCCTATTTCCTCCACCCATACACTCAATCATTCTACTTCTTACATGACTTCCTATCTGATCCTTCCATGATTATTTTTGTACATCATAACTTTTCTTTATTTTTCGTTATATAGCAAAAATAAGTTTATTTCCCAATTCTTTCTGTTATTTGATTATCTCTTCCACCACCACCACCACGTTCTTGTTAACATGTGTAGTGCTAGTATATATCTGTTTATTCAATCTCTTTAAGAAAAAAAAATGTTTTGTTTTGTTTTGTTTTGAGGACATGCAATGTCAGATTTGGTTTAAGTTATTTATATCAATTCATATCTATAACTTTTTCCTCTTATTTAGGGATTGTTGCAAACTTTCCCCAAGTTCTTCCCAAAAATTCTGAAAAACTATTCGAAGATTCTCTATGCTTCTCTAATGACTTACCTTTTAGGAGCATTGCTAACTGATCCATTCCAACCATTTCGTATGTTTTGAGCAGCCATTGGTCCATCGTTGGTACACACTTGTCTTTCCACTTAGACTCATATGTGAGTCGTGCTGCGGTCAACATATAGAATAGTAATTTCTCCTTCTCCTGTCTTAATTTTTCTTCATACACTCCTAATAGTTATAATTCCGGATTCCACGAGAAATTGCAATTTAGCACTTCATTAATGATCTTTTGCACTTGCTTCCAATATTTTTGAGCATCCTCACAGCTCCACCATAAATGAAAAAATGTACCCGTAGTATGTCCATATTTCCAACATTTATTTTTCATGTCATCGACCCCCCAAAAATAGTACTCTACGGTGAATTCGCCACGGGTCAGCATAAGAGGGGCGCTCCAAAAAAGCGATACAAGGATTCCCTGAAACAACATCTCAGGCTCGGCCAAATTGATCACCAATAATGGTCCGCCCTGGCCTCACATCAGGAGGCATGCAGACACAATGCTGCAGCCTTATTTGAGAACTCACGCTGAGCAAGTCTTGAAGAGAAATGACAACGCAGAAAGAATCACAACCCAGAAACATCACCCAAGGAGACCTTCTGCTGTGCTTTCTGCAACTGGACTTTTTTATCTCAGATTGGGCTTTTTAGTAATCAGCGCACTTGCAGAAAGCGCGGGATGAGTCCTTCCTGAATCTTCATTTGCAAAGAAAAACCAGAGAGAGAGAGAGAGAGACATTTTTCACAATTTGTCTGGGGAAAGGTACCACCTGAAGTACATCTTGTAGCAATTTTCTTGGACGTTTTGACTAAATGTTAGTTTCATTTTAGTTGTCCAAAATTCTTCCCATTTATTCAGCTGAATTTCGTGACCAATATTCTGCGCCCAATTTGTCATACTGTCCTTTATCACTTCCTCTTCTGTGTTCCATTCTAGTAGTTTTTGATAGAATCTAGTTATCAAATTTTTGTTTCCAGGTTGGATTATCTTTTCCCACAATGATGTTGTCATCATACCTATACCCTCCAGTTTTTGGTCCATTTTGCATCTTTCTTTTATTTGCCTAAAAAGGTACCAGTGACATGGTATTGCCTCTCTCTCCATTCCTTCCTGTGTCTTGATTAATTGCTGTCCATTTCTTATCGTCAGTAAGTCCTTGTATGTGATCCATTTTAAAGATGGTGGTTTTTTTCTTTACTGAAAAATGCTTCGTGTGCAGACACCCATGATGGAATTTTGGGGCAAAATCTTAATCTGTATTTGTTCCACACTTTTAGAAGGGATTTCCTAATGTAGTGGTTGTTAAAGTTTTTATTGACAATCTCTTTATTATAAAATGAATAAGCATGCCAACCATAACGCATGTTGGAACCTTCCAATTTCAGTAGTTTGTCGTCCTTTAAAGTAGTCCATTCTCTTAACCAAGAAAGACAACAAGCTTCATAATATAGTTTCAAATTTGGAACATCTAATCCACCTCTTCTTTTTGTGTCTTGTATAACTTTCATCTTAACTAGGGATTTTTTTTCCTGACCATGCCTTCTTCCGCTTGAGTTTGTGGTGACCAATCTTCTTCCATTGTTCCTCCAAAACCTTGTGCATCCTGTGTCTTCTTAAAATCTTATATTTTTCCAAAAATTCCTCCACTTTTTTAGTTGTAGCTATCCTTAAAAAAAATTGCTTGTATCGCAAAGAGATCCCCTCTAATTTCTCCCATCTATAAGGGATTCCAATTTGTCTCAGTTGTACTGTTAGATTACTGTAATTCTTCCTTTTTCTCAATATTCTCATGGGTATGTCTTTGTAGATCATGACATCATTCCTTCCTATTTGGAATCTGTGATCATAGTTGTATTGCAATATTAGGTCTGTAGTTGTTCTAGTTTTAAGTTTATCCACTTTGGTTTCCAACCCATTCATTCTTTCTTTAATTAGTTTCGTGTCTTCTGTAATTTTCTCAATAGATTCCTTTATAACTTTTAATTCTCTTTTCATATCTTGTCAAAATTCGCCTTTCATCTCTTTCAATTCTGTCCTCAACAGTTTTAGTTCTTCCAAGATGGTGGATAGGTTCGGATCTGATGATCTCCTCATCATCTAGATTTTTGATTGTGTGGTGGTACACTTTGTTGCCATTGTTATTGAATTTAAGTCTTGATCAATGTTATTTGTTCTCTTCTTTACCTTCTTTGTTTTCTCCTTTTCTTCCCCCCCTTTTCCCCCCTCTTCTTTCTCTTCCTTGACGTTTATACATATTCCACTTCTTTTCCTTTCCCTCTACCCTTATTCACTCTCTGCCTTACTTACCTTTATGTCCTTTTAAACTATTTTCCCCCTTCAATGTCTTCTTTGTAACAATCTCTTAATTTGAGGAACTTACAAATATAACTCAATTGTGGCTATGTTGTTAATTATTTTAATGACTTTCAGGTCCTCTTTTGCTACCCAATCCGTCTTATATAGATTAAAATTCTAAAGTTTCAGTCAATCTTAAAAGTCTTAGTTTCTCAATTTGTTTAAATTATCTTCTTAAACAGGTATATAATATCATATATTGTCTAATGAAAATATAGGAATGAGTATAGGAGTGGTTCTTATTAGTATTAATTAATTAATATGTCTAGTATTAATTAATATGACATATTTGTGTATATGAATTCAAAAGTAAAATGCACTGTCCACTTTTATAATAAAAATAATATTGACAATATCAAAATCAAAACCAAAATTTCTCCACCCTTCTCATTCAGATTTGCCAATTTCCCCCACAAACATGTAATGATCTAAAGTCTTCTATTCCCTCTCTTCTTCTCCAGTGTACAAAACCAGATTATCGCTTATCAAAATCAATACCTTCTCCTCACACTTTAACACTGATTCGTATGTTTAATTAATGCATTAAATTCTCCTTCAATTCTATCCCCAAAATGCTATGTCCTTCACCCCACTGCTACTCCATCCACGCTTCTTCCCACCTTCCTACAAATTCTAACTTCTCTTGACAGCTATTTCCATCCCAGTCCTTTACCAGCCTACAATTTGCATTTATCTAGCTAGATCAGTTCTCCAGCCTTCCTTTTCCAGATTTACCTCACTTAACCCCCTCACCTCTTTTCAAACCCGTCTTCACTTCCTCCAACCTTCTGTCACTTGCTTAAACTTTCTGGCTCCCCTTTCCCCCAAACTTTCCTCTCCTGCTTACTCACTTACTTTCCCACCCTCAAAATCAAGCCTACAATTCAAGTGGTTCAAAATGGAATCTTACCCTTCCTAGTCACACCTCTTCCATCCACTTCACCCCTCGTTAAGCCCATCCACATTTTCTCTCTCCTATCACGACCTGAAAAACTTTCTAACGCCACCTTTCTTCAGACTTTCCCCTCCTGCTTGCTACCCTCAGATACAAGCCTTCAATTTGAATTAACTCTAAAAAAAAGCCTTCTGCCCACCTTAACTCCCGTCAGACCCTTCTGCTTTTCCCTCCTTCCATCTCTAGCTTTCTCTTTCTTTTCTTCACTGAACTTTGGTATCAGCCTATTCTCTCTTCCTTGCCCCTTTTTATGTTCTGTTTGTTGTTGTTGTTATTGTTCTTTTTTCCCTTTTCTGTTTAGGTTGTTATTTCTCCCATCCTCCTCAATTCGAGTTGGTTCTTCCTGATTCCCCAACCTTCTCTTTTGGGATCTCTTTACCCACTTGCCCTTTGTTTCACCCATTCCTCCGTCCTCCCACTTTCAGTCACTTGTCCAATTGTTTCTTCACCCCCTTTTTAACAGACCTTCCCTCTTACTTACTTCCCTTCCCCAACACTTCCAAAGACCTTATTCAATAGATTACTTGCCAATCTTTCTCTTTTTTCCCCTCTTTCCCAATTGTGATCCTGCTTTGAATTAAAAAAAAAGTCACAAGAATAGTAAAATGTAAAGATGAGGAAAATAAGAAAATAAAAAAAGAAGATCCTTGTCATTGTCCTTGTTAGACGCAGTCCGTGGTTGTCTGGTTTTTTTTAATGTCCCAAAGTCTTGAAAAAAGTTCAGTTCAGAGCTATCACCATATTTTCTGTCCTATTGCTGTTTCATCTTGTCATCTCTCAGCTGTTCCCTCTACTCCGCAGTGAAATATGATAAGTAGAAATGTATTTATGTCTTTACAAAGTTAGTTTTCAAACCACTGATGCAAAAATGAATGAATAGTCAGTCCGGTTCAGAAATGATAGTGAGTCTCTGTCAGGAATCCTGTTGTTATAATTCACGTGGAACATTTTAGTGAAAGTGAAAGTCCATCCCTACAGTCCTTTTAAATCCACTGCCATCCACTTCCATCCGCTTATGCTCACCAAATCTGTAGCTGATATTGTCAATATTATTCAAAATCCTCCTTCTTTTAGTTTTTCAATTTACACTGTCCTTTTTTCCATATGCACTCATGTTGGTTTAGTAATCAGCTTAGATTGTTATAGCAATGGCTGTGACTTAACACAAAACTTATTCTTTGTTTGTGAAACTGTAAATGCCAGAAAGACAATGCTCATGCAAAGGATCAGATCTCCAACAAAACTGAAACAAAATACCTACAGTTATAGCTTTAAAATTGGTGGCAGTGTTTGTGCCGAGAAGTCGGCTGCAGATACATGGCAGTGGTTTGCTCCGATCCCCTCTGCTTCTCTTCTCCTCTGTCCAATCTACCCACTGGTGTCTGACCCTCCAGGGCAAATTTGGGCAGGCACTGGATCTTCGAGAGCCCCTCCATTTCCTCTGTGTCATGAGGAAAATTTATGCTGATCTAGATGTCAGAATCTGACATTTCTACCCCGTGCTGCTGAAACTTTAACTGAGGAGTTCTCAGTGAAAGTCTGTCCACGACGCCATAGCCAACCGGAAGTCTTGCTGGTGGATATTTTAACCAGTTTAGAAAGATTCCAAACTTCACTATGCCATTCAGTTTTCTTAAGCTTTGCTATCATTTCCAATACCTGGGAGATGACATTCAGAAGACAAAGAAGACCACCATCCAGAGAAAGAAAGAAATATAAATAAAACATTTTCCTGAGTGTAATTTCCTACCATTTCTACTTAGAATCATAGAATCATAAAATCATAAGAGTTGGAAGAGACCTCAAGGGCCATCCAGTCCAACCCCCTGTCATGCAGGAATACACAATCAAATCATTCCTGACAGGTGGCCATCCAGCCTCTGTTTAAAAACATCCAAAGAAGGAGACTCCACCACACTCCAAGGCAGTGTATCCCACTTCCAAACAGCTCTTACTGTCAGAAGGTTCTTCCTAATGTTTAGGTGGAATCTCTTTTCCTGTAGTTTGAACCCATTGCTCTGTGTCCTAGTCTCTGGAGCAGCAGAAAACAAGCTTGCTCCATCCTTAGTATGACATCCCTTAAACATGGCTATCATGTCCCCTCTCAACCTTTTCTTCTCCAGACTAAACATGCCCAGTTTCCTAAGCATCTCCTCATAGGGCATGGCTTCCAGACCACCCACCATCCTGGTCGACCTCCTCTGGACACGTTCCAGCTTCTCAATATCCTTCTTGAATTGTGGTGCCCAGAACTAGACACAGTATTCCAGGTGAGGTCTGACCAAAGCAGAATAGAGTGGCACTATTACTTCCCTTGATCTAGACACTATACTCCTATTAATGCAGCCTAGTATTGCATTGGCTTTTTTCGCTGCTGCATCACATTGCTGACTCATGTTCAGCTTGTGGTCCACTAAGACTCCTAGATCCTTTTTGCATGTACTGCCCTCAAGCCATGGGTCACCCATCCTATATCTGTGTACTTCATTTTTACTGCCCAAGTGTAGTATCCTACATTTCTCCCTGCCAAAATTCATTTTGTTAGTTTTGGCCCAGCTTTCTAATTTGCTGAGGTCATTTTGGATTCTGATCCTGTCCTTCTGTACATGCATAATAGAAGTTTCCTTTAGCAAAATGACAAATGCAGCACCTATCATCACCTGTTTTAATAGATTGTTTTTCAGGGTGTCAGATCCTACTAATATTAATAACAGCTTTCCTTAGCAATGGAGAAAAATATATTCCTATTGTAAGCAAGGAAGGGCCTGTCCAAACTATTGCAAAAAAAGTGAGATCTGTCACAACAGAAAATCTTATTTATTATTACTGGTTGGGACCTCCTAGAAATGCACTTTCAATCCGCATGGATTCCTTTAGCCAGCAGGGAAGGGAGGGAGGCTAAGGGAACTGAGTGGGCAATTTGGCCAATAAATATTCAGATTTCTTAATGCTATAGACAACTGGCCAGTCATAGATGCTTTTGCTCACTATTGGCTCTGGAGAACTGGATGGGCATGCCTTCTTTTTTAAAGGCACAGGATTTAAAAAAAAAATCCTTACTGTTCTAGCATAAGAGTCCTGTACTCCCCCCACACACACTTCTAGATTATCATAGAATCATAGAATTGTAGAGTTGGAAGAGACCACGAGGGCCATCCAGTCCAACCCCCTGCCACGCAGGAAATCTTGATTAAAGCATCCCTGACAGATGGCAATCCAGCCTCTGTTTAGGGGCATGTTGCTATACTGTATCCTGGAATGAAAAGAACACAGCATCTCATAGGAATAAAATATTTCTGGTTTTGTCTGGAATTGCCTCTGTATATTGTGTGAAATAGGATAATAGACTTCAGGTCCTTGCCTTCCACAATCCAATAACCTGCTTATGGTGCAGAACTCAGAGCTCAAGGGATCAATGCACTGCCCTGACTTAAAGCTCCTGAGTTATCCAGCAGAGAACTTTACATGCTTCACCAAACTAGAAGCTCTAAAACTGCTTTTTAGTATACTGTCTGCTCTCTGAGTTTCAGTTCTGAGCAACAACCTTGTATGATATGCTTTCTGGATTACTGTGCCAATAAAGTTTTCTGTTTAACCCTGAAACTGCTGGTCACTGCATCTGGGAATGCAGGTACCTAACACATAGTGATTTTAGGTGGGGGTCAGGGCAGTTTTTACTCCAAGTCCAATGTGCTCCTATGAAAACAACTAACATTGTTTTCAGGTAGAACCTGGACCTCACAAGGATACTATAAAATTCAAGTTGATTTAATAAAATTTAAATTAAAAATTTCAAACTACTGAAAACAGGTTTTTACGCAAAACACCAAACATTTCAGCTTCTCCCTTCTTTGGTGATGTCTGTTGGAGTAACGAACACACATGGGCATGTGTAGGCACACAAATGCTCTCTCTCTCTCGCTCTCTCTCACACACACACACACATCTAATTTATCCCCAGGATTCTCAATCCAAATGCACAGAACTACTGAACCTCTAACCTCCTCTCCGAACACGTCAGGATTCTGATAAAGAGGTTTATCAGGACTACAGACTTTACATGGGCTCTGGGAAAGGCAGATCTGTGAGAAGTGGCTTAGAAATCTAACAGAGAATTCGCAGAACACTAGCCAAAAAGCTGTTCTCAAGGTTGGATTGCTATATAGCTAATACATCTATTTGTAAGGTAGAAAGACCCTAACAGATTTCAGAAAACTACATTAACCAAAGATGTATACTGATGGTGGCACTTAGACCTCCTCCCCCTATGTGGATGTGATGATGATGAAACCTGTCATGTTTCTATTATGATGCACTCAAGTGTTCTTAGCGACAGCTTATGCTCAGCAACCAGAGACAGAGGAGGGAGGAAGATTTCATGGAGTCAGCTGAGGAAGGGGAAGGCTGAATGAACAAAACAGGGAATGAGAAAAGATAAACAATTTGTGTCATGTAAAAATGTGTAAGAAAAAAAACAAGCATTGCCAAAGCCAAGAACTTATACTCCTGCCGAGACCTTCATATATCCACTTCCCAAGTGAGCTCTCCATATTTTTCATGGTGCTGCTACTCGCACCAGTCAAAGAATGAGAATCAATTATATGAAAGGTAAACTAAAAGGCTGTGTTTCATATACAAGGTAAAGCTGGCAATTGAGAGTGAAGAAACACCCTTTAGTTTTAGAACAGAGCTGTACATTCCCAAGGAGACTGAAACAAAGGAATCCAGCAGATGAGGTATTTCAGTGTTTCCAGTTGTCAAAGTCTCTCTCTTACTTTGCCTAGCTCTTTAGTGAAAAAAATAAATCAATCATGAGGTTTCAAGTTTCTGGCAAGCTTCAAGAAGCAGCAAGCATGTCCAAAAAATCTGATGTAAGACAAAAAACAAGATTTGCTTCAAGAAGAAGAAAAAGGTAAAGAAAGCCTCTCCAGAAAACTTCACTAACATGTTGGTAAGTCTCTTATGAGGTAATTTTCCTAATTGGGAAATATATATTCTTGGCTATTTTTTCTTGTTTAACAGACAGGGAATTTTCAGATTCAAAAAGACTTGGAAACCCATCCATTTTGTAAAGCGAGGACAAGATATGTTTGTATATTCCACAGTTGAGTTGCACATTTCGTCATTCCAGGGTCCAAGTACTTTGCCCCAATATCTAAATGTAACAGTTGTGCATTCTGAAAGAGTTTGGAACAGAGGAATATCCAGCTGAGGTTAATATTTCAACTATTTCCAATTGGTAAAATCTATCACATCACTTCTCTGTCTGACTTTGAGCTATGTGGTGCTGGGACTGATTATAGCAGGGAAAGTTTATGTACTGATCTACATAAGATAATATCAGCCTGCAGGAAAGGGAAAAGAAGCAAACCACAAGAAAAGGTGACCTCCAATGCAGGGAACAACTAGAAAAATTATAGATGTGTTAAGTTTCTGATAAGATGAAGAAAGAATGAAAGATATTAAGAAAAAATATATGCAGCGAGCCCTTGAGAAGAAAACAGATTAGTGAATGTTCTTTTCCCGCTGTCTGGCCTCTTCACACCAAGCTATGGTGTTTAAATGTTTGTTTGATCATATGTTCACTTTCTTTCAGTTTCAAAAGATATTTTCCAGGTTAAAAAAGAATTAATTTTTAATCCATCAGTTCTTTAAAGAAATTTTAAAAGAATAAAAAATATGTGATTTAAAACAGGATTAAGAAAGCAACAAATGAGTAATAGAAAGGTTTCAGGTAATATAAGGGATGATTCTGGCTGAACTGCTTCAAGGAGAGGGAAGTGTGAAAATGTCACATATGAACATCAGCAATGTGAAGGTAGGATCAAAGATGGTATCATTTATTGCAGAGAAAGATCTTTGGTAATTTTTTCATGGCTGGCTAGCTCTAGTCACTGGAGATGTCAGTGTGATGGTTAAAACTTTATTTGATCAATTAGTGACTTCTTTGCACATTTGGAAGGGATTATACAATGCAAAAAGATCTATAGTTGACCCATTCTTTAAAGGCAGAATTGGAAAAGCATAATTATATCAACAGTTTTCAACAGGATCAAGAAAGGAAGAAAGGCACAAGAAGAGGTGTAGTGTGAGGTAAGAAACTGACTTCTTCAACAGCTTCTTCTCTAAGGAGAGCAGACCGTAAAGCATCACAGACTTGTAGGTAGATGTGTTTATTGCCAAAAAAAAAAGCAGATATTTTATCTCTTGTTCTGCCACCCACCCCCCCCAATCTGCTCAAATCTCTATCAACAAACAGGGATGGTTTGTTCATTTCTTTTCAATTATCTTGAACTGAAAGGGAATTTAGAAATCTACAAAGAGTTGTAAATTACCTTCGCTTTAGAACCTTTCTAGAAAACCTTCTGAATAGAAACCTTTAGGGCAACTCCCCCTCCAAACCTGATATGATGTAAGGAAACATAGCAGGCTTCTAGAGGGACACGCAAAAACAATACCAAAATGGAGGTAAGTCCTTAAGAGCTGGCCCTTCATGGGGGTGGGGGGAGGCAGATTCTTGATTATGTTTCCTTCCTAGCTGGCCTGTTTGAACCAATCACTGAACACATTAGTGATCTTTAAACATTTCTATTTCCTTTGCAGATTTAAAGAGAATTTTGCAAACTGAAATGAGATGTAGTTTATCCATTCTTTAGTCTAAAATATTATAATTTTAGTGGTTTATTCAGTACCTTAAAAATGCATGTGAGAGAAAGACCATATTTAAAATCTTGAATTCAATACAGAAGATCGATCTAGACTTCTTCTGAAGACAGCTGGGAGATGCACCTACAAGAATGTTAACAGCACTGGTACTTTCAATGTACAAGTCATCTAGAGGAGGAGGAAATGGAGACAGCTGGGAGGTAAGGAATTCATTGCTCCAGACTTTTCCTGAGTTTGTGGTTTCTAATACATACTGCTTAGTGTGTGTGATAACAAAGGAAAGAAGACTTTTGCACCCTGAAGCCAAAGTTTAAAGATGCCTTATTTCAAAAGAAAGAAAGATGAAACAAATAAGCTCTTACTTATCTGAAAGTAGGGGTGCTGAAATACGGTATAAGAGTGATCAAAACTGGTATAGAGTTGATGCTCATTTGTCCAAATAAGAGAGACTAAATGATTTGGAGTTAAACAATCAAAGTTGTGCTACCTTTAGAAAAAAAGAATAAGAAAAAGTACAGTCTGTCTCTTTAAAAAATATATTAGATATTTGAATCAAATATAAAATGGTATTGGCTCCGGGAATATCTCCATTAATTCCAGTAACATTGCTGGAAGGTTTTCCAGCAAATTTAAGAAATGAAGTGGAAATAAAGCTGGGAGGACAAGAAATAATAAGATTGAAGGAATGGTTGGAAAAAATGAAAAATAAGAATTATTTGGAAAAAGCATTAAGAGAACAAGGAATTACATGGTTCAAATTAACACAGTTATAGCAATGGACAAAAAAATGGTTAAAGGGAGGAGGTTGTAGAAAATATACAAAATTTGAAGAATTAATTTTACAAGCCACCCAAGAGAAGACTACTATAAAAGATATTACAAGTAAAACTTATAAAATATTATTGGAAAATGAAGATTTGCAAGATTATCTTAAAGATTTATGGGAAACGGATGTAGCAATTGTAATAGATAGATATAGGTGGGAGAAAATACGAAATATGCGTAACTTGAAAACATTATCAGTAAGAATAAAAGAAAATTATTATAAGATAGTATGGAGATGGTATCTAACACCCAGTAAGATAGAACCAAATAGATAAAAAGTATTCAGCACAGTGTTGGAGGAGATGTCAAGAATCGGGGACATATATTCATATGTGGTGGCACTGTAAATATGTGCAGAGTTTTTGGCAAATGTAATGAAGGAGATAAATGAGATAATGGAAACCTTATGCCCTGAAATAGTGTTACTATCATATTATGATAAAATACAAGAGTCCCAAGCTATTAAGGAATTATTAACAAATTTGTTGACAGCAGCAAGGTTAATAATAGCAAGGAAATGGAAAACACAAGGCAATTATCAAATAGAAGAATGGTATAGTGAAGTAATGGGTATAGCTATAAATGAGAAATTAACAAACAGTATTAAAGAAAAAAAGGGAATGCTCAATAAGAAAGATTTTGGAGAGAAATGGAACAAGTTTTTAGAATTTGTATTAATAAGGGGAGAGGGAACAAACCTGCATTGGAAACAATGATATTCTGGAAAGAGGGATGAATGAGGTCCCTGGGTGAAGGGAATCACTTATATGTTAATAAGCATAATTGTTGTATTGGTTGTGTTTATAATTTGTATGTTTTAAAATTTATTTTTTAAAAAAGAACTTCTTTCTAAGCTGAAAAAAATTAAAAAAACATACAGTCAACCTGCAAAAACACACTGGTACAGGAAAATAAACTCTAGGCCTTCATTTCATTGTTTCTCACAAGCTTAGGACAGCAACAAATTCACAGTGAAAGTGCTAAAGTAAAGTAAGGAACGTAACGTGTTTCAAGAAGACAGAAGTGACTATCACCAACATGAAGGTAAGTCCTTAAGAGGTATGTCCTTTATTGGGTAAAAAAAAGCAGATTCTTCCATCTTTTTTTTTGCTGGTTGGTCTATTCAAACCACATTTAATTAAGCATTTACTTGATTGTCTGATGGCTTCTTTGCAGATCTCAAAGCGGTTTTCCAAATTAAAAAAAGGAAACAACAAAAACACACCACTGTAGCCCATTAGTTCCTGAAAGCAAAATAAGAGTTGAAAAGCTCAAAGAAATGGATGGATTTTAACATCATTACTAAAGTAATAAACTAGTAACAAAAAAAAGGTCTACTGTGAAGTAAGGAAAAAAATGCATTGCTCTGCTTTAAGAAGGATCACAGATGAATATCACCCACATGCAGGTAGGGCCTTAAAGAGGTATCCTTTGTTTTAGTGGAAGCTCCTTGGTCTTTTCCCCTCTGCTGGCTGACCTGTTCAGATGATGATCATTAATATCTCTTTGGCTGATCATGTAGTGACTTCTTTGCAGGGAACAACTTGACTTTTTAAACTGTAGTCTTTTGCATCTATCTTTTTAAAGAGAGAGTGTTGAAAAGCAGAAAGAAATTTATATTTTTTCCCCTTACTAGATCAAACTGTAACAAGCTCATAACAAGATGTCTTGTGTGAAGTGAGAAACATGAATGTAAGTATGCCCCATTTCAGGAACATTCCCTGTGTGGAGGTAGGTTCTTCTTTATTGCTGTCTCCCCAGCTACTTCTGTCACATTTTCCTGTCTGCTTGATCTTTTCAAACCAATCATTGAAACCAGTTTAAACAGTTTCTTTTTGCAGATAAGAAGTTGCTCCTTTCATTTGTTACTCTGCAGTTGGGGACAGGTTTGGGGACAAGTAAGGATAAGTCATGTATCACTTCTATAAGTACTTATTGCTGTAATTACTAATTTTGGAAATTCTAATAATTACCACATGATATGTGTGGTTAGGAAAGAAGCAATGGTTCACTCTGGACTCATAGTGGAAGGAAGATACCCTCTTGAGAAGGACATCTGAAATTTCTTTAGAAGTATAATCAGGAAATTCTGAGAAAGAGCAAAAATAAGACTACTTCCCAGAGTCAGAAAGCATCCCTGTAAGCAGGATTCAGAATTGCAAATGGAGACTGCTGAGGCACTGCCCATCCTCCCCTGACTACTAAATGGTTGCGGGGCATTGCTCCAGTGCAGGGAAAGCTGCCTTGTGCAGTGGGGTGGGATGGCACCATGGTAGCTTTAAGCTCCGCCAGTGTAATGTAGACTCCTTGCCTGGACGAGCAGTGAAGAAAGAAAAGCAGAATCAGTCATGATGAGTGCTGAAAGAATTGGAAAAGCCAAGAGAAGGAAGGATGCTTATTGAGAGATAATGTTGGAGAAGAGATCAGCTAAACCCCCTGGAAGCGATGCTCAGGCTTGTCCATCAGGGTGTCAGTTCAGTCCAAAACTAGATGAAAAAGGAATTGTACCCCCATTGCCCTGACTCCATTTGGTTTGTTTTTCTGTGGAGGAAAGCAACAGAACCTGCAGGGCAGGCCTTTGGACTACAGCAAAACAATGGGGTGGGATGAGAAGGATGGATCACTGGTGGGGCACATGCACATGGCTCTTGTTCGTGGCCTGCCCAGGCTAATGCTGACTGCCACTTTGGGGGTCGGGAAGGAATTTTCCTCCAGGGCAGATTGGCCTGAGATCCTGGAGGTTTTTCGCCTTCCCCTGGGCATTGAGCAGGAGTCACTCTGCCAGGTTAGTTGGTACATTCAATTCAGTAAATAATCTCTTTTTTTAAAAAATCAAGAAAAATAATATAAAAATAAAGATAAACCAACATTATAAGAAGAAATAAGAGATAATAAAAGGAAAATAGATTTCCTGATTGAAAACTAATTCTTGTCTCTTTGGCCTTTTTTGCTTTAGATTCTATGACCATTGCTTGCTGTTGAGGAAGCTAGGTGTGGCTATGGACAGGTAGAGACAGATAAAGAAAAATCTTCCTCTTCCCACATTGTAGTTTGTAATTTTCTGATCAATTTGTGATTCTTGGTGAAGCCACACTGTTGGGACCTAGATGTTTGCTGTTTATGGTACAAGGGGCCCATCTATACGAGTCAAAAACAAAACAAAACAGAATGCCCCACAGAAATGGCATTTCGCAGCAGCAGCGACTTGTCTTAATGGTGTTTTTACCCCCATAAGCTTTGCATGCAAGATGACAACAATGAATGATTTACTCACATTTGTACTTGGCTCAATTTGCCACTGCCAAACATTTTTTTTTTAAAGATGTCTAAGGTGTGCTAGAGCGATTTTTTTATTTAAGAGGAAAGCAAAAAAACCCACCACGTTTTATCACCTTAGTGATTGCTCGCGAAGGTGAAAATCCAATATGGCAGCAGTGGGTGCTTGCCCTGTTAGCAAGCCCCGCCCCCTGCGCTCACCCAGCCAATCAGCTTTGCACTTCCTCTCCTATGGGAAAGCAATTCATACTGAATCACTCATCCCAAGGAGCAGGAATTTGCACCCCCTTTGCTGTATTTCAAGAACTACAGGAAAAACCATGGTGTTTTTGCCATTTTGTGCCCCCCTTCTTCTCAATACAGTGGATTGATGCAGGATCCCATTATACAGGTCGTATTCCCAGCGAATTCTATGAGGGTTATTTTCACCATTTAGACAACCCCTATGACATCTTGCTTGGAATTAATTCCCACTGAAGTAAATGAGACATGGTTTTGAATAAAGGCATGCAATTGGGAAGTCATATAGTGCTGTTCACAGAGATTAAGGGCTTGTCTACACCAACCAAATACTCCAGCTTGCCCCCATTCCAGAGCCACGTAGTCCAAAAACATAGGGGATTTAGCCTGATCTGCCCCTGGGCAGTCCCAATGACCCCAGGGGCAGATACGGGGCTGGAATGGGGGCAAGCCAAGAAAGGGTCTGATAAACTGTTACAGGAAAATACCTGGTTTACCTAGGAAAAAACAAATCGGGTCCCGCATGTCCACAAGAGCCCGTCTGGCATGCTGTTCCTCCCAGCTGCTACCAACTCCTTGGCTTTCTGAAAGCCAGGCAGGGGTCCCTCAACATTCAATTAAGGCTGGTCACATGCAGGGGGGCCTGCAGTCACATGTTGTGGGACCCCTGCCTGGCTTCTGCATTAGTGGGGAAATGGTGGCAGTGGCTTCAGTGACAGGTGGCATCCTGTTTGTACTCTGGCCTGTTTTCTGCAGGTAAAACAGGGGGGACTGGCCAGCTCCAGAGGCAGAATATTGCCAGCAGGGAATCAGTGTACAGTAGAAGCCCCATATCCACTGTTTCATTATCCACTGATTCAATTATCCATGGGACACTAAACAGCACATCTGCCATAGAGTCTTCTTAGAAAATGTGTCCTCTCTAGCCATTTTCTAGATCCTCCAAGGCAACTCCACGGTATTTTAAACCCTAAGTCGGCAGGCGAACCCATGAATTTCATAGGGTTTTCTTGGGCAAAAGGTGGCCAGTTCCTTCCTTTGAAATATAGTCTACAGCACCTGGGATTCCTTGGTGGTCTCCCACTCGAGTACTAGCCAGGCCTAACAAAGATCAAATAGGATCCGGTGCCTTTAGGGTATTTAGACTGCCCAATCTTAGTGTCACTATAGTTGAAAAAGGACAAGACAGTTGTAACTACAAGGCTTGATGCTGCTCAGGGGCTGCTGGAAAGGTAACATTGCACACTCCCTCGGAGCGTGGTGGGTTCTCCTTCCTTGGAGGTCTTTAAAGAGAGGCTGGATGGCCATCTGTCGGGGATGCTTTGATCGTGATTTCCTGCATGGCAGGGGGTTGGACTAGATGGCCCTCGTGGTCTCTTCCAACTCTACAATTCTATGTTCCTTTGCTTCTAGTGTGGACAACTGGCAACAGACCCCTTACTCTGTCGTTCCTGCACTCCGCTCCTGTTGCTCCTCAGTCAATTGCCACTGTGAGTTCAGGACACAGCCTAGCTGTTCCCATCTCCTCCCTTCAATCTGCAGCTTTGGATAATCACACACTGGCCTGGGCACTCTTGATACTCTTTTTCTGTTTGATCATCTTATCTCCTTCAACACTGCTCACAGTATGGCCACCTCACATCTTGATTTCTGCTTGTTATCATCCACTCACCAGTTGGCTTTTCTGAAGGTAACAAGTTTGACCTAAAATACATTTTCCTTCCTTCTTTCTGCCATCAACCCGACTTGAACAATTTTCTCTCTAGTGTACACCAGTGTTTAAAATCTCAAATCCATCTTCACTATCTTTGACTCTGATGAGCCTATGCTGCCCCAACTCTGCTCTTTTAAGATTGATTCCTCCAGTGCTAAATGAGTGCTAAACCCATTTACTTTCTGTCTTATTCTTTCCCTCTTTCAAATTAAGGAAAACATCCTTCTGTTCCTTCCATACAGAAATAAAATAACTCTTGAAAATATGCAACTTGATCTAGAGCAGAGTGGGCTGTATGAGGCACTCAGGTTATTCTTGTGCCCCCCCCCAATACAATGTTTTGTTTCGTTTTTTAAAAAATGCACTCAAATGAAGGACAATTCTGCCATGTTTCTGTCCCTGCTCCCGCCAAACCATTTTATGACCACGAGAGGCCTTTAAAAAAAAATATTAATAATGCAAACCCCCAACCCCTGACAATTGTCCACACCAGGTATACATTTACGAGGTAGCAGTGTAGAACGAAGTTCCAGCCCCAAAATGAGGGTGCCCCAGAATACTCATTGCTTGAAGGTGAAAGGACAATAAAAAATTACAAGCATAAAAAGCAAGTGTACCAATACTTTTATTTACAGAACTAATGACAAGCAGGCCTGTGTCAGGCCTCCAATTGCTTCTTGTAAATAATACTAGGGAACATACAAGTTTTCATAGAAAAACAATAAGATTAAGCTAGTGAAAATGGAGACTGGTAATTATCTGTCATTATTAACTATCCCAAGGTAGAAGTAAGAACCAGGATGGGAAAACAGGATGATTCAGATTAGCACATTTTTTCCATCTTAGAAATCAGGTCATCACAGATTTTTGTCAGTTCATCATTTTCCTTTGCCTGTCAAAGAAACAGGGGGGAAGTGTTTTACAAGTTGTAGAAGTTGCATAAATATGCTGAGATCCATATTCTAGATTATGCATTTACAAACTAGTAACATCTCTTCCAGCCCATGCACAGTGGAGCTAATTTTTAAACAGTAAAATGCAGGCATGGATAACAAAGGAAAAACCTATGAATCTCAACTTGTTATGCAGGCATGCATTTAGGGTAGAATGGGTATGGATTTCAAAGACCCCTTTATGAGATTCCTATCAGGGCTACCAATGGCAAGCTGAAGAGGAAGCATTGCTTTAACTACAGTGCCAAGTGATTTTCTACATAAGACTGAATGGCAGCCACATGCTAATATGAAATCTGCATATATGGAAGTAGAGGGAGAACACTGAGGACTTCACTTCCTGCCCATGGTATCCCACTTTCTGGAGCACGTTTTCCATAAAATTATTTCTGAACTTAATGGGAATGAGTTGTAGCTCCTTTGTTATGCAAAGTGGGTCTAGGCAATTCCTCTTACAATCCTGATTTCAGATGTGCCCAGCAACTATAGATTTAACTTGTACAACATCAAAGCCTTTCAGTGACATCTCTTAAACCCTTGCTTGAGAAGATTGGTACACCTGGAATATTTGATCCACAAAGAAACTAAGACTAACCTTCTGCTCAATGCTTCTCTCTAGTGATTGGATTCTCATTTGTTCTTTGCGTAAATTGGCTTGAAGTGCCACCACTTCTGTTTTAGCTTTGCTTCTTACTTGGGCAATCTCTTCATTTGCTCTAAGATAAACAGGCATTCAGGTATGTTAGTTTTTAAAGAGCAATGATAGCTTACTTTCAAGTGCTGTAACTTTAACAGAGATCCTACAACATTTTACTCACTGGCGTAGCTTTTCTTCTGCATGTGCCTTCAGTGCTTGGTATCTCTGCTCCTCTTTTTTAATTTTTGCAAGATAATCCTCAACACATTTCTTCAGAGCCTCTTCATTCTAGAAAATGAAAACATAATTTTGGTTTAGCACTCAGGGCAATAGAGACAGAGTTGGTGGAAATGTACTAACTCCATCTGCAAAATAAAAACTTACATTATAACAAGATATGGAAATATAATACGTTACACTTAATTAAATAAATATATTTTATGATTGATCTATCAATCTAAGTGGCCTGATCAGTCCTGTGGTGGTGATGAATTGCCTCGTGCTACTCTTTTACTACAGTCAATTAATTATACATTTTAATATACATTTGCCATTTATGAAGGAGTCGAAGTCAGAGTCTAAGGTCTGGCAAACTGACTCCACAGCCCTGTTAAGCAAAACAAATCTACGTTTGCGAAGAAAAGCCAGAGAGAGGAGAAGGTTAACAATACAGCATGGAAAACCATTTTTTAAAGTAAAAAGTTGTCATCTTAATGTTTCTTATCAAAAGTAAATAGAACATCTCACATGATACATCCCAGAAAACCAAGTTCTATAAGTCCTCTTCTGACCTGCTGCTAAACAATATAAAATATTCACATTTTTTAGAAAGCTAAACTACTCAAGCTCTAGTTAGCCTCAACAAAGAACAACTTAAGACCATGTTACACATGCTGGTAAACGAAAAGATCTAAAGATCCTTGTTATCAATAATGCCAGCTTAGCCCATTTACAGAACATTCTACTCTTAGAATATTTTGCACTTCAGCAAAATTGTGGTGTTTATAGAGCCAAGCAAAAAATGGGTGGGTGGCAAAACCATTTGCTCCTAGTCGAGAAAATAGGGTCAGGTTCTGCAATCTTTCAGGGAACATGTGAACGAGAACATTAAAAATACAAACAAGCAATCATTCCTCTTTCCAGTTAGCAAGCAAGTGGAAGGCTGATGCTGCAGGTGCTTTTTTAAAGGCTGGGCTGGACAATTGTGGTGGGTCTAGGAGCCAGCTTTCTGCCTGAGACCCACTTGGGGGCTGTAAAAAAGCTACCAACAAACAAACAAAACAAAAACAAGAAAATTGAAATGGCTGGAAGTCCACTTCAGGCTTTTTATATTTGTTGTTGTTGTTTCCATGTTAAACAGTGCAGGGGGAGATTTCAACCTATTTAAAAGGCTCATTGCCACTCCTGGAAGCTTGCCTTTTTTGGTCAGGAAACAGGTGGTCTTGGGAGCTGTGAAACAGATACAGAGGGGTAAAAATACCTTGCAAATATGTTACTGAATTGTGTTTTGATGAATGGGTGTGAAGCAATGCGTGGGAATAACAGAAGGCAGCCAATCCCAGAACAGAGAACTCTGTGATGTGAGGGAGGGGCTTCTAGAGGAAGGGTATATAGAGTTCAGTTGGTGACATTTGAGAGAGATAGTTGAGTTAGTGGGAAGTGGATATGTCTGGATGATATTGAGTGAATAAAGGAGAGGAGTTGTGATAACATCTAGTGTGAATTCTGTTATCTGTTTGGAACTAAGCACTGGTACTGATTAAAGTTCAGAAAGACCCTGCCTTTCGATGGCTTGTTATCTGATGACTTGACCTTTCGACGCTTGCAAATTCATTCAATGAGAAATCCACTTTTTTGACAGTTCTTGCCTATAGAGACTTGCTTGGGACTGACCCTACACATGCTGTTTGCAAAGCGAGCTAAGGGGGGGGGAGGAGTCACCAAGCCAACTGAGATACTTTGCAAGCATGTGCAGGCAGTCCCAACTAAGCCACCGTAATTCCCTCATGTTCCCTACATGGGTTCTTCTTTTCGACCAATTCTAGTTTCTTACTGTTGCAGTCCCCAATCTGTCAGATAAGCAGGGGCTTTCTGTATCAAATATTCTGCATCATATAATAAACAAAGCTAACTGCTTGTTAATCTGTTAAACATGTTTCTGACTGGTTTTCTTCACCATGAATCAAGGAGTAGTCACGCTTACCACTGAAGAAACCACTTTTAACCAGACTTGTCCTCACTAAGATCACCTAGAGGCCCAGGACACAACTCCAAAGAGGGACTGAAAGGGGAACCGTAGCGCAAGGTAAGATTGACAGGCAGCCATGTCTAGGAACTGCAGGACAGCCTGGTTCGGCTGATGTCATAGGAGTGTAGCAGGGGTGGTGGCCACAAAAACGGCCAATATTGCCACTTTTAAATAAGGCGCCATAGAATGTAATCCCTCCCCTTCTTGGAAAGAGAATCATACTGCACAGCATCATCTCACTTGCCATCACAACTTGCTAGCATCTTGGCTGCTTAGAGACACCATGTGCTTCTGACCAGTTGAAGAATCTCTGCTCTCGCTTTAACATGACTACGTTTTCCTCAATCACTACGTGATTTTGTTTGTTTGAAGTCACTCAAATAAAAGAAAGAACTGATGCTGGTGCTGAGATACAACTGTCAGGTTGATAGTAATGTTGAACAATTGTAAACAGAATCTCTGGCCCTCCCTACAAATTAGAGAGGAATGTTTCAAAATCTATTTCAGTTCTACAAAACACATTTGCTTCACAACTGATTTGCTGGTTAACATGGCACAATTGTAATTATTCAGGCTGTTTCTACAGAGTAAGAAAAGCAGAAGAACCAACGTCTCAGCTGTATACAGGCAAATGCAATTACAAAGACTTTTACTTCAGATAGTTTCAGGGAAGAATATGGCATGATATAGAAAAGGGCACAAACAGTAATGCTTATGGAACAGACTTCCAGTTGACTGAGTATGGTACAGCTGGAAATACTTTCTGTGATGCTGGCCTCATCAGGCTGGCCCTGCAGTTCTCGGCTCTGGTTGCCAATTACTGACACCCTACTCTAGGTCCCCCTCAGATATCCCTTTATAGATTGGGGCCTGAGTCTCCAGGTGACCCTCTTAGGACAAGTTTGTCTAACAGTGTGTAATCTTTTGGATAGTGTGAACCCCCCCTTTATTCTAAGGGAAATAAATGTTGGATTGTACCATTCGCCATTAAAAAATTCCCCCCGAAACACCCAATATATCTCGTGCCTGGTTGTATGGGTTCTGTGGTAGCAGCAACTGCGGGGTCCCGCTGCCATTGCCAATTGACTGCCTGGGTCCCGTCAGAGAGGGAATAGAAATGATATTACTGTGTAGACTCAAATCATAAGTGGGAATTGTGCAGCCCTGAGATACTGGTGAACTAGAAAGGCCTGCTTTAGTAACTATAGCCAACACTGTACCACATTGTCGCTCCCAGTATGCAGACTGGCCATGAGTGGCAGGAATGGATTGTCAGGTGGAGAGGGAATTTGCATGTGACTGGTGATTGACTGAGGGAGTGACAGGAGCAGCCAATCAGCACACTGAAAGAGGCAACACACCTAAACCCATTGTACATAGCCAAGAGGCAACATTGGGTATTGTGCATACCCAAGAGTTTTATATAGATATAGATGAACCAGTATAACAGTCAATACATTGTTATAATATTAATCAACTAAACACTTTTGTTCACAACTTTCAGAACTGTGTAATAGCCATATATTAAGAATGATTCTTTCAATTAGTTACAGACCATACTTCCACTCAAATCATCCACCTTCCTCCTAGTCTCTCTCATCTGACTCATTCCAACTCCCCTCATCACAGTTCACTCCCAACTCCTTTTTCAACTGGCATTCTCTCAGACTCTCCCTCGCAGAGGCCCCTCCCATCACAGCATCCTGTGCTGGGATTCGCTGCTTCTCATCCATTACTTCAAACGGACCTCTTCACACTTACCCTCTGAAATCCTTCTATTGCCTCTTTCTGTTTTTCAAATCGTTTGAAGAGTTCCGAGAAAGATTTTTCCATTGAATTTAAATCAGATACAGCTTGCTGTTTTTCATCAAGTACTTTCTGCAATTCTTTTTTTGCAAGTTCCTTTTGACTCTGGGACTCCTCTACAGAAACAAATTAGTTTTAAATGACTCATTCTATGTTCACTCCTATGAGACACTGCATATTGGCCCTAACAAGACAAATGCTTGGAGATATGTCCAAAGGCTCCAGTTACCACACTCTTCCCATTGAAGGAAGTTCCCAAGCAAAGTCATGAAAGGTTGTTCCACAACTGCACTTTTTCAGGTGTACTACAGAATAGACTGCGGTGTGCCTACTAAGAAACATAGTACAGGTTGAGCATCCCTAATCCGGAAATCCCAAATTCAAAATGCTCCAAAATCTGAAGCTTAAAAAAAAATAATTATAAACTGGGCAGCAGTGGAAACAGTGGCAAGCCCTGGCCACCAGGCACACATTCTTTGGGCTCTCCAGTCTCCAGGAAGCCCACCAGTTGCCTGCTTCCACCGTCAAGGCGGCAACAATGGGGATCCTCCTACTTGTTCGTTCCTAAGGCAGAAGTGGACAGATGTTGGGCTCCTCTGACATCTCCTGTACAGAGACATGAGGCTGGAGAGATGCAAGGACCTGTGAAATGGCAGAAGGTGTGGATTCGTACGCTTGGATTCCTGCCGTTTCACAGATCCTCACTCTCTCTCCAGCCAATGTCTATCGGATGCTCTGAAGCCTCCCCCACTGGGAAATATAGTATATACCATGCTTCCAAAATCTGTATTCCAAAATCTGAAAAGGTCCAAAATTCAAAACTCTTCTGGTCCCAAGCATTTTAGGTAAGGGATACTCAACCTGTAGATCATGATGCAGTCTCTGGCTCAATTCAAGTTAATTATAAGATTGTATTTTTCAACTGTGAGGCCCCACTAACTCCTCAAATCATAAAGGACAACCAGTCCTTTAACCTGTCTTTAACCACATAAATCCTAGACAAACCCATATTTGTCTAGGATGGTGTGGTGGACATGTTAATTTCAACTCCCATCAGACCCAGGAAGCATGCCCTATGGTCTTGCAGCCCACCATCAATAGGAGGGCCACAGGCACCTACTCCCTGCCCTATAAAATAAACAAGGCTGAAATGTCTCAATTCAAGCACCTGGGTCTGCAGAAGAGGCAAGGGTTTATAGATAGTTAAAACCAAATTCTTACACTGCAGATTTAATGGGCTAGCTAGGTCAATATGTCACCTAATTTTGTTTTCTCTGTACACAACCTCCATTTTTAAAATGTTTAGCTAGAATGAAGATGCTAAACAAGTATTGTTGGGAACAATCACAATTCTACAATTAAATATAGGCTTTGCATGCAGAGAAAACTAGCTTCAATCCCCTCATCTCCAATTAGAGAATACCATGCAGTAGAGCTAAGAATGTTGTCTATACAAGTACTTAGAAAACTGGTGCTAGCTAGCAACATCAGTATAGAGCCAGGTAGACCACTGATCTGAATCTGTATAAACTAGCATTGTACACTCAGGTTTAAGAAGCCAAATATAAATGCCATCATGTGCTTTAGTAATATGGAACACGTCTTTCCTGCAACCCAAACAATAAAGTCTTGGGGGAAAAAATATTTTATGTATCTGCACTTACCCATCACTTGTGTAATGGTGCCTTCAAACTCTGCAACAATTTTCCTAAAAGAAATGTAAGTATCTTATTTTCAGACACAGAACCAAAAAATAAAAATAAATAGTGAAATAGTGAAAAGACACCAGTTCTTGTATTAGTGACTCCAAAACACGGGGCATATCTATCTGAAGAACAATGAACACTCAGCATAGGCTAAGTCTCCCTATACATTTCTGGAAGCAGGGCGTGAGTTTCTTGGCTTTACCAATGGTGGAGGGAATATCTACGCTCAGTTTAGAACAATATGAATTCACTTTGGGGATAAAGGAAGGATCTAAATAAAGGACTACTGAATCTTTATGAAAAACACACTCCTTACACACTGACAGAGCCCTGAGCTCAGAGACATAATAGCAACCAAAAACAATACCTTCTAAGTAAGAAACTTCAAATGAGAGAACCTTCAACAAGGCCTGCAACACCACATGTACATTCTAAGAAGGAAAACACTGAACTATCCCTAGGCAAATAAAGGAAACTCCCTTCAGAAAACTTTGTACATGAGGATGGGAAGCAAGTGGTTTGCCCTGTTTCCCATTCATTATGGACACCAAAACTGATACATGCCTAAAGCATATTGGTACTGTGGTCCTTATTCAACCCCACCTGCAGATAAGCCAAGATGGAACCCACTGAGGAAGACTGAAGATCCTTACATCTGCACCATCTACAAAAAGCCCTCCAAGTGAATGCAAACAGCTGCTTGGTGGATGGTCTCCTAACTGACAGAATGGTCTGAATCACATAGTCATCATTCCCTTCAGCCACTACCCTTTCCCACTCAGCTTCCAAATGTGTAAGCAACCTGGGTCAGGATGCAGAAGACCTCTTTGATGTAGCAGGTTTGGCTAATTGGTAGAGCCCTACTCTTCTTCACCTCATGCTGACTATCTCAAAGAACCATGGCCACTGAGGCCATCAGGGCACTATAAAAACCACCTCTGTCTTCTCCATTCTTATTTTCCTCAATACCCTGGACAGCAGAGCAACTGGAGAAGAGGCAACACGCCTGGCCAAGTGATCGTCAGAGCATCAAAGGCTAATACCCCCTCCATGCAAAACCTTGATACAATTTGAGGAAGCTTAAAATTCTCTGGATATGTAAAAAGATCCACCCACAGTGCCAAACCTCTGGACCACTCTGTGAAAGACCAGGGAATTCAGAGCCCACTCTCCCTGGTCCACTCTCCCTACTCAACCAATCAGCCTGAGAATTCAACAGTCCCTTGAGATGCTCCCCTCTCAACAACGGAAGGTGAAACTCCCCCCACTGCAACACAAGCTTGGTAGATGAATGGAATGCTGTGGATGTAGTCATATCTTGATTTAAGTAAGGCCTTTCACAAGGTCCCCGCCATGGTATTCTTGTAAACAAGCTAATAAAATATGAACTAGACAATGTGACTGTTGGGTGGATTTGTAATTGGTTGACCAACAGAACCCTAAGGGTGCTCGCAATGGCTCCTATTCATCCTGGAGAGAAGTGACTAGGTTCTGTCCTGGGCTCAGTACTATTCAACATCTTTTTCAATGACTTGGATGATGGGATAGAGGGCATGTGTGACAAACAGCTATATAAACGAATGAGAGTAGTGTGGTTCAGGAGCCAATCCTCTGGAAGGAAGCAGAAAGGGGAGGGGCTTCTGGATGTTTGAAGTATGAATGACCAGGAGAATGACAGTTGAGATGGGAGTCGACAGTTGAGAGATATAATGTGTTAAGGAAGACTGAAAAAAGTTGTATGGTTTTGAGTGAAGCTGGAAAGTATCAACGTACAAGAATATGTAGAATATGTAGGAATAGAGCTAGTCAAAAATAAACACCAAAGTAGTTTTGCTATCTTGCTGAAACAATAAACCCATCTTTGTTTATTGTTTATATCATAGAATCATAGAATTGTAGAGTTGGAAGAGACCACAAGGGCCATCCAGTCCAACCCCCTGCCATGCAGGAATACACAATCAAAGCATCCCTGACAGATGGCCATCCAGCCTGTGTTTAAAGACCTCCAAGGAAGGAGACCCCACCACGCTACGAGGGAGTGCGTTCCACTGCTGAACAGCTCTTACTGTCAAAAAGTTCCTCCTAATGTTGGGGTGGGATCTCTGTTCCTGGAGCTTGCATCCATTGTTCTGTGTTCTAGTCTCTGGAGCAGCAGAAAACAAGTTTGCTCCATCCTCCATGTGACACCCCTTCAAATACTTAAACAGGCTATCATATTGCCCCTTAACCATCTCTTTTCTAGGCTAAACATACCCAGCTCCCTAAGTCTCTCCTCATAAGGCATGGTTTCCAGACCTTTCACCATTTTAGTTGCCCTTCTCTGGACATGCTCCAATTTGTCAATATCCTTTTTGAATTGTGGTGCCCAGAACTGGACAGTATTCTAGGTGAGGCCTGACCAAGGCAGAATAGAGTGGCACTATTACTTTCCTTGATCTAGACACTATACTTCTATTGATGCAGCCCAAAATCGCATTGGCCTTTTTAGCTGCTGCATCACACTGTTGACTCATGTTCAACTTGTGGTCTACTAGGACTCCTAGATCCCTTTCACACGTAGTCTCGTTCAGCCAGGTCTCCCCCATCCTATATCTATGCATTTTATTTTTTCGCCCTAAGTGCAGTACCTTACATTTCTCCGTATTGAATTTCATTTTGTTAGCTTTGGCCCAGCTCTCCAGTCTATCCAGGTCATTTTGAATGTTGATCCTGTCCTCTAGGGTATTAGCTACTCCTCCCAATTTGGTGTCATCTGCAAATTTGATAAGTATGCCCCTAATTCCATCATCCAAGTCATTGATAAAGATGCTGAATAGCACTGAGCCCAGGACAGAACCCTGTGCCACCCCACTGGTCACATCTTTCCAAGATGAAGAGGAGCCACTGCAGAGCATCCTTTGGGAAGTTCCTGCCGCAGAATCAAGGTAAGTGTGCAAACGTTTTTACCTTATTCTACAACAGGAATGGGAATGGAGGTGACGAGGCAGGAACAGGGCATTTGGACCCATCTGAAAAAGTCCTGAGAATGAGTCTTAGCATTTGTTTATGTTGGTCCTGGTGGACATGTTGTCTGTCTAGACCAACACGAGTGTCCTCGAATCTCCAACTACAGACTGAGGTGCACTAAATGTAGCACCCGTAACTCCAGCCAGCTGATACTATGTATCCTCTCCTGGGAGACCATAAGCCTTGTGCCAACTAACCATTGCAGTGCCCCCCCCGACACGACAGAGTGGCATCGGTGGTGTTCATTCACATCAAACAAATGTATAGAACATTACTCTGGGAAAACAACCCCCTCATCCAGAGACAACTCTCCTCTTCCTTATCAGAAGCAACGAGAGACACCGAGGCCAAAGAATCCAGCAAGTTTGCAGCAGAAGAAACTTGCCTGATCTTTCTTTTAGCCTTGTGAGGGGGAGAAACAATTGCAGAACAACCCCCCCCCCCTCATGATTCCATTCTCATGAGAGGACACAGAGGAATGACGCCTCCTTGACTGCCTTTTACACTTATGGCCTCTGTAGGGCCCTCACTCATCTAACTCTGGTCCTATGTCACTTTTTGCACCCAATATGCTCACTCAAACTATTTTGTGAGGCCTCTGAAGCCACTGCCCCCACCACCACTCCTGTGTGCCTGCTGCTTCTTTAGCAATTAAAAGATGCATCAGCATAACTCTGGAGGTAGGGCCTGTTGCTCTACACCAAGGGATGGGAAGGAAACAGGGGCGTCAAAGTCACTCACTAGTACACCCAAAGGCATATTCACAGGCACACATGTATGTTCAGCTCTGGCATGCAAAGTGTTGCCATGTGCCTCCACGGCATGAAACAACGCATGATCCGATTCCCTTGTGATGACAGATCAGTCCACCACCAGGCCTCATCCAGCAGACACTCTGCTTCCACTCATCCACCCCTAGACTCCTCATCTGAAGACAGTTTGGGGCTCCAACTTTTGCTCCATCCCTCAACAACCAGCCGTCCCTGGTAGGGTTTGAGAGGAAACAGAAGATTCCCTTCTCCGCTAAAATACCCTTTTTGAAGCACACAAAGTTCTCAAAGGTTGGAGCACAGCCAGTCCTCCATTGGCGAGAAGCAAGACAGAACTGGGGGTAGGGACTAGCTCTCACACTTAGGGTGGTAACGTTGCCTGACAGTTTTTTAAAGCCATGTTTTGAAAGTGCACGGGAGGAACAAGACCTAGCACAAGGAATGCCTCCCCACACTAAAGGAAAATAATTAGTTATGGTAAGATATTTTATTAAACTGTTTCTCTGCCTTCTGTTTCGTGCCAACAGCACTCCAACTCATTTGGGCTAAGTCTGTTTATTGGGAGCTACCTAGCCCACTTCAGAGACACATTGCCAGAATAATCTCCTTCATCTAAACATTATTCTCCCACCCTGAAGATTCAAGTAACATGAGATCGTAGGACATTTGGGGGAATCCCATTATTACGAATGCTATAGGACAGAACAGTTCTTTGCCATTCCAGTAGGAGCCAAACGGGGCAACAGTGCCAACCTGCTCTCACCTCAGACGGTCCAGAACAATAAAACTAGCCAAGAGAATCAAAACGATTAAGCAAATCAGTAGGGTTGCACTCCTGTGGTCTTTCCCCTTGTATAGATTGTCTATCAGAACAGCACAAATAATTTGTTCCTTAGTTTTTTTCTTATATGTATTTTAGATTGTTAAAATGTATGTGTTGAATAAAAATATTTTTTTAAAAAAATAACAATACAAGTAATTTCAACTCCAAACTGGGTTAGAAACCAGAATGAAAGAGGTCTAATATAATTGGGGGGGGGGGGGAGAAACCACTCACAGAATAAGTCCAGTGTTACCTAGTTGTACCTACCCCATTTCTTTACTTTCAATATAAATTTTGTCATGCTTCATTTTCCACTCCAAAGCTTCCTTTTGCTTTTCTTGCACCTGAAACCATAATATCCCAAAATACTAAATATTGATGTATCTTAGATTTAGGGTAGAATTAAAGAATCACCGCCAGAAAAGTCTTAGCAAGCCTTTCTTGAGGACAACTGTAGCAATTGATAAACAAGATCACTCTGTGTCTGGCCCTCTTTCAATTGTTCTTGGTTCTCCACTGTTTAAGACTAAAATTCTGAAGGCATTTTCTAGACTAGACTTCATTATTGCTCTTTGGACTAGTATCTGAGAGATTAATACTGTGTAATCCTCAAGATCGCAAGGCTGTAGTCTATATGGCCCCTTATGGCCACTGTTTTGCTATCAGGAAGAAAGCTAGTAGGAGTCTTTAAGGTACAAGGGAGGAAAGTTTTTCAGGCTATATGATAATCAAAGAATGGACTGATTTTGTCACATCAGTGCCTAATGCTCCGTTCAGATTTCTTATTAACGAGACGTCTGCTAAAAGCAGTGTTTAGAGCAGTGATGGGAAAAGGGAACAGCATCTGACCAATCATAAATTGTAAGCAGTAAGGACTTCAAAGGCTGGGTTCCAATAACAGCCTCCATCCCCTGAAGTTTTCTTTCAAATAAGTAATTTTTTATAATGGGGTGAGTGGACTGAAGAGATTCAAAACAGTATCAAATCAAGTGTTCCTTCCCAAATTCTTACCTCAGAAGTAAGCTTTTTAACAACACTATCCATCTCATGCTTAACCTTTTCTACAGCTGCATCCATGTCTTTCTGACTGTATTTCAACACTTCTATAATAGCCTCAGTGGACAGAGCACAAGGAAATAATGAAGTATTCTTCTTGACAGGGATGTCTTGCAGAGTTTTGGCCTGTGGCAAGAAATTTAATATGCATTCACATGCAATAGTATCCCATTTCTTTAACAGATACAGTACATGAGATATATCTACATAGTGATTTCAGATTAAGCTTATGACGCCCAAACTTTATTTGGATATTGGGTTTAGAATGAAACAGGTGCTTCCAGTCTTCTGTGCTGCACAAAAGACAAGTGAAGAAGCACTTGAGTCCAAGTCTCAATAGGGCTCAATTACCCTATTGGGAAATTATGATTTTCTATTGTTTTTAAACCACACCAATGTGTCTATTCTCATTTTTAAAACTAAAAAGAACTGAGATGTGCAGAAGATTACTAGAAATGTAATTAGCACTTACCGGATCTGGGAAAGTTCCAAGAAGATCAAGCCCCAATGGCTTTTCTTCATGTTCAGATGTTTTTACTTCATCAGATGCCATGACTATGGATGGTCTGTTTAAAAACCAGAAACGCCATGACTATGGATAGTGTGCTTAGAAACCAGAAACCATACTGGAGCAACTCTGTATAGGCTCTAAACTGAAGAACACAGCAAAATAGTACCTACTCATTTTGAAATACTGCAGTTCCTGTAGGTTTTGCTTCAGTAGCACCAGGGTCACTTCTCTTAGGGCTTTCACTCAGCAGAGGGTCAAACTTCAGGTAGAGAGATTGCTTTCTTAGAACAGACTCCTTGAACTAAGAAAAAGGAATTTGGAAATATATCAAAGTTCCTAGACTATCTTCCCTTAACATAGTGGCCCTGTTCACTTGCTGGCCACATCTGGAGCTATTTGGCCAAGGGACACACTTACGATATACAGATGATCTCCAACGGAAGCACACTTGTTTGAAAGGTGAGATGATTAATTAGAAGAGTCCTATGTCTTAATGGCAGTGCCAATATAGCAAGGTGTGGACAAGGATCTTAAAGAGTTAGTAGTTTGTTCCAAATGAAGCAAGCTTTAAAGATGTAGCACAGTTCTAAACACTTTCAGCTTTGCATAAGTTGAAAGAAACGCACTGTGGGGTGGAAAACATTCCGGTCCTTTTATTTTCTACAGAAAATCTTCCACTTCTAGAACACACTGTCTCATTAAAAAAATAAATGCTACATTTATTTCACAGTCTCAGCCTCAGAGGAAAGCACAGGCAGATCCCCTCCAGACAAACCTTGCCAAGAAAACCCTGTGATAGGTTCGGCATAGGGTTGCCATAAGTCAGAAATGACTTGGAGGCACAACACCACAACAACGTATTTCAGCTGGTCAACTGGAATGTTACTCAAAACTCCAATCAAATTTATAATTAACTTTTCAGGCCACTATCCCTAGGAAGTACTATTTTAGGCACACCAAAATTGGTATATCAATAGGCTCCAGTGCCTTGAGTATTTCCTTTAAATCTAAATTATGTAAGAGAAGCAGAAATATATGCTATTGGGCTGTTTTATTTTACAGTATTTAGAAATATTCCAATACAAATAATTTCTCAGATCAAAATTGAATCATATAACATATTTAAACATACCATGGATTTGATTTTTCCCTGCAATCAAGTACTCTGGCCTATTAGATAAGCTTTTCAAATATGTACACATCTCATCAAATTAATTTTTAACAAATTAAGCCAGATTTTTGTTTAGGTTAATAGATGGCTTTCTGATGCAAATATTTTTCAGAAACCCTTCATCAGGTAATACAGGAGGGGGATTTATTTATACGCTGTTTTTTAAAACTCATTAGTCATTTTTGCAGATAGCCTCACAGATGAATTTTGAAAGATCTAACTCTAAAGGTTAGTCAAACTGTTTTTTAAGTGTGCAATAGCAAACTGAAAACCTCTGATCGAATTATAAATACAAGTAGAAATCAGCCAAAAGGTGGGATTACTTGAAGATCAGCTGCTTCAGGATATATTAATGAACATTCCAAGCCAAAAAAGCAAAATATTCATAAAAGTATAACACTGAACTCAACAAAAATATCTAAGTGCTATATAAAAGACTGCTACTTTTACGAGCATGTGGCATATTAAAAAACAATAGGAAAAACACAAGAGAATATTGTAAAATCTTACATCTGAGTCACATATTGGTTACTTACTGAGGACATTCCAAACTGCTCCAGATAATCTACTTCTATGTCCATTCCTAGAACTAGAAGATGAGAATACGTAATGAGAGAACAAATTATTTCTAGAGCAAACTAGCATTAAAGTGTCTATCAAAAGTAATGAGTTTGCCATTTCTAGACATGGCAAACTCGCAGTGTACAGAAACATCTTCCTGCGATGTTTGTAACTTATGAGTAAAGTAAAAAGCAGCCTTCATTTCTTTCCATCTTTTCCTTAAACTGATTTAACTGGCAAGGAAATATTGTCAAAACGTCAGATGTGAAGCAGTTTTGAAGCACTGCTCTTATCCCACTTCTGGGTTGAAGAGAGGCCTGTGGTGTGTCGCTCCAGCACAAATGCAGGTTGGGATGACTGACAGCTTTAGGGACTCCAGGTCAGCAAAGGTTCCCTCCTTAAAAAAGTGGGGGAGGGGGCTGAGAATTCCTCATGAGTTGTTCTAGGATCTGTTTCCTGCTTTAGATCACCACAATAGAGCGGTGAACTGAAGTGGGTGGAATGGTGGGAACTGAGAGGGTCATCATGTCACATCACATCCATTGGCTGTTCAACTTTCTTAATCTCCAGAACTGAAAATATAGACTACAATTAAGAAAACTTTCCGATCTGAAGGGAACATTTAACTTGCCATGAGTGATTAAATTTCTTCAGGCAAATGGTATTTACTTTACTATGAAATTATACTTAATAAGGGAAGGAGATACACAGCCTGAACAATTGGTGATTAAAGACTTAAATTGTACAGCAAAAATTAAGAGAGTAATTAAAAAAATTAAGTTGTTTAACTTACAGAGATAAGACCAAGTTCGGAGAACGTAAATTAAAAAAAAATAGTTCCGGAGTATAGAGTAAAGAGAAATAAGCTGGAGGGACACAAAGATTAATGGAAAAGATTGACATCTAGTGGCTAAATGAATAAATGTAGTCGGTTTTTTTTAACTTTTGCTGCTTGCTCTTTTGGTTTGACACCTGTCAAATAAGTTCAGACAAGACGAAGATGCATTAGAATACACAGCCTGGAGCTAGGAGACCAATCTATAGAGCAAGCTGATAAACCAATGGATGCAAGTCAACAGGTTTTGGATTAAATTAGGCAATTAAAGAGTCAGATGTCCCAGATGGAAGTGCAATTGAAAAAAGACAAGATAGAAATTAAGACAGAGCTTAAGGACATAAAACAATCATTGACCCAGATGACTGTGGAAATGAAAAAGATGAATGTGAAGGTTCAAAAATTGGAGAAGACACAGTCATTGGAAGAAGTTATTGATAAACTTATGCAGAGACAGATAGCAAGGTTTGGGTGCTGTGGTGCTGCTGGAGCTAAAAGAGAGAGATGGCTTTGTTTAGAGGGATTGGAGAAGAAGAAAACGAAGACTAATCTCATCTCTTTTTTTGATAGCGCTACAAACTTGTTAAATGAAGGGAATGCAGGGGATGTAGTGTATCTTGATTTCAGTAAGGCTTTTGACAAGGTCCCCCATAATATTCTTGCAAAAATGTTAGTGACCTGTGGGCTAGACAATGCAACTGTTAGGTGGATTTGTAATTGGTTGACTGACCGAACCCAAAGGGTAGTCACCAATGGCTCCTCTTCGTCCCAGAGAGAAGTGACAGTGGGGTGCCACAGGGTTCTGTCTTGGGCCCAGTGCTATTCAACATCTTTATCAATGACTTGCATAAGGGAATAGAAGGTAGGCTTATCAAGTTTGCAGATGACACCAAATTAGGAGGGGTAGCTAATACCCCAGAGGACAGGATCAGAATCCAAAATGATCTGAACAGATTAGAAAGATGGGCCAATATTAACAAAATGAATTTCAACAGGGAGAAATGTAGGATACTACACTTGGGCAGTAAAAATGAAATGCAGAGATATAGGATGGGTGACACCTGACTTGAGGGCAGTACATGCAAAAAGGATCTAGAAGCCTTAGTGGACCACAAGCTGAACATGAGTTAACAGTGTGATGCAGCAGCTAAAAAACCCAATGCGATTCTAGGCTGCATTAATAGGAGTATAGTGTCTAGATCAAGGGAAATAATAGTGCCACTCTATTCTGCTTTGGTCAGACCTCACCTGGAATACTGTGTCCAGTTCTGGGCACCACAATTCAGGAAGAATATTGAGAAGCTGGAACGTGTCCAGAGGAGGGCCACCAGGATGGTGGAAGGTCTGGAAGCCATGCCTTATGAGGAGCGGCTTAGGGAGCTGGGTATGTTTAGCCTGGAGAAGGCTGAGAGGTGACATGATAGCCATGTTTAAGTATTTGAAGTGATGTCATGCTGAGGATGGAGCAAGCTTGTTTTCTGCTGCTCTAGAGACTAGGACATGGAGCAATTGATTCAAACTACAGGAAAAGAGATTCCATCTAAACATTAGGAAGAACTTTCTGACAACTAGAGCTGTTCGGAAGTGGAATACACTGCCTCATAGTGTGGTGGAGTCTCCTTTGGAGGTTTTTAAACAGGTTGGATGGCCATCTGTCAAAAATGATTTGATTGTGCATTCTTGCATGGCAGGGGGTTGGAGTGGATGGCCCTTGTGGTCTCTTCCAACTCTATGATTCTATGATTCTATGCAGATGTTGTTGAAAGGATGTTGGAAGCTCTGTTGGAGAGAGAGAAAGAAGGTCTGAAAGTGGAATTGGATAAAGTGTACAGAATCAATTCACGAGTTGCAAGAGAAAGAAATTTGTCTAGAGACATAGTTTATTTTGTCAAATGTCAAATAAGGGGTCAAATGCTTCAGCAATATTATTTCAATAAGCTGAAGGTGGGTGAAAAGCTCGTAACAGTTTTGAAAGATATACCCATATGAATTTTAAGAAGGAAAAAGGTCTACAACTTCTTGACTGGTAAGTTGAAACATCAAGGAATTACATTCAGGTTGGAGAAACTGGAAGGTATCTCTTAGGTTCAAACAGAGAAGATTTATTATGAATACGGTATATGACTAAAGAATTCCTAAGAAAAGTACAAAGAGATTTGGATGAGGGAGGAGTAGCAGGAAAAGAAGAGGATGTTGAGGAGACTTCAGATCAGGATGAAGAGGAGGAAAAAACTGATGATGAAGAGAAGGAATGATTAGAATCTGTGGCTGAGGGAGCTGAAAGTGACCCAGACAGTATGGAACTAGACAACACAAAAGCTTGATGATGGATCTGAAATGTGTCTCTTCCAATGTAAGAGAGACAAACTCTCCCCAGAAGAGAAATAAGGTATGTCATTATTTGGACAAATTTAAATATGACTTGATTTGCCTATAACAGACACATGTAAGGAATAAAGACGCTGAATTTTTGATATATCCAAAATTGGGAAGAGAATTTGTTTTGTCGATGGAGAAGAAAAAAAGGGGTAGTAATATATATTAGCCCACAATTAGGCCCAGAGAAGATATTTGAAGAAGATAATGGGAGATTTATAGGGATACAGATACAATTAAATGGTTTAAAAATCTTTGTGGTGGGCCTTTATACTCCTACAGAAAGTAAGTCTGTTTTTTTATCAAAATCTGATGGAGAAAGTTCTAGATTATTCATATGAAAATTGGCTTTTGGGGGAGATTTGGATAGTTATTTCCCCACAAATAGCTAGAACATCAGGTAAACATATTGATCAAGGCAAACTTCTAAAATCCTTTTTTGATTTGATGGATAATCTTGAATTACAACATGTGTGGATGTTTAAACATGGAGATGCTAAGGAATACACCTTTTTTTCAGAAAGACACCTATCTTTTTCTAGAATGGATATGTTTTTGATCTCGAAATCATTCAATAGGAGAATTATAAGAATGGAAGTGTTCTAAAAAACTTTTTCTGATCATAATCCAGTGAGTATGATACTGAAAAATAGAAGAGTTTTTTTAAAAACTGGAGATTGAATGTTTTGATTGGAGAAAAATCAATGAGTAGTTTTAAGAAGGATTGGGGGCTATTAATGGATTATATAAAAGAATATCGGGGGAAGTTATCAGTAGTGGGTTTGGAAGTTATGTAGGCTGATATAGGATGTAGAGGAAGTGAGATACTAGAATATATATTCCCATCAGTAGAACATTTGGAAGTCATTGTTTTCCCCCTTTCTTTTTTTCATTGTTGTAAGTTTGTTTGTTTTAATTAGAACAACAGGTGATAGCTAAAACACTTCTAGGCAGCATGTAATAAACAGGTCTATATTATACTTTAGTTAAAATCTGTCAGAGTTCACAGTACAGCAAGAAGTGTAGCCAGGGCTAAAGATGGGCAGTGGTACAGATACAACTCTCAACATTGCTTAGTGAGCAACAATAAAAAAGAGATTTGCCTATAGGCGTTCTTCTTCCTCAAGCATGTGTAAGGCTCTTTCCATCAGCTTCGTCATTGGGAGACAAAGTCAACAGAATCAGTAACATGTAACAGAGCCAATGAAGGGGACATCGTCTTGTGAGAAGCCAGAGGCCTGAACTGATAAGCTTGGAAGTCTGAATTTGGCTTATTGATTGGAGTTTCTTCACCCTAGATCCAAACACTAGACTAGGCCTCATGCAAAGTGTTTTATAAGCATCTGCCTTTAAACATAACAGCAACCTCATGAGGAACAGGGTTTATCTTCAACTATCTTCCCATTAATAGGGGGGGGGGAACCCTTGCACAAAGATCTACAAAGCTATCTCCATCTTTTTACTAGTGAAGCACTGGGCATCTTTAGTAGTCTTAAGAGATGGATCTTCAGTGACATTTTCCTTCAGCTCTATATTATGACCCCATACTTCCTGTTTGAGGGACACCAAACCAAAATACTGATATGCAGGTATGTCTTAAAACCGTATGAAAATCTTCACATTGGAATAGTCTAATTTGTTTTTAGATCCAACTACACTTACCGTCCACGGGTGGTCTGAACTCTTCATTTTCTATATCCACATGGCTGCTTTTATTCACTACTGTTTCTGTCTGACATGGAGGTTTGAGTGCTAGGTCATCTACAACCTCATGTAAAGAAGAATTACGTTGAAATAAAACCTCAGCCGATGCAATACCCTGGTTCACCTAAGCAAATAAAAATTTGGGGGGAAATTCAGTAACGAGATAACTGTTAATCACACATGTGGCTTAACTTGCTCCTCTTCACTCTTCCTATAAGTAGTTTTGCATGAATGCAATGGCCCCCATTATACACCTTAAAAGAAAAAGACTGAAAACATGTGAACTTTAATAACAACAGTATTATCTCAATAACCTTGTTCTGCAAGATAATTTTTTGCTTAGATTACTAAGGTTACTATTTTATGGGGGGAAAGGGAACATTGGTACTTACCATGAAGGTCCCTTTTCTGCAGTGGGAGAGCTAGACCTTACCCCCAGAAATGGAATAACAAGCTCCGGACATAAACAAAAAATGCCAATGGCAACTCAAGCAACACTGACACCCACCAACAAAGGGCAGGAAGGATTTCCTCCCCACTGTTGCAGAAAAGGAACCATCAAGGAAAGTACCAATGTTCTGTTTTCCTGATGTGTGGGGATGTAATCCTTATGCTGGGAACTACATAAGAAGTCAACACCTTGGGTGGATAAACTTTTGATAACTACAACTACAAAGACACAACCTGTTGCAAGACACAGCTGCCGAAGGATGCATCTGCAGAAGCAAACCTGTCAATTTAATAATGCCTGATGAAAGAAGAGGGAGAAGTCCAACTAGCTGCCATATGTGTGAAATGTGCCTAAATCCCCTCAGGAACCAGCAAGGAGCTGTGAACATAAGTTAACTCAATGCACAGTCTAAACCAGCAAGATAAAGTTGAGGAAGAAACCCACTGTCCTTCAGTAGCTTCCTGAAAGGAAACAATAAGGTAATCTGACTTGCAGAAATCCTTAGTTCTTTCTAAATAGAATTTAAGAGCCCTTTGGATATCCAATCTGTGCCACACCTTTTCCTGCGGTGACCTAGGATCCAGGCAAAAGGAAGGTAAAACAATCTACTGAGCACGGTGAAAAGTTGTTCACCTTAGGGATAAATAGAATCATAGAATCATAGAACTGCAGAGTTGGAAGAGACCACGAGGGCCATCCAGTCCAACCCCCCTGCCACGCAGGAAATCTTGATCAAAGCATCCCCGACAGATGGCCATCCAGCCTCTGTTAAAAGACTTCCAAGGAAGGAGACCCCACCACGCTCCGAGGGAGTGTGTTCCACTGCCGAACAGCTCTTACTGTCAAAAAGTTCCTCCTCATGTTGAGGTGGAATCTCTGTTCCTGGAGCTTGCACCCATTGCTCCGTGTTCCAGTCTCTGGAGCAGCAGAAAACAAGCTTGCTCCATCCTCAGTGTGACATCCCTTCAAATACTTAAACATGAAGGGTCTAAGTTGAGAACAACATAATCTTTATGAAAAACACACAGCAGCTTCTGCACAGGCAGAGCTCTCAGCTCTGATACCCTGAAATCTGAAGTTAACAGCCACCAGAAATAATACTTTCAAGGTCAGGAACGTCAACTCCATCAACTCCAAAAGTTCAAAAGGGTTGATTTCTCCATCAAGAAAAGGCCTTGAGGTGGATTCGCATCTACTCTGACAAAAGGCCCTCCAGGTAGATTCATACACACTTTTAGTGGAAATCTCCAAACTGAAAAGATAGTCTGAATAATATTGTCCTCATAACCTTCAGCCACTAACCTTTCCCACTCAACCTTCAGGTGTGTAACTATAACCAACCTGGATTAGGATATAACAGATCTTATTGATGTACCAGGTCTGGCCATCTTGGCATTGCCCAGTCTTCCAGAACCTACATGATGACTATCTATGAAAACCATGGCCAACGAAGTCCAGAATTCCCTCCTCTCTCTCCATTCTTATTTTTTTCTACACCATGGACAACAGAGAAACTAGATGAAAGATTTAACACAACAACCTTAGCCAAATGATCGTCAGAGCATTGAAGACTAATGCCCTCCTCATCTAAAACCTTGATGCGAATCAAAGGAGTTTGTGATTCTCCAGTAATGCAAAAAGATCCACCAATGGGGTGCCAAACTTTTGGACCACTCTGTGAAATATCAGGCAATTCAACTCCAACTGTTCCTGATCCAGACTCTGCTCAACCAATTGGCCTGAGCATTCAACTGTCCCTGGAGCTACTCCCTCCGCAACAAGAACAGGTGACCCTTCCCCTACAAGGAACAGATACCAAGTCCTCCCCTTGCCTGTTTATGTGAGCTTTTGTGAACATGTTCTCTCTGGAGGAACACATTTGCCCTCAACTTCCACCTTCAGACTGAGGAGCAGCAGATGCACCACCTGTCATTCCAACCAGTTGATACCATGTATCCTTTTCACTGGGTGACTACAGGCCTTGTTCCATATACCATTGCCCCCCCCCTCAGGTTAGCACTGGTGGTGAACACCTCTCCTCAGTTCCTGGATGGAGAGTCCCAACTGGAGGACCTCAGATAGCCACAAACCCAGGGACAACCTTACTGTTGGGGGAACCTGAAACCTCAGTGACCACATCTTGGTAATTTCCTCCAGAAAGGAGAGGAGAAACCACTACAGCTCCCTTAGGTGGAACCTGGCCAAAGGAACCAAATCTATACACACTACCATCAATCCCAATAGCTTGGTTAGCACCATCACCTCCAATGAAGGCTGGGCCAACACAATGCCCACAAGAGACCTTAACTTCTCCCTGTGTTGGACCATGTCTATAATGGCACCTGGGTGCTGGATCCCGTCAGTTCCAGCTGACTCTTTTCTCTGTTGATAACAAACCCATGAAACTCTATAGACACTCAATGGTGAGTGATCTGCATATTTTTCCTGATCTTCACCAGTGGTAATGAATGGACCACTAGATAGCCCAGATATGGGTGGTCATGCAACCCACACACCTCCAGAGCCCAGTACATTTGTGAACACCTAAGAGGAAGCTGACAGCCCAAATGGTAGGACATTGTATTGGTAATGCTCCTCCAGGGAAGTGAACCTAAGATACTTCCTGTGTGCCTCCTGGAGCTTGAGAGATGCCAAAAATGCCTCCTCCTGAACCCCCTCCAAGAACATTCTAAGAGTCTCCATGTGGAGACTTTACTTCTTTACAAAGCAATTGACCCTGTGAAGGGTCTGTATGGCCCTTCAGTCCCTTGCTTTGACTATGTATTCCTGTAGGACATGGGGGTTGGACTAGATGCCCCTTGTGGACTCTTCCAACCCTATGATTCTATTATTCTTTTTGACCTAGAAGAGTAGGATCCCCAAAATCTCTGATGCTTGGACACCAACTTTATAGACTGTATTTGAAGTAGGTGGTCTACAGCTTTCAGCATCCTGGTGTTTTTCCAGGGACCTGGACATCTGGGATCTAGCAAAAAAAATTCTGGAGGTTTCTGAATGAAATCTACCAGGCAGCCATCCCTCTTAGCCTGCATACCCAAACACTGAGAGACATCCACTCCCAGCAATGGCCAAAATGTTGAAGATGTGCTCCCACTGGGAGCCACTCCAAGTCAAAGGGCTGGTTTGATTTCCTACCCTGTTTGCTGGTGGAAGAGGCTTCATCCTTGTTGAATCCTGAGGATTGCTGTTGTCTAACTTGGGGCTTGGAAGAAGACCAATTTGATCTGAAAGCTCTGAAGCCTTGTTGTCTGAATTGAGACCAGAAGGGACAAAAGAACTGAGATGGAAACTGAAATGTTTTCTTGTCATTTTTTATTCCAGGATGACAACACTTTCTTTTGATCCTTGGTCTCCACCAAAACCTCCTCCAAGACTTCACCAAACAGGTTAGCATCCTTAAAGGGACACATAGCCAAATTTGCCTAAGACTTGGTATCAGCATTCCAATTCTTTAGCCAAACTTGACACCTGGCTGCAATCTCAGCCACCATAGCCCTAGAAACAAATTGTACAGAATCTAAATTTGGCCAATTTATTAACTCCTTATCTGAGCTGCATCTCCTCCTTAGGGATTTAATGCAAAAAATCCTTAGCCCACCTGACAGCGGCCCTAGCAAACAAGGTAGTACCCAAAGCAGCTCAAAGGGCCAGAGCACTCATGCACTCTAAGCAAAAAAAGGCCTCCATTTTTTATCCTCTGGATTTGGGGGCTGACATCCCCATCCCTGGGGAACATACTTCCTGAAATAACCCACCATATGGCCATCAATGAGGGGGAGCATCAACATCCCCATAAACTCCAGAGAAAGAGAATACAGTGGGCTCTCTGTATCCACTGGGGTTTGGTTCCAGCCCTCATGGATATCAAAATCTATGGATGCTAAAGATATAGTAAAATGGCATCCCTTATATAAAATGGAAAACAGCAAGGTTTGCCTTTTGGAATTCCCCCCCCTGAATGAGCCTTTCTGCCTTGCACAGCTCTTTCTCCCTTGTCTAGTAGAATGAATAATGAAAAAGAACAAATATATGCAAAGCTTATCAAACACATATAAATGATAGAATAAATTTTGAGTCTAAATGTAAATTTTCATAGCTTACTCCCCCCTCCCAAAACATGCTGAGCCCTAAATATAGGAATAAGAATGTACAAAGAAACCATACAATACCAATTCACTTGAAGGTTCAGTTTGATTTTCTGCTTTAGGAACAGTTTGCTCTTCAGTTAGAATCTGCTCATCAATCTTTTTCCTATAGGAATAAGAAGGCTGATGTTATATGCACCTCTTCTATGGACATTTGGTTGACTGTACTTTCCAAATAGTTTTTGCACATCCAGGTTTCCTTTTGTCCTTTACATGCAGAAATTTAGACTATAAGTTTCTGAGCATAAACTTGTATTTTTTTTAGTTCTTCATTTATTTTAAGTACTATACAAATATTAGCCACTATATTTAAAACCCTTCTTTCCATTAAAAAAAACCCTAGGTAAAATTCATGAATTCAGCAGCTAATAGGTAGTCAACATTCCAGATACATTCCAGAAAAGAATACTGAGCAACTTGAAATGATTTATTTATTTGTAGAGTTGTACTGTATGCCATTTCCTTCTGCCCATGTAGTCTCCTGTTATTCATTCCACATCTTGGATTTAGCCCAGAAACTAACAGGCTATCTTTCATGAATTTGTACTACATTTCTGAAGCCCAAGACTGCTCTAGATGCACTTGCAGAATACTTACTGTTTGCCAGGTGTTATTTCTACCGTCTTGAATTCATCAGGGCAATCATCCTGCTCTGTTTGGAGAAAGTCTGCTTTGAACAGTACACTGCCCACTTGGATATCACTCTTCTCAAAGCTGGACACAAGACTGTCAGGCAAATTCTGTAGTTTAGGACCACCTCCAAATGGGGTGAAGTTAGGATCAAACTTATCATAATCCAAGTTACAAGATGCTTTGGGAACAGAATTCTCTTCTGTTTCAGTGCTGGTTTGCCCTTTGCCCTTTTCTTTTATTTCACAATAGCTAAGATTCCCAAAGCTACAGGATTTTAGCACATGTTGTGAGGGAGGATTTTGTATATGTGCTATTGACAACAGCTCAGTTTTGCAAAGACTGTTAGAAACTTGTTTTATGGCTTGATTAGAGCTTAAAATTTCCTTTGAGGAATCAACATCTTGCAATGAAACCAAGTGGAAAGAACATACTGGCTCATAACCTGTTTCCTCAGACAGATTATTTTCAGTAGCAGTTTGCAGGCAAATTGCATCAAGTAAAGGAGAATTTCTATCCCTTGCTTCTTTTCTTGGGAAAGGCTGCAAAGGAGACACTGTTTGACTTTTAGGAGAATTCAGAAGGCCACTGGTGCTCTTGAATGGATCAACATCATTTACCACAGACAAGTCAGGAATGTGTACTCTTCTGCTTTTTTCTAGCATGACATCATTTGGAGGATCAAAGCTGATCTTCCCTTCTGTCTCTACCTCCTCTTTTGCTGAATCAGTATCTGGTATTACTATCGATTGACTCCTGTGGAAAGATAGAGTAATGACAAATTAGTTACTTCAGCCTTCTGAGGATAATTAAAGTAAAAAAGGGACACATCTGGCTCTTAGATTAATTATTCTCCCAGAGTGGGCTGCTGCTTATTAATAAATTCAGGACATTCACGTTGAGTTCAGATATTATGTTGGTAAGTCCCTGAAAGTCTCCTTTAAGAGCGTGCTATGTTCTCTCAGTATATGTAGACTTTAGTTCTAGGCACACCTGCTTTGAAGTAATCCAAGCTGAACTCAGTGAGACTTACTTCCAAGTAAATGTACACTGGACCAGCCTACATTGCTCAGTTTATCTACTTAGCGCATTTGTTTACTTCTCAATTAGCAATGCCCTCTGGATATTTAACCACAGAAATTAAAAACAATCTGCAAGAGCCATAAAAATTAAAACAATTATAAAGAATAACGCTCATACTAGAACACCTGGGAAAATAAAATTGACTTAAACTGCCATCAAAAAATTCCAGTGTAGTCATCAGATATCACAAACCACCAAAGCCATGTTCATAAATCCAAGAGTACTGATGCTTCCGCATGCCTGTTAAGTTGCCCAGAGTGAAGTCCATCATCTTGTAGTTGAATCTGGAAAAGGAGTATCAACTACAAGTAGGCTAGAAAATTTAGCCCTTCCCACTGAAGATAAAAGTGGCTGTGATATTAACACAATGACCACCATTTGTCTCCAAAGTGGCTAAACACAATGTGGATGACTACAGCTTTCTCAGATAAATGAAGCTGTCCTTTCTTGACCTTACATTATCATGACAGTCATTTTCAGTGGAAAGAATGTTCTAGCAACTGTCACTGCTGCTGCTCATAGTAAGAGAGCCCAATGCTTTCTGGGAAATCACTGGCTATCTTACAACATATTTTGGCTTTAACTGCATAAAATCAGACTGTTTTACTCACACAGCACTGACACTGGTCGCAGATAAGACAAGATCCTCTGGAATTTCTATGTCGTCATCTACTAAAAAAGAAGTTTCAGGTTTCTTCTTTATATTTGGACTCAGGATTTTGCGAGTCTGAGGATCTCGGATAGGAGTCTGAAAAGTTACCTTAGGAGAGAAAATTTCTCACAACTCTGCAGAGCCAAAACATACATACATATACCCAGTACATACGTAGACATTTATTTGGGTGCTTATGCCCTGCTTTCCTACAACTCAAAAAGGAGGCACCTGAAACACTCTACAAAAAAAGCAAACAAACATAAATAACATGCTAATAATCCATTAAAAATACAAAAGCAGGAAGGGAGCCAAAATTAAAACATAGACTACTAAATGGCAGATGTAAGGAAAAGAGACACATCATAGTATCTTGTCAGAACATTAAAAAAGTAGGAGTTAGTCAACCTCCAAGGGCAAGCAATTCTACATTTTGGCTGCCACAACAGCAGAAGCCTCCTTTTATATCCCCACCACTGCAAAGGAATGTCACTATCAAGAGAGCTCAGCACTGATAGCAGGTAGAAACTATTGAAAGGGGACAGTGAATGGCAAGTCACATGACAGGACAAATGCAACCAGTTATCAATACTCAGATTATAGCAATAGTCAGATTATTCCTAAAAATCAAATGCTTAGGCCTCATGGTCCTGCCTGACAGTTTGGTGCTTTTCACAGTTCCAGTTTACAGCACCAATGTAGCTGTTGAAATGTTGTAAAATATTTACAGATACAGAAGTCTGCTGGTCTAGAACCATTACTGTGGAAATCCCCTGCGCCAGAAGAGAGTGATACTAAATGCTAACATACCTTTGTAGGCTTTACTATCCCCTTTGGTGGCACATTTTCCTTCTGTGATGGGCGAAGAATGGAAGGCCTGCCTGTGGTCTCTGGAGATGTGAAGAGCATGGCACAGCTTTCAGCAGTTATGTCATCACTAATATTTTCTCCCTTCAAGGTTTGCAGACTCATTCTATAAATGGGAAAAAAGGGTGTAAAACAAGCCTATCTAGAACAGTGTTACTTTGAGGGGCAGGGTATGACACTGCCACCAACTATTTATGTGACAACTCATAACAACGTGGTCAAGAGCAATCTCCAAAACGCCAGCCCTCTTTGCCTGAGGGTTCGGCCAGGCCACCTTCACCCTCTGTTACTACCACCTCAACTTCTATGGTCCCTTAGTTCTTTCTGCCTGAACCAGGGATGTACCTTTTATCCCAAATGTGTGGACTGTGTGATGTTTCTATGGTAGCATGCCTTTTACTATCTATAGGTTGAATGAATGGCCAAGAGTCTGTAGCTGATCAAACAACATAGCGTAACTTTATTGAAGCGAATAAGATGTATCGTAACTTTGAAATCTTGTGCTTATAATGGTTTACTGTCTGAGTAAACTGTCACTTTTCAGTAGCCACTCTTAATAATAACCCAATTTAAAAGGCCTAGCACAGATTGCTCTTGGATCTTTATCACTTAGACTCATTCACTCTTTGTCCAATCAACCTTCTCATTCAGACTTCCAACCCCTTGCACCCAATCTTATTAAATTCAAACCTCAAACATACAGCACACACACACGGAGCCTTCTGCTCCAGTCCACACCCCTTCCCAGAATCAACTGAACTGACCCACTAACTGTCAAACCTGGCTTCAAATACACAGAAACCCCTCTCATTACATTATCTCGTTCTGGGACTGGTTCCTTTCATACTCTCATTCCATTCACTCACCTTTCTGTCCGTCACAAGGGGGTTGCAAGGAGCCTCCAAGCATTTGTGACTCCTTCAGCTACCATGGGTGGGGATAAGAAAAGTTGTAGTCCATTCTGAGGGTTACCCCGGCTTTTAAAGCAATTGGATACTTGTAACAGACTTTACAAAGTTTTAACCCAACTCCTTTCCTATGAATAGACTGTCACTATTTTTCTAGGACACAAGGTTGTTGTACAGAGGAGGAGAGCCTCTAGTCCATAATTCACTAGCTCAGTGGCTCTTAACCTTTTCTTTACCAGGGACTCCCTTTAAATATCTTTTGTTGCCACAGATCCCCCAAGACTTCACTGGAGGCACTGGAGGGGGAGGGAAGACTTTTCTCTTGCTTCTTCCTATAAGTTTCTGGCTTGAGCGGATTGAATTGTAATGTACAGGCCAAGCCAGCCAGCCTCTGCTTTAGTCTTGTCATGTGGCCACTCTACTGCACCCATTGTGAGGACACTGGGGGTCCCTGGACCACAAGTTAAGAATCACTGCACTAGCTCCTTTTAAGAGTCTCCCCTCAAAGCCCCATACCTTTATGCAGGGTGGAGTCTCTCTCTCTCTCTTTCTCTCTCTCTGATTGCAGACAGCAGGGGCTCATCCTGCTTTCAGGAGCTGACTGAATCCCAGTCTGGGATTTGGGCTGCTCCTGGGAGCACTACAGAGGGGGAGTGCTATATCTGCCAGTTCTCTTCCAGAGATGGCAGCTGAGAATAGCTCTCCCCAGCCATCCCCCAGGAAAAAAACAAAACTGATCTCAGCTCATGCTGAGTCTTTCCACTTCTCAAGCTGTCTAGTCACCCAGGGAAGATGATGGGGGGATGAAGCCTGATTCCCAAAGGAAAGTACAAGGTGGAGAAGTTTAGGAAGATTTATGATGGTTGTACCACAAAGAAGGCTTGGGATGAAAAAAAATCTTGTCTCCCCTTTCCTAATATAGAAGCCCTCCCATCAGAAAAAGGAATACTTGGATTCTATGACAGTAACAAGAAAAAGTAGCTTTTCCAAAACAAACTCCAAATAATCAGTGGTGTGGCTCTAAGACAGGTTGGGCAGCTGAAAATTCAAACTGGAAGTGAATTTAAATCACTTTTAGTTGTTTGCCTTCTTTTTAGCTACACTCTCAATTTAAATTTCCTCATTAAAAGAATGTGGGGAGGGGTCAGAGGGGGTTGTTCTGAAGCACAACAGCCAGCATTTGGGGGCATTATAAAATTAGGGGGTCTGAAAAAGAGAAATGGGGTCCACAAAGAAGGGTTACAGACTACATACACACAGCCTGTTAACTACACTTTCTCCACTCCTCCTCCAATAGCATAGAACATCTGTGGCTGTGAGAGGGAAATTTGGAAAGACAAAACAAAATGGTTTATCAGGAATATTGCAGGGTTGCAACACACAGTTAGCACATCATGTTTGGTTTCAACTCAGTTTTTTTTTTTTACATGCCCACACTTAATCCAAACACCAAACGATAGTACTGTGATTCAACATTTCTGCAAACTGCCTTGCATGACAGCAAAAGCTTTCTGAACCTTTTAGAGACATGAAAGGTTCTTCCAAAATGTGTCTGGAAACTGTTTTTATTGTCGTTTCACCACCACCCAACTTTTCTTATGATTTTCACTTTGCTGGTCAGCATAGCTTTATGAGGTTCCCCCCACCACCACCAAACATGCTGGGAGTAGGTGATGAAACAGGCTTATCTCCTTTCCCCTTTTCTCTCTGAAGATTATCATGCTACACTGCTATCTTCTATATATAATTCTCTTGGGTATGTTGCCATTCCCATTGTGCTGACTGGCCACTTAGGAAACTTACCCAACTAATCGTAGCGCTCCGTTGGCCGGCCAGTCAGCAGCACGAGGGTGTTTCTCAGCACCACCTCCTTGGCCTACAGTCACATCTTTGCCCATTGAGCTGCAGTAACTAAATACTCAGCCAGCTCCCCTTGCTGTCTTAATATGCATACATGGGGGGGAAATTGTTGCTTTCATCCTCCACCCTCTTCTTTCTTCTTTTTACTCCTATCCTACCTTGCAGGGTAGGTTCCCCCTCTTCCTCTGCTCTTCACCCCTTCTGCACCCAAAAACATGAGCCCTTTCCCCCCTCCGTCTGTCAGGGTAATAGTGCTTTAAGTGCAAAAGGAAAAATGTTAGCGCAACAGACCACAGACTAGCACAGCTGAAGAGGGTTTGTTCACAGCTGTAGCTAAGCAGAGGCATATCTAGCAAACACTCCTATTTAGCCAAAGCACAGGATACATCGTGTGTGGGTTGGTGTTGTGGAGAAAGAGGAGTGTTGCTATTGAGTTTGTTAATGAGGTTTGCTGTGTATATACTGTATTTGTTTATATTCAAACTGAAGATAAAGACTTCCAGATATTTTTGGATGAACCTTGCTGTCTGTAAGTCTTTTTGTGTGTGAAAGTGGGTCAGAGCTATGGAACAGCTGCTAGCTGAAGCCTTTGTTTTTGTGCCCTTTCTGCTGCACAGTTCTGCTGTTTTGGCAACTCCTGGATTAGTTTTTCCCCAGGCTGTGCCAGGTGCCTCTCAGTGAGCCTATACTGAGTAGACACCTTTTGCCCCAGTAATTTACAGGCTGCAACAAACAAACAAACAAACAAACAAGCCTGCAAAGAGATGGGAGGCCACCCTGGAGTTCCAGGCCCTCTTTTTCTTCCTCGGGGGGGGGGGGGTCCTTTGGCCACCTCTGGCTCTGCTTCCTGTGAGGAAAAAGGCTTTTTTTTTTTTGGCAAATGCTGCACCAGATGGGCTGCTGCCTGCTTTAAAAAAACCCTCTGGTTAGTGGGAGGAGCCAAAGCTGGCAAGGGAGGGGGGATAGAATGGAGTCAAGTGGACTCTCGGAAATCCAGCATGTTGCCCTCGAAGGGCAGCTGGTGTTGAGCAGAAAACTGAGGCTCCACAGTCTGTGGGCAGGGCAAGGGTGAGCCCAAAGACTCACAAAAAAGTTAGAGGTGACTATTCTGCCCCTTGCTGGAGAGACTCCTTCACTCCCTTTTCTATTCATTTCTATTTTAAAAAGTGGTAGACAAGGGTTCCTGGACTCCCTCTTCTTTAAACAAGGCAGAGCTTTTGCATGCTACTTTCACCAAGTATCTAGGCCAGTGGTTCTTAACTTGGGATCCGGGGACCCCCAGGAGGGGGTCTGTGAAGGGTTGAAGGATGCTCAGACCACCTCCTGCCTGCACTGGAGTGGCCATGTGACAGGAGTCAAGGCAAAGGCTGGCTGGCTGGCTTGGCCTGTGCATTGCCATTCAAACTACTCCAGCCACAAACTTGCAGGAAGAAGCAGGAGAAGTCTTCCCTCCCACTCCAGTGCCTCTGAGGGAAGATTTCATGGATGGTGTATTGTATTATTATTATCATCAACATCATCATCATCATCAGGTATTATTATGATAATGATTATTAGGGTTTTAAATCTAAAGTCTTGGGGGCCTATGGTAACAAAAGGGGACAATGGTAAAAATGTTGAGGCATTGTTGTAACTGTATTATTATTATTGTTATGGAAATTATTGTTATTGTTGTTAGGGTTTTAAATCTTGAGTTAAATCTTGAGGGCACATGGCAGGAACCAATATTTTAAGCAGGTCCCTGGTAAAGCAAAGCTTAAGAGCCACTGGAGTAATTGTATTAGTATTAGTATAGGTGTGCCTAGCGTAACATACACAGTTATGTGCCCTGCTGGGGTTTCAACCGTGGTTGCAGTGTGCAGCTTGGAGTGGCAGTGCTCCTTTCACACAGTTCAGCTACATGTTATTATTTTAGGGGAAAATATTCCACTTTCTTACATGTAGGTGGTGACTGGCTGAGAGAGTGAGAGAAGGGAGGGGCCCTTTTGAGGTTGGGGGTTTAGATTCAGATTGAGTGGCAGGAGTGGATTGCGAGTTGGACAGGGAATTTGCATGTGGGTGGTAACTGGCTGCGGGAGTGAGGGGATTTCCTAAGCTGCCAGTCAGCACAATGGGAAAGGAAACATACCCAAGCCATATAGATAGGCAGATAGATGGTTTATTTTATAAGAACTGAGTCTGTGAAGATGGACTTTCCAACTAATTAATTGGATTTTTGGAATAGTAGACATTATTTACTCTGTTACAGAACTAGACCACTTTTTGATATGGGTTTTGATATCACCCGAGCACTCAGGGTGTCACATCATCACCCGCTGCCCCTGCTGCCACTGCGACAGGACCCAGGCAGTCAACTGGCAGCGGTAGCAAGGGCAGGGCAACAGAGCCCTTAACGCACCACCGATGTATGTTACGTTGGGTACAGTTAGTGTACATTGATGACGTTATAGAAATAAAAGATAACAACAACAACAACAACAGAATGTCCCCCTCCATCCTGTTTTTGTACCACCTAAGAATGAGCTCTGGAGAAGTTAAAAACAGCTAGCATACTGTGTCCAGTTCTGGGCACCACAATTCAAAAAGGATATTGACAAATTGGAGCATGTCCAGAAGAGGGTGACTAAAATGGTGAAAGGTCTGGAAACCATGTCTTATGAGGAAAGACTTAGGGAGCTCGGTATGTTTAGCCTGGAAAAAAAGACTGTTAAGAGGCGATATGATAGCCCTGTTTAAGTATTTGAAGGGGTGTCATGCTGAGGATGGAGCAGGCTTGTTTTCTGCTGCTCCAGAGACTGGAACACGGAGCAATGGATGCAAGCTCCAGGAACAGAGATTCCACCTCAACATTAGGAAGAACTTTCTGACAGTAAGAGCTGTTCGGCAGTGGAACACACTCCCTCGGAGCATGATGGGGTCTCCTTCCTTGGAGGTCTTTAAACAGAGGCTGGATGGCCATCTGTCAGGGATGCTTTGATCAAGATTTCCTGCATGGCAGGGGGTTGGACTGGATGGCCCTTGTGGTCTCTTCCAACTCTACAATTCTATGATGGCATTTTATAATTGGTCTTAATATGGGTACTGCTTAACTATGGTCGGCCTGATGTCTGCCTGACCAGGTTCCCCCCTTCCCCACTCCACGCACATGCCCCCCACCCCACACTGGCTTCCAACTTCCCACAGAGGACAGCACCACCAAGACAGAGAGCCCTACAGAGGTATGTCATGTGAGGAGGGGGAAGGGGCAAGAGAGGTTGGCAGTTCTCGGGGAGTTCCAGGAGAGGAGGAGGCTGACAAGGGGGGCATTCACACTAGAGAAATAATCCCAGTTGCAACTGGATTATCAGCATGGCTCCTTCCTACAGAATCCTGGGATTTGTAGTTTGCTGAGGCAGCAGCATCCTTTGGCAGAATAGGCTGAAGCCCTTCTAGAAACTTACAAATCCCAGGATTCCATAGGAAGGTGCCATGCAAATAATCCGGTTTCAAAACTGGATTATTTGTGTGTCGTGTGGATTCCCCCAAACTAGAGTGAACTTCTAATCCATCCACTTCAGGCCGTCTCCCCCACCCCAGTCCCAGAGCCAGAAATGGTGCCTTGGAACCAGTCCCAACACTCCTTCAAATGGCGGGGTGCGGGAGGGAATCTCCCACTGCTACCCCAAAGAGATCACCAGTGGTTCAGCCACACTCACGTTTGAAACTGGATTATTTGCTGGGGCTCCTTCTTAGGGAGTCCTGGGATTTGCAGTCTGGTGAGGCAGCAGCACTCTTTGGCAAAGAAGGCTAAAGACCTTGTAAAACTACAAATCCCGGGATTCTGTAGGAAGGAGCCACAGCAAATAATCCAGTTTCAAACTGGGTTGTTTGTGTAGCGTGGGTTTGGCTGAACCACTGGTGATCTCTTTGGGGCAGCAGTGGGAGATTCCCTCCCGCACCCGCCATTTGAAGGAGTGTTGGGACTGGTTCCAAGGCACCATTTCTGGCTCTGGGACTGGGGTGGGGGAGACGGCCTGAAGTGGATGGATTAGAAGTTCACTCTACTTTGGGGGAATCCACACGACACACAAATAATCCACACTAATTCTGCAGTGTGGGTTTGGCTAACTTGAAGTGGTCAGTGGGAAGCCTCCCTGGGCAACGAAAGCCTCCCCCCCTCGGCTTCAGGGGAACGGAAAGAAAGGACGGCGACATCCCCTCACAACCGCTTCCTTAAGCAGAAAGCACCGCCGAAGCCTCCCCGCGCCTCGGCCCTCCCTTGACCGCTCCGGCGCCGGCTGCCCCTCTCCCCTTACCTGCCGTGTCGCCAGTGAAGTCCCCGCGACACGCCTATGGGGAGTTCTTGTCTCCAACTGAAGGGCTACCCCGTTTCAAATCCTAACGTTAGCCGTCTCTGCCAATAAGAAGCCGGGTTCTGAGTTACCTCAGAGATCACGTGAGGCACTAGCTGAAGGCGCCTGGAGCCTAGGAGGCGCGCGTTCCTCAAGGAGGACCGCGCATGCGTGTGGTCGGACTGGCCTGGGCAGTGTCATGCGCATAGCCTTCCTTTGGAAACCGGATTTAAGGTTTACTGTTGTCCCTCCGCATTCACGGATTTGACGTTCACGGTTTTTAATTATTCACGCCTTGAAAATATTCTTTAAAAAATAATAATCCAAAAAGCCAACCTTGATTTTGCCGTCTTATATAAGGGACACCATTTTGCTATGCCATTGCATAGAATGGGACTTGAGTATTCACGGGTTTTGGTATCCACGGGGATCCTGGAACCACTAATTTAATAAAATAAATGAAATGAACCTGTACTGCGAATGTATTTATTGTTGGGTCTTAGGCGAATCCGAGTAAATCATTATTTACCCAACAGGGAGTAAATACCCTAAAGGCACCAGATCCTGTGTCATCTTAGATGTTAAGCAGGGCCAGCCCTTGTTAAGTTGTCCCTCCATATCCACGGATTTTGTATCCACGGATTTAAGTATTCACGGCTTGAAAATATTCTTTAAAAATAATAATAATCCAAAAAGCAAACTTTGATTTTGCCATTTTATATAAGGGAGACCATTTTGCTATGCCATTGCATATAATGGGACTTGAGTATTCACAGGTTTTGGCATCCACGGGGGTCCTGGAACCAAACCCCAGCAAATGGAAGGGACAACTGTACTTGCATGGGAGGCTGCCAATGAATACCAGGTGCTGTGGGCCATATTTCAGAGGGAAGGACTGGCAGAACCACCTCTGAGTAGTATACCTTGACCAAGAACACCCTATGAAGAATTCATGGAGTCGCTATAAATTGACAGGCCACTTAAAGACTAAGCACACACCTCAGGCTGAGTTGAATGAGGTACAGTAGGACCCCCATATCCTCTGGGGATTGGTTCTGTGGGGACCTGTGGATACCGAAAACTGTGGATAATAGCAAACACCATTGAATATAATGGGACTTCTGCTTTAAAATACCATAGAATTGCCTCAGAGGACATAGAAATGGCTAGAGGGGACACATTTTCTAGGAAGATTCTATGGTAGGTGTGCTGTCTTGTGTCCCGTGGATAATTGAATCAGTGGATAATGAATCAGTGGATACTGGGATCCTACTGTTCTTCAAATACACACTGCAGAGGAATCAGTTGATATTGTTCATTTCAGCTACAGGTAATCAATCCTCAGGTGAAATCCTTCACTTGTTGATTTTCTCGCATCAGGCCTCTCTTAAAAAAAATAGGCAGGCCACCCCCACATCAGCCTTAGTTCAGCACTAGCTGTTTACTGAGTTCTAGGCAGGATACCATGTTGATTCTGTTATGCAAGAAGCCATCTCAGTGCAATTGAATGGTTGTATGAGAAGAATACAGTATTCTTGTCTTGGGTTTTTTTATATAATTAGGGAACCATCCCTAAAAGACCAATTTATAAATGGGCTTGATAATTCCACCAGCTATCTGGAAACTCAAAGAACTCAGGTTAACCCTATTAAATTTCCATAGGGCTTTTCTTAGGCAAAAAATACTCAGATCAGAAGTGGTTTGCCAGTTTCTTACATGGCCAAGGGAGTGGCCTCTGTCTGCACTGAAACATTTTGACTGACAATAGATTAACATCTGAGACAGAATGTAGGCCTGTGACTCTAACATCTTCACCTTTTTTCTCCAGTATGTTTTAAAACATCTTTGCCTGATGATGAAGCCAGTGAAGCTTTGAAAGCTTACATGATTATTTTCTTCACTTTGGTTGACCAATAAAGGTATTGCCCTTTTATGAATTTTGTTGTATTTTGCTGTATGGCCATCATGGCTACCCCTGAATACGTTTAAGGCTCTTATGTAACTGAGACTGTCTTTGCCAATTTGAGACAGCTGGGGAATAAGATAAGGTTGTGCTACAAGTTGGAAAGATGTTCTACTTAAATAAACAGAGCTTTCTTACTTATAATTTTTTTTAGGGTTGTGAAAGCCCACTTTTCCCTCATAGTTTCCAATCAGTTAAAGGCAAAAGCTCAATTCTCCAAAGAAGGAGCCCTTCTCCACTGTAACCTTTCCTTATTTGTGCGGTGGAATTTTATATTATATTATTGTGCTTACGCCATATTATCATAGTCTACATTCACTGACATATTTAACATTTAATATTTTGATTATTTTATCTATCACACCATAGTATAGATACAAAAAGCTTGGCACATTGGGTTAGGCCATTTAATTCTCATAACTGAAACTTAAGCTATTTCTTGTTTGTATGGTGATGGTGATCATCACCTTTGTCATCCTCTTTATTTATATACTTCATTTCCCCCAAAATGTAAAATGTTAAAAACAAAAGGTCAGTATTACAATAGAATTAAATTGTTAACAATATTAAAACAATTTAAAATATATACTTTAAAAGGATAAAAAGCAGATAAAAGTGCTCTTAAAAGCACTTGCCTTTAAAAAAACAACTTCAGATCGAAAAGCCTGTCTGGATAAAAGAGACTTCATCTGCTAACGGAAGGACAGCAAGGAAGGGGCCATTCAGCTTCCTTAGGAAGGGAGTTTCAGAGTCTGGGGTAGCTACACGCCCCTACCAACTATAACTGCAATGGTGGTGGAACTGAACAAAGGGCCTCTCCTGAGGATCTTAGGGCCTGGGCAAGCTCATATGGGGAGATATGGTCTGTCAGGTGGCCTGGGGGAGATGGCAGCCATAGCAGTTCATAACACAATGGATTTTGTGCACTGCCAAAAATAAGTGTATCGCCTTTGTGTACTGGTGAGAGCCGGAGAGGGGCACAGGCACATGCTGGAGGGCACGGAGGAAGCTGATGACCTTGAAGAATACCTCCGAGTCAGAAATGTAGTCATTGGGCCCGATGAGACACATTTTGACCAGTGTGACACCTCCAGTCAGTTTCCAGTGCAAGACCGTCGCTGGTGGGTGTACCCGACCAGCAGAGAGTGGTGGGAGAAGTTTGTGATGTCCATCTGGTCGGATGAGAGGTGGCAGGTGTTCTTCAGGATGCCGAGGACTATTTTTCTCAAGTTGGTGGAAGCTGTGTGTCTGGAGCTTGCAAAGCAGGACACCAACATGAGGAGGGCCATCCCCACCAAGAAGTGTGCCATCATCGCTGTCTGGTTACTCAGACATCGCGGATCCTATAGGCTGCCTGCAACCAGTTCAGGGTTGGGTGCTCCACCATTGCTGCCATGTTCATCGAGGTCATCCTAGCAATGGAGCAGGTTCTCTTGCAATGGACAATCTGCCTTGGAGATCCTGGGAAGGTATGTATGGCTAATGTTGTGGGGGGGTTACATTATCATTGTGCTGTGGTAGTTTTGTGCATCTATGGTCAAGATACATTTAAAGTTCTGTTTCATTTGAGACAAATATGTCAGGCTGTCGAATGTGTGATTCTGTTGTCAGTTTCAAGCTTGTAGATTTTTGTGGGGGTGTTTGCTGTGTCACTTGTGATTGTGCCTCTTTGTGTGTTTCCATATGCACTTCATGGCTGTATTATGGGTTAACTAGCACATGCATAGAGGTTTTACTATGTGTGTGTATCTTATGCAGGAAATCAACATTTTCTTTTAATTTCTAACCCTCCCCCCTCCTGTTTTCTCTTGTTTCAGATTATGGATGTCTTCACCGAGCTGGGCTTCCCACAGGTAGTTGGTGCTGTCAGTGGCTGCCACATGAACATCCTTTCTCCCATCCTCCAGGGTAGTGAGTTCATCAACAGAAGGAACAGCCACTCCATCCTCCTCCAGGGCACATGCAACCACACTGGCCATTTTGTGGACACAGAGATAGGATGGCATGGGAGGAATCACTACGCCCAGATGATATGGAACTCCACCTTGTATAAAATCATGGAGATGGGAATCTTTGTCCCCAGAAACCCAACTATCACTCTGTGTGGGAAGCAAAATGGCCACTCATGATAGCAGACAGTGCCTTCCCTATCAGGAAGTGGCTCTTGACCCCCTACAGAGGATCAACTACATCCTGACAGGCCTTGTACAAGAAATGCCTGAACCATGCCACAAATTAGTGGGGAGGACTTTTGGGTGGTTGAAGTCACAGTGGAGCCTGCTATGGAGCCTGTGCACTTCAGAAGTGCCCTGTTGTGGGAACTAGAACATCTACCAGATGTAGTTGTATTTGAGAAAGGTGGCCAGTCCACATGGATGTGGCAGGATCCACACTTTACGCCAGCTCCCACAGGTATTTCTCCCTCCATTGCTTTGGGGGTAACCTCCCCTTGCCAAGGAAAATCTCATCATATGCTGCTAAGGGTATTAATGAAATGGGGTAATACGTATGACACAACCACATGAGCTCATAGGTCCATAGATATTGCTAAGGGCTAGCCCTCCCTGGTTATTGCAAACTCCATGGCAGGGTGCCACCGGTCTCTGCTGCTGTCAATAGCTGTCTCCCCTCTATGCAAGCACACAGCAGAACCTGCAAAGAGAACATGCACCCCACCCACCTTCCACCTCTAAACTTTTGAGTAAACACTTCACACACACCTGCAAGGCAGACCACCTTGGGCCCTTTGGTGGGGATTCGAACTAATGAGTGGGCTACTGGTATAGCATTTGGGTGCATTTTCACCATCCACTCATGTTGCCTCTCAGGGTTATAACTGTTTTTGGTCTGCTTTGTGCACTAGGCGAAAGAACTTAGCTACCTAGTTGTAGCAAGGTGGATACATTTGGAAACCCTTGTGCAGTGCAGATGTGAACCACAGTTTATTCTGTAATGGCTGACCCAGGACATTTTGTTGCCTGAGATGGAGAACTAGAAGGACTTTTTTACCCCATAATGTTTGTAGTAGGTGACAATGCTGGGTGATGATGGGCCAGGGTCTCCCATTACACCTGCAGGTCTGGAGTGTGTGGAATGCCACAAGGTATATACAATTCTGTCCATCAACATCTTGCTCCCAGTTCCCACCCTGCAGTATTTGTCATGTGAGGTGGCTGATTCACTTGCTATCATCACTCTTAACAGTGCCCCTCGAAGTGATATGCCATAGCTTAGTGCTAGACTGACTGCTACTGACTGATAGTCCACAGAGGACACATTTGCAAGAACCCTATGGAGTGATCTTCTGATGGGGGAGAAGAAAAGAATTTCCCCACCAGATGTGCAACAGTTGCTAAAAACACCCGGCCAATCTGACGGCTAGAGTCATGCGGGCCCAACATTTTCTTCCTTTTAAAAATCATACAATATAGCCCAAAAAAAAAAAAAAACCCTCCAAAAATACCTGATTGGCGGTGTCAGAGAACACTGGTGTGCGTGTGTCCAAATGGTGAAAAAACTCACGGAATGCAAAGAGAATTCTACCTGTTCTAATGCATTCTGTGTGATTTATATTGATTTATATGGAAGAATGACAATTCAGAAACTAGAATTTCAGTTTGAAGATCCATTTTCCAAACTATATAGAATTTGTTTTGTTGTTGTTGTTGTGTGCCTTCAAGTCATTTCTGACTTATGGCAACCCTAAGGTGAGCCTATCATGGGGTTTTCTTGGCAGGATTTTTTCAAAGGCGGTTTGCCTTTGCCTTCTTCTGAGGTTGAGAGAGGGTGCCTTGCCTATGGTCACCCAATGGGTTTCCATTGCTGAGTAGGGACACGAACCCTCGTCTTCAAAGTCCAATGCTCAAATCATTCCACCATGTTGGCTCTCAGAATCTTATCACACGAGGCATGTAACTCACAATTGCATCAGGATAATAGTGCCTTCGATTGGGACTTAAAGCATGATGTTGTCCCTCTTCTATTGTTCTCCCATGGGGGAGTGTTTTAAAAACACTTCTTTTTATTAACACACACGCACACACAAATCTATTAATAACCTCCTTTCCAACTTCAGTTGTGCTGTGATTTCCTGTGGAAATTTCAATTGGGCTTTTATGCTGATTTGGGGTGTTCAGGAGTTGGTCAGTGGGCATGCTTTGGGTGGGGAAACAGTGATCAGGGGAGAAGGAGAAGGGTGGACATTTCAATTTGATTTCGATTGGCAAAGTAAATGTGAGAAACTTTTAAACTTATTTTCTCTATAGAAAAAAAAATGCCAAATGACTGCCCCCCCACACACACTGGAGCTTGTCAGAGAAGCCAGAACTTTGCTCACTCCCCCATCCCCAAAGAAAAAGAATAAAGGCAGGCCCATCACAGAGGTGTCCAACCTACCAAAGATGCCTTAGAAACTCAAGGGGAGGCTACTAGGATCCTGTCTACACTATTGAAAAACCCCAACTTCCCCCCATCTGGCCCAATAAGGCCACACTACATGTGGCATTATCTCCGAATCTGGTGCAATAAGGCCACACACTGTATGGCCCTATTTGCACCAAATTTGGAGTATACCACTTTAATTTGGGTTTTAAAAACTTGCAGTTTTCTCTGGAGTTTGCTTGAAACTAAGGAGAAAACTGTAGTGTGAGCAATGCATCCTCCCTGGATTCAGGAGGTGGGGAGGCAGGGAAGCACTGCCTGACAGGTGCCGCCATTTTTTCCCCTCTGGGCACCACTTCCTCATTCCAATATTGGCCAGGAAGGCAGAGGTCTGGCACTAGTTGCTCTCTCTGAGGTCAGAAGGAGTGGCCAACCTCATGATTCCATGGCTGACTACCTCATTCTAACCTTGGAGAGGGAGATTGTGTGCCAGGAAGTCAGAACCCTGCTACTAGTTGCTCTCTCTGAGGTCAGAAGGAGTGGCCAACCACATGATCACCTGGCTGATTGCTCATTCTTACCTCAGAGTGGGTGATTGTGCACTGAGAAAGCAGAGCCCTGGCACATACTCATTCTTCTGGCCTATACCAGTGGTACTGGTGCCGTGGAGGTGCCTGCCTAGGCAGCAGTGGCAGACCGATCTACACTGGGGGGTAAAAATCTGAATGAATTATTGTGTAGACAAGCCCCCTGATGAGTGATGTGGATTCGGGGTTTGGCCAGGTAAGGTGTGGTGCTTAAATCTGAGCCAAAGTAGTCTGAATTGCATCTAGATTTTAACACACACACACACACCCCGTAGATGAGCCCTAGATATGGTGATGTGGGAAAGGGGTGCCCAGGTAAGAGGGGAGAAAAACATTTAGCACATAAAGGAAGGGGTTTGGTCCTGCATGTGGAGGCTGGCAGCTTATGCAGTGCATTTGCAACCATAGAATCATAGAGTTGGAAGAGACCACAAGGGCCATGCAGGAATACACAGTCAAATAATTCCTGACAGATAGCCATCCAGCCTCTGTTTAAAAACCGCCAAAGAATGAGACTCCACCACACTCCGAGGCAGTGTGTTCCACTTCTGAACAGCTCTTACTGTCAGGAAGTTCTTCCTAATTTTTAGGTGGAATTTCTTTTCCTGTAGTTTGAACCCACCTCTCCATTGACGCCCCCTTGTTGTGGGAGAGAGGCTTGCATACCCTAATGATGTTTTGAGCTATGCTGGCGGTGGCATAATAGCTACCAGTAGGGTCTCCCATGCCAGACAGGTCAAAACCGAAGGGTCTGACAAAGAGCGTCAAAGGGCAGGATGGGCTCTCTAGCCTTATGGCAACCGTCCTAGGAGAAGGAAAACTCTAATCCCAAACCCGGGCAGATGGTGCTCGTCCAACCCTGTAAGGTCAACCATCTAAGAGAAGGAAACTCTAATCAAACCTATGACCCAAGGACCTCGCTGCTATGTCCATGCTTGCAAGGCCACAGCAGATGAACATTTGGTTTAAATGGTGAGGCCAGTTCTGTGCACACTGCGCTCCACCAGAAAAATCCATTGCACAGGCTCAAAGGACAAATCCAGTTCCAAAAAAGCCCTGTAGCGATAGGCAAGGGACGAAACAGCAGGTGTAAAGATGCACTGGAAGCCGCAGACCCAACCCTGCATGCAGGCAGTTCAGGACTTTGGTCGCTCGAGGCTGACCCGGGAGATGACAATCTTCTTTGGCAGCATTCTGAATGACCAAGCAGCCTTTTTTTAAGGAGAGCACTGCTTGCTCCATATGGAGAAAAGGTGGCCTAATGAAAGCTCATCCCCATCTACCTGGTTGGCTAGCCGCGGCCAATGGGCATCTTCTGATGCGGTCAAACCAAGGCAAAGAAACAAAAGCACACACCGGCCTCCAAAGGTGTAAATAAACTGACACTTGCATGCTGGAACGTCAGAACTATGCGAGACTCTGCAGATAGTGGACGGCCTGAGCGTCATTCTACCCTAATAGCCCAATGAACTATCATGACTTAATATTGACATCTCTGCTCTTAGTGAACTTCGTCTCCATGAGGAAGGCAGCCTTAAAGAACACAACGCCGCTACACACTTTACTGGTCTGGCAAACCCAAAGCCGAAAAACATCTTTCAGGAGTAGGCTTTATGATTAAAAACTCCATTGCCTCCAAACTCAAAACCTTGCCAACAGGACACTGATCGCATTATTTCCTTACGCCTCCCACACGTTGTTCTCTTTAGTATATATGCCCCAACAATGCAAGCCGACCCTGTAGAGAAAGACAAATTCTACACAGACCTGCACCACCTCATACAAAAAGTCCCTGTAGAAGATAAAATTATTATCCTTGGTGACTTCAATGCCAGAGTTGGAAAGAAGTCCAAAGCCTGGAAAGGTGTCTTAGGCAAGCATGGTGGTGGAAATTGCAATCATAATGGACGCCTCTTGCTAGAGTTCTGTGCAGAACAACAGCTATTACAAACACTATATTTCAGCAGAAAGATAGCTTGAAGACAACCTGGATGCATCCCCAATCCAAACATTGGCACCTCATTGACTATGTTCTAGTTTGCCAGAGAAACATTCGCAATGTCCATCATACCCAAGTAATGCCTAGTGCAGAATGCCAAACAGATCATCGCCTCATCAGATGTAAACTAAATCATTATCTTAAGTTCAAACATAAGAGGGATGGCAACTTAAAGAGGAGACTCCAAGTCAACATTCTTCAACAAGCTACCATGAGAGACAACTTCCAGGCAAATCTGCAAACAAAACTTGAAGACCACCCTACAGATCCTTCTCCTACAGTGCTTTGACAACATATCAAAAACAGTATCCTCAAGTCTGCAAAAGAATCCCTCGGGTTCTCCCAGAAGAAAAATCAAGACTGGTTTGATGAAAACAACCAAGAGATCCAGGAGCTATTGGCAAAGAAGAGAACTGCTCACCAGGCATACCTCGCCCAGCCAACTTGCCATGTAAGCAAAGGAGCTTTCCGCCTCACATGTAGTAAACTTAACAAAAACTCCGAGACATGCAGAACAAGTGGTGGATCAATATAGCAGAAAAGACACAACGCTGTGCAGATCTGGGTGATCATAGAGGATTTTATGAAGCTCTTAAAGCAGTGTTTGGACCTACTTATCAGGTCCAAAGCTCCTTATACAGTACAGATGGCCAAACATTAATTACTGATAAAGCCTCCATCCTGAATCAATGGGCTGAACATTTTCAAAGTCTCTTTAGTGCCAACCGAGTAGTCCAAGGCTCACCTATCCAACATATGATACAAAAAACGATGAAAAATGAATTGGGCATAGCTCCCAAGCAGATGAAAAATGGCAAGGCAGCTGGGATTGATGGAATCCCACCTGAAGTTTGGAAACACGGAGGTCATGCACGCCATGATAAATTCCACGAACTCCTTGTGAATTGCTGGGAAAAAGGGGAACTGCCATCAGATCTCCAAGATGCAGTCATCATCACCCTGTACAAGAAAAAAGGAGCAAAATCCAATTGCTCAAACTATCGAGGCATAACACTGCTCTCTATTGCTGGAAAAATCCTTGCAAGGATACTCCTGAACAGATTAGTTCCTGCTATTGCAGAAGAACTTCTTCCTGAAAGCCAATGTGGCTTCAGAGCCAATAGAAGTACTACAGATATGGTACTTGCTCTTAGACAACTGCAAGAGAAATGTAGAGAGCAGAACAAGGGTCTCTATGTAACATTTGTCGACCTCACCAAAGCCTTCGACACTGTGAGCAGAAAAGGTCTGTGCCAGAACCTGGAAAGACTAGGATGTCCCCCCAAATTCCTTAAAATGATTATCTTGCTACACGAGGGCCAGCGCGGTCAAGTCAGATATGGCAATGCTCTTTCAGAGCCCTTTCTAATAACTAATGGAGTGAAGCAAGGTTGTGTTCTTGCTCCAACTTTATTTACAATCTTCTTCAGCATGATGCCCCAAAGAGCTATGGCAGAGCTTGAAGAAGACAACAGCATCTATATACATTACCGTACTGATGGTAGCTTGTTTAACTTAAGCCGTCTGAGGGCTCGCACTAAGACTCTAAACTATCTAGTCCATGAGCTGCTCTTCGCTGATGATGCTGCCCTTGTTGCCCACACAGAAGCAGCTCTGCAGCGCCTAACATCCTGCTTCGCAACAGCTGCAGAGCTGTTTGGGCTGGAAGTCAACCTGAAGAAAACAGAAGTTCCTTACCAGCCTGCACCACAGGACGAACACCACCATTCCCACATTGCCGTCGGCAAATCTGTGCTCAAGTCCATTCAGCAGTTCACCTACCTGGGAAGCATCATCTCCTCAGATGCCAAGATTGACAAAGAGATCGATCACAGATTAGCAAAGGCATATATCGTATTTGGAAGACTTCACAAAAGAGTCTGGAGTAATAAACACCTGAGGTGAAGCACAAAAATCAGTGTGTATAGAGTCATTGTACTGTCTATTCTCCTTTATGGATCTGAAACATGGGTCACATATCACCACCACCTACGACTCCTCAAACGCTTTCATCAGTGCTGTCTACGCACAATCCTAAATATACACAGGACTGACTATGTGACGAATGTTGCTGTCCTTGAGCAAGCAGGGATCAGCAGCATTGAGGCCATGATATTGAGAACACAGCTGCACTGGGCAGGGCACGTTTCTAGGATGGAGGGCATTGCCTCCCAAAAATAGTATTCTACGGTGTACTCGCCATGGGTCAGCGTAAGAGGGGTGCTTCCCCCCCCAAAAAAAACAATACAAGGACTCCTTGAAACAACATCTCAGGCTCGGCCAAATTGATCACCAAGAATGGTCCGCCCTGGTCTCACATTGGGAGGCATGGAGACGCACTATCCACAATGCTGCAGCCTTATTTGAGAACTCACGCCGAACAAGTCTTGAAGAGAAATGACAACGCAGAAAGGATCACAACCCAGAAACATCACCCAAGGAGACCTTCTGCTGTGCTTTCGCAACCGGACTTGTTTATCTCGGATTGGCCTTTTCAGTCATCAGCGCACTTGCAGAAAGCACGGGATGAGTCCTTCCTCAATCTTCGTTTGTGCAGAAAAGCCAGAGAGAGAGAGAGAGAGAGAGAGAGAGAGAGAGAGAGAGAGAGAGTTTGAACCCATTGCTCCGTGTTCTACTTTCTTGAGCAGAAAACAAGCTTGCCCCATCTTCAGTTTGACATCCCTTCAAATATTTAAGCATGGCTATCATGTCCCCTCTCAACCTTCTCTTCTCCAGACTAAACATGCCCAGCTCCCTAAGCCACTCCTCATAGGGCATGGCTTCCAGACCTCCCACCATCCTGGTCGCCCTCCTCTGGACATGTTCCAGCTTGTCAATATCCTTTTTGAATTGTGGGGCCCAGAACTGGTCACAGTATTCCAGGTGAGGTCTGACCAAAGCAGAACAGAGTGGCACTATTACTTCCCTTGATCTAGACACTATACTGTTAATGTAGCTCAGAATTGCATTAGCTTTTTTAGCTGCTGCATCACACTGCTGACTCATGTTCAGTCAGTTTGTGGTCCACTAAGACTCCTAAATACCTTTCGCATGTACTGCTATCAAGCCAGGTGTCACCCATCCTGTATCTGTGCATTTCATTTTTACAGCTCAAGTGTAGTATCCTACATTTCTCCCTGTTGAAGTTCATTTTGTTAGTTTTGGCCCAGCTTTCCAATCTATTAAGGTCATTTTAGATTCTGATCATGTCCTCTGGAGTATTAGCTACCCCTCCTAATTTGGTGTCATCTGCATACTGGATAAGCATACCCTCTACTCCCTCATCCAAGTAATTGATAAAGATATTGAATAGCACTGGGCCCAGGACCAGCCAGTGTGTATTTTTCTTCTCCAGGTTTTACTTTTTTCCTTTGCCTTTTGAATGAGGCAACCTCTGCAATGGAGTGTAGTCATTAAGAACTTCATGGTTACTTCATTACAGAGTTCCTCCTGGATTTATCCAGTTTCTGGATTTAACAACAACCTGCAACAGCCCCAGCTGCATGTGAAATGAAAGTCTTGTCATGCTTACAAGAGTAGCTTTGTGACAATCATTCTACATGAGGTTTAGGTTCATAAACCTGAATTACTTGGCAAGTGGGCAGAATATTGAGTGACTTGGTGAGTGGGATAAAAATGCAGTATCCTGGGGGAGGGCATAAGTTGTTGCAAAGTCCTAAATGATGCCTTGTCTACTGAAGACAGTTAGAGCATACTTATGAAATGCACATAGGCACACTGTTATGAAACAGCTGTTAATGCAAATTTTAATTAATTTTAAATATATATTTAAATATATATTTAAATATATATACCCAAGCTTGAAGTTCTGTGGAACTAAGAACTCCATATGTATGGCTTATGTTTGGTTTTGGAGCCCTGTGGCACAATATATTAAATGTAAGCAATTATTTAGGTTAAAAGAAAGAAGAAAACCAATCAGGGAGCACAGTGAAAATGTAAACTGAACATCATATCTGACTGTCATCCTGTGCAGTCTAAACCCCCGCCCCCCACAAATAAACCCACAAACCTGTGATTTGTCAACATGCCTGTTATTTTTTTTTTAAAAAAATTAATACAGTATTGTATTCCCAATGTTTGAGTGATGTTAGAATTATCTGGATTTAGACTTATAGTGTATACCAATGCCTCCTTAAACATACAGTCCTTTTAAGTATGTCTATAATTTTTTTAAAAAATTGGTGAACTCTGCTTTCATATCTTACACATATTTACAAACAAAAGTTTTAAACCAAGCTTTGCAGCTGTTTTAGGGCCAATTTATATGGAATAACAATTTACAGTTTATATGTAATTGCATTCAAATTCAGGCTATTCAGCCACTGTGTGATTGGTTGTGCCTATGTCTTTATGTGCTCATTGTGTTTTGCTTTGCAGAGCCTTCCACAAGCAACAGCACTGCATCAATGTCCCCTACCTCCCAGCTTGCCTTGGTCAGGGAACAAAATGAGAAGGGGCATTGAGGTGAGGTCATTGCTTTGGCTTTCATGCAGCAAGCATGTGAGAAGACCTCCCTCTCACATGTTATGCACAGGGAAGATCAGAGAGAGCTTCTGCAGAGGATGGGCAAGGACTCTGGTCTCTTTTTTTAGTAGTTCAGAACGTGATATTTAAAATGCCCTGTGTAAACCCAGAATCATATGGATATCCTTTGTCAATTGTCATTCTGCTAGCATGCCCAACTATGTTGGAAGGTAGATTAAAAAAAATACCTTTTGAATTTCGTTTTTGTCCATGTGGTTCGGGTGCTGTGGAAACCAATGAGCATGTTCTTCTTGTCAATTTTATAGGGACATGCGTCACCAACTGATTAGCCCACTACTGAGTAAATTCCCAGGTAAAACTGACTGTTTATTTACACTTTCTATTGGATAACAATGACCCCACAGTATCCCACAAGGTGGCTAAATTTTGCTACATTGTTTGTAAATTGCACCCTCAACTGACAAATGGACATTTTATCACTGTGTAGTAAGATTTGTTTGGATACTGTACATATATAGTCCATTATTAGTTTATATTTTAATTTGTTATTGTTATACTGATACGTTATTTGTATGCTTTGATTTTATACTGGTCAAAGACCGAATAAAATTTTATTTCCTATTACCTAATCATTTTAGTAATAGACACTGTGAGCTTATTCATACATAAGCTGTATGCTGAACTATCTGAAAGTTGAAGCAGCATCTCATTATTATAATGAACACTGTCCTGAACTACAATGGCCCCTTCTTTATCTGCTTCCTTGAGAACAGTGGAAGAATATAGACACAGTTCCATAAAGCTTGTTGTTCCCTAAAATTCATATTGTTCCAGGGACATGGGGCTGTATTTTCTAATTCCTAAGAGACCAACATCTCAAAAAATGTTATACTTGGATCTATGGAAGGAGGGGTCATAAATTGGGAGGATGTTTTAAAATTCACCTTTAAATCTTAAGCTGTAGATGCAGCCCCTCTTAAATAGTGGCATAATTTGCTGTTCCTAACAAAACCGGAAAAATCCAGTCTGACTTGACCTGGATCATGATGAAGAGTAGGAATAAAAGAGAAATCCTTGTTTAAAACTTGTCTTTCCAGCAGGGTGAGTTGATGGACTGTTATAAATGATGCCTCTCTCCTGACCTGCATTACTGGACTCTAACTACCAGCACTCCACTCCATTTGACTACACTGGGTAGGACTGTAAGACTACACTGGGAGTCAGGAATGATTTGATTGTGTATTCCTGTATGACAGAGAGTTGGACTGGATGTCCCTTGAGGTCTCTTCCAACTCTATGATTCTATGATTCATGGGAATTGCAGTCCAACCACATACTGAGGGTATCAAATTCTCTGTCTGCAACAAGGAAATGAGGAAATTATGCTGACACCAGTCCAAGCTGTTATGAGATATATTGAAGAAAGTGCACCAACCAATGACACAGGACAGTAGCAATGAGATACAACAGAGAATTATGGAAATAATTTTTTTATTGTAAAGTTAATGGATTACAACAGCTTGTGTTGTGTTGTGTGAATGAAATGAGTGATACAAATTCCATCACCTTCTGTCAGTCTGAACCTATGTCCACTTCCCTGTCCATCCATCAAAAAGATATAATTCTGTGCTTCCAAGCAGACATTTATACAATTTTGCATGTTTAGAAAATAATAATAAAAACAGAAACAGTAACAAAAAGTGAAATTAAGAATAACAATAGCTTTGAATACAGAGATCTTTCACTTTTCCCAAATTAGAACCAAACAGTAGGTAGAATAGAGCATTGTGAAATATTTGAATGTGGCAAAATCCCAGATGAATAAGAAACTGCTCGACTTATAAATGTATAATTTATTTACATGAGTGAAGTGTGGATACATATATACGTAGGAAATACAAGCAATCAGCGCTGTAGATTTTGTATACAGTAACTGGATACAGATTAAAGAAGACCCTAATACTGTAATATTATTTGAAAAAGTCAGTTAAATCAAGTTAGTTTTGAAGACACATTTAACGATGTCTTAAATAATGTTGGGAAAACAGTCAGCTTTGGTTAAAGTAACAAAATACTGTACTTTGAACAGCTAGTGAAAGTTTTGGGACATCATTTGCATGGAAAAGATACATGACAATAGATAACGTCTCAGAATTATACCTCAGCTTGAGATAATGGTCAAGGACCCTTGAATAACGAGTGCAAAAACACTACTATAATTATTAATATTTTCTGCATTATAATACTATTACGAATTATGGGTGAATTGTAGTATAAACCTTAGGATTAGTGACTTGGAATCAGAATAAGGCTGCAATCCTATAAACACTTACTTGTGACTAAGTTCAATAGAATTCTATGGCATTTATTCTGAGTGGGCTAACTCAAATTTGGCCTAAATAATTTGCTAGTCCAATCAAAGTAGACCCACTGAATCAATGGGATTTATACAGATATTGTTCAGCAGTTGACTCAATGGGTCAACTGTAGCTCGGTTCAGTTATTCCAGTTATGTGTGGCCTACTGAAATCAACAGGACAAGTTAATCATGACCTATGTTCCCACTTTCTACTGGAACACAGCGCAACTAAACTAGTCTGGATCCAACCCAGTATGTTTAAAAACATACTTAAACATAAGAAAACAATTTAAGAAGGCAGAATACAAGAAAACTCTATGTAAAGACATTTCTGATCATTTAAACTGAATTTCCTACATAGTAAAGAATCTGAATTGTGATTCCTGTTTACTACAGGGGGATCCCTAAATTAACACCAAGAAGGGCAGAAATCTCATAAAGACTGATTTACCAAGTAATACAGAATTGCATTTTAGGACACTAATCTTTAAAAACAGCCCATCACCTATATACATCATTTACAGCGGACATACTGCTCTTGTAGAGGTCTGATGTGGTTTCACTATTTCCTAAACTATCATATAACTGAAGAGAACTACTAATGTTTCAGGGCTGGTGGAACCAACTCTCCTACTACCATAATTAGAAGTGAGTTTAAACAGAACAAAACTAAACGACAGCATGGAACGCTCCCATGAAGAGAAAATAAAAAGAAATAAATAGGTGGCTATAAACTTCTACCTTTGAGGTGCATTCAGATTTAAATTCAGATTTAAGTGTCTCAGAACTCATCGTATAACACAGACATCTAAAATGCAGAATTTGGCTCGGCAGGTTGGACAAGGCACACGGCTTGAAAGCCAAGTCTCTGGGTGCTGCTGGTCCTGCCGACTGGCAAACCATTTGCCCATGCAAGTAAGGCACCACATAGGACGACAGTAGCATTGTTGGCACTCTCCTTCATTTGGTTCTTGACAGTTTTTCAAAAGCTTGATATTTGCATTAGTCCGCATACATCCAATGCATGGGTCTAGCTCCTAGAGTCACCCAGAAAGAAACACAGAGCTAGGTAACCATTAGTATTAAAATCAAGAAGAGCTAACTATAATTTTTCTAGAATTCAAAAACATGGTCTTGTTAGTCTGGAATATCAATTGCAAAGGGATTTTGTAGCACCTTTGAGATTAACTGAGAGAAAGAAATTGCAACATAAGCTTCTGTAGACTTGTCTACTTCCTCAGATGCAAATCATTTTTCTGACTGCTTTCAGCATACATGATTATCACAATTTAAATGCCACCTCTTGTATCTAAAATGGCCCACACAATACAAATAATACAGTGTAGTTCTTCTGCATATATATGCAGAACAAATGTAGTTTCCAAACAAAATCAGGCTGCACTATATTGCTAGCAAGAAACAGGCCTCAATCCAGGCATAGAAATCCCCTTGAAATCAACAGGACTTTAATTAGTCACAAATAAAATGTCCCATTGATTTCAGTGTGATTTGTGTGCCTTACTTTCCTTGGATTATGGTATTTGAGCTGGCAGTGACTGAGCAAATATGTGATCTTTGAGTTGCAATGAATGGTTTAATAAAAAGAGCAACCCTCTGTGTAGCTACTTTGAAAAAGGCAATCTCAGTTTGGAATAATTAGTTAAGAAACTGAACAAAAAACCACCAATACTGCCCTTATACAAATATTTGGTGCAATTGCACTTCAAGTATTGTATATACTTTTGTTCACTGTATCTGAAAAAAGGATATTGTAGAGCTTGAAAAGGGAAACCAAAATTATTAAGGGGCAAGAGCAATTCCTTAAGAGGAAAGGTTTAGTTTATGGGAAAAAAGAAATGAGAAAAAAACCAGAAGTGTACAAAATTATGTATGATGTGAAGAAAGTGGACAGGGAGAGTTTTTTTCTCCATCTCTCATAATGTTATAACCTGCTGAAGATGAAAGGTGGAAGATTCAAAACAGGTAAGAGGAAGAACTTCACACAACACATAGGTAAACTCAGTGCTGGACCCAACAGGTGCAAAAAGTGCATGTTTACAGGACTAAATAAAAGTGGAAATACATTAGGAAATTTGATTCAAACTTTGTCATTTGGGCCAATTTATACTTACCTAGGGATATATAAAGTGACTCTAGGTTCAGTGACAAACCTTGTTCCCTACATCATCGTTAACTAAGTTGGTCATAAATATTTACTTTAGAAAACCATGCGCTACCTTTTCTACTGAAATACAGGTTATACTCTATGACTCCTGCTATGACAGGAAATTAATATGCATTGATAATGAGAGACAAGAGAGCCAGTGTGGTGCAGTGGTTTGAGTGTTGGACCAGGAAACCAGGGATCAGATCCCTGCTCAGTCATGGAAACCCACTGGATGTCCTTGGGAAGTCACACTCTCTCAGCCTCAGAGTAAAGCAAAGGTAAACACCCTCTGAACAAGTCTTGCCAAGAAAACAACAACGTGAGACATTAGTTATAATCTCTAGGCTTGAACAAGACCTACCTGATTACTTGGAACAGAGTATGTCTCATTCATCTCTACCAGAGAGGTAAAGGTTTCCAAAAACAAGTCACTGAGGCTCTGATGAATTACCACATTGGCAGCATTACGAATGGGAGCATGAAGCTTCTCTCGCAGCTCCCCATATTCTGCTGAATTCAGCCTGAAGAAGACAGAATGTCAGATAAGCTATTCGTGCCGATATAAAAGGGTTTTCTAATTTAAATGTGAGGTTCTATGGAAAAGATAACATGGCCTGGTAAACTATTTTGCAGAGAAAGAAAAACAGCAACAACTAAAAATGACAGGCTTGGAAGTAATGAAACATACTGAGCACTGAAATTGGGTTCCAATGAAATTGTGTATAACCAACAAACACAATTGGTTATAACCTAAGGTGCTTTCATTTGTGCCTCCACAAACTTGAAAATGCTGTTTTATTTCCTTAAATAAGACTGATAGAAAAGAAAGACAGGATGTGATTATTATCTCCTTTTAGTTGAATGATAAAACAACTATTTTATTCTACTTTAACTGCTATATGGCTGCCTCCTGTGGAATTCTGGAATTTGTAATTTAGTGAAGCCTAAGAGCTCTCTGGCTGAGAATGCTAAATGCCCCTCCCTAAACTGCAAATCCCAGGATCCCACAGGAGGTAGCCAGAGCAGTTAAAGTGGAATAATAGTGCTATAACAGTATAGTGCGATAAGGCCCTAAATTATTATGTTTTAGGTCAGCAGCTCTCAAACTGGTGGATATATTTGGAATTTGAGACAATGCTCATGGGGACCAACACAAAATATCTGTCAGGAGTGTGGACTTGCCATTTCACAAAATGGCTGCCATACAGGATATCACCAGTCATAAAACACCCACTTCCTTAAAATACCAACTATGAGGCTAAATGACAACTTACCTAAATTTGCCTAAAAATGACAACTTGCCTAAGTAAAGGAAAGGTGTGGAGTCTGAGACCTAGAACACAAAAGTACTTATTTGAATCCAATGTTCTGCTCCTACAGACCACCTATTTTACAGAACAAAGTATTTTCCCAAATAGGAAATTCACCCCAACCATATAAAATAACCATATGCCCCACAGTGGAAATAACTCCCTTCTCTCTTTTTCTTTCTGAGACACTCTGCTATCACAGAAAATCTTCTCACTACTCAATTCTGCATCTTACATAGGTACACTTCACACAATCCATTCATCTACCAAGCACACACTGACACACCTTTTTGCTCCTGTATTGTTACCCCTCCCTGGTTCATTGTCCTCATTTCCCAAGAGGGAAAAAGGTGGATCCAGGAAACTACAAATCAGTGAGCCTAATATGAATACTGGAAAAAAAACTCTAGAACAGCATAAGTGATTGGTGTGTGAGTATCTACAAAATAAAGTGTTGATCACTAGGACTTAACACAGATATATCAGTAATAAATAATAATCAGTAACTAACTCATGTTCCAAGAGTTACTATTTTGGACTAACATGGGAATGCTTTTGACATATTACACCTTGATTTCAATGAAGCATCTGACTAGCTTTTTCCATAGTATCTGTGTTGACAAAATGGTGAAATGTGAGCTAAACAACAGTAATATTAGCTAGATTTACAGCAAAGCTCATTAAAGACTCAGCAAAAGCTCATTAACAACTCAGCCTCCTCCTGGAGTGGAGGTCTCAAGAGGAGTACTGCAGGTTTTTCTTCAGTTTTTATGCTGTTCAACCTATTTAGAAATGGCCCTTATGAGGTTGCTTATCAAATCTACAAGTGACAAGCTAGTGAGGATATACAACTCCACAGAAGACAATATTGAGATTCAAAAGAATCCCGACACACTGGAAAATTGGGGCAAAATTAACATTTAGCCAAATTAAACATCACCTTGCATTTAAGATATGAAAATAATCAAGCACAGAAATTTCCCAATACCAAGAGGTGTTTGGCATTGGAACATACTGCAGGTGATGGATTCCCCTTAACTGGAAGCACCAGGAATTCATGGACCAAGGAGGGGAAGCCCCTCATCTGTGGTAAGGTGCTGTAATGATTTGCATTTTAGAATAAATAGGGTAGGGTGTTTGATAGGCTTGTATAGACTGGAGTAGGGTAAGATGTGAGAGCAGGGAGAAATGACTGAGTGAAGGAGAATGCTGAAGTCTGCTGGGTGCTGAATGGTGGTGGGGGAGAGAGAAGAAATCTGACCATTGCTGCAGTGGGGTTTGAGATGGAAGGTGGTACTTTTTGCTCACTGTGAGAATAAAGGATAGAGAAGTCTCAAATAAAATTTGTTTGAAATTTGTTCAGTTACAGTATAAGAAACAGTACACCGTTATAAGAAAATTATACTTCAAATCAACTTGTTTATTTCCTGCAAAGGTTTCATAAATAAATATTGTTTGTTCAACTACATCTGCTTAATTGGCTAAGTTGCTTAGAGCTCCAAAGTGAAACTGCAGCAACATGTCACCTTCACATATGGATAAACAGTGTGGCTGATGGGGCCTGCATATAGCCCATGAGGGCTCCCACTGTGACACTCCACCCTGCTGGGATAAAGTCAGCATACAAATGGCCAGTCCTGCCCTCCCAAACCTCTGGGGAGAGCAGGTGGCCATTTAAAATCTATTTTGGAAGTGGATGACTGGCCTATTTTAGGCTTGAAACAGCTTTTCTTCAAACCCCACTCCCTGCAAAGCACCCAATTTTACTTTCAAACTGGTATGACAGGTTCAGTTGACTGAGAGCCTTGAATAGAATTATGGAATGTACACACTCTTTTCCAAAGGCTCTCAGAGCAACTATTAAGTCATACAATAAAATGACACACAAAATTTACTGTTAAAATCACAAATACAGGTACATGCAGAACAACAAATTGATTTTCAGACAACACTGTAATAGTGTTACTATTCCACTTTTATTTGCTATGGCTGCCTCCTGTTGAATCCTGGGATTTGCAGTTTAGGGAGGGGCATTTACAACTCTTAGCCAGAGAGCTCTTAAGCCTCACTAAACTACAAACCCCAGAATTCCACAGCAGGAAGCCAGAGCAATTAAAATGGAATAGTAACACTATAACAGTGTAGTCTGAAAATCTCCAGTCTCACTGTGAAAATGTTCATACAGGGAAGAAAACTCCATTTAGTTCTCTTACTAAGTTATCTTACAGTGCCCAGAACTCTTGATTTCTCAGGCCCAGTCTGGGTCAGTGGAAGAGTGACTGAAAACATAAGCACTACAAGTCTTTTGTTGGGAAAAAAAAACCCACTGATAGATAATAATCTGGGTTCATTGTTTCTCCCAACCTGCTCATATGACCAACTACAGTTGTCCCTCTGTATCTACAGATTTGGTATCCATGGATTTAAGTATCCACAGGATTTATTAATAGGAGTAGGGAAAAGAATTTAGCAGCTTAACTGATCTAGTTTAGCATGAGCTTTCATGGATATCAACCCACTTCTTCAGATGCCCTGATACAATAATGTGGCTTTAATATCACACTCTATTAAAGGTGCTGCTAGATTCCCTCCCCCCACCCATTTTCATATTAGTCCACTAACTGCAAGAGCAACACTGATCTTACACCTCATAAAAGAATAAACAAAAAATGTGGTACTGTATGTATCTTCCATAGAGCCAGTGTGGTGTAGTGGTTTGACTATGCCTCTGGAGAACAGAGTTCAAATCCCTGCTCAAGCATGGAAACTCACTGGGTAACCTTGGGCAAGTCACACTCTCTCAGCCTCAGAGGAAGGCAAAGGCAAACCCCCTCTGCCAAGAAAACCCCGTGATAGGGTTACCATTAAGTCAGAAATGACTTGAAGGCACATGACAACAACTATTTTCCATGGACTTCCTCAGATGCATGTGACAAAAGTGAGGTATCACCCATGAACACTTGTGTACACTTTAATGTACTTTAATGTACTATTAATCTTTAATGTTCTAAAAGGCATTGGGTTAAATTCGACATCACTAACAGATGTCTGCTTCCCTCCTTCCATTGCCTGCCAAATCTGCTCTAGCAGGTCTCCCAACATCCACACTCCAGAGTTTTGGATGCTGCAGAAAAAGTAGTATCCGTTCCACATGTAAATCACTGAATACAATCCTCTTTGTTATTCTTGCATTTGACCTTATGCACTAGTATGAAAAGCATCTTTACATCAACCCAGTTATATCAGTTTTAGTTGATTTGCTATAAAATACAGCTCTAACAATGAGATTCATCATGGAATAGTCATGAAAACTCCACTTCCCTTGACATTAAGCACACTACAAAAACTCAATAAACAAGGAAGTTGTTCTATTTTACCGGATATCAAAAGTCTTCACATTAGGATTAATACTGGCAACACGGATTGTGAGGAACTGGGCAGGCATATTTGAATCTGGTAAGAGATCATGCTGTCTGGAGTCCACCACTGTCAGATAGATGTCCCGCTGTTGGGCAATGTGTAAAGAGTATGTAGTCACTTTCATGATCCAAGTGTCTGTCACAATTACTCTTGCTCCTGGGGCACCAGTAGCAAACTTGTCAATCCTCCTGAATTCTGTGTTGATAGAAGAAGCCACTGCCCTCCAGTCTGACTGTGGAAGAGCATAATGGGAAATTGTCTTGACTAGGGGATGATTACTCCAACCATTTTGTGACCAGTAATATGCTAAGATACCAGCAACTGTTGGGGCAAGAACAGCTAAAAAGAAGAAGACTTTCCAACCTTCCGGAATCTGGTAAAAACTGCACAGCTGTTTCTCAGGTGCTGCAAAACACATGCCAATATAATAGCCTGCAAGGGGCAAGAAAGTGATTTTAGAAGACAAAACAGAATTCACAAATAAACAAACATATGTTTAAGTTTATCTAATGCTTGTAACTTAAAGGTTTACAAAGATTACACACCAGGTTTTTAAAAACATCTGATAAATGTTAGCTTAAGTCCCTCTCCAAATGCATGCAATACAAGGGTGCAACTACAAGGGAAGCAAAATGAGAGCACCATCCTCCCAAATACAAGTTTTGAATTTTGAAGAAAAAATGGCATTTTCCTGCAGTCTCCACATTTCTACCATTGCAAAGTGAAGCACTGAAGAACACACCTAGAACTCCTCTATTTGCTGTGTGGATCTTCCCTTGGTAATTTTGCATGCTTCTTTGGACATCTAAGCTATACAGTTGTCCCTCCACATTCACGGATTTGGCATTCACGGCTTGAAGTATTCATGGCTTGAAAATATACTTTAAAAATAGTAATCCAAAAAGCAAAGCTTGATTTTGCCATCTTATATAAGGGACACCATTTTGCTATGCCATTGCATATAATGGGACTTGAGTATTCACGGATTTGGGTATTCACGGGGGGGTGGTGGTCCTGGAACCAAACCCCAGCGAATGGAAGGGACAACTGTAGTTCTAAATGCTTAAGTTTTAAACACTTTAATACTAGAAATTTGGGGACTGAAGGAAAATTTCATGGGGGAGCAGAATTCTTTTTTGGAGGCAATGCCTTAATTTCATGGCCTGCCAGCTACACCCCTGAAATACATCTGCTTCCCCCCGCCCCCTTCTGTTGTACTTCCATAGCTGTCAAACTGCTGCTGGTTTACTTTGCAACCAGGGAGAAGAGTAAGGAAACTACTGTACTCTGCCTCAACCTAGCGCTGAAGATAAAAGTTGCCACCGTCCTTCCTTGGCAGATTTTAAGTCTGCAAAAAAACCCTACATGGCAGAGCCAGTTTTTTTCCAGAAATACAGTAGGACCCCCATATCCATTGATTCAATTACAGCAGACCTCGTATCCACTGATTCATTATCCACTGATTCAGTTATCCACGGTTTCAGTACCATAGTCTTCCTAGAAAATGCATCCTCTCTAGCCATTTTCTAGGTCCTCCAAGGCAACTCTGTGGTATTTTAAACAGGAAGTCCCATTATTTTCAATGGTGTTCGCTATTATCCACAGATTTTGCTATCCACGGTGGAGCCTGGAACCAATTCCCCAGCAGATATGGGGGCCCTACTGTATTCATGGAACACAAAACACCACACCTACCATACAGTCTTCCTAGAAAATGTGTCCTCTCTAGCCATTTTCTAGATCCTCCAAGGTAACTCTACAGTATTTTGAACTGGAAGTCCCATTATTTTCAATGCTGTGCGCTATTATCCATTGTTTTCAGTATCCACGGGTCCCCCAGAACCAATCCGCAGCAGATATGGGGGTCCTACTGTATCCTGCCTGGTATAGATGAACACTCTGTCTCATGGTAGTCAAAGAAATGCCATTGGAATTAATGGGATGTATTCGTGGATGGTGTGTGCTGGAAGATAGCAGCCTACATATCACCTCATCTGAATAGGGGGACTTTCTATTTCATTTTCAACTCTATGATATTTTAAACCAGAAGTCCCATTATTTTCAATGGTATTCGCTATTATCCACGGATTTCATTATCCACAGTGGGGTCCAGAACCAAGTCCCCAGCAGATATGGGGGTCCTACTGTATTCACGGGACACAAAACACCACACCTACCATAGAGTTCCTAGAAAATGTATCCTCTCTAGCCATTTTCTAGGTTCTCCAAGGCAACTCTATGGTATTTTGAACCAGAAGTCCCATTACAGTTGTCCCTTCCATTCATTGGAGTTTGGTTCCAGGACCCCCTGTGGATATCAAAATCTGTGAATACTCAGGTCCCATTATATGCAGTGGCATAGCTAAATGGGCCCCCTTATATAAGATGGCAAAATCAAGGTTTGCTTTTTGGATTATTATTTTTTAAAGAATATTTTCAAGCTGTGAATACTTAAATCCATGGGTACCAAATCTGTGAATACAGAGGGACAACTGTATTTTCAATGGTGTTCGCTATTGTCCACGGTTTTCAGTATCCATGCCCCCCAGTAGAATGGTCTTACTCCAATAAAAAATTCCCTAAAAAAAAAAAAAAAAAAAAAAATTCCCAGAACCAATCCCCAGCGGATGAGGGGGGTCTTACTGTAAAGGGAGGCAGAGTAGCAGTAGCAGGGCTGAGAAAAGAGGTGGGGTGATGCTATTTCTATGTTTATGTTTTGATTCTATAGTTTTAAAGTTTTAGGGTAGTTATTTTATGTCACTGGTGAATTTGCCAGTTATTTTAAATATATGCACTATTATATATAATTTTAAGGGGGTTAAATTATTTTAAGTTATTACTATTGTTATGGATTTGTTTTTATATTCAATTGTTGTGAGCCGCCTTGATTGCCTAATAGGCAAAAGGCGGGGTACAAAAATAAAGTTGTTGTTGTTATTATTATTATTATTATTATGGCAGGAAGCTGTTAAAAGACGGGACCTTTGGGCAGAAAAGACCTGGGTTCGAAATCCCTACTCGGCCATGGAAACCCACTGGGTGACCTTGGGCAAGTCACATTCTCTCAGCCTCAGAGGAAGCAATCCTCCTCTGAAGAAATCCTTGCCAAGGAAACCCCGTGATAGGTTCACCTTAGGGTCGCCGTAAGTCGGAAAGTACTCGAAGAGAGACCAACTCCTCCCCGGGGCCCCGGCTGCCTCCCACTCCCTCCCTCCGCCGAGCTCACCGAGGGGCAGGAGGGCGTGGGCCAGGAGAGTGCCGGTGCCCCTCCGCAGGTGGTACTGGACGAAGGCCGCGTCCTCGCTGCCCAGCCAGCCGCCCAGCAAGCTCTGCACCGTCAAGCCGGCCAGGTGGAACTCGCTGGGCGGGAACACGAAGCACACGGCCAGCAGCACGTAGGCCAGGGTGAAGGTGGCCGCGGGGCTCTCCATGGGCAGGCCCGGGAAAGGAGGGCGCGCCCAGCCCCACGCAGACCGACTCACCACCACCCTTCCTCCAGTTCTCTGTTGCCCAGGGAAGGCGCTGCTGCTGCTGCTGCTGCTGCCGCCTAGGTCCAAGGCAAGGCTTCTCACGCGCGCGGCATCCTGGGAAATGTAGTTCGGCAGCTTGTGGCCGGCTGAGCTACTCCAGCCTTGGAATCTTCATGTTTGAGAAGGTTCTTTTATACAAATACAGTTGTCCCTCCGTATCCACGGATCTGGTATCCACGGATTTAAGTATTCACGGCTTTTGAAATAATAATAATAATAACAATAATCCAAAAAGCAAACCTTGATTTTGCCATCTGATATAAGGGGCACCATTTTGCTATGCCATTGCATATAATGGGACTTGAGTATTCACGGATTTGGGTATCCACGGGGGTCCTGGAACCAAACCCCAGCGAATATGAAGGGACAACTGTAATCCAGTTTGAAACGGGATGATTTGCCGTGGCTCCTTCCTATGGAAACCTGGGGTAGTAAGAGGGGCGCTCCAAAAAAGCAAAAGAAGGACTCCCTGAAACAACACCTCAGGCTCGGCCAAATTGATCACCAACAATGGTCCGCCCTGGCTTCACATCGGGAGGCATGGAGACACACTATCCACAATGCTGCAGCCTTATTTGAGGACTCACACCAAACAAGTCTGGAAGAGAAACGACAACGCAGAAAGAATCACAACCCAAAAACATCACCCAAGGAGACCTTCTGCTGTGCTTTCTGCAACCGGACATGTTTATCTCGGATTGGCCTTTTTAGTCATCAGTGCGCTTGCAGAAAGTGCGGGATGAGTCCTTCCTGAATCTTCGTTTGCGAAGAAAAGCCAGAGAGAGAGAGAGTTTTAGAAGGTCTTTATTCAGCCTTTTCTGCCAAAGAGTGCTGGTGCCTCACCAAACTACAAGCCCCTGTATTCCACAGGAAGGAGGTATGGCAAATAATCCAGTTTCAGACTGAGTTATTTGTGTAGTGTGGATGCACCATAGGAAGGCAAAGGGTAAGAGAATCCCAGAAACGATGCTGAACAGTTGTATAGCACCTGGAGCCCAGCATAGGATATTCCTTTGAACATTAGGCTACCACTACTTTGAACATTAGGCTACCACTACCCTGGAGACCTGGGTTCGAAATTCCTACTCAGCCATGGAAGCCCACTGGTTGACCTTGGGTAAGTCACATTCTCTCAGCCTCAGAGGAAGGCCATGGCAATCCTCCTCTGAAGAAATCCTCGCCAAGGACAGGACCAGTTTAAGGGATTTTGGGGGCCCCTGCAGTCCTTTATTTTGGGGGCTCCATATGTTTCTCTCAGGTCAATGTAACCTAACTCAACCTAGGCTATTCACAGTACAGGATATTCAGATTATTACTAATAATGTTTTTGCAGGAGGAGGGTTATTATGAGGCCCCCCATAATGATGCCCCCGCCACTGGTGCCTTAAACCGGCCCTGGCCAAGGAAACCCATGATAGGTTCACCTTAGGGTCTCCATAAATTGGAAACTGCTTGAAGACACACAACAACCAGACTCTGTAGCAGGGAATAATGATTGTACAGTTGTTCCTTCACATTCACTGGGGTTTGGTTCCAGGATCCCCCGTGGATACCAAAATCCGTGAATACTCAAGTCCCATTATATGCAGAGGCATAGCAGAATGGTGTCCCTTATATAAGATGGCAAAATCAAGGTTTGCTTTTGGAATTATTATTTTTTAAGAATATTTTAAAGCCGTGAATACTTGAATCTGTGGATACCAAATCTGTGGATATGGAGGGACAACTGTAATACTAAATCCAATTTAAAGCAGCATTTTACCAGGAGTGTAGTAATATGGCAAGTCTGTTCCACTTTTTCAGATGCCTTTAAAATGTCCCTGTTTCTCTCTTCACATTCCCCCTTTGTTTACTTCCATTGGTGCAAACTGGGTTTAAAGTGCCAAAGTCTCTCTGGCTTTTCTTCACAAACGAAGATTCAGGAAGGACTCATCCTGCGCTTTCTGCAAGCATGCTGATGACTAAAAAGGCCAATCTGAGATAAACAAGTCCGGTTGCAGAAAGCACAGCAGAAGGTCTCCTTGGGTGATGTTTCTGGGTTGTGATTCTTTCTGCGTTGTCGTTTCTCTTCAAGACTTGTTCGGCGTGAGTTCTCAAATAAGGCTGCAGCATTGTGGATAGTAGTCTCCATGCCTCCCGATGTGAGGCCAGGGCGGACCATTGTTGGTGATCAATTTGGCCGAGCCTGAGATGTTGTTTCAGGGAGTCCAAAGTAGTTTGCACTCAATTAACTCAACAGGGAAAACAGGAGGAGGGGGCAAAATCTTGCCTTCCCCACTAGGTTCAGTCAAAAGCAAACTGCTGCAGCCTCTCCTACCTTGTCTATTTTTCCTTATTAATGACTTTTGCCATCTTGACCACACTCTAACTTTGTTTGGCCACAAGTGTCCCAGTTTCCAACTGAAATGTTGGAAGTATGCCTTCCAAAACAATTCAAATTAAATATCCCAGGGATGCAACTATAAGCGTAACAACAGCTGGAAAATTCACAATAAAAGCAACTTCCTCCCATGCCACCATGCAAAGCCATCCCACATAAGACTTGCTTTGTTTTCTGGTAGGGTTTTCTTAAATTGGCAACCTAACAGTTACACCTTGCAAACAGGATTATTTGTGTAATGTGAATTCCCAGCAGTGTCTACATGTGTATTGATTACAGTAGGACCTCCATATCCACTGATTCATTATCTACTGATTCAGTTGTCCACGGGACACAAAACAGCACACCTACCGTAGAGTCTTCCTAGAATTTTTAAAAAATTCTTATTATTTATTAGTTATTTATACCCCGCTCTTCAGCCACAAGGCTATCAGAGCAGCTTACAAATTGTTTTAAGCAATAGCAATTTACACATCTACACTGCATTAAGCAGTTTCCAGTGTGTGTTAGCTAATTGCCCCCACAAGCCAGGCTTTTCGTTCTCCAGATATTTTGGACTTCAGCTCCCAGAATCCATCAGCATTGCTCATGTTAGCAGAGGCTTTCTTTTGGGAGTTGAAGTAGAAAAGAGCTGGCAGATGAAAGGTTGAGAATCCCTAAGGATGGAAGGCTGAGTGAATCTTGGAGCCCTCTACAATAAACTTGCAACCGGGTGACTTGTAGTACTGGCATTTAACCACTGCACCACCAGGGCATCCTCTCTAGCCATTTTCTAGGTCCTTCAAGGCAACTCTGTGGTATTTAAGTCCCATTATTTTTCAATGGCGTTCACTATTATCCACAGTTTTTGGTATCCACAGGCCCCGGAACCAATCCCCAGCAGATACGAGGGTCCTACTGTATTCAATATGCCCACAAGAATGTGAGAATGTGTATGCAGTTAATCGCCTCTGTGATTTACATCTGGCTGTCCAATATATTAACTGAATTAATTATTCTCATATCTATCTACAGTTGGCCCTCTGTATCCACGGATTTGGTATCCACGGATTTAAGTATTCACAGCTTGAAAATATTCTTTAAAAACTAACAATACAAAAAGCAAACCTTGATTTTGTCATCTTATATAAGGGACACCATTTTGTTTTGGTATCCACAGGGGGGTGGGGTGGGGTCCTGGAACCAAACCCAAGCAAATATGAAGGGACAACTGTATTCAGAGTTTAGATTTGGGGAGAAGATGATTAAGGAAGGATAGAAGTTGGCATAAATATTAATGGTGAAGTGGGGGGGGGGGAAGAGTAAGGAGTGAAGGGAGTTTTTCATATCTCTTCCACAATATTAGAATTTCTTGTATACAAATGTACAATTGATTCACAGGGGTTTGGTTCCAGGACCCCTTGTGGATACCAAATCCATGAATTGGACTTTTTGGGCCATATTCAGTTCATGGAGTTCTGCTCTGGAGTACAACCATTGGATAAGTTGGATTTAGCAATGTGTTGACTCACCATTCAGCAGTTGGTTCAGTAATTGTACGCTAATTGGGCCTAACCCACAGGATTCCCACCATGCTGTTGTTTATTCTTGAATGGTTCTTAATGATTTGTCAGTGCCTTCAGGGCACTGCTTGATTCCCTGGGATTGCAGAAACCACCCCTGTACGTTCCTTACTGTACAACAGCACCACAAGCGGGCAGGTTGGCAGATACACCATCAGTTGCACAATGTGACTGTTCAGCAGAAAGGTGGCATAGCACAATTGCTATGTCACTACATGAGGGTAAATTTACACTTCACAAGCACAAGGTGGAATCTCCTGAAGCATTCACAATATGTAAGAAGTGTGTTAAATTTATTGGAGCATCTGGATGGAGGATGGAGCAAGCTTGTTTTCTGCTGCTCCAGAGACTAGGAGATGGAGCAATAGACTCAAACTACAGGAAAAGAGATTCCATCTAAACATTATATGCAATGGTATAGCAAAATGGTGTCCCTTATATAAGAGGGCAAAATCAAGGTTTTCTTTTTTGGATTATTATTTTTTAAAGAATATTTTCAAGCTGTGAATACTTAAATCCGTGGATACCAAATCCGTGCATATGGCGGGACAACTGTATATGCATTTCTGTACAGTATATTTCTATCTACATCTACCACGCATCCCAAACCCAAGCATCCCACATTTTCCCGCCACTGCGATTTGGCGGGGAAAGGGGCGGAGCTCTCGAACAGGTCAAGGGAAGCGCACACTCTGAACGGGGAGGGGCGCCAAAGCTTGGAGCAGTCCATTGTCACCTCAGTCATAGGGGGACATTATTTGGACAATGTAAGCGGGGAGACGGGAAATAACTCAGAGGGCTTCACCCCATTCAGTTAGACGCGGAAGATAAAGTTGAAACTGTATCGTTTTGGCCGTTGGGAGGGGTGTAAGTTTCCGGACTACGTTTCTCTCTAGTCTTTCCCTTCCCCCCGCGCACCCTGGTTGTGGTAGGGCCCGGTTCCGTTTGGCGCGCGCGAGAGCGAGGGAGGGAGGGAGGCGGGGAAGCGCCTTTTAAGTTCTGTGAAGCGACCGGAGGCGAGAGAGCTACGAGGATTCTATTGTCTTCTGAAGAGAGAGACCGCGCGCGAGCGAGGCAGCCATTATGTCATTTCGCCAGCGGAGTCCCCTCAGGTGCGTGTCGTCGTCCTCTTTGTGTAGGAAATGGCGGCGTTGTCGGGCCGAAGGTGCTTCTTTCTTTCGCTACCATCCAGTCCCCCGGGGCTAGTCTGTGAAGAGGGCCGCGCTTTGTTTCAACAGACTGGGCGGAGAGAGCGAGAGAAAGCGAGGGAGCCCCAGCGAGGCGGACTTTATGGCGTTTTATATAGTTGTCCCTTCCTATTCGCTGGGATTTGGTTCCAGGACTCCCCCTTCGTGGATACCAAAATCCGTGGATACCCAAGTCCCATGATATGCAATGGCATAGCAAAATGGTGTCCCTTATTATAAGATGGCAAAATCAAGGTTTGCTTTATGGATTATTACTATTTTTTTTAAAAAAAATTCAAGTCGTGAATACTTGGATCCGTGGATATGGAGGGACAACTCTATTTAAATCCGTGGATACGGAGGGACAACTGTAGTTGCACTTTTCTTAACTGAAGCAGACTATGTCTCAGCTATCCAAGCACACCGAAGCTTAATGTAGCTGTTACTGTTGGATTTGAGGATAGTTGAGCAACTGTTTGAGGACCACAAGGGATATACAGTTGTCTCTTCATATTTGCTGGGGTTTGGTTCCAGGAAAACCCCCCTCCCTGTGGATACCAAAATCTGTGAATACTCAAGTCCCATGATATGCAATGGCATAGCAAAATGGTGTCCCTTATATATATTTTTTTAAAAGAATATTTTCAAGCCATGGATACTTAAATCCGTGGACACCAAATCCATGGATACAGAGGGACAACTGTATTTTAATATTGACTCCTCAAAACATACACTGTCAGCAGTTCCTCGTACACTGAGAAAGGGAAACAAAATTCCCAAAACTATGGAGTCTAAGGAGAAATATTCTAAATGTTCTAACACACATTGTGAACTGTTCAAAGAGTGTCTAGTGCTCTATAAAAGTGGTGTAGATTCCGATGGAATCCTGGGATTTGTAGTTTGGTGAGGTACCAGCATTCTTTGTCAGAGAAGGTTAAAGACCTTGTAAAACTACATATCCCAGGAGTCCATAGTGTTTAGTCTGGAGAAGAGAAGGTTGAGAGGGGACATGACAGCCACGTTTAAATATTTGAAGAGATGTTATACTGAGGATGGAGCAAGCTTGTTTTCTGCTGCTTCAGAGACTAGGACACGGAGCAATGGACTCAAACTACAGGAAAAAAGATTCCACCTAAACATTAGGAAGAACTTCCTGACAGTAAGAGCTGTTCGTAAGTGGAATGCAGTGCCTGGGAGTGTGGTGGGGTCTCCTCCTTTGGAGGTTTTTAAACAGAGGCTGGATGGCCATCTGTCCTGAGGACTTTGATTGTGTGTTCCTGCAGGGCAGAAGCCGATTGGATGGGATGGCTGTTGGGGTTCCTTCCAGCCCTATGATTCTAGGCTGCATGCAGAGCCTGGGAAAGTTACTTTTGGAGGGTGACCAGGATGGTGGGTGGTCTGGAAGCCATGCCCTATGAGGAGCAGCTTAAGGAGCTGGGCATGTTTAGTCTGGAGAAGAGAAGGTTGAGAGGGGACATGACAGCCATGTTTAAATATTTGAAGGGATGTCATACTGAGGATGGAGCAGGCTCGTTTTCTGCTGCTCCAGAGACTAGGACATGGAGCAATGGGTTCAAACTGCAGGAAAAGAGATTCCACCTAAACATTAGGAAGAACTTCCTGACAGTAAGAGCTGTTCAGAAGTGGAATACACTGCCTCAAAGTGTAGCAGAGTCTCCTTCTTTGGAGATTTTTAAACAAAGGCTGGATGGCCATCTGTCAGGAATGATTTGATTGTGTATTCCTACCTGGCAGGGGGTTGGACTGGTTGGCCCTTGAGGTCTCTTTCAACTCTGATTCTAAATAAGACAGTTTTAACCTGAATTGTTCTCTGGTGTGGATGCCTCCTTGTGTCTGTTCTGAGACCAGCCTTTCCAAGTGCCTTTGGAGTATATGAGATATCTCAGCCATAGACCCAAGACAAGCGCTAGACTTCATAAGTGTCAACAATTTACAGCAGAGAGATCCACTATCCTGAGAGTGAAGGCAGCCGTGTTTGCACATGGACAAAAGTCATAAGACATTTGGCAATGAAAGAGACAACAACTTTATGGATTGAGTAGGGGGGAAGGGGCAGACAGATCCACACTGCCCTAACCTTGACTAACTTTTGTATAACAAGCCACAATGTGGGCAACTGGTTCCACTTGGCTGCGGTGAGATAAGCAAGCGAATTAGTACCTGGCTTGTGGGGCAATTAGCTAACACACATTGGAAACCGCAATTAGCTAACACACATTGGAAACTGCTTAATGCGATGTAGATGTGTAAAGTGCTATTGCTAATCAATTTGTAAGCCACTCTGAGAGCCTTTGTGGCTGAAGAGCAGGGTATAAATACTCCAATAAATATAAATAAATAAAGCAGTACAATAAAACAGCGGAAAAGAACCCAGGCAAAAACACCAAAGAAAGCAAGAAGCCTATCTGAAAATATCAAATAGACCAGAAATGGGAAAAGCTAAAGGGGAATAAAAGGCCAGGGTGAAAGCAAGGCACAGAAAGCAAGGACCAAGTGGGACTATGGGGATAGTCCAGAGCTGGGTGGCTGCTGCAAGAGGAGGCCTTCTTGTGAGTAGCCCTCCACCATAATTCAGAGGCTTGAAGCAGGCCCTTGGGCTGTTTGAATGAATAAGTACACATGTTCCTCCCATTTTTAAAATGTTTATTGAAAGCATTTCTGCCCAGATTCTCAGATAAAAATCACCCACAGTGAATGAAAACAAGATTGTTTCTCTGGTAGGTTTACAGTCTGAAAAGGTACAATACAAAAGGAAAAAGGAATGGAGGGAAAGGAGGACAAAAAGTAAGTACAGATGTCCCTCCATATCTACGGATTTGGTATCCATGGATTTAAGTATCCATGGCTTGAAAAAATTCTTCAAAAATTATAATCCAAAAAGTAAACCTTGTTTTTGCCATCTTATATAAGGGACACCATTTCACTATGCCATTGCATATAATGGGACTTGAGTATTCACAGATTTTGAATGGTCTGGATGTGGGAATTGGGGTTGTGTGGGGGAAGGGAAGTTATGGTGGCAACAGAGTGAAGAAATGTTACAAAAGAAGAAGGAAGTGATGCTTAATACCTATCCCATCTTCAGTTCACTCTTGTTTCCCAGAATAACTTGGAGAGTGTACCATCCTTTCCAGCAGCCCCTTACTCTGCTCCTTTGCAATGCCAGGTTGGTTAAAAACAAGACTCATATGACCTCCTAGTGGATGAGGCAGCCGATCTGGCATGCTTTACCGAGACCTGGCTGGGAGATGCCAGCGCTGCGACATGGGCATGGGCTCTCCCGGCTGGGTACAGAGTCAGCGAGCAGATAAGGGAAAGTGGGCGGGGGGGTTGTGGCCTTGGTTCTTAGAAACAACTTAATCTTGACCAGGAAGCCTATCCGGAAAACAGCTTGCATCAAGTGCATGTACCTTAGCCTGAAAACCAGGGATAGTTTGGGGATTCTTTTGGTATACTGGCCATCCCGTTGCTTAACAGACTCCCTAACTGAGCTGACCCAGCTGATCTCTGAGTTGTTGCTGGAGTCACCCAGACTTTTGGTTCTGGGAGACTTCAACATCCCACTCGAGATTAACATGTCAAATCTAACCAGTGCGGCTCGGGAGTTCATGGAAACCATGACAAACATGAGCCTATCCCAGTTGGTTGACGGGCCTACACATTGTGCTGGTCATACCCTCAATGCAATCTTCAGTACAGAACAGGAATATTCATGGGCGGAGGTTACAAAAACCTCCACATTGTCATGGACGGATCACTTCCTGGTCAAGATGGAGGTAAGAGCCACTGTCTGCCCCTCCGGGTTTCCAGAAAGCCCTAGAGGATTTAATGATTGGTAACGCCGGTGATTCTGTCGAGGCTTTGGTCAGCATCTGGAACACTGGTCTTACCAAGGCTATCGACACAATTGCTCCCTTCCAGCGTCCTTTCCAGCCTGCCTCTAATTGTAAGCCCTGGTACACAGAGGAGCTTAGGAGGATGAAGCGAACTGGATAACGGCTAGAGCACAAATGGCAGAAGACTCAATTCTTATCCGATAGAACTCGCCATAGGAAGCATCTTGATTCCTATCGGGAGGCAATGCATGCAGCACAGAGATCTTTCTGCTCTGCATGTATTGCATCTGCAGAGTCCCGTCCAGCAGAGCTGTTTAAGGTGGTGGGGGAGCAGACGCAGGTTCTTCCTGCGCCAGACCCCCTACTTAACCCGACGGCAGTCTGCTGTGATGCGTTTAACATCTACTTTGCAGATAAAATCTCTCGCCAACTTGGACGCCAATGTTCTATGAGGCATCCAACAACTCAGTTGATGGCACTTTACTGGAGCAGTTTCAGTCTGTGAGTACCGATGACGTGGACAAGCTCCTTGGAAGAGTGAGGAAGACGACTTGCCCTCTTGATCCTTGTCCATCTTGGCTGGTCATCCGGGGTGGGGGCGTATTAAGAGTATTCCTACGGGATATAATTAATGTGTCCTTCAGGGAAGGTATCGTACCATCCTGTTTAAAGGAAGCGGTGGTTAAGCCACTCCTGAAAAAACCTTCCCTGGACCCCCTGGACAGGAACAACTACAGTTGCCCCTCCACATTCTTGAACTCGGCATTCGCGGTTTTGATTATTCGCGGTTTTGGGAGGAAAAAACTGCGACATGGGGCCTCCGGAGGCTCCATGAAGGCCCCGGGGGGGAGCAGGGAGGGCCGGAGAGGCCTCCACGGGGCCTTGCAAGGCCCCGTGAAGGCCCTGGGAGGGAGGGGGGAGGGCTGGGGAGGCCTCCACAGAGCCTTGCGAGGCCCTGTGAAAGCCCTGAGAGGGAGGGGGAGGGCCGGGGAGGCCTCTATGGGGCCTCCGGAGACGCTCCGTAGGCCCCGTTAAGGCCCTGGGTGGGAGTGGGGAGGGCCGGGGAGGCATCCACGGGGCCTTGGAAGGGTCTCCGGAGGCCCCGTGAAGGCCTTGGGAGGGAGTGGGGAGTCTGGGGAAAGCGACCATGGGTCCTCTGAAGGCCCTGTGGTCGCTTTGGCGGGGGAGGGGGGCAATCAATATTCGCGGTTTTTTCACATTCGCGGGGGTCCGTGGAACCTAACACCCGCGAATGTGAAGGGACGACTGTATAGACCAGTGTACTTGCTACCTTTTTAAGCAAGGTGATCGAGAGGGCAGTTGATTCCCAACTCCAAGCCGTCTTGGATGAAACCGATTATCTTGATCCATTTCAAACCGGTTTCAGGACAGGATAAGGAGTTGAGACTGCCATGGTCGCTCTAGCCTACGACCTCCACTTGAGCATTGACAAGGGCAGTGTGACCTTGCTGGTGCTCTTGGACCTCTCAGCGGCCTTTGACACTATAGATCACGCCATCTTCTTGGATCGCCTGAGAGAGTTAGGAATTGGAGGCACTGCTCTGCTGTGGTTCCATTCCTTTCTCTCGGGCAGATCCCAGAGGGTGAGGCTCGGGGACAGTTGCTCTTCCAGATTTGAGCTTAATTGCGGTGTCCCTCAGGGTGCCATCCTGTGTCCGATGCTATTTAACATTTATATGAAGCCGCTGGGAGAGATCATCTGGAGGCATGGAGCTCAATGTCATCAGTACACTAATGACACTCAGATCCATTTCTCCATGACCAGACCGTTGGCTCAGACTTCAGATGGCGTCTCTCCTCTCAATCACTGTCTCAGAGCGGTAATGGATTGGATGAGGGAAAACAGATTGAGACTAAATCCAGACAAAACGGAGGTACTGACAGTCACAGGCCCGAAACCAGGTCTGGGAATACAACTTCCAGTCCTGGATGGAGTCACACTCTCCTTCCTCTAAGGACTGTGTTCGCAGTCTGGGGGTACTCCTAGATTCGTCGCTTCACATGACTAGTCAGGTGAGCGCGACGGTCAGGAGTGCCTGTTACCAGCTTCGGCTGATACGCCAGCTGCGCCCTTACCTGGATACAAGGGATCTGGAAACTGTGGTTCATGCTTTGGTAACCTCACATCTGGATTATGGTAATGCACTCTACATGCGGCTACCCTTGTTCCTAACCCGGAAACTTCAATTGGTACAAAATATGGCAGCCAGATTAATTACGGGTACATCTAAGAGAGAGCATATAACACCTGTGCTTAAATCTTTTCACTGGCTACCGATTAGTTTCCGGGCACAGTACAAGGTGTTGGTTTTAACCTTTAAAGCCTTATATGGCTTGGGTCCATCTTATCTCTGGGACCGTCTCATCCCATATGATTCCCCCTGCATACTTCGGTCCTCTGGGAGGAACCTGCTGCAGCCTATGAAAACTAGGCTGTCAGAGACTTCCCAGAGGGCCTTCTCTTCTATGGCTCCCAGACTGTGGAATGGCCTGCCAGACAAGATCCGTCTTATCACTACTCTTGATGGCTTCAAGAAAGCATTAAAGACAGATCTCTTCTGGCAGACCTTCCTGGAATAACTTCCCAGCTCAAGTGGAGTTGATTGCCTACCTGCTCCCTGGCCGCTAATGCCATTTTTTGTTGTAATTTGTATACTGTATTGTATTTTATGTTTGTTTTAATTCTCCACTAGTTTAATTTAGTTTTAAGAGGTGGGAGGGTTAGGATTGGGAAGGATTGTTTTAACTTGCTGTTGTTTTAATCTTGCTGTACACCGCCCCGGTTGCCGAGCAGAGGGGCAGGTTAAAAATAAAAAAATATTATTATATTATTATTATTCACAGCGGGTCCTGGAACCAAACCCCAGCGAATATGAAGGGACAACTGTAGTCTTTCAGCAGGATTGATGGAATTGTCCTACTGCTTGCCATGTCATCATCTTGTGTACTTCAGGTTTTTTCATTGCAGTAGGACCCATGTACCTGCGGGGGATTGGTTCCAGGGGCCCCTGTGGTAATGAAATATGCTGATAATAATGAACACCACCTTCACCATTTCCGCCCCAGGAGTGATCCTGGGCAGCGATCTTGGGGGCAAAGGGAGAAGAGAGACAGATCCCTCCTTCCCTCCCTTAGCGCCTGCGTTGGTAGTTTCAGCCCAGGAATCATCCTAGGGGCAAAGGGAGGAGGGAGGAGAGATGTCTCCTCTCCCCCCCCCCCCCGCTGTCGCCATCCGTGGATAATTGAATCGGTGGATGGCGAATCAGCAGATGTGGGGGTGCTACTGCATTATCTATTTATATATTTCAAATGTTTAAATGACATAAGAACTATAGGTAGCTTACAATAAAATCATTTTAAACAGTTTAAAACTAGAACAATTGCAATTTAAAACAAAAATAATTTAAGCATTCTAAAATACATTAAACAACTGGCCATTTAAAAGTTAAAATGCATAATAAAATGCAGGCAATTTTTAGTGAATCTGGTTGAAATAATATAGTAGTGTAAGACAGCAAAACTATATACAGCATAGGAGAGTAGGACTAGTGTAATGTAGTGGTTATATGCTGGACTGGGACTTGAGAGATCTTCATTCAAGCCCACACAAGTGACCTTAGGCCAGTTGCCCTCTGACAGTATGACTTACCCACAAGTTTGTTACAGGGATAAAAGTGGGGAGATGAAGAGCCATGTATGCCATCTTGAGCTCATTGAAGAAAAGACAGGATATAAATGTAATTTTGAAGAAGATGAGTAAGAAAAAAAAAACAGAATCGAGTATATGACAAATAGAAAAATTAGGGTTTCCCCCCCCCAGAGTGAATTCATGTAATAGTAGGCCATATGTTTTTCAACAAAAAACCACTTTAAAAAGTAACACAAAAACTTACTATTAAAACACTGTCAAAGGGGTCACAAATTCCACATTATCTTATTGTTGTTCTTGGTATTGTTTTAGGTAAGATTAAAATCAGTATTTAATTTAGTACTTTGCATCTTATATTTTACCCGTTCCTTTAAATTGCTCACGGTTATGTACAGGGGTCTTTCAACGTTCTGTGGAGCGATTGCCCCAAAATCACTCAGTGAACTAATTGTGCTGATTATATACTTGAAAGCATCTTTCCTCCCCAACTTCTGAAGGATCCAGAATGAGAGCACTTGTGCCATTGAGAAGGGAAGTGGAGAGAGAGAGGAAATGGCTCCATTCATGGCTCTGATGAATATCATGTACAATTGGCTACCATATGCTGTTGAGAGATATGCTTTAGATTTTAAGTTCAGCTTTTAAAAGGTACTAAAAAAGAAATACAGTGGGCTCTCCTGACCCATGGTTTCAATTGCCCACAGATTATCATGCCCCATACCTAAAATAGCAGCAACATCCACACTGATGTGATGTGCACATGTCGTCGCTATTTAATAATATGGGGTGTGACCATTGTGTTTCTTGCTATTCCTGGGGGTCCCAGAACCAAACCCCTGCAGATCTGGAGTGCTCACTGTATAACAATGTGGTTGTGACTTCACATTTTTCATTTTCTGATTGTTTCCTTACAGACCACCAACTTGGACTCAAGGAAGGAAGCGTGGTGCAGATGGAAATCACAGAAGCACATATGATTCAAGTTTGCCTGATGATGGTGATGATAATACATTCAGACTGTTAGACAGCAGGCCTGATAGGTAGGGGAGTAATCCCAAAATATGTTGTACTGAAGCACAGTTACATATTAGTATTTACGGCTTAATAACACAAAGAAGGACTTGTCTATACGAAGTAATAAAATGTGGATTGGTGCGCAGTAATACCAATTTGCAGCAGCTTCTATTTGGCTTCATTGGCTTTTTTCAAGATCGCAGGCATGCGAAGCTATCCACTTTTGCTGTTTCAACAGGCATGCCTGCGAATCAAAATAGCAGGCACAAGTGAATTACTCTTGTTATTTACTTTGAGTTGCCACTGCTGAACAGTATTTTTTTTAAAAAAACTAAAACCAAGGTGCAATGTTCCGTTTAAACAAAGAAGCAAACCAAAAAAGGGTATTTTCTTGCCATAGTGCTTGATTTCCTATGGCGAAAATCCAATATGGCAGTTTCAGGCACTTGCCTTGTTAGCAGGCTCCACCCCCTGTGGATGTCCGACCAATCAGCTTTCCGCTATAAGAGTCTGCAATAATTCAAATCGGTTGTCCTAATGAGCACATTCCCACACATTATTTTTAAAAATATGGGAAAGGCTGTGAAGGCTTTTCCCACAGAGTAGAGTTGCCCCTCCACATTCACAAATTTAGCATTCGCGGTTTTGAGTATTCGCGGTTTTGGGAGGGCCTTCCTCCGCCCTCCCAAAAGCAGCGACTGGACTTTAGAAGCCCTGTGGCCTCTTGGGGGGGGGGGAGAGAAGAAGGCCGGAGGGGTGGGAGAGGTGGGGAAGGGGCCTTCCGAGGCCCCCTCGCCACCTTAGGAGGCCAGGTGGCGGGTGGAAGAGGTGGCAAGGGGGCCTCTGGAGGCCCTGTGAAGGCCTTGGGAGGGAGTGGGGAGGGCTGGGGAGGCGACCACGGGGCCTCCGGAGGGCCTCTGGAGGTCCTGTAGTGGCCTGGGGAGGGAGGGGGGAGGCAGGGGGAAGCGGCTGTGGTTGCTTTGGTGGGGGAGAGGGTGGGCAGTTGTTATTCGTGGAATTTTCACATTCGCGGGGATCTGTGGAACCTAACCCCCGCGAATGTGAAGGGATGACTGTATATGGAGTATTTGGCCCCCCTCCTTTCAGGTATGGCAGATTGATGCAGGATCCCATTAAGACAAATCATATTCTTCTCAAAGTCTATGAGGATATTTTCACCGTTTAGACAATCCCAATGATGAAATGGAGGGTTATTATTGATTATATACTATGTGTTTTATTGTGTTAGGATAATAGACATTACTTCACTTTGAGCAACATATAGTCGTTTTGCTTAAATAATTCATAGACTAGACTGGAATTGTGTGGTTTAATTTGTAGGGCTATAGTAGAAGATACATCTTGTTATTATATATTGTGGTTATATATAATATATATATATATATATATATATATATATATATATATATGCTATTTTGTTTTAATTTGAACTTGGTTTACAGTTTCACAACACCAGAAGGCCATAAACCCCGTTCAAGGTGTTTGGATTGGGGTACTGCAGTTGAAGAAGATGAAATGAAGACTAATGTTAATAAAGAAATGGCAAGGTATGAGTTGTGTAATTCATTTTTAAAAAATCTTGTTAGAAGTACTGGAAATACTCTAGCTGTTTGATGCTGCAGATACAGCAAAATGTATAGAATCATAGAATCATAGAATTGCAGAGTTGGAAGAGACCACGAGGGCCATCCAGTCCAACTGCCCTGCCATGCAGGAAATCTTGATCAAAGCATCCCCGACAGATGGCAATCCAGCCTCTTTTTAAAGACCTCCAAGGAAGGAGACCCCACCACGCTCCGAGGGAGTATGTTCCACTGCCGAACAGCTCTTACTGTCAAAAAGTTCCTCCTCATGCTGAGGTGGAATCTCTGTTCCTGGAGCTTGCATCCATTGCTCCGTGTTCCAGTCTCTGGAGCAGCAGAAAACAAGCCTGCTCCATCCTCAGTGTGACATCCCCTCAAATACTTAAACAGGGCTATCATATCACCTCTTAACTGTCTTTTTTCCAGGCTAAACATACCCAGCTCCCTAAGTCTCTCCTCATAAGGCATCGTTTCCAGACCTTTCACCATTTTAGTTGCCCTTCTCTGGACACGCTCCAATTTGTCAATATCCTTTTTGAATTGTGGTGCGCAGAACTGGACACAGTCTTCTAGGTGAGATCTGACCAAGGCAGAATAGAGTGGCACTATTACTTCCCTTGATCTAGACACTATACTTCTATTGATACAGCCCAAAATCGCATTGGCCTTTTTAGCTGCCGCATTACACTGTTGGCTCATGTTCAACTTGTGGTCTACTAGGACTCCTAGATCCCTTTCGCACGTAGTCTCATTCAGCCAGGTCTCTCCCATCCTATATTTATGCATTTCATTTTTCCGCCCTAAATGCAGTACTTTACATTTCTCCGTATTGAATTTCATTTTGATAGCTTTGGCCCAGCTCTCCAGTCTATCCAGGTCACTCTGAATGTTGATCCTGTCCTCTAGGGTATTAGCTACTCCTCCTAATTTGGTGTCATCTGCAAATTTGATAAGTATGCCCCTAATTCCCTCATCCAAGTCATTGATAAAGATGTTGAATAGCACTGGGCCCAGGACAGAACCCTGTGGCACCCCACTGGTCACATCTTTCCAAGACGAAGAGGAGCCACTGCTGAGCACCCTTTGGGTTCGGCCGGTCAACCAATTACAAATCCATTGAACAGTTAACTTGTCTAGCCCACATTTTACAAGCTTGTTTGCAAGAATGTCATGGGGAACCTTGTCAAAGGCCTTACTGAAATCAAGGTATGCGATGTCCACAGCATTCCCTTCATCTACCAAGCTGGTAACTTTATCAAAAAAAGAGATCAGATTAGTCTGGCATGACTTGTTTCTCTGAAACCCATGTTGACTTTTTGTGATTATGGCATTGCCTTCTAAATGTTCACAGACTCTCTGTTTAATGATCTGCTCTAGAATCTTCCCTGGTATTGATGTCAGACTAACTGGACGATAATTGTTGGGATCCTCTTTTTTCCCCTTTTTGAAGATGGGAACAACGTTTGCCCTCCTCCAGTCTGCTGGGACTTCTCCTGTTCTCCAGGAGTTCTCAAAGATTATTGCCAATGGCTCTGAGATTATATTTGCCAGCTCTTTTAATACTCTTGGATGTAGTTCATCTGGTCCTGGAGATTTAAATTCATTTAGTTTAAGAAGGTATTCCTGTACTACCTCTTTACTTATTTTGAGCTGGATTTCCCCTATTGTGTCCTCTGTTCCATTATCCTCAGGTTGGTCCTCCTTTTCCTTTTCTGAAAACACTGAGGCAAAGAAGGTGTTGAGTAATTCTGCCTTTTCTCTGTCCCCTGTTAGCATTTTGCCATCTTCTCCACGTAGTGGCCCTATCATTTCCTTCTTCCTCCTTTTGCTGCGGACATACCCAAAAAAACGCTTTTTATTGTTCTTAACCTCCCTAGCAAGCCTGAGCTCATTCTGCGCTTTAGCTTTTCTGACTTTAATCCTACACGTGTTCGCTATCTGTTTGAATTCTTCTTTGGTGATTTCCCCCCTTTTCCATTTCCTATACATGTTCCGTTTAAAACTTAGCTCCGTTGAAAGTTCATTAGTCATCCATCCTGGTTTCTTCAGACACCTCCCATTTTTCTTCCTCAATGGTACTGTTTGAAATTGTGCCTTCAGTATCTCCCTTTTGAGAAAGTCCCATCCGTCTTGAGGTCTCTTCTCTTTTAGTATTCCTATCCATGGGATCACCCCCAGTATTTCCCTGAGTTTATTGAAATCAGCTCTCCTAAAGTCAAGAATGTGTGTCTGACTATGCCTGGCTTCTCCTTTCCATTGTATAACAAACTCCAGGAGAACATGATCACTCTCACCTAAGGATCCCACCACTTGCACCCCATTAACCAGGTCAGCTCTGTTGGTTAGGATCAGATCTAAAATAGCTGACCCCCTTGTTGCCTCTTCCACCTTTTGGACCATGAAATTGTCTTCCAGGCATGTAAGGAATTTGCTAGACCTTGAAGTTTTGGCTGAGTTAGATTGCCAGCAAATATCAGGATAGTTGAAGTCACCCATCACTACTACATCTCTCCTTTCTGCATGTGTGCATCTGTTCTAGAAAGGCATCATCCAATTCCTCCGTCTGATTTGGGGGTCTGTAGTAGAGTCCCACAATAACATCCCTGTTGTTTCCCTCCCCTTTAATTTTTATCCAGATGCTCTCCACCTGGCTTCCAGTATTGATGTCATGGATCACTTCACTGGTGTAAATATCCCTGACATATAATGCTATTCCTCCTCCTTTCCTGTTTGGCCTGTTTCTCATATAAAGGTTATACCCCTCTATTCCTACATTCCAATCATGAGACTCATCCCACCAGGTTTCAGTAATGCCTATTATATCATATTTGTTTTGTAGTGCGAGGAGTTCAAGTTCATCTTGCTTATTTCCCATGCTCTGTGCATTAGTGTAGAGACATCTAAGACCATGTGTTCCCTTTACTTGCTCCCTGTGCAAGTTTTTTTGCCTCCCACTGTTGGGTCCTTGTGCTGTTTGCCTTGTTCCCTCTATGACAGTTTGACTATTTTCTCCAGCCCTTTTTCCTTCCAGAATACTGTCTCCCTCCCCCATTTGACTCAGTTTAAAGCCCTCCTGATCAAATTCTTGAGACTGTTGGCAAAAATGTTTCTTCCAACTGTTGTAAGATGCACCCCATCTCTTTCCAGAAGTCCCCCCTCATGGAAGCGCAGTCCATGATCCAATATAGTTTTCATATTTGAATGCTGCAAACAGTTTTTGTTTTCAGAAAGCAGGGGCTAGAATACTGTGGTTTATTCGTTTTTGGTGGTGACCCAAGAATGTCATATTTCTACATTTCTTGTTTGGGATAGATAACCCAGAATAGTTTCCAGTCCTTTCTGTAGCTTGTTTGTATCAATATGATAATTCATTTTTTAAAATGGTTGATAGCAGTACGTTTTATAAAGCAGACGGAGCAGCCAAGAGAGTAATGGAAGATCTATCTGAGTAGAACCAGCAGAACAAGATCAGTGTGGGAAATGTTACACGTGTTTCTAATGGGATTTTTTTCTCTGTTGTCCAGATAATATACCAAAACTGCATTTGTCATAATGTTATGACTGTGGGATCAAAGCTCAGATCAGTACTTCATGATGAGTCTTTTAATTTAAAAGCAAGTTCTGACTTTGAATTCCTGCCTGTACTTGGCTTCTAATACAGATAAGCTTTTCTCTTGTTCAGAACCAAGCAATGAAAGGACCAAGTCATCTGTTGCATAGTACCTTGCTTGCCCTCCTCCGAAGCCTAGTTTCCATATTCCTGATACTTGGATTAGCTTTCCAGGAGTACACCACACATGAAAAGATAGGATGAGTAGAACCAGTAGAAGAAGGACATCTCTTCCCTTTAACCAGGGATAGGCAACTGTAGAAGGCTAGGGGGCCGCATTAGCTCCCTTGAAGATGTTGGAGGGGGTGCACCCGTTCAAAAAAAAATCAAAAAATGTTTGTCTCCTAGCACCTCTAGGGCCTTGGGGGTATGGGTAGTTTTCACCATGTTTTGAGATTTTAAAAAGGCATCTCCTCATGTTATAGGCATGCCCCCCTGTTGTCAGGCAACCATGCAGAGCTGGCAGGAAGCAAACTAACTAAAACAATCTCACAGTTCCAAGAGGCTTGTCCGAAAATGTCATCAAAGTCAGTCTAAGGGTCAGGAATCCGGCAAGCAGCAAGGTCAGACAGTCGGGGGGGGGGTCAAGGAGTCCAGGTAGATAGCAAGCAAGAGGTCCAAAGCGCAGAACACAAAGGCAGGGGCTGACAAAACGCCTTGTTCCTACCATCAGGCTTTTGCCCACCTTAAAAAGCCTGGAGCTTGATGAGCTCCCGGTGTGTTTATGTTTGCTTGTCCTCCTTTTTGGCTGCTGTTCACTAGGAGAAGTTGACTCCTGCCCTTGACATGTGGGCCCAGGAAGCCTGCAAAATGTGGTAGAAATACACCCTACGCTCCCTAGTAGACATTTTGGAATAAAAATCTTTTTTTAAAAAAGTGCAAAAATTGTTTTCAACTCCTAGGGGGCCTTAGGGCACCTGCAGACATGGTGGAATTGCCATCCACACCCCTACATGCTCCAGAATGCATTTGGGGGGCATTCTGGAGCAAAAATATTTTTGACCCCTGGAGGACCACAAAAATGGCTGCACACAGCCCATGGGTTGTGCTTTGCCCACTCCTGCCTTAAAAGTAGGCTCATCGTGTCAGTGAGGAAGAGTATACACCAGTGATAAAAGAGGAATCTCAAAATTGTGTTGGTAAATCATTGAATGCAAGAAGAATTTTGAGTCTTAAATTTGGGGGAGACAGCAAGATGCAAATTATTTCATGATAATCTGGCTTGATTTTTAAATCTCTTTTTAACTTGCTTGGATATTCTAATAAGGAACTGAGCTTATCTAGGAGAAAAGGAATGGGTTTGGGGGTAAAGCATCATGTAAGAGAGTTCAGTGCTTTCTTCCATTTGAAATTGTTCAGCTGTCTACTATGTGCTTTTAAGTGACTGATGTGAGAATTTGCCATTTGCATGTTACCTGGCACTGGGCTTTCAGTGCTGGTGAAAGGTGGTATCTTTCCTGCTCTAGTATGGCAGCTTGTACATTTCTCTTAGGATAGCAAATGTTAGATGTGCATCAGTTCTTCAGTGGGACTTTATGGTTTGTAGCTGGGCTTGTGATTTGGGCCTAGCAATAACTCCTTGCGCTTTTGTATGAATATGATTAGATTGTCGCAATCTGCTCAGTGACAGCATCATTTTAACATTGGCAGATTGCTTCAGGGGTAGGGTATTTGAACTTGAAGCTTATGCTAACAGCAGTATAGCTTTAGACTGACTTGTAATTATGGCAGGTGTAATGATCTTTGGGAGCAGTTTTAATTTTATTACTTGCAATAAATCTCATGTTTATGTTAATAATGAATAGGCCTGTTCAGCTCTATAGTAGCTTAATATTGAATTAAATGAGCTTGAATGTCAGCTTATTATTCCCTTCCAGCCTTATTCTTACAGCAGTAGAAATTAAAATAAAACCACAAATTATGAAATCAAAAGAAGTGGAAATAATTGTGTATTAAAATAGATGCATATATTGTAGGTATAAAAGAAAACTCTTGATAAATGAATTTGGAAGAGAGCGAAAGCTGTCTACTGGAAGGTAAGAACAGAACATATTCTATACAGAGTTGATAAAATGCTTATTCTGAATATTGGCAGTTTGTGATTTTTAAAATTTTTTTATTTCCTCCATATCTCCTGATAAGGGGTCCAAGGCTGCTATGATTTTGCATTAACAGTACTATAAATCTACAGGCTAGCTACGAAAGAGCTTTTCCTTTTTTCATCTTCTTTGTTCTTTCCTGAGTCAGGCTTCAAACCTGCATTCTTTATAATCATTTAAAACCTGATCTTCAAAATTGTTTCATGGTGGCTTGTAAAACTGGAAGATGAGAAGTATTTACAAATTACATTTACAGAACTAAAACCTCTAAAACATACCTCTAAAACATAGTTTCAAACTAACACCAAACAACCCTGCTTTTAAAATCCAATGAATAAAATAAAGGAAAAGGACTTGGGCAAGTTGGGGTACCGCTACTAACACAGATGATTAGCTTTCTTATAATCACCCTTTATTCCTGGAATGGTGATGAAACACACAGAGAAGAATGTCAGCTTAGAAGTATAGACAGGCAAATGTACTTACTACCTGTGGTCCTTTAAATACCTGGATCCTAAACTAATGCACTTTAAAGATGTAAACCATTTATCTTCTCTATATATAATTATCTTGGGTACGTTGCCGTTCCCAGTGTGCTGATTGGCCGCTTAGGAAACTTACCCAACCAGTTGTAGCGCTCCGTTGGCCGGCCAGTCAGCAGCATGAGGGTGTTTCTCAGCACCACCTCCTCGACCTACAGTCACATCTTTGCCCATTGAGCTGCAGTAACTAAATACTCAGCCAGCTCCCCTTGCTGTCTTAATCTGCATACATGGGGGGGAAATTGTTGCTTTCGATGCATCCTCCACCCTCTTCTTTCTTCTTTTTACTCCTGTCCTACCTTGCAGGGTAGGTTCCCCCTCTACCTCTGCTCTTCACCCCTTCTGCACCCAAAAACATGAGCCCTTTCCCCCCTCCGTCTGTCAGGGTAATAGTGCTTTAAGTGCAAAAGGAAAACTGTTGGAGCAACAGACCACAGACTAGCACAGCTGAAGTGGGTTTGTTCACAGCTGTGGCTAGGCAGAGGGATGACCTAGCAAACACTCCTATTTAGCCAAAGCACAGGATACATCGTGTGTGGGTTGGTGTTGTGGAGAAAGAGGAGTGTTGCTGTTGAGTTTGTTAATGAGGTTTGCTGTGTATATACAGTGTTTGTTTATATTGAAACTGAAGATAAAGACTTCCAGATATTTTTGGGTGAACCTTGCTGTCTGTAAGTTTTTTTGTGTGTGAAAGTGGGTCAGAGCTATGGAACAGCTGCTGGCTGAAGACTTTGTTTTTGTGCCCTTTCTGCTGCACAGTTCTGCTGTTTTATTTAGTTATTTAGTTATTTAGTTATTTATACCCTGCTCTTCAGCTACAAGGCTATCAGAGCGGCTTACAAATTGTTTTAAGCAATAGCAATTTACACATCAACACTGCATTAAGCAGTTTCCAATGTGTGTTAGCTAATTGCCTCCACAAGCCGGGTACTCATTTTACCTACAAAAGGATGGAAGGCTGAGTGAACCTTGGAGCCCTCTGGAATAACCACTGTGCCACCAGGGCTCCTGGGTTAGTTTGTCCCCAGGCTGTTCCAGGTGCCTCTCAGTGAATCTATACTAAGTAGACACCTTTTGCCCCAGGAACTTACAGAGTGCAACCCCCCACCCCCCAAAAAAAAATAACTGCAAAGAGGTGGGAGGCCACCCTGGAGTTCCAGGGCCTCTTTTTCCTCCTCAGGGGACCCCTTGGGGTCCTTTGGCCACCCCTGGCTCTGCTTCCTGTGAGGAAAAAGGCTTTTCTTTGTAAATGCTGCACCAGATGGGCTGCCACCAGCTTAAAAAAACCCTCTGGCTGGTGGGAGGAGCCAAACCTGGCAGGGGAGGAGGAATAGAGTGGAGCAAAGTGGATTCTCGGGAATCCAGCATGTTGTCCTCGAAGGGCAGCTGGTGTTGGAGCAGAAAACAGGCTCTGCAGTCTGTGGACAGGGCAAGGGCGAGCCCAAAGACTCACAAAAAAGTTAGAGGTGACTATTCCGCCCCTTGCTGGAGAGACTCCTTCACTCCCTTTTCTGTTCATTTCTATTTTAAAAAGTGGTAGATAAGGGTCCCTGGATCCCCTCTTCTTTAAACAAGGCAGAGCTTTTGCATGCTACTTTCACCAAGTATCTAGACCATTGGTTCTTAACCTGGGGTCCGGGGACCCCCAGGAGTCCTCAATGTCCTCACAGGGGGTCTGTGAAGGCTTGAAGGATGCTCAGACCACCTCCTGCCTGCATTGGAGTGGCCATGTGACAGGAGCCAAGGCAAAGGCTGGCTGGCTGGCTGGCTTGGCCTGCGCATTGCCATTCAAACTACTCCAGCCACAAACTTGCAGGAAGAAGCAGGAGAAAAGTCTTCCCTCCCACTCCAGTGCCTCTGAGGGAAGATTTCATGGATGGTCTATTGTATTATTATTATCATTAACATCATCACCATCAGGTATTATTATGATAATGATTATTAGGGCTTTAAATCTAATAATGGCAGCAAAAGATATTTAAAGGGGATAATGGTAAAAAGGTTAAGAAGCATTGTTGTAATGGTATTATTATTATTGTTATTGGGTATTATTGTTATTGTTGTTAGGGTGTTAAATCTTGAGTTAAATCTTGAGGGCCCATGGCAGGACAAGATATTTTAAGCAGGTCCCTGGTAAAGAAAAGGTTAAGAGCCACTGGTGTAATTCTGTTGTTGTTAGGGTTTTAAATCGTGAGTTAAATCTTGGGGGTCCATGGCAACAAAAGATATTTAAAGGGGGTCCCTGGTAAAGAAAAGGTTAAGAGCCACTGGTGTAATTGTATTAGTATAAGTGTCCTCTCCATTGACACCCCCTTGTCGTGGGAAAGAGGCTTGCATACCCTAATGATGTTTTCAGCTATGCTGGCGGTGGGATAATAGCCACCGGTAGCGTCCCCCATGCTAGACAGGTCAAAACCGAAGGGTCTGACAAAGAGCGTCAAAGGGCAGGATGGGCTCTCTAGCCTTATGGCAACCATCCTAGGAGAAGGAAAACTCTAATCCCAAACCCGGGCAGATGGTGCTCGTCCAACCCTGTAAGGTCAACCATCTAAGAGAAGGAAAAGCTAATGAAACCTACGACCCAAGGACCTCACTGCTACCATCCATGTTTGCAAGGCCACAGCAGATGAACCTTTGGTTTAAAGGGTGAGGCCAGTTCTGTGCACGCTGCGCTCCACCAGAAAAATCCATTGCTCAGGCTCGAAGGACAATTCCAAAAAAGCCCTGTAGCGATAGGCGAGGGACAAAAAGGTAGCCTAATCAAAGCTCATCCCAACTACCTGGTTGGCTAGCCGCGGCCAACAGGCATCTTCTGAACTATGTGAGACTCTGCAGATAGTGGATGGCCTGAGCGTCCTTCTGCTCTAATTATCCATGAGGAAGGCAGCCTTGAAGAACACGGCACCGGCTACACACTTTACTGGTCTGGCAAACCGAAAACCGAAAAACATCTTTCAGGAGTAGGCTTTATGATTAAAAACTCCATTTTATTTATTTATTTATTTATTTATACCCCACTCTTCAGCCACAAAGGCTATCAGAGCGGATTACAAATGGTCAATTTAACAGTTCCCTGCCCTCAGGCTTACAATCTAAATAAGACAGGACACATAAGGAAAAAGGAATGGCACTGGGGGTAGGGATAAATCCAGCAGATACTGCTGGTTCTTCTCTCCCTCCAAGGGCAGGGCAGTGACAGTTGGGCTGGAGGGAGGGCCTTTCACCTGCTTCTGGGCCCAGGCCTGATGGAGTCCTGCCTGCCTTTTCTTCTCTCCCTCCAAGGGCAGGGTGGTGGCAGTTGGGCTGGAGGGAGGGCCTTTCACCTGCTTCTGGGCACAGGCCTGATGGAGTTCAATGCCAGAGTAGGAAAGAACTCCGAAGCCTGGAAAGGTGTCTTAGGCAAGCGTGGTGTTGGAAATTGCAATGTTAACGGACGCCTCTTGCTAGAGTTCTGTGCAGAACAACAGCTATTACAAACACTATCTTTCAGCAGAAAGATAGCTTGAAGACAACCTGGATGCATCTCCTATCCAAACTTTGGCACCTCATTGACTATGTTCTAGTCTGCCAGAGAAACATTCGCGATGTTCGTCATACTTGAGTGATGCCCAGTGCAGAATGCCAAACAGATCATCGCCTCATCAGATGTAAACTAAATCATGATCTTAAGTTCAAACCTGAGAGGGGTGGCATCTTAAAGAAGAGACTCCAAGTCAACAATCTTCAACAAGCTACCATGAGAAACAACTTCCAGGCAAATCTGCGAACAAAACTTGAAGACCACACTACAGATCCTTCTCCTACAGTGCTTTGGCAACATATCAAAAACAGTATCCTCCAGTCTGCAAAAGAATCCCTCGGGTTCTCCCCCAAGAAAAATCACGACTGGTTTGATGAAAACAACCAAGAGATCCAGGAGCTGTTGGCAAAAAAGAGAACTGCTCACCAGGCATACCCCGCCCAGCCAATTTGCCATGTAAGAAAAGCAGCTTTCCATCTCACATGTAGTAAACTTAACAAAAACTCCGAGACATGCAGAACAAGTGGTGGATCAATATAGGAGAAAAGACACAAGGCTGTGCAGATCTGGATGATCTTAGAGGATTTTATGAAGCTCTTAAAGCAGTGTTTGGACCTACTTATCAGGCCCAAAGCTCCTTATACAGTACAGATGGTCAAACATTAATTACTGATAAAGCCTCCATCCTGAATCAATGGGCTGAACACTTTCAAAGTCTCTTTAGTGCCAACCGAGTAGTCCAAGGCTCAGCTGTCCAACATATGATACAAAAACTGATGAAAAATGAATTGGGCATAGCTCCCACTTTGGAAGAGACCCTTAAGGCCATACAGCAGTTAAAAAACGGCAAGGCAGCTGGGATTGATGGAATCCCACCTGAAGTCTGGAAACACAGAGGTCATGCACTCCACAATAAATTCCACAAACTCCTTGTGAATTGCTGGGAAAATTATTGTGAATTGCTGGAGATGACTGATCTCCAAGATGCAGTCATCATCACCCTGTACAAGAAAAAAGGAACAAAATCTGATTGCTCAAACTATTGAGGCATAACACTGCTCTCTATTGCTGGAAAAAATCCTTGCAAGGATACTCCTGAACAGATTAATTCCTGCTATTGCAGAAGAACTTTTTCCCAAAAGCCAATGTGGCTTCAGAGTCAATAGGAGTACTACGGATATGGTATTTGCCCTTAGACAACTGCAAGAGAAATGTAGAGAGCAGAACAAGGGTCTCTATGTAACATTTCTCGATCTCACCAAAGCCTTCGACACTGTGAGCAGAAAAGGTCTGTGGCAGATCCTGGAAAGACTAGGATGTCCCCCAAATCCCTTAAAATGATTATCTTGCTACATGAGGGCCAGCACAGACAAGTCAGATATGGCGAAGCTCTTTCAGAGCCTTTCCTAATAACTAATGGAGTGAGGCAAGGTTGTGTTCTTGCTCCAACATTATTTACAGTCTTCTTCAGCATGATGCTCCAAAGGGCTACGGCAGAGCTTGAAAAAGAAGACGGCATCTATATACGTTACCGTACTGATGGTAGCTTGTTTAACTTAAGCCATCTGAGGGCTCACACTAAGACTCTAAACTATCTAGTCCGTGAGCTGCTCTTCGCTGATGATGCTGCCCTTGTTCACCACAAGCATCACCTCTTCAGATGCCAGGATTGACAAAGAGATTGATCACAGATTAGGAAAGACATAGAGCGCATTTGGAAGACTTTACAAAAGTCTGGAGTAAGAAACACCTGAGGCGAAGCACAAAAATCAATGTGTATAGCGCCATTGTACTGTCTATTTTTCTTTACGGGTCTGAAACATGGGTCACCTATCGCCACCACTTACGACTCCTCGAATGCTTTCATCAGCGTGTATACGCACAATCCTGAATATACACTGGACTGACTATATGACGAATGTTGCTGTCCTTGAGCAAGCAGGGATCAGCAGCATTGAGGCCATGATATTGAGAACACAGCTACGCTGGGCAGGGCACGTTTCTAAGATGGAGGACCATCACCTCCCCAAAATAGTATTCTACGGTGAACTTGCCATGGTTCAGCGTAAGAGGGGCGCTCCAAAAAAATGATACAAGGACTCCCTGAAACAACATCTCAGGCTCGGCCAAATTGATCACCAACAATGGTCTGCCCTGGCCTCACATTGGGAGGCATGGAGACACACTATCCACAATGCTGCAACCTTATTTGAGAACTCACGCCAAACAAGTCTTGAAGAGAAACGACAACACAGAAAGAATCACAACCTGGAAACATCACCCAAGGAGACCTGCTGTGCTTTCTGCAACCGAACTTGTTTATCTTGGACTGGCCTTTTTTAGTCATCAGTGAACTTGCAGAAAGTGTGGGATGAGTCCTTCCTGAATCTTCATTTGTGAAAAAAAGCCAGAGTATAGGTGTGCCTAGCGTAACATACACCATTATGTGCCCTGCTGGGGTTTCAAGCAGTGGTTGCAGTATGAAGCTTGGAGTGGCAGTGTTCTTTTCACATGGTTCAGCTACATGGTATTATTTTAGGGAGAAAATACTGAATTTTTTTTACATATGGGTGGTGATTGGCTGAGGGAGTGAGAGGAGGGAGGGGCTGGGGTGTAAGTGCAGATTGAGTGGCAGGAGTGGATTGTGAGTTGGACAGGGAATTTGCATGTGGGTGGTAACTGGCTGCGGGAGTGAGGGGATTTCCTAAGCCGCCAATCAGCACACTGGGAAAGGAAACATACCCAAGCCATAGATAGATAGGCAGATAGATGGTTTATTTTGTAAGAATTGAGTCTGTGAAGATGGACTTTCCAACTAATAAATTGGATTTTTGTTATGGTAGACGTTATTTACTCTGTTACAGAACTAGACCATCGTTTGATATGGGTTTTGATATTGCCTCGTTACCCAAAATGCTCCTTGGAAAATTCCAAGAAAATATCTAGTTTCTAATATGTTGGGGAAATTAGCAGCAACTCGACTTTAGCTATGCAAGAGGGGGTAACCAGGGAATCTTTTAAACCTATTATACCAGTACTAGTCTGAATGGAATACATACACATTTAAAATTAAGTATGGTTTTTTTATTAAGGAGTTCAAAAATAACACCAAACACACACACATTCACCCAAAGAAAGCATTCACACAAGGCTATAGGAAGAAACAGTAGGAAAGCGTGGGATAGAGGGTTGCAAGAGGGTTGTGCTGGGGTAATAATATCACCTGTCTTGTAGTCTGTCTGGCAGAGTGGATGGAGAACCTGGATTTGGCTAACACAGAGTAACAGAGTCCCCCCCCCCCCCGTTACAACTGTGTGCTGGGTTGGCTAACACAGAGCAACAGAGCTTCTCCCTGTTACTAACTGCGCAATGAGGCATATTTTGGGGGGTCTTTTATACCTCCAAATACACCTGAGGGGATTGGTTGCATCATGGGTTGAAACAATGAATTCCATGAGCCTTCATGGATTGCACAATGTGTTTCCTGGTCTTGACAAAAGGTGAGAAAGATGCTAAATTTGTTTCTTAATATCCAGTGATTGAATTTTAACAGCTTTGAGCAACTCCTTTAAGGTTGGGAGCTGAGGAAAGGAAATTTCACAATCAGCAAATACAAAAGGGTTTCTCCATCCATTAACCTCCCATTTATGTGGAATGTGTCTTCTTTTGGCCCTTCAGCCCCAGGCCTTCCTTTCCAGGGAAACACAAAAATGACCTTTTACTGAGACCATCCTGTCTTTTCCCTTGTAAAAGGCCACAGTAATGAACCAAGCTTGGCCAGCCTCTGAGGCCTGTGAAAATGGGGTGTAGGGCAATGCTAACATTCCAGAAGTGGGGTGCCTGGAAGTGGGGTTACAGCCTGGGCACCCAGGGGGTCACATCATCACCCGCTGCCCCTGCGACAGGACCCAGGCAGTCAACTGGCAGCAGCAGCAAGGGCAGGGCAACAGAGTGACTCACCCTTAACGCACCACCAATGTATGTTACGTTGGGTACAGCTAGTTACTTTGAATTGAGCCAGAAAATGTGCTAGGGGGCAGTGTATTTGATAAGCACCAGCATAATAATATCAGTGCATCTGGTCATCATTAATAGTTAGGCAACGCTATTTTGAACTAACTGTAGTTTTCAGTTTTAAAAGAGTCCCATGTAAATGCATGATAGTAATCTAATTTGGAGGGTGATATTAAAGCCTGGGTAACTGAGCCCTGAGTATGTAATGTAACAGGGAAAGGAGTAAGTTTCAAGAGCATGGGAAGGCAAAAAAGGGTGCATTGTGCATTTTTTCGGGGCTGTGAAGGCCGTATTCTGGAATAGTTTACTTCTGACGTTTCACCTGCATCTGTGGCTGGCATCTTCAGAGAATGGTTGGGTAGGAGTGTGTGTGGAGTTTATATACTGTGAACCCCTGTTGGGAGTATATGTAAATTTGTGTAATTGAATGGTTAGTTTCTGGGTATAGAAATGCAAGGCTTGTTAGTGTCTGTTTGGCTAATGGTTGGTTGATGGGCCATTATCTGCTGGAAATCCCCCTGTCCCTTTGACTTCACGGTGTACTGTGCAATCCTCAAATAGCACTAAAAGTTCCCTGTACAGGCTGGCTAGGAGACCGAATACAAAGACAACTGTATTGGCATGGGGATATGTTGCAACTTTTTGTTTCAGGTCCTGCTTGTGTCTGTGTCATGCTGTTAACCTGCTATGAAGTATCATCGGTTAAAATAGAAAATAAGCATACTATCTTCTTAGTTCTGATTCAAAGGGGTCCACAGCAGCAGTAGAATTTGAGACTGATGAGACTGTTCTGATGAGGAGACAAAAACAAATAAATTATGGGAAGAACACACTGGCATATGACAGATACATTCGAGAAGTTCCAAGGTAAGTTGTTTATTTGGGGTATGTAGTATTTAGATTCTCTTTGAGAGCCATTGTGGTATAGTGGTTTGAGTATTGGACTACAACTCTGGAGACCAGGGTTCAAATCTCTGCTCAGCCTTGGAAACCCACTGAGTGACCTTAGGTAAGGAAGCACACGCCTCAGTCTCAGAGGAAGGCAAAGGCAAACCCTCTCTGAACAAATTTTGCCAAGAAAACCTTTTGATAGGTTCACCGTGTGTGTGTGTGCGCGCGCATGCCTTCAAGTCACCCATCGACTTAGGGTGACCCCATGAATTCATACAGTTTTCTTAAGCAAGTAATATTCAGAGGTGGTTTTGCGATTTCCTTCCTCTGAAATATAAACTACAGCACCTTGTATTTGTTGGTGGTCTCCCATCCAAGTACTAACCTAGAGCAGACCCTGCTTAGTTTCCAAGATCAGACAGCATCTGGTGCCTTTAGAGTATTTAGGCCGGGTTCATCTTAAAGTTGCCATAAGTGAGAAACAATTTAAAGGCACAAAACAACAAAAACAAGATTCTCTTTGGTAATTTATTACTACTTTCATTGCAGATCTTTTTAATGGCAAATGTAGGCAAGTGTTTGATTTCATTTTTTTTTCATTTTGCTTAAAATGTAGCTGTTTTTTATTAATGGACCTTGTTTTTTAAACCATGTAGGATTTTTAATTGTGTTGAGAAAATTATTGTGGGTTTTTATATGATAATCACTTGGAAACCTCATTTAGCTTGTGAACTATCAAGCTGCTGCTGTGCTGATGGACAAAGTATGCAGAAAAATATAAAACAATAAAATATGAGATTTTGGGTTTATTAAAAAGTGTCTGAAATTATCATTTGGCTTTAAAATGCCACTTAAACTGGTTTAATTTTTCTTTGAAAGGTGTCTTCGAGTTCCAGGGGTTCATCCAAGGACTCCAAACAAATTTAAGAAGTACAGTCGGCGATCCTGGGACCAACAAATCAGACTGTGGAAGGTTGCCTTGCATTTTTGGGATCCTCCTCCTGAAGAAGGCTGTGATATGCAGATAATGTAAGTAGCAGCTATTTGAAAGTTTATAAATGTGATGATTTTTTAAATGAGACATTTACTTTAGAGGTCACAAGTTTGCAGCTGAAGGTTGCTTATTTTTGTAATGAAGAAACTGAAAATATCTACTACTTCAGATATGACTCATACATTATGAGCTTGACATTGTGAGCCATGGACTAATAGGTTGGTATTGCCTTTGTGTTGTAATTTACAATCCTGTAGTTCACTAGGATTATCTACTGAGTCCATACAGTTACTTAACATAGGAGTGGTTGTATACACTAACATTTATTGTAAAGATGGCCCTTAAATATTACAGTTGGACACCTGTATCGGTGGGGGTTTGGTTTCCAGACTTAATGTGGATACTGGAAACTGGATTACAGTGCGTCCTATCAAAATAAAGGACTTCTGGTTAAAAGCATACCATAGAGTTAAGTTGGAGGGTGTAGAAGATGCCTGGAGAGGTTGCCTCTCTGGGCATTTTCCAGCATAACTCTGTGGTATGTGTCCCCTGTTATGTCCTGTGGATAACTGAAATTGCGGATATTGGTTCTGCAGATAAGGGGGTCTGACTGTAATTTCAAAAAGAGAAGAGCAAGATTGTCCAGCTAACTGAATTGTACAATTTGCTCAACTTTAGGTGATGAGTATTTGGCTTTAAAAGCCAAAGGTAGATGTTTGCTACCATCTTAAAAAGAAAACCTGTTCTAGACAATAACAACCCACTTTTGAAATGTTTTGGGTATACTCTATGCAACCAGATTGTCTTGCTTAAAGCTTTGGCATTATTACGTGAAGGGAAATGCAAGTTTTGATTTGAAATACTATGATAATTAACACTAGCTGTGATCTAGCTAACATTGAGCACTATTCATTGGCCAAAATCCAGTTGTTAGAGCCAAGTAGTGTAGATCCACTGAAACCGTTTGATAAGTCAACACTTAAGGAGTGCATCTACATTGTAGAAATAATGCAGACTGACACTACTTCTAAGTGCCATAGCTCCATCCTTTGGAAGCCTGGGCTTTGTAGTTTTACAAGATCTTTAGCCTTCTCTGCCAAAAAGTGCTGGTGCCTCACAAAAGTACAAATCCCAGATAGTAGGATGGTTTACAGTAGGATAGAGCCGTGGCAGTTAAGTGGTGTCACACTGCATTATTTCCACAGTGTAAGCGCACCCTTAGTTCCATTGAGCCAATGAATCTACTTTAGTGGTATTAATAGTTGGATTTAGTCCACTGATGTCATTGGGAACATTTACTAAACTATTGGAACTCATTTAAAGTTTATAACCCAAACACACATGTCATGATATAATACAGCTGGACTACTGGCTTTGATTTCTTCATGGTCTTGATGACTTCTTGACATTTGGTGCACTTATTTGCACTGGAAATTGAAGGAAAACTAAGAAAACAGATGGAATGTGCTACTATAACAAATACATATGGAGGATGTAAGTGGTACCTGGAAGCATAGTTAATGTATTCATACACACATCACAGTGTCTAAATGGTCATTGTCAGTTTTAACTGTGTCTTAAGCATAGTTAAAGACATATTTGCTGCATGACATACTGACAGATGCAGCAGTAGTGTGGTCATACAGGTGGCATAGCACATCATCCATTGGCCATTTACACAGAAATCTTACCAAATAAGCAACTGGTGAAATTGTTTTATGTTTTCAAATGCACCAAATGTTTTAAATACTGTATAGCAAACAGTTTTGTCAAGAACTGGGATGTGGATGGTTCATATCCAGAATTTCCCTTCACATAATTCTTTCTGTAAAGAAGCTGATTAGTTTTGAGGTTTTATTGTAAAATAGGAACCAAGATTTATGCATACAGTAGGACCCCCATATCCACTTGGGATTGGTTCTGGGAGGCCCTGTGGATACCAAAAAGTGTGGATAATAGTGAACGCCATTGAAAATAATGGGACTTCTGGTTTAAGATACCATAGATTTGCCTTGGAGGACCTAGAAAATGGCTAGAGGGGACACATTTTCTAGGAAGACACTATGGTAGGTGTGCTGTTTTTTTGTCCCGTGGATAATTGAATCAGTTGATACAGGGGTCCTACTGTAGTTAGAAAAACAAAAGCAAATAATTAAATTAAATTGTCCCCTTTATCCCCCAAATTCAAGCACTATTTCTACATCACTAACTTCATATTTTGGAATATTTTATTTTTGCAGTAGTCCTGTTGATCTTGGTGATACAAAAACGGAATCTATAGGAAGTAATTCTGCTGGGTCACAAGCAAGCTCTCAGGATAACGATGTAAGCAGATTGTGAGGTTTAGGCTAAGTATATATTTTACAGTTATTTATCCAGGCAATTACATAGGATCTTTGAAATGGTTGCTAATTTATTTCTTCTTACAGCCCCCTCCCCCTGGGCTAACAAGCAGTAACTCTTCTTACACATGTATGCTAGTGCCATTCATAATTTTACTGATGAATTTTCAGTTCTGCTTGAGCATGCAAAGCATGGTGGTTTTAAAAAGCTAGTCACCCCAAGAGTACTAGAGACCTGTTCATTTAGCTTATAGCCCTGTATAGTTGAAGCTCCCCCACCCCCAGCAAGAACCCAGTAGGACAGTAGTGTAATGTATGCCCAACAGCATGAGTGACAAAGCAGCACCCACCCACAGACCTGCACCATATGGCCCTCAGGTGTGAAATGTATGGGGCAATGCTTCAATGGCCAGGCTTTGTGGTCTTTGTCATTATTTCTCAGGTGACTGAACCATCAGTTTTACAAGTGGCCTCCTTAGCCTTGTTCAGGAGTTTGGGCTCACAGCCTAGTATAACTATTTTCTGTGGAGTGGCACATAGCCAAGTGACTTATTTTTATTATAGTCCTTAAATGTAAAAAGGCCACATTGGGTCCTGCAGTAAAAAGATAGAAAAACGAGGGAGGAGTTTGAGTGGAGGATGACAATGCCTGAAACGCCTATAAAATATAGTGAATGAGGTAGGATGATGGTGTGATGGCTTACTAGGAGCTGCTCTGAGACAGGAGTTCTTGATCTGTATTAGTAAATGAGGGGAAGAGATGTGATATGATGATGGCAATGATGTGTTGTTCAAGCAACTAGATAATAAAGAAAGGTGAAGAATCAATTGTCAAAAATACAGGCCTGTAGATAATCAACACACCAGGTTTCCTTTTCATGAATGAATGGAAAGTACTCACATGTTGTGAAAAAAGACAAATCACCTTGTCTGTCTTAAGTGTCATTGAACCTTTACCTTTTTTCTTCTGATATTTTTTCAGAAAATACATTGCATTTTCTAACTTGATCAGATATTTGCGTTAACAACTTGTAGCATTATGAAATTCCAGGTGGGTTTGTCTAATTATTTGTCCAATTCTATTGCAGGAGAATTGTACTTTCACACCCACCAAAGTCAGAAATATTGACCTTTCGGCTGATGATGAATTTGAGTTGGAGGTGTGTTAGACTGTGACACTGCATGACTATGAGTATGCGTTCTGTGTGCTCCTGTTCGAGGAAAGAACATCATTAATTGCAGAATCTTGAAGACAAATCAGAAATGTTTCTGTTTAGTTTTCTAGAAAAATGGAGAATATCAGCTGTAAACCATAATCCATATTAAACCAGTCAATGTTGCCAAACTTCTAAGAGTTTGGAAACATTTTAGGAAATCCTTACAATAAATGGTTATGTAGTGACTCTTATCTACAGACCAGGAATATGATAGGCAGGGAGCAGCAATTCTCCATACCGTTCTGTACATTGTATTATAAATGCCTACTCAACAGTGAGACAAGTGGCATTTTATTTTCCCTAAGCCCTTGTTTTCTTCATGTATTGTCAAGTATGTTGCAGGAACAATAAGATAATGAGTATAGGCAAGCTTCTTTCTTTGAGAAAGGGTTCTGACCTAATTTGCAGGTCTCCTTTATGCAGGCAGCTCTCAAAGGTGTATTCTAAACTGATATTTGTAAATAGTTATGCACAGAAACTTAATTAGCTTCATAAAAGGAATTAATGACCAGAATGAGGCTTTTCTATTGTTTTTATTCTTTCTTAATGTAAATTACAAAATTTTTAGTAAAATAAGCAGTTGCTGGTTTTGTATGACATAAGGCATAAATAAAGCAAGAATATCTTAAACTGTATGATGCAGAGACAGTGTATCATTTTCAGCAATTTGAAAACAAATTGGAGATGAAGGATCCCACTTTGATCTTAACTATGGCCAATGTTAGCAGTCCATTCTAAGCCTGTTAAAATCTTACTTTTTATTTCCATTCTGTGCATCTTTAGAAGCACAATCTACTGAATTGGCTCCCAAATGCTTTAGCCTAAGGTTGTAATGCTGGATGAATATGGACATTTATTGGACATACAGATATGTTGCACTGTAGTAGGCAAAGTGTGTAATACCCCTTTAAGGGACTATATGAACTGTCAACAGTGACACATGGAGGACTTACTGACTATTCTCCCCTTCTCAAGGATTTCTAGTTCTGAAGAGGCACGTTCTTTGTTGGAAGGGTATAGTTCTCAACTGGTCTGAGTCCTGGCTGTATCTGTAGTTTGCCTTGAAAAGTAAAAACATTGGGTTGCCAATAACAGCAATACTGTACAATTGGACCCTTAAGGTAATAGTTATAGAATTTAACAGCAAACTACTGAAAGCATCCTACAACCATGTAGTACACACTAGTAAAGTTAAATGCAGGAGTCTGTCCCCATAGGCTTACAAATGAAATGACACAAGATAAAAAGGATAAGTAAAGAAGAAAGCAAACGAATTTGGGCACAATTACAGCATAATTCTAAATATAACATGCTGACATGGAAACTAGGAAGAGCAAAAACTGAGAGCTGGCCTCTGAGGAGTTAATGGAATGCCGTGCTTCCTGTATCTTGTTACCTGAATTACTGCAGGTCTGTGGGGCCCACTAATGACCCAGAAAATATGATATTAAATTGGGGGATTTTAATTAGCTCAAAGATATGGCTGCAAGAGGCTGGTAATTTTGTAAGACCTTTTGCACCTATATATACCAGTATTTACTGACGAGACTCCAAGCCAAAATGAAATAAAAATGGTTTTTATTGGAAAATGAACACGGAATATTCACACAAACATGCACACAAGAGAACCACACAAAGCTAACAAAGAATTGGAAGGAAAGACTTGGATAGAGGAACAGATTCGGGAAATGGGCTATAATTACATGTCTGAGGAGCAGAGATTTGTGCAGCAAAGAAACTGAAGACTTAAAGCTGAGGGTGACACGTATGAAGAACTGTGCACACATGGCTGTGGTTGGGGGGGGTAATACTTATACCCAATATTTTACTCTTAAGGGGTGTTTTGAGCATGAAACAATGCTTAGATGGGTTTCCCAGTTAAAGGAAACTGGCTTTACTGATTGCCGGGAGTGGTTGAGGCATTAAGTTTGATGGGGCTATGGCAACCTCCGTATCATGGATAGAAAAAAGTGTGAGGAAGAAACGTCTTGTGGATAATGGGGATTCTTATCCCTGTTTGTTTTTGGAGTATGACTCACTGCCATGTGCATCCAGGAAGGGATTGGTACATTACACCTCGATTACAGTAATCTAAGGGGTTTCACTTAATTCCTTCTTGAGTGTTTATTGGGAATTTCCAAGACAACCTTGTTAGGCCTTTGGGTGACCTTCACTTGAACCTAAGTTTGGTTTGCCCTGGTCTTTCTCAGACCTAGTGAACTGTCTTAATACTACAAAATTATGAATTATTGGAGGGGGTTTAAGGCTGGGTAACACTGTTGCAGACAGAATAGGCTAGATTTCTCACTGTTGTTACTTGTGTGCTGCTTCATTAGATAGTTTTCCCCTCATGCCTGTGTGCTCCATCCTGTACCTTTCTCTGCAACCTTGATAATTTTGTTTTCATAGCACATGCATAGTCCATTATTATGCTGCTGCTGCTTTTAGCCTGCCTTTTCCCCCAATCTGGAACTCAAGGTGGTTTACAACAGTTACCAACTAACAGCGAAAAACTCATAGGATGCAACAATTAAAATGTAATTAAAGTATCAAAAATATTAAAGCCGTTAAAAACAAATTATGCAAAAGAAAATAGACAATCCAGCATATGATCTAAGGTCTGTGCCTCCTAAGCAATCAGCCCTTAAAGACCTGCTGAAATAAAAAGGCCTTCATTCACCTGAATGTGGAAAACAGCAAGAAGGGTGCCAATCTAACTTCTCCAAAAGAAGTTCCAGAGCCTGGGAGCAGCCACCAAGAAGGCCCTTTCCTTTGTCCCACCAGATATATCTCTTGATATCAGTGGGACAGAGAGAAGGGCCTTCCTGGAATATCTCAAAACACAGGCAAGTTTATACAGGTTGAGTCTCCCTTATCCGGAATTCCAAAATCTGAAATACTCCAAAATTGTCCACATGGGTGCCTAAGATAATGACACGTTTGCTTTCTGATGGTTCAGTGTTTCAGGCACAAAATTATTTTAAAAATCAGGCTATGTGTATAAGGTGTATATGAAACAAATGAATTTTGTGTTTAGACTTGGGTTCCATCTCTAAGAAATCTCATTATGTTTATGCAAGTATTCCAAAATACCTCTGATCCTATCATGTACTGAGATCTAGCAGTTCAGAAATCCAGGCTTTCAGGGTTAAATCAGCAAAGGTTTATTACAGAAATTGCAGCAAACACTGAGTTTCATTGTCAGGACTGACCAGTTCTCATTAGTGCATAGGTATTTAAGACATTTAAGGCATAGCTATTTCAAGCTTTTTGGCAGGCAACAATCTCATTTGTTCATTAAGCAAAACATTCAACTTTCTCAGGGTAACATACTTTCTACACACTGTTCTCCCAGCACACTGACCTTGAACATTCCAGTGCTAGATAGTCAAACAGGAATGCAATAACAAGCAGGTTGGATATGTTTCCCAAGATAAACCACACTACAACACACACATCCCATTATTTCTACACCATACAATCTCATGGCAGGCAAGCTGGTTGTACTAGCACCTGACCCAAGCATTTTGGATAAGGGAGACAACCTGTATGGAAGAACTGGTGTGTGCCTTGAAGTCACTTCCAATTTATGGTGACCCTAAGGTAACCTATTATGTGATTTTTGTGGCAAGATTTGTTCAGAGGGGATTTACCTTTGCCTTCTTCTCAGGATGAGAGAGTGCGATTTGCCCAAGATCACCCAGTGGGTTTCCATGGGTGAGTGGGGATTTGAACCCTGTTTCAAAGATGTAGTCCAATGCTCAAACCACTACATCACGTTGGCTCATATGGGAGAATATGGTCCTTGAAATAACTCGTACATGAGTCGTACAGGGCTTTATAGGTCAAAACCAAGACTTTGAATTGTGCCTGGAAACAGACTGGCAGCCAACGGAGCTGTTGTAAGACAGTAGTTATGGGACTATGAGTTGCAGTACATCCCTGCTGCATATAAAATGAAAATTATACACTAATGCATAACACTAGGGTCCTCCATTTGTTTTTAACCAATGATAAACTTTGTTCGATTGCCCCCTGTGACAGACAGATCCCCTCTCTAGACTGGCCCTCCAATCCCAAACCCTTGAGCTCCTGCCTCTCATTTTGCCCTCAAGTTCCCTCCCTGGATCTGGTGTTTGGAGCTCAAGGTGATCCGTATATGGGCCAATGGCTGTATTGTTCAGTGGATTCACTAGTAAGTATGACCAGACTCTCTATCAAAACTTAACAGGAATAGCCAGGCACAGCTGTAAAAAAAAAATAGAAGTTTATTAATACACATTAACCCCTGAACTATTTAATAAATCACAGTTCCCCAAAACCCTGTTCAGTTCTTCTCCCTGGCTGACTGTCTTTTGTAACAGCTTTTCTCTACTGCCACCTTCTTCCTATCTCTGCAATCTATGGCATCTTTCCCCATCTGTCTGCAATATTTTCTCTCTATGTCATTTTTCTCCTGCCTTTTGTTAAAGACAAGCCTCTGTTCTGTATTGATTCTCCCCTTATCCCCAGGTCCCCTGTGAAGGGAGGAGCTGGGCAAGCCTGGCTGAAGGCAGGCAATCACAACTCAGAGAATGCTGTGAAGTGGGGCTGCATGGAAGAAATGTTACAAAACAGAGATTTGTCTCTGCCAGAAGGCAAACAGGGCAAAGCTGAGACTGACTGACCTGTCTCTATACTGGCTGGGGCTTTAGGGAGCTGTGATTGATAGAGAGTTCAAAGGTTAATATATTAAGTACATGTGTCTTAATAAACTTCCCCACTTGTTTGTTTCTTTTTACCAGTCTGTCTGATCATATTAGGTTGGTGGAGGCCAGTAACTAACCACAGTGATCCCGCCACAACAAAACAGCCATAGGCCCACATATAAGGGGTTACCCTGGGGCCCAAGTACCCAGTCCAGGAAGGGATACAAGGGCCGGCCGAGTGACAGGATTCCAGGGTTGGAACTGTGGGACAGGTCTGGAAAAAGGATCTGTCACACACCACAGCATTCCCTAAGCTGTGACTGGCTGGCACCAACCAGGCTTGCCCAGTTCCTCTCTTCACAGCCTCAGGTAACATTTGTCCAGAATCATAGCTGACATAACTTGAAATAAATTTCTTAATGTGGAATCAATGGCCACCAAGGAATTTCATGGGGTTCAGAACCACTCAGAGGAAGTTAAGTTGCTGGACCTTGGACCAGTGTTGCACTTTGTGGCATGACAAAGAAAAAACACTTGCCAGCATCTGGTAAGCCACTAGTGGGAGCACCTTGGGACAAGAGGAAGGCTGAAGAGTCAGTCACTGGAGTACAAGGATGAAAATGTGCAGCATGTTTAACATGGCATTATTGGGGGAGGGCTTCATTAGGCAGGAGGGAGCACAGCAAGAGTCTCAGGCTTGCAGTGCTGCAAGGAACGACTGTGGTTGGGAGATTGCAGAGAATGACCTCTTGGTGACAGCTACAGGTGTGAGAGGACGAATGGTTGGTGAGTGCACATGTACAAGTGGCTAATGACCTGGGGGCAGGAAAGCATGTATGGATGGCTGATGTATCAAGGGAGTAATTTGTGCAGGAAATGGGTTCACTGGGAGAGTGGAAATGAGAGTAGACTGAGAGTTTATTAGAGAAGAATGGAGGGAAATACAGTAGTTGAGCAATCTTCCCATTTGGAAGAAATAAATTCATGTTAGAGGAAGTTAGAGGTCATTTGGGGAAATCAATTGATTTGCCATCTGTGAAGCCTGTCTTGCATATAGGACTTTATCAGATTTGGTAAATATGCCATCATAATGATGCCATATAACCTGAAAGGGCGCCCATTTTGCATGATGTCGTTCTTTCATGATTATGTGATGTTAATATGGCATTCTTTTTTATTGATGGACCAAACCATCAATAGATTGGTCATGGAGTTTTTCTGGCAGAATTTCCTGCATGTGAAACTGTGTCCCGTTCTGCTGGCATGATTCCAGCATCAATGGGCAGTCCCCGGCAGAACGCGTCTGGGAGAGAACATGAAAAGTAGGTATGGGGCATTCTTTTTATGAACCTCCCCAGTTTACTTGGAAGTTTTTAAGTGAGTTTCAGTGCTTGTGTGTTCATTTTGTTTTTTATTTTAGCTGTTTTTCAACTTTTAAACATACTCGCATCTTCTCGCGAGAACCAAGATCATACGCCCAGTGAACGCAGAAGTACTGGGCTGCTTTTTCATGCTATTACATTGATGTCTGATAAAAAGGGTTCTTTTGCTGGCACGCTAACGGTTTAAAATATGCTGGCAAAGAAACATTTTTAGGGGCTCGTCTGATAAAGTCCATAGCTTCTTGGGTACTTGTTGCTTGTGACTCTAGGCTGACAGTGCAGCCATTTTGTGTTTAGACACACACCCTGTGTCAGCCATTTTTTGGCAGTATCCATGATAGTTTCTCAAATTTCCAAATGTGGCCATAGATCTGAAAAGTTTGGGGCCTAATCTAAAAGGAGAGGGACTTATGGCCTTCCATCTGTTAGACTGCAACTTGTACCACTCCTGATCACTGCTCCTAACCATTGACTATTCTGGATGATACATTTAGAGAATCACAGCTTCTCTGGTAAATGAAGAACCTGTCACAGGGTTTTCTTGGCAAGATTTGTCAACAATGCCATTATCCCCAGGTCATGTTGGCTAGGCCTGCGATTAGCTCCTCCTGACAGTTGAACTTCAATTTCCATTATCCCCAGCCAGCTGGGGTTGATGGGAGTTATAGTCCAACCCACGAACTGTCTCATAAGCAGTCTCTAGAGTGTCTGTGTATGCTTAGCTTGGAATAGCTTTAAAAATCATTTGGGGGGGGGTCATGTCACCAGTGTTCCCATGGTAGTGCAAAATGCACCAAATATGTGATTGTTTTGATTGCGTATATGGCATCCTTTGGAAAAATCATATAAAATCAGAATGATCCATTTTTTAAATTTATATTTTTTAATTTACTTTCTCCCTTCTAATTGATACTTAAGACAAACAAAACAAAGCCTTTACCTTGTCTGGCCATTCCCACTCACTGCCTCATGTATGGAGTGCAAGAAACCTTCCCAAAACAAAAAGTAACTTTGCCAGGCTGTGGCTAGTTTTTTGATTGGGAGCCAGCTAGGGCATTTGACTCAGGAGGAAGCTTAATTTCTTCATGTCCTCTCCCCAATGTATTACACCCAGGTAAAACTCACTCCCTGCATCTTCACAACACTGCAAAATTTGCAAACTCTGTTGGGCTACAACTCCCATCAATGTAATTTAATGCTATGACTTGATGTAGGTGTCCACAGCCTGTGATTAGTTCCTCCTGACAGAATGCAAGCTGATCTGTCCCCAAACCTTTTCCTATTAATAGATTTTCCTTGGGTTTTTTCCGGGCTGTGAGGCTGTGTTCTGGAATAGTTCTTTCTGACGTTTTGCCTGCATCTGTGGCTGGCATCTTCAGAGAATGGTTGGATTGGTGTGTGTGTGGAGTTTATATGCTGTGAACCCCTGTTGGGGAGTATAAGTAAATTTGTGAAATTGAATGGTTAGTTTCTTGGTCTAGAAATGCAAGGCTCGTTAGTGTCTGTTTGGCTGATGGTTGGTTGATAGGCAATTACCTGCTGGGAATCCCCGTCCCTGGGTGGAATTCCTTTGTAAGTGTTGAGTTTTGATTCTATTGTATTTCAAAACTGGGAGCCAGGTTTTGTTTACTTTTAAGGTTTCTTCTTTCCAGTTGAAGTTGTCCAGGTGTTTGTGGATTTCAATAGCTTCTCTGTGCATTCTGACATGATAGTTGTTGTCCCGGTCCAGAATTTCTGTGTATTTAAATAACATTTTGTGTTTATAACATGTTCTGCTACTGCTGATTTTTCTGGTTGGCCCAGTCTGCAGTGTCTCTTATGTTCCTTGATTCGTGTTTGCACACTGCGTTTAGTGGTCCCTATGTAAACTTGTCCACAGCTGCATGGTATGCGGTAAACCTGTTAAGCTTTCTATTTTGAACTATTTTACAATGAAGTTCTCTCTTCCTTTTAAAAAGTGCCTGTAGTAAGGATGAAAAGCACATAGAATCATAGAGTTGGAAGAAGCCTCAAGGGATATCCAGTCCAAGCCCCTGCCATGCAGGAATACACAATCGTATCATTCCCGACATAAAAATGTGGCCAACCCACCGCTTCTGATTTTTAAAATGTGAGGACGTATTTCTAAGCAACTCAATCCCTACTTTTCTTGGAGACCAAGAAAAAGGCCAGTCTAGGAATGCTGGAAGGAATTCGGGGCCACATATGGCTGATGGGACTTGCAATCCAGCAACATCTGAAGGGCTCCAGTTTGCCCAGCTCTATTTTGGGTCGTGCCTTGAGGAGTGTTTTCTGTCATGTGGTTTGTTTTGTAAAGGATGGGGGAAGGAACAGCTGCTTTGGCCAACCAAGGGGACAAGTCATCCTTAGGAGCACATGGAGAGTTTTATGTTTTTATGGTTCACAGACACTACTAATTCCAGACAGCAGAGTATTTTATAGGATTATAGCCCTCCCACCACCACCACAACTGTGGTGGAAGAGATGGAACTGACAGAATTCCCTTCGATGTCTTACTGACAGTACTTCCTCTGAGCATGTGCAGAGCAACTTTCCATTTGCAAATGGGGAAAAAAACCTATAAAGCATATTCCTTGAGTGCAAAATATCTTGTACTTTATGTATACTGAATGAGACACCTAAAATCCTGTACAGGTATAACTCAGTTGCACCACAACTTCCATTAATGTCATTTAACGTTTCAGTTTGATGTAGCTGCCCTCAATCTGTGATGACCTCCTCCCAACAGTTGGATATCAATTTTCATTATCCGCAGCCCGGGAAAATGTTACTTTTTGGATTACAGTTCTCAGAACACTGAACACCCCTCGTGCTACCAACATATATAACATTAAGCTACAACTCCTCCCAAGAGATCTTCTATGATTCTATGTTGTGTGTTCCTGCATGCCAGGGGTTGGACTAGATGGCCCTTGTGTCCCCCTTCCCACTGTAAGATTCTATGATTGTATGTTGTATATTCCTGCACGGCAGGAATAGATGGGAGACTGCCAAATATACATACACGTTTTGTTGAGAAGACCCATCCCTGGGGCTTGCTTACTTACTTGCAATTCACCTCCTTCTTATAAAATGGGGAGGTTCATTTGGACAGAATGGGCACAACTTAGGAGAGTTATTTTCTTTTTCCTTCTTTGGATGGACTACATCTCCCAGAATCCCCATCCAGCACAGCTACTGAGCCATGTTGGCTGGGTGATTTTGCCACCTCTCTTCCCATCTCTGCCAGACAATGCAACAATTTGCACTTAATGGGATTTACTTGTCAGCAGAGGCAAACCTTTTGCATTTTCCCTTCCTTTTCTCAGTAATCCCTAGTTATTACCCTGCAAGACAGGCCAAATTCACACTGAATTTGACAGGTCAAAAAACCACATGAGCTGCCACCTCTCCAACCCCTGCTAAACAATGCAGCAATTTTTGTGTAATGGGATTTACTTGTGAGTAGATACTAACCTTTCAGGGAACTGAAATGTAAGGTTCAAATCCAAATTTCAACACAAATCTCAAGTACTTAGCAAGAACCAATTGCAATCTTATAGTTTAACCTACCCCACAGACAAAAAGGTAGTCTTTACATGCATGCCAAAAACAAAGAACCCCGCCCCCTCACCAGGGCACTCATCATGAGAAAGTGTCAGCTAGCTAGTTTTTAAAGCAGAGGAGAAGCACTTATCTATTCTCCTTTACGGGTCTGAAACATGGGTCACCTATCACCACCACTTACGACTCCTCGGACGCTTTCATCAGTGCTGTATACGCACAATCCTAAATATACACTGGACTGACTATGTGACAAATGTTGCTGTCCTTGAGCAAGCAAGGATCACCAGCATCGAGGCCATGATATTGAGAACACAGCTGCGCTGGGCAGGGCATATTTCTAGGATGGAGGACCTTTGCCTCTCAAAAATAGTACTCTACGGTGAACTCGCCATGGGTCAGCATAAGAGGGGCGCTCCAAAAAAGTGATACAAGGACTCCCTGAAACAACATCTCAGGCTCGGCCAAATTGATCACCAACAATGGTCCGCCATGGCCTCACATTGAGAACTCACGCCAAACAAGTCTTGAAGAGAAACGACAACACAGAAAGAATTACAACCAGGAAACATCACCCAAGGAGACCTTCTGCTGTGCTTTCTGCAACCGGACTTGTTTATCTCGTATTGGCCTTTTTAGTCATCAGCGTGCTTGCAGAAAGCGCAGGATGAGTCCTTCCTGAATCTTTGTTTGCGAAGAAAAGTCAGAGAGGTAGAAGCAAGCAATTAGGTTGTGTTGGGGCACTACAATCTTATCCCCTCCCTCTTTGGTTTGTCACTCAGGATGGTGTGAGGGTGGAAGCAGGACAAAAAAGTTCTTATTGTGCATACTGTCTCTGAGATTCAGAGAGTTATAATAAAACAATGTAACTTTTATAGTCTCAGATGGAAAGCATAAAAGAGCATTTTAAAAAACAACTTATTTGTCCCTCCTCTGAGCACTGAAACCCGCTGCTGTGATGTTAGATTGCATGGGAGTACAGTTGTCCCTTCATATTTGCTGGAGTTTGGTTCCAGGACCCCTGCCCTCCCCCGCCCCCATTCCAAAATCCCTGAATACTTAAGTTCCATTACATGCAGTGGCATAGCAAAATGGTGTCCCTTATATAAGATGGCAAAATCAAGGTTTGCTTTTTGGATTATTATTTTTTAAGAATATTTTCAGGCTGTGAATACTTACATTCATGGATACCAAATCTGTGGATACGGAGGGACAACTGTAATTCAACTCCACAGAGAAAAGTAAACAGAAGGCTTGGAAGAATTATTTTTTGGCGTACAGGTCCCATAATCTCCATAATCTCTTTTTTTAAAACCTCACCTCACCATTAAAACCAGCAAATTCCCTCTCCCCCCTCTAAAGTAGGACAGAGGGTGGACACTCAGAAATGAGGAATTATGGCTGGATTTTTAGCAAATATAGATGGACTTTGATTCAGATAATGGGGAGCTAAAGGGGCTAATGCAATCAATCCCTCATTGGGATTCTCCAGGGTAAAAAACTTTTAAAGGAACAGAGTCACTGGGGAATGGGAATTGCTTTAGCTAATATTCTCTCACCCCATATGAAAATTTTATGCAAGTTATTGGAGCCACCTAGCGGCTGGCGTTTGAAGCACAATATGTGTAAATGTTCAGCTGTTGGGAATTGGTCAGAGGAATATGCCACTTCAGTGTGAGAGATGAGACACTTTAATAATTCACTTTTCCGTACAGGGGTGATAACAGTAATTACATTTCCCTCCCCCTTGGAGGAATGGGAAGAATTACATGATGAATTGCAACCCTATTCTCTCCTATTAATGCCACCCCATTTCTTCTTAGATTTTTATTTCCTGAATAAAACACCGTGTAATTATCGGACTCAAAATGTCCCATTCCTGTCCATTTTAGCTTGCTTGCCCCAAGTACTATTATTTTTTTGGTCAATATTTTTATTAACATTTTAATCTAAAACACTACACAGGATAGGAAAAAAAGGACAGTGAACAATACACACAAATCTTTCTCTCTCTCTCTCTCTCTTCTTCACAAACGAAGATTCAGGAAGGACTCATCCCGCACTTTCTGTAAGTGTGCTGATGACTAAAAAGGCCAATCCGAGATAAACAAGTCCGGTTGCAAAAAGCACAGCAGAGGATCTCCTTGGGTGGTGTTTCCAGGTTGTGATTCTTTCTGCGTTGTTGATTCTCTTCAAGACTTGTTCGGCGTGAGTTCTCAAATAAAGCTGCAGCATTTTGGATAGTGAGTCTCCATGCCTCCCGATGTGAGGCCAGGGTGGACTATTGTTGGTGATCAGTTTGGCCAAGCCTGAGATGTTGTTTCAGGGAATCCTTGTATCGCTTTTCTGGAGCGCCCCTCTTACGCTGACCCGTGGCGAGTTCACTGTAGAGAACTATTTTTGGGAGGCGATGGCTCCCAGCTATAAAAATAAAGATACAAAATACAACATATTTTCACCCCCCATATATCTTAATCTAATCTAACCCACCCTTACATACTCTGCCCACTGTTAACAAAATCATCAAACAAAAGACAAAAAAGAAAAAAAATGTGGGAGGTTTAGATTGCAATGTTTATATTTCAGTTTCTTGGTTTTACTATGTCTAGTTTCCTCTCCCTCATGCACCTCACATTCCATTTCCCTATAATAAGTGTTGTGTAGGCTTGGATTTTCCTTTCACCTCTGAGCATGTCAACAGCTGAACGTCCTTCTGGCTTGAGTCCAGCTGCATCATTAGCCACAGTGCTAGCCATAGTTGTCCTCTGCTGTATCCAAGTAGCTCACGGAGTACCTTCCAACCAGGGAGTCTCATCTTCTGGCACTATCTCATGTCTCATTTTGGATTATCTCCTCAGAGAATTTCCATGGTAGAAGACATTCCAAAGGGGTTTACCATGCCTCCTTCTGTGTAGTAGTAACAAGCATTAGCTATGGCACATGGTGCCACTGCCATTGTCTTTGAAACATCTTCTGCCAGTGTCACCCACTACTATTGCTGCCCAGCAGCTGTTTGGCACATTTAGTCTGGCTCCTCAGCAAAAGCCTCTCTAACATGGGAGACCCTACCAGCGGCACTGCTACCAGCAGCATAGCCTCTTGCCTCACAGGAGCATCCAATCCCACCACTGTGGAAAGCCATGGTGAGACATAACCAAAATTACCTTGAAAGTAAATTAAACAACATTTTGCACCAAACATCCATGACATCACAGATATACCTGCTTGCCAAGGCCCACTTGACAGGCATGGCTGAAAGGGCTTTCACCTATACTACTCTCGAACTATAAAATGCTCTCCCTTCAGAACTAAGACTGATCCAATTCTCTCTTTACTTTTTGTAAAATAATTTTTAAAAAATTAAATTTAGACTTCAGAACGATGAGTGGTGGTTTTCCTATTATTTTAATGCTCTAATATGACTAATGGGCTGAGACTTGTGGAAAAGAGGTATAAAAATATTTGATATTTGTCTTAACTTGTCCTGTCACATATATATTAAAACAAACTATTGTCTGAGTGAAGGAAGGAAAAGTAAGCAAAACCTGCACGTAACTGCAAAATGTCTCACTCGCCGAAAAGTTACTTAACCTGACCGCCAAGAAAGACCACAAGACCAGCTCTTCACCACCGCTTTGGGAGCTTTTTATTCCCCTTTATTTCCCCTTTCCACTCCTCCCAGCTTGTTTACAATTAAAAATCTTCAGAAAGAGATTAGTGTAGTGGTTCGTAACCTGTGGTCTGGGGACCCCCATAGGCCGGTGATGTCCTCATAGGGGGTCCATGGAGCCTTGAAGGCTGCTCAGCCAACCTCCTCCCTGCAGTGGAGCGGCCACATGACAGGAGCCAAGGCAAAGGCTGGCTGGCTTGGCCTGCACATTGCCATTCAATCCACTACTGCCAAAAACTTGGAGGGAGAAGTAGGAGAAAAGTCTTCCTTCCTCCTCCAGTGCCCCTGAGGGAAGGTTTAATGCAGCGTTTCCCAAACTTTGGTCCTCTAGGTGTTTTGGACGTCAACTCCCAGAAGCCTGGTATACCTCTATGTGATGTTGGGATTACAAATCCACATGATTTGGCATTCATGGATTTAAGTATTCATGGCTTGAAAATATTCTTAAAAAAATAATAATCCAAAAAGCAAACCTTGATTATGCCATCTTATATAATGGACACCATTTTGCTATACCACTGCATATAATGCGACTTGAGTATTCACGGATTTGGGTATTCACGGGGGGCCCTGGAACCAAAGCCCAGAGAATGTGAAGAGACAACTGTATTTTTCCAATGACAAAGGGAGGTAAAGAGTCAAAATCTACAGGATGTCAAGGGCACTGCTTATTATGTTAAAAACATAATTGAAAATTTAGCTTTGACTGAAAAAGAAAAATGGCCAAACTATTGGAGAAAGTTTTGGCTGTACGGTAGTTTAATGAGACAACCCCAGCAATAACTTAAGGGATATCTTTAAATAACTATTTTATTATTATTCTCTCTGGCTTTTCTTCACAAACGAAGATTCAGGAAGGACTCATCCTGCACTTTCTGCAAGCACGCTGATGACTAAAAAGGCCAATCCGAGATAAACAAGTCTGGTTGCAGAAAGCACAGCAGGTCTCCTTGGGTGATGTTTTTGGGTTGTGATTCTTTCTGTGTTGTCGTTTCTCTTCAAGACTTGTTCGGCGTGAGTTCTCAAATAAGGCTGCAGCATTGTGGATTGTGCGTCTCCATGCATCCCGATGTGAGGCCAGGGCGGACCACTGTTGGTGATCAATTTGGCCGAGCCTGAAATGTTGTTTCAGGGAGTCTTTGTATCGCTTTTTTGGAGCGCCCCTCTTACGTTGACCCGTGGCGAGTTCACCGTAGAGTAGTATTTTTGGGAGGTGATGGTCCTCCATCCTAGAAACGTGCCCTGCCCAGCGCAGCTGTGTTCTCAATATCATGGCCTCAATGCTGGTGATCCCTGCTTGCTCAAGGACAGCAACATTCGTCACATAGTCAGTCCAGTGTATATTTAGGATTGTGCGTAGACAGCGCTGATGAAAGCGCTCGAGGAGTCGTAGGTGGTGGCGATAGGTGACCCATGTTTTAGATCCATAAAGGAGGATAGACAGTACAATGTCTCTATACACACTGATTTTTGTGCTTTGCCTCAGGTGTTTATTGCTCCAGACTCTTTTGTGAAGTCTTCCAAATGTGCTATATGCCTTTGCTAATCTGTGATCGATCTCTTTGTCAATCTTGGCATCTGAGGAGATGATGCTTCCCAGGTAGGTGAACTGCTGAACGGACTTGAGCACAGATTTGCCTACGGCAATGTGGGGATGGTGGTGTTCGTCCTGTGGTGCAGGTTGGTAGAGAACTTCCGTTTTCTTCAGATTGATTTCCAACCCAAACAGCTCTGCAGCTGTTGCGAAGCAGGATGTTAGGCGCTGCAGAGCTGCTTCTGTGTGGGCAACAAGGGCAGCATCATCGGCGAAGAGCAGCTCACGGACTAGATAGTTTAGAGTCTTAGTGCGAGCCCTCAGACGGCTTAAGTTAAACAAGCTACCATCAGTACAGTAACATATATAGATGTTGTCATTATTATTATTATTATTATTATTGTATTATCATTTGTTATTAATTTTTTCTTTTCCAAATATGTATAGTTGTAATGTGTACTTCTAATTTTAGTATAAAAGTATAATGTTTATTTGAAAAGAAAAGAGAGTGATTATAATATACAGTTGTCCATTCATATTTGCTGGAGTTTGTTTCCAGGAAACCCCCCCCCCCCGGATACCAAAATCCGTGAATACTCAAGTCCCATTATATGCAATGGCACAGCAAAATGGTGTCCCTTATATAAGATGGCAAAATCAACGTTTTCTTTTTGGATTATTATTTTTTAATCTGTGATCGATCTCTTTGTCAATCTTGGCATCTGAGGAGATGATGCTTCCCAGGTAGGTGAACTGCTGAACGGACTTGAGCACAGATTTGCCGACGGCAATGTGGGGATGGTGGTGTTCGTCCTGTGGTGCAGGCTGGTAAAGAACTTCTGTTTTCTTCAGGTTGACTTCTAGCCCAAACAGCTCTGCAGCTGTTGCAAAGCAGGATGTTAGGCACTACAGAGCTGCTTCTGTGTGGGCAACAAGGGCAGCATCATCGGCGAAGAGCAGCTCACGGACGGTGAACTCGCCACGGGTCAGCGTAAGAGGGGCGCTCCAAAAAAGCGATACAAAGACTCCCTGAAACAACATCTCAGGCTTGGCCAAATTGATCACCAACAGTGGTCCGCCCTGGCCTCACATCAGGAGGCATGGAGACGCACTATCCACAATGATGCAGCCTTATTTGAGAACTCACGACGAACAAGTCTTGAAGAGAAACGACAACGCAGAAAGAATCACAACCCAAAAACATCACCCAAGGAGACCTTCTGCTGTGCTTTTTGCAACCGGACATGTTTATCTCGGATTGGCCTTTTTAGTCATCAGCGCGCTTGCAGAAAGCGCGGGATGAGTCCTTCCTGAATCTTCGTTTGAGAAGAAAAGCCAGAGAGAGAGATTATTTTTTAAAGAATATTTTCAAGCTGTGAATACTTAAATCCGTGGATACCAAATCCGTGGATGTGGAGAGACAACTGTATTTAGATGAAGAGGAAAAATGTATTAGTGTTTGGATAGTTTTATTTTTGTATTAGTAAGTAAAGAGATTGGGGGGGGGGATTGTGTTATTGTTACAGCCTTTTGCAGTCGAGTGTATTACTGTATTTTATAAAATGGTTTTATTTCAATAAAAAATGTCCTAACCCCTAACATATATATATATATATGTATATGTATATGTATATGTATATGTATGTTTATATATTCCTAGCTGACTTGGCCAACAGTCAGGAATTCTGTGAGCTGTAGTCTATAAAAAATCTGGAGGACCAAGGTTTGGGAACCACTGGAACTTAATGAATAGTGTTACTGTATTATTATTACTGTTATTAGGTATTATTGTTATTATTGTTGTTGTTAGGGCAACAAAAGATATTTAAAGGGGGTTCCTAGTAAAGAAAAGGTTAAGAGCCACTGGATTAGTGAGTGGGCTGGAGAGAGTCGCTAGGGAAAGGCTCTAACCCAGGGCGACAAAATTCCTCCTTCCAGGCGGAGGAGAGCCACTCAGATCCCAGTCAAAACCAGTCCAGCTCCCCTTCTGTACTGGGGTGCCCTAATGTCGCCCCCCCCCCGTCCTGGAAAGGAAACTTCCGCTTAGAAATCCGCGCCCGTCCAGAAACGTCACTGGAGCGGCCGCCTTCCTCTGGGGCCGGGCCTGCTGGGATAGCATCCGGGGACTAGAGCCATTGGCAGCGCTGGAGAACGCGTGAACGGCTGAACGTATGTATGAGTCAACGCGTGTCCGAGGCGCGTGTACATTGAACCCCTTGCGCCTGCCCAGTTAATCACGCCTTCCTAAATGTCTGAGGCGTCTTCAAGGGCATTGTTTCCTTCCTGAGAAAGAGAGAGAGAGAGGTGTCTGAACGTATGTATGAGTCAACGCGTGTCCGAGACGCGTGTACATTGAACCCTTTTCCTGGGAAAGAAAGAGAGAGCGGGGTGGGGGGAGGTTGCGGAGGATGGGGAAGGCTTTAGCCAAGAACAGCTTCTGCAATGGGTTGGCTGGCTGCGGCTGGCGCCTCTTTATTGCCACCTTGGCGGAGGGTAGTCTCCCAGCTCTTGCTGGACTTTGGCCTCCTTGATACAGTTGCCCCTTCATATTAACTGGGGTTTGATTCCAGGACCCCCCGTGGATACCCAAGTCCGTGAATACTCAAGTCCCATCATATGCAATGGCATAGCAAAACGGTGTCCCTTATATAAGATGACAAAACCAAGGTTTGCTTTTTGGATTATTATTTTTTTTAAAGAATGTTTTCAAGCTGTGAATACTTAAATCCGTGAATACAGAATCCGTGGATACGGAGGGACAACTGTACGTGTTTGCTGGGGTTTGGTTCCAGGACACCCCCAAAATCCGTGAATACTCAAGTCCCATTATATGCAATGGCATAGCAAAATGGTGTGTTCTTTATATAAGATGGCAAAATCAAGGTTTGCTTTTTGGATTATTATTTTTAAACAATATTTTCAAGCCATGAATACTTGAATCCGTGGATACGGAGGGACAACTGTATTTCAGAATTTCCCCCAAGGCACAGTGCTGGGGAGGGGAGCCATGGAGTGGCGGAGGGTCAGAGAGTGAGAGCCAAGGAAGTGGCCCTGCATGTCAATGGGGGGCTTCTGCAGAGAGTCCCATAAGAGCAGCAGCAGCTCCTCAGGGTCTCTGAATTGTTTATGAGATGCTCCCATAGAAAGAAACAGAACATGACACCGTCAAAGATGCTTTGGAGATGAGGCATTACAGAACATTTAAAATCTTAAAATTAATCACTAAATGCTGCTGCTGGGAGCTGCTTCTGCTTATTTAGCCACTTTCATAATATTTCCCCCTCCTGCTTCTTTGAGTACATTAGAAAGGAGTACATTATGTACTTCTTTGAGTACATAAAGGAAAGCAAAATCCTCATGGTAATGATCTCTGGGAAATAGTTAGGAACCTACTGAGAGTTCACAGTACAGTTGTCCCTCCCTATCCACAGATTTGGTACCCACGGATTTAAGTATTCACAGCTTGGGAATATTCTTAAAAAATAATAATGCAAAAAGCAAACTTTGATTTTGCCATCTTATATAAGGGACACTATTTCGCTATGGGACTTGGAGTACAGTATTCACAGATTTTTGTATCCATGGGGGGTCCTGGACCCAAACCCCACTGAATATGAAGGAACAACTGTATATACACAGCAAACCTCATTTAACAAACTCAACAGCAACACTCCTCTTTCTCCACAACACCAACCCACACACAATGCATCGTGTGCTTGGTCTATATAGGAGTGTTTGCTAGTCACCCCTCTGCCTACCCACAGCTGTGAACAAACTCACTTCAGCTGTGCTAGTCTGTGGTCTGTTGCTCCAACATTTTTCCCTTTGCACTTCAAGACCCACACACACAGACCGGTACCAACACAAGAACTCCAATCATCACCCAGGACAAAAAAGAAGCACAATAAAAACATTGGTAGACTGTGCAAAAAGGATCTGCGAACCCCACTACCTGGAGGACGAACTGAGGCACCTAAAGTGGGCCCTACAGGCTAATGGTTACTCCAGATCAGACATCACAAGAGCAGCCAGACCCAGGAAAAAACACAGGAATGAAAAAGAAAAACAGCCACCCAAAGGGAAGGTATTTTTACCATACATCAAAGGACTCCCAGACAGAATAGGGAAACTGATGAGGAAACACAACCTCCAAACAATCTATAGACCAACCAAAAAATCCAAGAAATGCAATGCTCAGCAAAGGACAAAAGAGACCCTCTCACAGCTGCAGGAGTTTACTGCATACCATGCAGCTGTGGACAAGTTTACATAGGGACCACAAAACGCAGTGTGCAAACACGAATCAAGGAACATGAGAGACACTGCAGACTGGGCCAGCCAGAAAAATCAGCAGTAGCAGAGCATGTTATAAACCAACCTGGACACAAAATGCTATTTGAAAACACAGAAATTCTAGACCAGGCCAACAACTATCATCTCAGAATGCACAGAGAAGCTATTGAAATCCACAAACACCTGGACAACTTCAACTGGAAAGAAAAAACATTAAAAGTAAACAAATCTGGCTCCCAGTTTTGAAAAACAATAGAATCAAAACTCAACACTTACAAAGGAATTCCACCCAGGGACAGGAGGATTCCCAGCAGATAATGGCCCATCAACCAACCATTAGCCAAACAGACACTAACGAGCCTTGTATTTCTATACCCAGAAGCTAACCATTCAATTACACAAATGTACATATCCTCCCCAACAGGGGTTCACAGCATATAAATTCCACATATACTCCTACCCAAGCATTCTCTGAAGATGCCAGCCACAGATGCAGGTGAAATGTCAGACAGAAATGTCAAACAGAAACTATTCCAGAACACAGCCTCACAGCTTGGAAAAAACCCAAGGAAAATCTACACTGCCTGCTGTTGGGGCCTCTTGCTGATGGTACATGATGTATCGCAAGCATATTGCTCTCAGTACAATTATCCAGAATTCTTCAAACCAGAAGTGTGTCATATTTCAGATTTTTCAAATTTTGGAATTCATGTACTGTATTTGCATAAACATATACTGTACATATATACCTCCCACCATTTAACAGATCTTCACATCTCTCTTCATTCACTTCTTGTGTATGAGATACAAGGCTGGGAAGAGACTGAGGATCTGTGAAATAATGGGAAACTTAAACTTTTTGCTGCCAGACTCTGCTGGAGAAAGGCTGAGGATCTAAGAGATGAATGAGCAAGAGTGCTGCTGCTGCCTCAGAGGTGGAAGTGGGCAGCTGATGGCGAGTTTGGAAGTTTTCTGATTTGCCCGGTGATACTCAACCTGTACTACAGTGAGATGACTGCAGTGTGTCATGTCATTTCACTGGTTTCATTTTTGAGGTCATTTGTAAAGGAGTTGGCTACATCTGTTAACTGCATAGAAAGAGAAACTGGATGGTTTTGAATGCTGAAGTGGTGTTCCTCCTTACTGAATCTTTATATAGTTTAAGCTTATTGATATCTTGAAATGTAGTTTTCACAGTAGGAAATATCCTGTGAAGAGATCAAAAGAGAAATAAATTGCTTTTAAAGGGAGAGTATGTTTGTAGGAATACAGTTGCCCCTCCACATTCACGAACTTAGCATCCGCAGTTTTGCATATTCACGGTTTTGGGAGGGCCCCCCGCCCTCCCAAAACCGCGACAAGGGGCCTCTGGAGGCCCCGTGAAGGCCCTGGGTGGGAGGGGGAGGGCCGGGGAGGCCTTCACGGGGCCTCGGGAGGGTCTCTGGAGGCCCCGTGAAGGCCTTGGAAGGGAGGAGGGAGGTGGGGAAAAGCGACTATGGGGCCTCCGGAGACCCCATGGTCACTTTGGTGGGGGAGGGGGAGGGCAGTCATTATTCGCGGAATTTTCACATTCGCGGGGGTCTGGGGAACCTATTCCCCGCGAATGTGAAGGGACAACTGTATATGTTTGCAGAAACTTGGAACTTTGGCAATGAGGAGCAAATTGTTCATGATCATGCAATAGGTTAATTTTTAAATCTCTTATATTACTGTTTCAGTGTACCGTATATACCGGCGTATAAGACGACTGGGCGTATAAGACCCCCCCCCAATTTCCAGCCAAAAATGTAGGCTTAGGCATATATTCGCCAGATAAGATCCCCTCCCCAATTTGGCTGGCTGGGGAAGCCTTGCCAGTGGAATCGCGGCTTTGGGGAAGGGGGGTGGAAGGGTGGCTGGGGCGAGGGGGCTTCGCAGCCACCCCCCCTCTCCAAAGCCGTGATTCTAGTGGGATCACAGCTTTGGGGAGCGGGGGGGCTGGAGGGAGGGTGGACGGGTGGCTGGGGGGAGGGGGTGAATCCCGGGGTTTGGCTCCACGGCCCCACGTCCTCCTCCTGGGCTTCCTTCGGAAGGGAGCCCAGAAGGAGGGATCGGGGTCGCGGAGCAAAACGGGGCATTTTCGCCCTTTTCCTCCACCTTTAAGCAAGGTGGGGGAAAAGGGCGAATCTAGCGGTTTGCCTCAGCCACTGCAGAGGCGATTAAGCGGCGGCCGCGGCAAACCGCAACGTTCACCCCCCTCCTCTGTCTCTGTTGCTCCCCAAAGGGGGAGAAGGCAGAGGAGGGGGGCGAATGAACTGGAAAAGCACTTTGCTTCACCCCCCTGCCCCATCTCCTGCCTCCTCCCTCCGTTTGCGAAGAGGCAGGAGATAGGCAGGCAGGTGAAGCGAAGTATATCTGGCGTATAAGACGACTGTCGATTTTGGAGGGCACTTTTGAGTGCTCAAAAGTCCTTTTATACGCCGGAATATATGGTAATTGTTTTGATTTTAAATGCAGAGGACATTGTTTAGTATTGTTGCCTAGATAAACATGAGCAGCTTAAAAAAAGGTATCCTAAGGTGCAAGTTTTATTTAAAAAGTACTGGCTTTATTTAGGGCTACAAGATAATTTTTTGACAGGCCAAATATTCTCACTTGGCCACTTATTTAAGTAGAAGAATCATCTTCAAGAGTGTCATACTACCACTGTGTGTGTGTATGTGCCTTCAGGTTGCCTGTTGACTTGTGGTGACCCTATGAATTTCATAGGGTTTTCTTAGGCAAGGAATACTCAGAGATGGTTTAGCCAGTTCCTGCCTCTGAAATATAGCCTACAGCACCTGGTATTCACTGGTGGTCTCACATCCAATACTGACCAGGGCTGACCCTACTTAGCTTTCAAGATCCAATGGGATCTGGTGCCTTGAGGATGTTTAGGCCCTTTCATACTACCTACCACTTCTGTTGGCAAACGGGAAAAAGTTGTGAACCAATTCAAATTAGAAAGTGGGCATAAACATTGAAGACTATTAGCTGTTTTTATTTATTTGCAGGAAGATCTAGTATTAATGGCATCACAGGATAATTTTCTGGCCGGGGAAAGTGTGCACCGATGAAAGGGAAGTTCTTTGAGACATGCTCAGTAGACTATCAGAGTATGTCCTGGATGTAGCAGTAGTCCTTGCAAACATATTTTCACACACTTAACACAACATTTCCTGTTAAGCCTCTGCCCTACTAAAGGCTTTGTATATTTTTACAGTCTGAATATAGATAATGACCCATAACCTATTATTAGTCACAACTAGAGTAGGCCCATTAAATCAGTGGGATTGATCTCTGTATTAACTCATCATTCACCGTTCAACAATTGGGTCAATGAATCTACTTTAATTCAGAGTAACCAACAGGATTCCAGCCAGCTATGGCTATATACTGTATATGTTTATGTTCTGAATAGATAGAACTGTGGCTGTGTATATTTTTACACGTTGTAAGTAATGATGTTTTGATATCTAATTTTTAAAAAATTGTGTCTCCTCCCTCACACACTTTTTGGGTGTTGGTTTCTGCTTGGAGATGTGGTTTGACCACTTCCTGGAGCCCTCTTATGAAACTGCCCATATGGGCAACAATTTTCTGTAGGAAAAATATTATGCAATCTATAAATCACAAGATAGTAATTTAAAATGAAATGAAAACACAAAAGAAATAGATCAGAACTTGAGCATTGCTTGTTAGAATAGTGAGTCCTTTTCAGGCCCTTATTCACACTGAAGTGATGAAGTGTGAATAACAGTGTTGTGCTTGAGCTGTACCGCTTTGGACTGTGAGATGAGGTTTTCAAGACTGAATACTTCCCTATCCAAAAACTGGTTGCCTTTTAGTTGTGACTTGGATTATTTCCAGTGTGACTGTTGAAGGTTCTCGCTCTTTTTAAGTTGTGTTTTTCATTTGAGAGCTGTTATAAGAGCAGAGAGTGTGAACTTTGAACCAGGAAGTCTTGTACTGTATTCTAATTATACATTAGCTGGCAATTTGCTATGTAGCCACGTGCAGGCCACACTCAACTCCAGCTTTCTCTGTAATGTAAAGACAATGATAGTGACCTCCCTCACACTGCTTTTCTAAGGATTAATAGACTATAAGGTACATGAAGCACTTTGAACCACAGAAATTTTTTAAAAAGTGAAATTTTATGGATTGTTAAATTTCAGGGTTGAATTCCAGAAGCCAATTTTTAATGCCTCCCAGACCAAAACTGAGAGATGCCATAGAAATTAATAAGGGAAATTTAACACAACTGATTTAACATAACCAGCACATCCACTCCATGCATGTCAGCTTGGTAGGAAATATTTTTGGTTTAGTTTAACATTTTTAAAAAGAGTTGTTTAAAGGCCCATGCAAATACAGTCTGTTATTCCCAAATTGCTGTTTGGAAGCATACAACCGCTAACCTTACAGTGCGGTCCAAATCTGTCTATCCCTCTTTAGCAGCTCAGAGAATTCACAACCAGCATGATCTCCACATTATTAGATAGGGGCTTCTCTTACAATGCCTTTAAGACTGGATAGAAAGGAATCTCAACACAAATTAACAGCACAGGTAATTCAGTACTGTAGCATATTCTATTCTATTCTATTCTATTCTATTAATTCATGGACTGCTACAATAAATGAGAGCCAGCATGGTGTAGAGGTTTGAGCATTGGACTAGAACTCTGGAGAACAGGGTTCGAACCACCACTCAGCTGTGGAAACCTGCTGGATGACCTTGGGCAAGTCACACTCTCTCAGCCTCAGAGGAGGGGAATAGCAAACTCCTGATGAACAAAACTTGCCAAGAAAACCCCGTGATAGGTCCACATTAGAGTTGCCGTAAGTCTCAAATGATGTGAAGGCACACAACAACAACAACAATAAAAATAATATAACTATATTTCAAAGGAAATTTAAACCAAGAGTAGGGATGTTATATGACCAGGAGGGGAACACATTACATGACTATCATGTATTGGCTTCTTCAGTTTCAGTAACCAGCAGTTTCAGAGCTAAACAGTAAACTTTATTGGTATAGTAATCTAAAGAGTGAGCCCTACAGTATCGTTGCTCAGAATGAAACTTATTTACAAAGCTTTAGGTTAAAAACTATTTACAATCTCCAAATCTGTCAGGCTATACAGTCATTGGCTATCCATAATCCCTACTCTCTGTTCCCATTGAGAGTAGGTACCTCCAATATTTCTCATGGCAAAGGCCAAGTGCAAACTTTAATCAAAACAGTTTGATTAAAACATATCCTTTCTCATAAAACATATCCTTTCTCCTAAACTACATACTGCTTAGGAAGTACAAATGAATGCAAACACAGTTAGCCACAAAGTGAACCAACAGGACTGAAGTTGGCTGGGGAAGGTCACATCTGGGACCGGTCCTGACAGTGACGAAGTAGAAATAAAAACAATACACTGAAGAACTGTATAAAAGAGTTGAAAGGATGACAGATTTCTTCAAGGAAGAAGCATTTGAAGATGAACCTACAGTTTTAGAAAGTGAAATGGAAGCTCCGTTCAGAGCACTTTGGAGAAATAACTCATCAGGAACAGGTGGCATACCAATAGCGCTGCTTCAAGCTACATAAACATAATCTACTCCAGTTCTCACTAAAATCTGTCAACAAATATGGGGAAAAAAATGCCCCATAGATTGGAAATGCTCAATGTACATTCCAGTCTTACAGAGAGAACACCAGAGAGTGCACTAGCTACAAGATCATTGCATTAATTTCCCATGCAAAGAAAGTGATGCTCTAACTTCTACAACAAAGACTTTTACCATAGATGGAGCAAGAAATGCCAGATGTCCTCAGAAAAGGAAAGGCACTAGGGATCATATTGCAAACATACATTGGATAATGCCAAAAACTTTCAGAAGAAAACCAGCCTGTACTTTATAGCAAAGCCTTTGATTGTATAGATCATGAAAAACTATGGCTCACTCTTAAAGAAACAGGAGTGGCACAACATTTGATTGTCCTAATGTATAACCTGTACTCAGGACAAGAGGCTGCTGTCAGGACAGAATATGGAGAAACAGAATGGTTTCCAGTTGGCAAGGAGATCAGGCAAGGCTGCATTTTATCACATATGATCATAGAATCATAGAGTTGGAAGAGACCACAAGGGACATCCAGTCCAACCCCCTGCCATGCAGAAATACACAAAGCACTCCTGACAGATGGCCATCCAGCCTCTCTTTAAAAACCTCCAAAGAAGACTCCACCACACTCCAAGGCTATGCATTCCACTGTCAAACAGCTCTTACCTTCAATAAGTTGTTTGTAATGTTTAGATGGAATCTTTTTTTCCCTTTAGTTTGAGTTCATTGCTCCATGTCCTTGTCTGTGGAGCAGCAGAAAACAAACTTGCTCCATCCTCAGTATGACATCCCTTCAAAGATTTAAACTATCTGTCATATTACTATGATATGGCTATCATACCACCTCTTAAACTATGGCTATCATGTCACCTCTTAACCTTCTTTTTTCCAGGCTAAACATACTCAGCTCCCTAAACTTCTCATAGGGCATGGCTTCCCGTCCTTTCACGATTTTGGTTTCCCTTCTCTGGACGCATTCCAGCTTGTCAATATCCTTTTTAAAAGTATGGTACCCTGAACTGGATGCAGTATTCCAGGTGAGGTCTGACCAAAGCAGAATAGATTGGTACTGTTGCTTCCCTCAATCTAGACACTATTTCCTTGTTCTTCCTTTTGCTGTGGACATAACCAAGTAAGCTCTTTTTATTGTTTCGAACATCTCTAGCAACCTTGAGCTCATTCTGCACTTTAGCTTTTCTGAGTTTCTCCCTACACGTGCTGGCTATTCATTTGCATTCCTCTTTGGTGATTTTTGGTACATTTTTGGTACATTCTCTTTCCATTTTTGGTACATTCTCCTTTTAAATCTTAGCTCAGTTGAAAGTTCTTTAGCCATCCATCCTGGTTTCTTTAGATACCTCCCATTTGTCCTCCTCTTTGGAACTGTTTGAAGTTGTGCCTTCAATAGCTCACATTTAAGAAACTTCCATCCATCATTAACTCCGTTCTCTTTTAGTATTCCTGACCATGGGATCACACCCAGTATTTCCCTAAGTTTACTGAAATCAGCTTTCTTAAAGTCTATGAGTGTCTGACTAAGCTTGGCTTCTCCTTTCCACTGTATCACAAACTCCAGGGTGCCAGTTACACGACAGAAATTGTCGCAGTGCTTACCGTGATTTTGTGATCACGAATCCATCCCTCGCTGTTTATATGATTTATGCCACTGATCTGGATATCCCAGGTGGTCCCGTGACTGATATTTACACGTCCAAAGTTCCGGGGTTTATTTTGGCTGTCAATCAAGTATGCGATTACTCGTGTTTTCACAACCTTGGTGACGCACTTCCTTTAAAGTTCCATGCCACGAGCGATGCTATTGGCTGGCTGGGGGGGGGGAGACCGAGGGGAAGAGGTTTGGTATTCCCCTCGCTTCTTTAAAATGTTAACCCTTGAAGCAGAGGCAGAAGGCACTTTTCAAAGACCTCAGACGGAGGAACAATTAAACCATCTCCTTTCCTTTTGAAAGCAAGCCGAGTAGAGGCTTGGAATTTCTTTCACTTTAAACAGGCATTTTGAAAGACCCAGACAGATCTTTCGCTCAGACGCAGGGAGATAAAGCCGAGTGAGGTGGGGGGGGTTGGGTTTCCCCTTGCCTCTTTAAAATGTTAACCCTTACAGCAAACCAGCTACAGACAGGCATTTTGAAAGGCACAGACACAGAGGGGGAATTAAAGGGTGTTCATTCGCTCAGGGGCTGGAATACCAGGGAGGTGATCAAGGCAGGGGATGAATGGGCGACCCTCTGCCCACCGCGATCTCTCTGTAACATGCATTTGAGGAAGAGGTTAAAGCTGAAGGGTTTGCAGTGTAGAAATCCATTTAAAAAAGTGATTGAGTACACGCGCGTGTGCGCGCACACACATCAACCTTCGTGCAGCTGGAAGGGATGCCTTTGTTTTCGGCTGGTGAGGCTGGATCTGTTGAACGGGTGACTGACCCCTCCTTTTCTGGTCCCTGATCTCTAAGCCCGCCCCCAGTCACCATTTCTGGTCATCCCTAGTACCGAGACATTTTGTCCCAGGCTGTTTACATTTCCGATTTTCTGAATCCTCCAGTGACTTTTTTAAAAACCGGCACAAACCGCGGGACTGAAGTCCCGCAGGTTGAGTGATAAAAGGTGGCCCCCTTCCGAAAATCACGTACCCGACCCGATGTACGTGTAAACTTCCAGGGATCGACACGAATTCTTCCCAGGACATTTTCATTGTGTAAACGGCACCCAGGAGAACATGGTCATTCCCTCCTAAGGATCCCACCATTTCCACCCCATTAACCAGGTCATCACTGTTGGTTGGGATCAGATCTAAAATAGCTGATCCCCTTGTTGCCTCTTCCACCTTCTGGACAGTGAATGTGTTTGGAAGGCAAGTGAGGAATTTGTTAGACCTTATATTCTTGACAGAGTTTGACCTCTAACAAATATCAGGATAATTTAAATCTGCCATTACTACTAAACCTCTCATTTCTGAATTTGTGATCATCTTTTCCAGTAAGGAATAATCCAAGTCTGTAGTCTGGATTTGGAGTCTCTAGTAGATACCCACAATGATATCCCTGTTGTTTTTCTCCTCCTTAGTTTTTACCCAGATACTCTCAACCTGGTTTCTAGGATTTAAGTCATGGATCTCTTCACAGGTGTAAACTTCCTTGACATATAGTGCTACTCCTTCTCCTTTCCTGTTTGGTCTATTTCTCTGAAATAGGTTATACCCCTCTGTTACGACGTTCTAATCATGAGAATCATCCCACCAGGTTTTAGTGATGCCTATTATATCATATTTGCTTTGCAGTGTTAAAAGCTCAAGTCACTCTGTTCCCCCCCCCATGCTCTGTGCTTTATTCTAGAGACATCTAAGACCATGAGCCATTCCCCCTAGCTGGTTATTTAAGTTTTTTCCCATCTCACTTTTGGGTTGTTGCACTATTCGCCCAGTTCTCTTTAAAATAGTTGAGCTGTTATCTCCCCCTACTTGATGAACTCCTGCCCTCAAGTATACTGTTTCACTTCCTCAGATTAACTCAGTTTAATGCCCTCCTTATCAGATTTTGAGACTCTTAGCAAAAAAAATGTTCCTGCCAACTCTTGTGAGGTGCAATCATCTTCATGTCCAAAAATCCATCTTCATGAAACTGTAGACTGTGGTTGAAGAAGCCAAATCGTTCCTGGTGGCATCATCTTTTTTTTTTTTTAATATTTTTTTTTAATGGGATTGTTAACAAACATTATTTTTAGGTTTTGTATAGTTTTTTTCACCAGGCTGTGAGGCCGTATTCTGGAAGAGTTTATTCCTGATGTTTTGTCTGTATCTGTGGCTGACATCTTCAGAGAATGGTTGGGTAGGTTTATATACTGTGAGTCCCTGTTGAAGAGGATATGTAAATTTGAATGACTAGTTCCTGGGGAAGATATGCAAGGAGGATTAGTGTCTGTTTGGCTAATGGCCCATTATCTGGACCATTATTTTGACATACATATGTACGTACATACAGACAGACATATGATATACCCCAAACTTAACACAAAACCATTAGTGCTAACCGATACCTATCAAATCGATTATCCCAATAACCCAAATATTAATATTCCTTCCATTATAGCCCTTCCCTCCCTCCCACTCCCTTCTACCAAGGGAACAAGTTTTTATTTATTCAAAATTTCTTTCCTTTGATGTATCTTATATAGTTTTATACCCCTCTTCTTTAATTATTTCTGTTAGTTTATTCCATTTCCTTAGCCACTCTCCTCCTTTCAAGTGTCCCAAATACCCCGTTCTTCTTTCTAATATAAAATCAAACATTATATATTTTGAAACATATTGCCATCTATCCAAATTGCATTTTTGTTCTTTTTTCCATCCAAAAGCTATAACTACATGAACTGCCCTCATCATTTGTTTCAGCAAATCCTCATCATTTCTACCCAATTTCTTACATTTAGAGTCAAAACAATTTTTTTATTTAATTCCAAAGTTTTCCCTATTATTCCATTAATTTCTTTAATTATTTCTTGCAAAAAATTCTGCATCTTACAACATTCCCACCTCTCTCTCTCTCTGGCTTTTCTTCGCAAACGAGTCCTTGTATTGTTTTTTTGGAGCGCCCCTCTTACGCTGACCCGTGGCGAGTTCACTGTAGAGTACTATTTTTGGGAGGCGATGGTCCTCCATCCTAGAAACGTGCCCTGCCCAGCACAGGAGGAATAGCATTATATGCCAGGGATATTTATACCAGTGAAGAGATCCATGACATCAATACTGGAAGCCAAGTAGAGAGCATCTGGATAAAAATTAAAGGGGAGGGAAACAACAGGGATATTATTGTGGGACTCTACTACAGATCCCCAAGTCAGACGGAGGAATTGGATGATGCCTTTCTAGAACAGATGACCACACACGCAGAAAGGAGAGATGTAGTAGTGATGGGTGACTTCAACTATCCTGATATTTGCTGGCAATCTAACTCAACCAAAACTTCAAGGTCTAGCAAATTCCTTACTTGCCTGGAAGACAATTTCATGGTCCAAAAGGTAGAAGACGCAACAAGGGGGTCAGCTATTTTAGATCTGATCCTAACCAAGAGGGATGACCTGGTTAATGGGGTGCAAGTTGTGGGATCCTTAGGTGAGAGTGATCATGTTCTCCTGGAGTTTGTTACACAATCGAAAAGAGAAGCCAGACATAGTCAGACACGCATTCTCGACTTTAGGAGAGCTGATTTCAATAAACTCAGGGAAACACTGGGGGTGATCCCATGGTCAGGAATATTAAAAGAGAAGAGACCTCAAGATGGATGGGACTTTCTCAAAAGGGAGATACTGAAGGCACAATTTCAAACAGTACCATTGAGGAAGAAAAATGGGAGGTGTCTCAAGAAACCAGGATGGATGACTAAAGAAATTTCAACGGAGTTAAGTTTTAAATGGAACATGTATAGGAAATGGAAAAAGGGGGAAATCACCAAAGAAGAATTCAAACAGATAGCGAACACGTGTAGGAGTAAAATCAGAAAAGCTAAAGTGCAGAATGAGCTCAGGCTTGCTAGAGAGGTTAAGAAAAATAAAAAGGTTTTTTTGGGGGTATGTCCGCAGCAAAAGGTGGAAGAAGGAAATGGTAGGGCCACTACGCGGAGAAGATGGCAAAATGCTAACAGGGGACAGAGAAAAGGCAGAATTACTCAACACCTTCTTTGCCTCAGTGTTTTCAGAAAAGGAAAAGGGTGACCAACCTGAAGATAAAGGAACAGAGGACACAATAGAGGAAATCCAGCACAGAATAAGGAAAGAGGTAGTACAGGAATACCTTCTTAAACTAAATGAATTTAAATCTCCAGGACCAGATGAACTACATCCAAGAGTATTAAAAGAGCTGCCAAATGGAATCTCAGAGGTATTGGCAATAATCTTTGAGAACTCCTGGAGAACAGGAGAAGTCCCAACAGACTGGAGGAGGGCAAATGTTGTCCCCATCTTCAAAAAGGGGAAAAAAAGAGGATCCCAACAATTATTGGCCTGTTAGTCTGACATCAATACCAGGGAAGATTCTAGAGCAGATCATTAAACAGAGAGTCTGTGAACATTTAGAAGGCAATCCCATAATCACAAGAAGTCAACATGGGTTTCAGAGAAACAAGTCATGCCAGACTAATCTGATCTTTTTTTTTTTTTTTAAATAAAATTACCAGCTTGGTAGATGAAGGGAATGCTGTGGATATCGTATACCTTGATTTCAGTAAGGCCTTTGACAAGGTTCCCCATGACATTCTTGCAAACAAGCTTGTAAAATGTGGGCTAGACAAGTTAACTGTTCAATGGATTTGTAATTGGTTGACCGGCCGAACCCAAAGGGTGCTCAGCAGTGGCTCCTCTTCGTCTTGGAAAGATGTGACCAGTGGAGTGCCACAATGGTTCAGTCCTGGGCCTAGTGCTATTCAACATCTTTATCAATGACTTGGATGAGGGAATTAGGGGCATACTTATCAAATTTGCAGATGACACCAAATTAGGAGGAGTAGCTAATACCCTAGAGGACAGAATCAAAATTCAGAATGACCTGGATAGACTGGAGAGCTGGGCCAAAGCTAACAAAATGAAATTCAGTACGGAGAAATTTAAGGTACTGTACTTAGGGTGAAAAAAATGAAATGCATAGATATAGGATGGGGGAGACCTGGCTGAATGAGACTACATGCGAAAGGGATCTAGGAGTCCTAGTAGACCACAAGTTCAATATGAGTCAACAGTGTGATGCTGCCGCTAAAAAGGCCAATGCGATTTTGGGCTGTATCAATAGAAGTATAGTGTCCAGATCAAGGGAAGTAATAGTGCCGCTCTATTCTGCCTTGGTCAGACCTCACCTAGAATACTGTGTCCAGTTCTGGGCACCACAGTTAAAAAAGGATATTGATAAATTGGAGCATGGCCAGAGTAGGGCAACTAAAATGGTGAAAGGTCTGGAAACCATGCCTTATGAGGAGAGACTTAGGGAGCTGGGTATGGTTAGCCTGGAAAAAAGACGGTTAAGAGGTGATATGATAGCCCTGCTTAAGTATTTGAAGGGGTGTCACATTGAGGATGGAGCAGGCTTGTTTTCTGCTGCTCCAGAGACTGGAACACGGAGCAATGGATGCAAGCTCCAGGAACAGAGGTTCCACCTCAACATGAGGAGGAACTTTTTGACAGTCAGAGCTGTTCGGCAGTGGAACACACTCCCTCGGAGCGTGGTGGGGTCTCCTTCCTTGGAGGTCTTTAAACAGAGGCTGGATTGCCATCTGTCGGGGATGCTTTGATTGTGATTTCCTGCGTGGCAGGGGGGTTGGACTGGATGGCCCTCGTGGTCTCTTCCAACTCTGCAATTCTATGATTCTATGATTCTATGGGATCTAGTAGTCTTAGTGGACCACAAGTTGAACATGAGTCAGCAGTGTCATGCGGCAGCTAAAAAAGCCAATTAGATTCTAGACTGCATCAATAGGAATATAATGTCTGCAGACTATTGTTGAAGAGGCCAAATCATTCCTGGCAGCAGCATCTTTTCAAAAAATTTAAAAAAACCTTTTATTGAATTTTCAGGATTGTTAACAAACATTACTTTTACATTTGTATACATACAGTAGTGGTAAATTTTTCATCCCATATCAGTATGTGTTACTGCATCAGCAAAGATAATTAGCTGTAGGAGGCTGTTTACAGAATGATGACTGCTTCTGATTCTAAAACTACCAGTACCTTATATTCCGGCATATAAGATGACTTTTTAACCTTCTCAAAATGTTTCCAAAATTAGGGGGTTGTCTTATACGCCGGCTGGCTGGCTGGCTGGGGAGAGGCTTGCAAGCACCTGCCCTTCCCGAAGCCGCAATGGGGAGCCCTATAAGACAAAACTCCGCCCAGCCAGCCAGCCCTCCGTACCCCCCGGTCCCGATCGTGGCTTTGTGAAGATCGGGTGGGACCTGGAAAGCCCCCCCCCCAGCCACCACCAACCCGCCCTTCATGAAGCCGCAATCAGGGTCCCGATCGTGGCTTCATGAAGGGCGGGTGGGGGCTGGAAAGCAGCTTCGTGAAGCGAAAGCGGATGGAAAGGGTGGGGGCTGGAAAGTGGCTTTCTGAAGGGTGGGTGGCTGGTGGCTGGAGGGGAGCTTTCCAGGCACCAGCCGCCCTTCACAAAGATCGCAGGTCTGCTGGAAGCCTTGGAAGCGGTGCCCTTCACCCTTCTCCGGCTGGACGCATGGGTCCCGCGGCTACTCGAAGATGGTGTGCATGTTGGGCAGGAACCAAGGTGCCCCGGACCTCAGGCGGAGCCGCTGGGGGTGGTGGGGCGCCCAGGGCGGGGGGGCTTGGCGGCGGCGGGGTAGGCCAGGCTTTCCCGGGGCATGAAGCTGGCTGCCAAGTCTGCTGCCACTCCTGCTACTGCTGCCGCCACCTCCTCTTGTCCTCCCCTCCCGGGAGGGCTCTAAGAAACTCCTCATCGTCCCGAGGTGCCTCCCACCACCGGCCGGTCGCAGAGCCTTGGGGCTGGCCAGCTGCTTCCCCTGGAGGAGGAGGGCCCCCACCCCACCCGCATCGCTCTCCTGGCCCCCCTGGAGGTAGGGGCTGCTCCTACAACGGCAGTGGCTTCCTCCGCCTGAGCAACAGCAACAGCGGCTTGCTGGCAGCAGACCCCAATCGCGGCTTTGTGAAGGGTGGGTGGGTGATGGCTGGAGGGGGGAGGCTGGAGGGGGGAGTTTGGGATACACTCGCCGTATAAGACAAGGAGGGTTAGTTTTATATAGCGTATATTCCAAACTCTGTATTTTAATTTAAAAATTGGGAGGGGTTGTCTTATACGCCGGAATATACAAACCTTCTGTATGGGACTTCTTGATTTGGATTGTATTAGAAAAGAATAAAGAGCATTGTGATATACAGTTCAGCTAGAATGGCCTTCCTTGTGAAGGGTAAATACCTGGTGTGAGAGTAGAAATTTGCATGTAAACTTATAAGTATATGAAAGTGATTTTTAAAATTCTTTTTGTCAGAAACCTACACAATGCATTGAGGAACTGATGGGAAATTCTACTTAGCTACAAGATAAAGACAACACCTGTGATGTGCACAAACTCAGAAATAGAAGGTCCTGTGTTTCGACCACTTGAAATTGTAAGCAAGAAGAGACTGCTGAATACCATGGTAACACTAATAACAGAAAAGCTGCAAAAACAGACTTTGGATGACTTGACATGTAAAGCATTCAATATTAATCTGGTAAGGATACAGCCATGTATATATTCACTATACAGTGCTACATCATCATAAGAGTGTAAAGAATAACAAGATTTTTTTTTCGTAAGGATGTTAAAAAAGGGATATGAAGTGAAAACATGAGTGAAGGGCAGTTAGTTCTTTCTAACAAGGTCTTTCTACCGGTACAGCCAGACAGATTTCAGGCTGATGTATAATTTTCTGAATCCTTTTATTTAGGAGGAAGTCCTACTGAACTCAGTAGAACTACCTTCTAAATAAATAATGTGAAGTTGACCCTCTGTATCCACGGATTTGGTATCCATGGATTTAAGTATTCACAGCTTGAAAATATTCTTAAAAAATAATAATCCCAAAAGCAAACTTTGCTTTTGCCATTTTATATAAGGGACACCATTTTGCTATGCCATTGCATATAATTGAGTATTCATGGATTTTGGTATCCACGGGGGTTCCTGGAACCAAACCCCAGCAGATATGAAGGGACAACTGTATAGATTTGGACTGTGAGATGACCTCCTCTTCCTCCTTTTTCCCAATCCAGGATTTAAGGCAGTTTATAAAATTTAAAATAGATACAGCTAAACATTTTTATCAGAAAAAGTTATAACTATAATTAAACTATCTGTGGTGGTGGATGGAGAGCATGGCTTACAGTGAAACTTTGTGAATTTTCAAATCCCACAGTGTACTTCAGTAGTTGCCTTAAGATGCCACATGATTGTGGGTTATGCTGCAGTTGCTAGGACAGACATGTTTATTAAATTTGTCTTTGGGGCATAAGTGATACTCTATAAGGTATCACAGGGTGGGTAGGAAAGTAAAAAATTAGATGTTGGCTCCATCTAAATTTTGAATGACTCCATCTAAATTCATCTGAATGACAGGTTGCGTGTCATTCAATAGGGCTGAAGATATTCACCAATATTCTGTATTCACCAATATCTGTATTCACCAGTATCTTTCAAGGAGTTCACTGTCATTCATAATCTAGTGGCATTTATTTATTTATTGAATTTCTATGCCACCTATCAGTGCCAAAGCAGTCCCTAGGCATATGCTGTTAAGAAATTTTGTTATCTGTGAATAGCCCCTTTAGCATAACAAATTTATCCAGATATGCCAGTTATTCATTAGCTATCAGATGTTAACTGCCTGTTATACTGTATTCAGCATGATATCAACAGAATCATAGGGGTACTAAATTATATTTTAAAAAAATTATTATTGAAAAATGTGTGTAGGTGAGCTCATCCCCCCCCCCCCGCTTAATTTGTACGTTTTATTATCAGTGGTAGCCATGTTGGATTCAATATGGGGGATGCATTCCAGGATATGAAGTATATTTTTACTATGGTGGTATGTGCCATGTTTATCTGCCTCTAATTCATTTCCAGCAATTGATTCCTTGCAGTCTGTTGTGGTATTTCATTGTCAGAAAAAATGTGCCATTTTAGCTTTTTACACCTTTTAGGACATAGCCTGAAGCTTGACATGCAGTGTATTTGGACTTGGTATGTCCAAAACATATTAAAACTTTAATTGACACCTCTCTATTTCTATTAAAAATACTTCTAGAGATTTAAAAAAAAAAAACAAAATCCGACCTGTCTAATCACAACTTATTTAAAGTGTGTATTGTTTATATAAAGTGTGTATTCTCTATATTGTATGTGGTAGTCATGAGAAGTAGCAAAAAAAAAAAAAAGGATTAATATACATAATTTTGTAAGAAAAATATTAAAAATTGACCTTAGATTAAAACCAGAACTATACTTACTAAATATAATTGATAAGGACTTTCCTAAAGAACTAAAAACTATAATGCTTTACATGACAACCACGACAAGACTTACATATGCTAGATACTGGAAACAAAAGGAGATACCAAATACAGATGAATGGATGTTTAAATTACTAGAATTAGCAAGAATGGATCAACTTACTTGTTGGATTAAATATCAAGCAATAACTAAATTTAGCGAGAATTGGAAAAACTAGTACAATTTTGGAAAATAGAATGGGGGAATTACGCAGACATATGGTTTACAGACTAAAAATAGAAATGAGGAAACTTTGGTTAAATTCTTCTGATGGAGATATGATAAAATTAGAAATATCGTTTTGAAAAGATATGTTATCATATTGTATCTGTAGTTATATTGTGCAGTATCATAAATAGATATTGTATAAGGAAGCCGAAGATAAGACATCGTACAAGTTCAAACACAATTGAAGAGGAAGTTAATTTTATTTTTATTTTGTTGATATTTTATATTATGATTTTTTAAATAAAATAATTTTTTAAAAAATAAAGTGTGTATTGTGTAAAATGCCCAACTGGGCTGAGGCAGTCTGGCACTGCATATTGCCAACAAAGCTCTGAGAGGCAGAACCATCTTTGTTGATTAAACATACAGAACTGATAACCATTTATAGATAACTCAAGATGGAGAACTGTATGGTATTAATCTTTCTTTTATTGCAGTACTCAGGTGAGAAGCAGAACAAAAGTCATAGCTTATTCCCCTTTGAAGTTAGTGGTAAGTTCTAAAATTTTAGGCTATCTTTGAGGTTTTGTTCAGTATTCTAAATATCATGAAGATATAGAAGATATAGGGGGCCAAGTTACAGAAACTGTTGTTTATCTTAAAGTTGTGTTGCATATTGTGATATCAGACACCTTTATTCTAGAAATAAACATAGTTGCCTCCTCTCCCACTCTGATTAAAAGACACTTTTTGTGCTTCTTTGATGAGAAGCATCAGTTGGATTGCACAGATCATTCATTCTGGAAACAGCATTTGCAAATTGTCACCATAATGTAAATGTGTACCAGTATTAGGAAAATAACTAATTTGACCTAAGCATCAGCATTACACTTAGAATAGGAATTCTTAGTATGGAATATACGTATCTAAAATAAAATTAAACATAGAATCATAGAATCATAGAAATGCAGAGTTGGAAGAGACCACGAGGGCCATCCAGTCCAACCCCCTGCCATGCAGGAAATCACTATCAAAGCATCCCCGACAGATGGCAATCCAGCCTCTGTTTAAAGACATCCAAGGAAGGAAACCCCACCACGCTCCGAGGGAGCGTGTTCCACTGCTGAACAGCTCTTACTGTCAAAAAGTTCCTCCTCATGTTGAGGTGGAACCTCTGTTCCTGGAGCTTGCATCCATTGCTCCGTGTTCCAGTCTCTGGAGCAGCAGAAAACAAGCCTGCTCCATCCTCAGCGTGACATCCCTTCAAATACTTAAACAGGGCTATCATATCGCCTCTTAACCGTCTTTTTTCCAGGCTAAACATACCCAGCTCCCTAAGTCTCTCCTCATAAGGCATCATTTCCAGACCTTTCACCATTTTAGTCGCCCTCCTCTGGACACGCTCCAATTTGTCAATATCCTTTTTGAATTGTGGTGCCCAGAACTGGACACAGTATTCTAGGTGAGGTCTGACCAAGGCAGAATAGAGCGGCACTATTACTCCCCTTGATCTGGACACTATACTTCTATTGATGCAGCCTAAAATCGCATTGGCCTTTTTAGCTGCCGCATCACACTGTTGACTCATGTTCAACTTGTGGTCTACTAGGACTCCTAGATCCCTTTCGCACGTAGTCTCATTCATGGTATTAGTATAATGCCTACAGGCTTTAGGTTTTCTTGTTAAGGTTAACATCCCTAGCATTCTAACACTAGGTGTTGATAGACATTGTGAGTTGCAGACCTTGGCATGTAGCACCTAATATACAACAGACACCTCATTGGAGGATCTTTATAGTCTGATCCATCTCTAACACTCCTAGAACTCAAAAGAACACTAGTATCTGCCAACGAATGCTGTGCCAGAAGAGAAGTCACATTAACATGAATCATTAGAGTAGTGGCCTGATCAGAAAAGGATTCACCTGGACAAGAGAATTTTTCACAGAGCCTTCAGGGAGTTACCTAGAGGACAAATGTAATGAGCACACAGACATATGCTACCAATATCCAGCAATGTTACTGGTTCCCCTCAAATTTCTCAAGAGAACCAGGGAAATAAAACACATGCATATTCTCACCTATTATTTAAACTTATGACATATTTTCGCTTCTTAAATTCTGAAAAATTTAAAAAGTATTATTGAGAATAGTAACTATTGTGAATATGTGAATAACTATTGTGAATAAGAACATGTGTTCTTAGAAAATTGTATTAAATCTAGATTATGTCATTTTTATATAGACTTTTTTCCATTATAAATTGAATTTATAGTCATCTTACTTGAATCTGTTAATATGTTTTGTTAACAATTTTCCTCCCAGTATAATTTTGTATGTTGTTAATTAATTGGGTCAACGTCCAGATCTTACTCCCAACTAGAGTAGACCCTTTTGATCATGGAATTTACATATGTGCTGAATTTTCTGCTGCACCACTTAATTTTGGTAGTGCAGTGGAAAGAAGGGGAAGGGACATTTTCTTATTTAAAGAAGGCATATGGGAAGTGCATGACTTCTTTAAAAACAGAATTGTGCTCTTGTAGGTCTCTTAGAAGCATGATTGTAATAATAATATATATAATAAAATTTTATTTCTATCCCGCCCCTCTGCAACGCAATCGGGGCGGCTTACAATATAAAAACTCCATAGTCCCAGTACCCTAGCCCACCCCCCCTTAAAACAATATTAAACTATAAAAGATTAAAAACATACAGTAAATTAAAAATATATAAATTAGAAAATATTAAAACATACAATAGGTTTTAAAAAAAAATGATTACAGCTCAAGGAGGACAGCTGAGTCTTGGGCCGGGATAGTTATTCAGGAAAGGCCTGCCGGAAAAGATCCGTCTTGACAGCTTTTTTAAAGCCGTCTAAGGTGTTAATAAGACGGATCTCGTCCGGCAGGCCATTCCATAATCTGGGAGCAGCAGCGGAGAAGGCCCTCTGGGATTGTGGTTTTAAACTAGGCACAAACTCACTGTGCAGCTTGTTTTCAAAGAAGTGTGACATTTCCCTTTTTGTGTCACCATTTCACCAACATCTGGCAGTAGTGTTGGCACTGGGTATTCAGGGGAGCCAGTGCTCCTCCCACCCCCACCCCCAAATTTGCCCAACTTCCAATCTGCATGTTGATATTTTGTACTATAGTAAGCAGGGTGAAGTACTTCCTAACATAGGAGGAGTAGGAAAATCATATGATGCATTCTAGAACAGTGCTACTCAAAGTGATGGTTTGTGGACTAGTGCTGGTTTGCAAGCCATTGGCTTTGCTCCATGAAGAGTTTTGAGGGGGCAAAAAGAAACAGGTGTTGTCGGTGGACACAAATATGATTCTGGTCCATGGCATATGTGGAAAACAATTTCTGGTCCCCTGAATCAGATTGCCTGAGAAGCACTGCTCTACAGCAGTCGGTTTAGACCTCATGAAGTATGTCAATATGTTTTTGAAACAGTCCTGTTTTTGAAACAGTCCATTATCAGCATTGTTTCATGAAGAGACACTAGAAGTAGAGGATTCTCCTTTTTACTTCTTCCCATTCCCCTCTGTGCATAAGGTTTTTAATGCTAATGACTTTACAGGAAACCTTTTTTATTTCCACTCTACAGAAGAGGGCCCTTGGAAATCTTCACATGAGGATTCTCAGGTCAGAACTGAACCAAGTAAGAATTCAGTTTGTTCTCTGCCATTGTGTCCATCTAGTTCAAGTGCATCCAGTGCAGTTTCACATTGGCAACATGAATCTTCAGGCCGGTCTCTGGTTTCAGGATCCATAAGTGAACTGAGTCTTAATGAGAACTCCAGACAGCCAGTGACACCACCTACCAAACGCCATTGTAGGTCACTCTCTGAGCCAGATGAGTTGGTTTGGTGCCGATTGCCATGGAAACCTGGTAGTTCAAAGATCTGGACTCCTGTATCTAAGAGACGATGCAACAGTGGAGGCAGTACTACTTTGCAATGGTGCAATAGCCATGGAAACACCACCTTAAAGCAATGCACAAGTAACAGCTTGCCCCACAGTGGACAGTCTACAAGCAGTGTATTCCAAATCACCAGCCTCAACACTTCACCAGTGCCCAGACCTTCTTCTGCAAGTAGTGGTTTTGTAGACAGCAGTGAAGGAAGGTCAAATTCAGGTTTTCATTGGAATTCTGGAAGATCTTATGACTTTAACCCAAGACGCCGCCTTTCCCTATCACAGGAACATATTACTGAGATGGAAAATAGCTTGTCTTCAGCCAATAGCACTCCTACCTCCACACCAGAACTCAGTCGGAGTCAGGGCTTGTTGAGGTGTCGCTCACAGCCTTGTGTCCTGAATGAAAAGAAAAACCGAATGAAGCGTAGACGAGGCGAGGATGTCCAGTGGAATCGCCCTTCGTTAGACTTTTTAAAAATGACTCGGGTGAGATTATTTGTGTCTATCTGTCTGCATTATGATATTAAACCTACCCCACACAAACTACCATACTCACTCAGTCCTCCTGGATATATTAGTTGATTCAGTAGTTCCTTTGTGAATCCAGCATCTTCTTACAACCTGTGAACTGCTTTCTGCCTTCGAGAGTGGGAATAAGTGATTTTAGAGCACATAACATAGATGGAAAAATGCAGATTTCCCCCCCCCCTTTTCTATGGCTTTTGTGATGGATAATGTTCTGAAAAACAAAGTCTGTTTCCTTTAGTTAGTTGTGGAAAAGATCTTTGAATTACTTTTTTCCACAGAGTAGAATGGAACTCTAGAGAGTAAAGTTCCTTCAAGAGATTGATTGGGGGCATTGCAGAAATACAAGTTTTGCTTTAGCTTCTTCTTCTTTAAATAAAAATGGTTTCTCGCTATCTAAAAATCTTGTAGGCTTCAGTGATGATCCCAAAGATGGTTCCTCTGAAAGTTATAAATATAAAACAGCTTGTTGCATTATTCTGTAAGATGAGGTTCATGCTGGATAACCTGTCTTTGGTCCATCATCAGCATGGAGCATACTTGAGCAACTGCTGGGACCCTTTTAGGACCCAGTAACTAGGCCAACTAGAATGTCTTCCTACACTGGGGGGTCGTTTACACGGGCAAATATTCCCCTAAATATACCACTAAGATAGCTCATAGTTCCCACGGATCGCAGCACAGCATCGCCTCATTCAGAAGGGGGGAAGGTAAAACACCCAAATATAGCGTGGCAGGGCATGCCGCTATTTTTGCAGGAATATTTGCAATGTAGTGCTTTATTGGCAGTGTTCCGCTAAGGGTTAAAGCACAGCTGCATTGTGATTGGTTGATGATGCAGGGGTGGGCTTAAAAGAGGGGCAGGGAGGAGGCAAAGACAGTAGCCATTAGAGAAGAAACTTGCAAAAATCCTGTCTGCTATTTTGCGAGCGAGTTTGAAAAAAAAAAAAAGGATTCCCAACTTCTTTCATTCCTAGAGCATTCCTTCTAATCCTCTGCTGTTTTGAAAGTATGTAAAGCTCGTTTGTCACTTTTATCCTGTGCACGGGGGAGGGAGAGAAACCATTTCACAAAGGGCTGTAGCAAGCTGAACTATTTTCCCTCCCTCTCTCTCTGTCTCTCTCTCTGCTTGGGGGAAGGAGGGAGGGGGAAATAGGATCCACGGCATGGTCTTTTAGCAGAGAGATTACTCTCCTTCTGCTTTATGGAGTGAGTTCATTTACAGGCAGATTTACAGAGACACACAGAGCCACACACCCCACACTTATTCAAGTCTGAACTGCAAAGCGACATAATTAGAAAAAAAACCTGACTGGCACAGCTGCGGAAAATAATTAAACCGCAAGTTGCCGCAATAAATCTGCTGTGTAAACCGGCCCTGGATCTTTACTCAGCCTCCCCCCCAACCCTCTTGCTGTCTACTGCTGAAAGGAAGCACAATGTCAGCTCCCACACAATGCATCTTTACCTTGTGTAATGCCCCTTTAGAGTGAGGGACAGCAGAGCATGTCACACTTTCATAGGAAAATATATACAGACAGCCTAGTCTTCATTAACTCTTTCAACAATGCAGTCTAAAAAGGCCTTTTGCCACTCTACTCAGAGAAGAGGATGGTTCCTTTTTTTGATAAGAGTTAATACTGTGCCTTAGCTTTTATTTAGAAAGGAACCATCCCTTTCTCTGAGTAGAGTGACAAAAGGCAAAGAGCTTAGCTCTTCCCTGGAGAACCTAAAACAAGCACCAACTCCTTCTACTCTCTTGGAGTTCCTTTGAGCAGAAGCACCAAAGAGCCGCCACTCTTGACATCAATTAAACTCTTACAGAGGAATACAGGAGAGTTCTGTGATGGTGTGATTTTTAAAATTAGAGAGTTTATGCCTGAACTTGATTACTAATTTGACAGTATTGCCCTGGAAATATGTTAATTCATCATGCTAAATCTGCAGGCACGTAGGCCCTGGTGGCGCAGTGGTTAAATGCCGGTACTACAGCCACAATGTTGTGAGTTCCATCCTGCAGGGCTCCTCCAGGTTGACTCAGCCTTTCATCCTTTTGTAGGTTGGTAAAATGAGTACCCAGCTTGTTGGGGTCAATTAACCAACACATTGTAAACTGCTTAGATAGTGCTTAGCACTGTAAAACAGTATAGAAATGTAAGTGTTATTGCTATTGCCAGGTTCCTTCTAACAGTGAGCTGTTATGTAAAAAAGACTCTGGAAACCTTGTTTACCCTGGAGATACCCTTAAAATAATTTGCAGGTCTCAGCAAACCCCTGAATAAAAATTATTTTATATACAGTTCAAAAAAGTTTATTATTATTTTTTCAATCACCTCTTGCAGAACTGCTGACTTCTCATGGAACCCTAGGGTTCCAGTGAACCCTGGTTGAGAAACCTTACTCTAGATAATGGTTTCCTTGCTTCCTTTTCTGTCTTACCTTTGGGAAAACATTCATCAGCTTTTCTCAGAATTTAGGGTAGAGAATTAATATTAATTTATTAACTATTCAGATGAAATAGACTATACTTTTGATTTCAAGTTGTATAACTGAGGCTGCAGTCCTGTATGATGATGATGATGGTGTTGTTGTTGTTGTGTCCTTCAAGTTGTTTCTGACTTAGGGCGACGCCAAGGTGAACTGAACACAGGGTTTCTGTTTTTGTTTTGGCAAGGTTTGTTCAGAGGAGGCTTGCAATTGCCATCCTCTGAGGCAGAGAGTGTGTGACTTGCTGAAGGTCACCCAGTGGGGCTTCCATGGTTGAGCAGGTAGTCCAACCCTCAGACCACTACATCATGCTGGCTCTCAATCCTATATGTGGTTACATTTTTATGAGGAAAGATAACTAGGATTGTGCTGTTAATTCTCCGAATTAACACATTTCCAGTCAGTCCAGATGCACATGTAAAGGCATGGACTCTAAATGGCTGTCTTGTAAACAGGTGTACAAGCCTTTGTTGACCCTGAATTGATTTATTCCAGTCATACCTTCTTTGCGAGTGAGCTACAGGTCTCCAAAGCAGCTTACATTCTCCAGCAGTGTGGGGAGGACTCCTTGATCTTGGGTTTGGCTCCTCCTCTAGGCTTGACAGGCAGGGCAATTGACAAATAAAAGAAACCCCATAAACGCTAGGGAGGAGAGCCAACCCCCACCTTCCCTAGTTCTGTCCTGCCTCTCAAGGTTTCAGGTCAAGGTTTTTCTCTGCTCCAGTGAATTCAGGGAGAAAACTTTGCACTCAGCGGAGAATGGCTAATCCAACTTGTCCGTTTTCCTCACCTTTCCTCAGAGGAGGAGGAGGTTTCTGCAGAGCATGTTCCAGCTTGGGGCCAATGCATGGATAAGCAACTCTGAGACCTCATGGGTGACTCCATGCTGAGTTTCCTGAGTGCTGCAGGGGTGGCACAGGAGCGTGATGGGGTCCCCATAATGCGGATGGACTATGCTAAGGCTACACTGACATTGGCAATCGAAGCACCAGGCACAAAGACCGCCTGTCTATGTGCTGCCATGGAAGTGAGTGACCCAGCTGCCCAAGACTTCCCCCCTGATACTCAGTGGAAAGGAGCTGCCACCACAGCTTGCTGAGTTGATTGCCTTAATTGCTCAGCACGCTGTGGCTGTGAGTGGCCTTGGGGGAGACCCCGGGACAACGATACTGCGATGGAAGATGTTTCCCACCATTTCCAGGCCCTGGGGGGCGGGGGCGCAGAGCTTCATCAACTCTTCCCATGCCCTTGATTACTGCACTCAGGAATCCAGTCCAACCCCCTGCCACGCAGGAAATCACAATCAAAGCATCCCTGACAGATGGCCGTCCAGCCTCTGTTTAAAGACCTCCAAGGAAGGAGACTTTCTGCTACTTCTTTTCTCCTAGCTGTAGGAACAGTTTATGGCCCTCCAGAAGTTGTAATACCGCAACTCTCATCAGCCCTTGCCAGCATAGCTGATGATAAGGAATCTGGAAAGCCATGCATTCTTCAACCTTAGTCTAAGTAGACTATTCTCTCCTATGTGTCTTTATCAAAAACCTTTTAAAAGTCTTTTTGCCTATTAGTGGTAATAGGGAGATGCTTGCTTTGGCAGATAACATTTCTACTAATAAATAAATCTTAGTTACACAAAGGTAATGAATTTGCGGCTTTTAAAGATTAATGGACCCTCTACATAAAAATAAGTCATTCACACACACACACACAGCATATTACCATGAGTTTGGTAATAGGCCTGACATGAGTTTGGTTCCTGGCCTGCTTTCCCTGCCTGGGCCTCTCTATCTCTGGACAGCAGACAACCCGCCTTTTGGGTCTGGGAACACTATTCCTCGGGCAGCTTCAAAGTCACAGCACCTGGAGGGAGCTGCACTCCTACAGCCCTCCCTACATGCCATTCTCACACTGTAAGGGTTTATCTGGATCTGTACTAGATTGGTTTTAGTTCTGGCTTTGCCTATGTTACTGGTCTATGTTTCCTTGCTGAATAAAGAAATCTTATTGAGTAAATGTGAACGTGTGTCTGGTACATCACAGTAAGCCAGAACTCACCAATCCTACTTAATTCTTAATTCCTACCTGCGATGTCTGACAACGCGGAGATTGGAACCCAGACGGAGAAAGACCTGGCCACAGGAGATGACCAGGGAGCCGGCTTGCCAGAGGATGGTGCAGGCGTACCGGAGGAAGAGCCGAGCCGAGCCCGACAGAGGGCTGGAAGGCTGACCTGTCCCCTTGACCCTATGGAACTGAGCCAAGCAAGCCCTGGGGAGGGGCAGCCTACCCTTCTCCGAGATTCCAGTGCGTGGAGCAGGAATGGCTGTGGGAGCCAGCTGTCTCTGGCCAGAGGAGCAAAGTTGGGAAGAACGCAGGTCCCTGCAATGGGATAGACCCCTAACCGAGGGATACTGAGAACCTGGAACTGGAGAGAGAAGTGCAGCAGCTGAAGCAACAGATGGAGGTCATGCAGACAAGCCTCTGGAGATCCTGCAGCAGCTACCTCAGCAACCTGCAGCCCCGGGAAGGCCAACCTCCCCAGGGTCCTCAGTTGCTGGCTCCTCCGGGGGGGGGTGTCCCAGCCCCTCCAGGAGGTGTCCCTACCGCGCCTGTTGGAGGCCTGGTCCCTCAGGTTCCTGGTCCAGCATCCCTGGTGGGGGCTAACCCGGTTGAGCCATGGGAGAGACCGCGGGGGGTCAAGCGTCAAGACCTGAAGGCCACTTTTGATGGGGACGCCGCGAAGTTGCCGTATTTCTTAACCCAGGTGATGGGGTTCATGTCCCTATGATGTGGGGGCTCCAGAGTTGGGTAGTTTCCATGACTTCATGATGGCCCTCCGAACTCAATTCGAAGATCCCTTGAGGGTGAGGCGTGCACACACGAAACTTCAGTGACTGTGCCAAGGCTCGATAGCCGTGGCTGAATACGCCTCCGAATTTCGCTGCCTGGCCAGCCAGATCCCCAACTGGACCGAGACCACTAAGGTGCAATATATTTTCAGGATGGTCTTAACGCTGACATCCTAGAGTGGGCCTTGGTCCAAGGGAACCCAGCAACCCTCCTGGGGTGGGTGCGGCTGGCTGGGTAGCTGGAGACCTTGAGACAGAGCATCAAGCTGGCCTGGCAATGCCAGGGGCTCGGCGGAAAGCCCAGTGGGTCCGCAAGGAAGAAAGCTAAGGCGACTCGACCAGCTGGAGGCACATCGGGGGAATCAGAAAGGGAGCGAAGGATGCAGAAAGGGCTATGCCTACACTGTGTAAAAGGTGGACACTGCATAGCCGAATGCCCAGAGAAACAACCCCGGGACAACCCCGTGGAAGAGAGGCCCAAAAAGGCAGATGGGAAGCTGACAGCACCGAAGATGCCATTCAAGCCAAGAGCGAAAGCAGTGGTACGCGCTCTGATGACGGGCCACGCGGCGGGAGAGTCTTCAGAGAAACCGGGCGACAGTGAGTCCTTTTCGACGCAGAAACAGATCCAGCCTGCCCTACTAAGCGCCTGAGAGCAGGCTAATCCTGAAGGGCGCTCAAGTGCTCTGGTGAGTGGGGTGAAAGGCCCTTTTTCCCTAAAAGCCAAAATAGGGGTTGCAAATAATGCCCCCTGAAAAGTAATGTTAATGGTGGACTCCGGGTGTACCCAGGTGTTAATTCACCCCTCCCTGGTCAGTGAACTTTCAGTTAGCACCATTAAGCTAGACAAGCCGGTGTGGCTGTCTCAGATGGACAGAGGGATGATGAAGGGGGCCCCGCAAGGCAGATGACTGGGCCGGTACAGATGAGGATGGGAAATCATCAGGAGGAGCTTCAATTTGTGATAGCGCCAGGCTTGGTCCCAGCTGCAGAAGTGGGCTTAAACTGGTTGAAATTTCACAACCCCACTATAGACTGGGTAAAGGAGACTGCGACTTTTACAGAACCCATGTGTGTGCAGGAACATGGAGTGGGTGAGGCCTCACTGGGGGGGATCCCTCAAGAGACCAAGCCTCAGAACTTGAAGGTCGCTATGGTCCAAGGGGAAGTGAAAGAGTTACCGGTGGAGTATAAACAGTGGCAGTATGTGTTTGAAGAGAAGGAATGTGACATTTTACCCTCCCCACAGGCTGTTTGACTGTGCAATTGAGATAATTTCCGAGGCAGCGCTGCCCAAACCTAAGATTTACTCCATGACCCCGGCGGAGATGGACGCCCTCCCGGGAGTTCATAGATAAAAACTTGACTTGGGGGTTCATCAGACCTACGACCTCCCCCTTGGGGCCCCCGGTGTTGTTTAGATGCAAACACGATTCTTCTATCCATCTCTGTATTGATTACAGATCCTTAAATGCTATCAGTGCGACAAATCAGTACCCCCTCCCTTTAATGAAAGATATTCTGGCTCATTTAAGGGAGGATATTCACCAAGCTGGACTTGCGGGAGGCCTATTACAGGGTGCGAATTAAAGAGGGGGATAAGTGGAAAACTGCTTTCAATTGCCAGCTAGGGACATTGAATTTCGCATAATGCCATTTGGATTAAACGGCCCCCCCGGTGATTTCCAGAACTTGATTAATGATGTGCTTAGAGAGGTTTTGTACAAAGGGGTACTTGTGTATTTGGATGATGTGCTCATTTATTCTGAGGACTACACGTCCCATGTTAAGCTGGTGAAGAAAGTGCTTAGTAAACTGGGGGAGAATCATTTGTATGCCAAAATGTCAAAATGTGAATTCTACCAAAGCCACTTGGATTATTTGGGATACCGTATCTCTAGCAGTGGGGTTGAAATGGACCCTGAGAAGGTTAAGGGAGTCCTCGCATGGGAGGCTCCCAGGACCAGGAAGCAGCTTCAAAGCTTCCTAGGGTTTGCTAACTTGTACAGGGTCTTTCACCCCTGACTTTGCTGAGGTTGCTTTGCCCTTAACTGACCTGTTGAAAACCAAAGGTGTGTGTGTGGGGGGGAAGAAGCCAACAGGGAAGGGGAAGGAGGAGAAACCTTCCCAAAAGATTGTGTGGACTGACTAATGCCAAAGGGCATTTGACAAGCTGAAGAAGCTTTTCACCTCTGAGCCTATCCTTAAGCACCCCGACCCCAAGCAATCTTTTGTGGTCCAAGTGGATGCCTCTGACATGGTGATGGGGGGGTGTTGTTACAGCGGGATGAAGGGGGGAGCTCAGACCCTGGGCATATCTGTCAAAGAAGTTCAATGAAACCAAACGAAATTGGCCAGTGTGGGAGAAAGAGGCAGGGGTGATCAAATTGGCCTTAGAAACTTGGCGCCATCTGCTGGAAGGATCTTCCCAACCTTTTGAGGTTTGGACAGATCACAAAAACTTGGTGGCTTTGAAAACCCCACGGTGCTTGAACCCTAAACAAATTAGGTGAGCCAGTTTCTTTTACAGGTTCAACTTCACCCTGAAGTTTCTCCCGGGGGAAAAGAATTTCTTAGCTGACGCTTTGTCCAGGCTCCCTCAACATGACAGTCAGCGGAAGGAGGCGATAGACATGTTTTTGTCCCCCTCCCATCTGGGTTTGGCAGTTCTCACACGCAGCCAAGCCAAACATCAGGGGACCACTACCAGCCCCTCTTTGGGCCCGGAGCGAGGCTTAGCAGGAGAGCCTGACAGGCCACCTGCAGAGGGCACGATCCCAACTGTGGCGTAAGCCCCATCATCCCTGGAGCCTTCCCCTCTCATCGCAGAGGACATTGGGGGGTGGGTAGCGGGCTCAGATCGTGGCTGCTCTGTCCCATGACCCCTGGTTCCTTTCTCACAAAGGGGAGGTAATACTCTGAGGAGGTTTGGCTTGGAAGGGGGAACGCATGTACGTCCCCGAGGCTATGAGAACTGCCATCCTTAAACAGTGCCATGATGTAAAGAGTACAGGTCACTTTGGGTATGTGAAAACATTACACTTAACACAACAACAATTCTGGCGGCCCAAAATGCATAAGGAAGTGGAGGATTATGTAAAAGGGTGTCATATGTGTGTGGTGGTACAAAGAGCCGGTGGAAAACCAAAAGGCTTACTGTTACCATTACCGACCCCAACCAAACCCTGGGAGGTCATTAGTATGGACTTCATTGTTGAGTTGCCAGAGAGTAAGAAAAAGACAGTCATTTGCGTGGTGACTGACTTGTTTTCCAAGCAAGTTCACTTTGTGGGCTGCAAGAAATTCCCGACCGTCCCCCAGCTGGCTAAGCTATTTGTGCAACACATCTATAGCCTACATGGCGTTCCTGCCAAGATCATCTCAGATAGGGGAGCTCAGTTCACCTCCCAGTTCTGGAAGGCGTTTACAAGACTGTTAGGAATTGGGCTGGGGATGAGCAGCTCCCATCATCCACAAAGTGATGGCCAAACTGAACGTTTGAACCAATTTTTGGAAGGGTATTTAAGGTGTTATGTTAACTTCCAGCAGTTTGATTGGGTTGACTTATTACCCTTCGCAGAGGTGGCATACAACAACGCCATACACCAAAGTACGGGTTTATCCCCATTTAAAATTGTTTCAAGACAGGACTTTGACCCTCTGCCTTTGGGAGAGGGGACTTCCAAGGACCCGGTTCTGGTGACTCAGTGGAGCGCTCAAATCAAGGACGCATGGCCGAGAGTTGTGTCGGCCCTGGAGTTTGCCAAGGCCCTCTACAAAGAGTACGCTGACAAGAAGCGTGACCCTCCCCCGTGGTACATGGTGGGGGACTTGGTATATTTTTCCACCAAATTTCTAAAGAGCCCGCAGCCCTCGAAGAAGTTGGGGCCTAAGTACATTGGACCTTTCACTATTGTTAGGGAAATCAACCCTGTGGCTTTTGAAGTGTCCTTGCCCAAATTGTATCGTAATGTCCGTCCTGTGTTTCATTCTAGTTTGCTCAAGCCTGCGTGCCGTCCAGATCAACATCATCGAGTTCCTGAGATGACGCCCTGCCCTATCATGGTGGACAATGATCAATACTTTGAAATCTCTGATGTGCTGGATTCTCAGGTTCACAGGGGGGTTTTGCAGTATCTGGTTAAATGGAAGGATTTACCTATGGGTCATGCCGAATGGGTCAATATTGAACACATCAAAGCTCTGCGCTTATTAAGGAAGATCTGTGCTTGCTTCCCTGATAAGCCTGGCTGAAGGGGGAGGGTTTGGCGTGGCATTTTTTGTTCTCTGTCTGTGGGTTTAGCTTTGGGAGGGGGGGTTCTCTTTGAGGGGACGGTATGTCATGCTCATTCCTGGATTCTGGGTATTAGAGTAGACTCCATGGAAGACCCTGACATGAGTTTGGTAATAGGCCTGACATGAGTTTGGTTCCTGACCTGCTTTCCCTGCCTGGGCCTCTCTATCTCTGGACAGCAGACAACCCGCCTTTTGGGTCTGGGAATGCTATTCCTCGGGCAGCTTCAAAGTCACAGCACCTGGAGGGAGCTGCACTCCTACAGCCCTCCCTACATGCCATTCTCACACTGTAAGGGTTTATCTGGATCTGTACTAGATTGGTTTTAGTTCTGGCTTTGCCTATGTTACTGGTCTATGTTTCCTTGCTGAATAAAGAAATCTTATTGAGTAAATGCGAACGTGTGTCTGGTACATCACACTGGAAAATGTATATTAATTAGTAATAACACATTTACTGCAGTGAAATGATAGCATTTCATCACTACCACTTGAACCATCAGACTACTTAGATTGATAGAACATTTTAAGTATTTATTTTGAAGCCAGAGTCAGAGTTTCTGCCAACTCTGACTCTACCCAAAATTGCTTCTGACTCCACAACTCCAACTCCACAGCCCTGCCATGGAAGCACGATCTTCATTACAAACATTTGTAAGTGCATGCACATGTGCAACAGCACCCTCATCCACCCTTATGTAAAGTCAATTTGTTTTGCAATATTTGTAACTCATCTTTTCCAAAGATAATTGCCTAGGGCAACTGCAAGATAAACACATCAGGCCATGCTGCTAATTACCGTAGACGTAGGATACTAAATTAGACAAAAATTCATAGAACATCCAATATATGTTGGGCTAACTAAAAAAGCACAAAATGTAAGCTTGATGTATTTAGTGCTTTTTTAATTGGCCCAATCCAATAAAGGTATCACTGTTTTGTGGATTTTGGATCATGTTATCTTTTGCTGCACAACCAACACAGGTACCCCTGAATATGTTTCCTGAATTATACTGGTTTCCTAAAATGCACTGGTGTTCAAGTATCCAGATCTGTCAACTACTTGACAAGCTAAGACACATGGAGTATGATCATGCAAAAATAAAATGTACTGGTTTCCTTTAAAAAGATTACCCTGCTGTTTAGAAGCCATAATGGTTGTGATCTTAATATTTGAAACAGTTTTAAAACTGTGTAGGTACATTCTGTACATTCTGTTTTGTTATCACAATGTTATGTAGCCTTTCTTCAGTGAATATAGGACATTGCTTGTGGGACATGGACATTAATTTTTTTTTTTTTAATCAGAGCCAGTAATCCTCCAAAGTAGGCTAAATGGAGAGATGGGTTTACTGGTGAGGTTCATGGCTGTGAGAATGTCAATCCAGGTCTCTCAGACAAAATTCAACACAAGATTGTGGTGACTTATGGTATGCTCCAGCAATTACTGTTTGTTTCCTTAAATGTTAGGTATACTTGATCATTTTATTTTATTTATGAGAATATTTATACCCCACTCTTAAACCACAAAGACTCTCAGAGCGGTTTACAGATTAGATTTCCTTGGGTTCCTTGGGCCGTGAAAGCCTTCGACTTCATGGTTTACAAATTGTTTAGCAATAGCACTTACACATCTACACTGCTTTATAGCATGCTTGGCACTCTCTGAGCAGTTTACAGTGTGTTAGCTAATTGCCCGCACAAGCTGGGTACTCATTTTACAGACCTATGAAAGGATGGAAGGCTGAGTGAACCTTGGAGCCCTTGGGATCAAACTCACAATGTTGTGGCTGCAGGGCCAGCATTTAACCACTGCGCCACCAGGGCTCCCTAATATGTAGCTTTTCTCTACATAGAAATGATTTTGCTTTAGAAGCAGTTTGTCACACAGCACTCTGGAAAATCCTTTGTCACCTGTAGCATAGTCAGAACCACATTTAAGAACTTCCTTAGGGTCTTGGCTTCCTGGAATGACAGTCTGCTTCCTGCTTCTGAGGAGACCTGATTTGAGTTCCTGCTCAGCTTCATTTAACAGCGAGCAGGGAGGAGAGTTGAGCAAGGAAAAGAAGGGAACAAATATATATTTATTTTATTTGTATTCCACCTCTCTCAATGTTGCAATATAAGGCAGCTTAAATCATATTAAAATATCTAATAAAATATAATAAATTGTGAATACAAAATTATACATTAACTGAAGGTACAGTTGTCCCATATTCACAGAACTGACATTCACGGAGTTAAGTATTCACAGCTTGAAAATATTCTTAAAACCATAATAATCCAAAAAGCAAAGCAAACCTTGATTTTGCCATCTTATATAAGGGACGCCATTTTGGTATGCTATTGCATATAATGGGACTTGAGTATTCACGGATTTGGGTATTCACGGGGGTCCTGGAACCAAATCCCAGCGAATGTGAAGGGACAACTGTAGTCATTAAAACACACGAAAACACCACCTTTAATAAACACCTTAAAACTTTCAAAATCCAGCACATTCATTTACATCTAGTTAGTTATTAGAGTCCTGGCTGTGGAAGGACTCCAGGAAAAGAGCTAGTCTGATCACCGTCGGGTGAGTAGGGCTCTGAAGGGATTAGTGGAGCCATTCCCCATGGAGGCTACCCACCTGCTAATAAAACTTTAGCCACACTAGGATGGCATTTGTATCTGTGAAGTTGCTGTTCTTGTTATCCATGAGTCTGTGTGCGTCAGACAACTTATTTTTTAACTAAAAGCACATTTTTTTTGTTTTTAAAGTGAATAGCCTATTTGTAGCAAAGACTTCAGTTTTCCATGTCTTTATAAAATCATGGCCACTTGTCTGAAAGGTCTGAAACTATTTTTGAACTATTTGATTAGATTCTGTTCTTTAGATTTCCTGTTGTAAAATATAATAAACATTGGTCTAAATCTATTGTCTTATTGACAACTGCTGACAGCTATACAATTATTTTTTCTTATCCCTTCTACACTTGTAAAAAGCATAATACTGTATTAAAGATTACTAGGGTCACAGAAGCTCAAAACAGTTCTCAGGACTGCGCAAAATCCATTGTTTATATAAGTGGACTTCCATTTGTGCAAGAGGACTTCCCTTTCTTTCATTTCCTCCCCATTGCCACCTGCTTCCTTGTACCGTGGGTGGGTGTGGCCAACTGGATACAGCCCACTGAGTGAAACACCTCTTATCATAGGGCAATGCCCTGATATTCCGTGGCTATGTAGGATTCCCAACCGCTATCTCATCTGCATTTTGTGGGTAGAAGTATATAGATGAACAGAGTACTTCATAACTTCCTTGTCTGCCATTTTCAACCAGCTGAGAAGGAACTACAGAGGAAAAGTGGCAGGCAAGTGAAGCACTAAGTTGTCATTTGCTGTTTCTTCCGCTTGAGGCTGGACGGCCCTGTGCTGAGATGTATCAGCTGAGATACTGCTGATATTTTGAGTGGTCTTACTATTGGAGGTTAGGCAAGGGGCAAATGGAAAGACTTCTTTCAGTGGTGGCACCATACTTGTGGAACACCCTCCCTAGGGATATTTGCTTGGCACCTACTTTGATGTCTTTTCATTACCAGGTAAAGGCCTTTTATTTTCCCAAATTTTTAAACATTGTTTGAAAGCTTTTTAATTCTGTTGTATCTTAGGTAGGCTGATCTAGATCCCAGATGTATAGCATTTCCTTCTTCCCTATTTGTTTAATGCCCTACTATAGAAAAGGGATTGAGTACTGAAACCTAACACGATAAATGATCCCTTAATTGTGAAGAATATGTGGGTTATGAAATGATACAGGTTAAAGAGAAAATGGTTCTTACATAACTATATTCTCTGAGGTTAGTTAAAACTCCAGAATCATGGCAGTATTATAGCAATCTCTAGATAATGCTGAAGTTTCTAGAAGCCTTCTGATGCTGAAATATGTAATGGATCTTGTCAATACGTTGTGTTCAGTGCCATGATAATGTAATGGTGAATATCAGCTGCTGCAAAGGTATTCAGACTGGGCATAGATAGTTTTCCGTATAAGTTGTTGGTCAGCAAATAGATTATTAGCCCATGTTGAGTAAAAAAAGTAACTGATATCCATGGAAAAGCACATAGACAGATAAATATTGGAATATTCCATTTTGTTAGCCCCTTTAATTTTTGAATGCATGCTTTTTAATTGCAGACTTTAAAAAATTCAAAAAGTCTCTGCTCATTTGATTATAAGGATGATGATGATAATGATGACGCACAGATGAAGACCATTGTCTCCTCTCCATGTGACTCAAATGACTTCATGAACATACTCACCCCTGGTTTCAGCCTAGAAAAAGATCAGTCAAATGCTGTGTGGCACCATGGTTCACAGCAAGCCGGCTTCAGCATGAGGAGTTCCATGGAAGTGGCTGCCATGTGTGAAAGTGAGGAAGAGACCAGTGACTGTGAGAGCACTGAAGAAGGCATCTTTCCTCTGGACTGTGAGGCCCTAGATATAGAGCAGATAGAAAAGAATTGAGCCAAAAGCATGCTAAAATCTGGAGTTGTATGTTGTACCAGAAATATTAGTGGGCAGTGATGCTATCTATGTTCCTGAGTTCCTACACCTTGTGCAGTCTGCCTGCTGCTTGAGTGGGAAGTGGAGTCATAAAGACAATTAGTACTGAATTGTAGATGTACACATGGACACTTTAGGAATATGTCAAGAAATCATTTTGATTTAGACGGCTCCTAATGTCTATGGTTCTTTCCTTTCCAGCTCTAGAGACTGAATATTTTTGAAACTAATTTTTGAAAGAGTATTCTGCAGGATTTAGTCTTTTGTTAAATAGCTGAGCATGGAAGTGAGTTGCATAATCAAATTTCTAGCAAACCATACATGATTGGTCCAAAGCCTTGTGTGATACGTAGGTTGGAACTCTCTGTTGACATGGCTTTGTATACATGTAGAACTTGCTTCACATGCCAGTGGCACCATTGAATTTTCCTCAATTTGCATTTGCCTGTCCTTGTGTGGAATAAGTAGCATATGAACCAGATTACAGGTTGCCACAACAGCCTTTCTCAGAGCTACTCAAAACAATTAAATCTTAGTGGCCATGTATAGCTGGTACATGCATACCCTTACTTTATGTGCCACTTTTTAATGGGAAATAGAAAGAATAAGAATATTGATATCAAAAAATATTGTCACATAGCACCTTCTGTGAATCAGTACTAAGATTCTATCAAAACCTTCTAAAGTTTACCTTCTAATAGTGCACTACTTAAACTGTTGTGTTGCCTAAAACAATGCTTACTGAACCCTTTATGGGCATTTTTTGTCTTTGTTCAGCACACAAAGGGAGCGAGAGAAAGGTACTAGTCCTAATACCTCAATTGTTAGTTTCATCACCATCTTGAAGGGCAACAGTCTGAAGAGGAGAATCTTCTGTAGCCATGGAGACTTTCCACGCATGTGATAAACCTGAAAAAACAGGGTATCAGATCACTTTTCAAATTGTTTCCCTTCAGAGTGGGACATAGTTAGTATGCTCCCCCTCCACATATGCTGAATAAAGTTAGACAAGACACCTGAAGAGGATTTGAGTGGACTGGACTGCAAGTCATTGCCTACTGTGGTTAAGAGGAATGTATGACAAAAACATTTGAACTCCTAGGAAGGGACTTTGGAATGGTGAGTTTCCCAAGTTTTTCTAGCAATACTAGAAGGAAACTAGTCCTTGAATTAAATACATTTTGCTTTGCAGTTTTGTCTGAATTCTAATTATTTTTATGTCTGTTTCTTGTATTCTGTGTAGGATCCAGTTGTGTAAATTGACAGTGGTTCATTGCTGACCTGATGGCTCTCTGAAACACAAGACAAATTTTCTATTGATGGTTAGTGGGATAGCTATGTTAGGTATGCCATTTTGGCTGCTCTACAGATCAGTTTCTTTGGGAATACCAGTATTAGGCACTGCAACAAATATGCCATATGCTTGTCTGGGAACACTGACTGGATCAAGGATTCCAGTCAGTGTATGTACTGGAAGCATTAAATATGTACTTTATATACTTATGTATAAATCTAGAAACTTTAGTCAAAAATTGACACAAAAAACCTAGGTCGACTTATCCATGGGTCAGTATAGGTACTCTACCTTAACTCTTAACAAAAAAGGAACCATCCCCTTCTCTGAGTAGAGTGGCAAAAGGCGAGAACTTAGTCCATCCCGGAACAACCTAAAAGATGCACCGACCCCCTCTCCTGTCTCCACTGCAGCACTGCTTCTGGTCTTTTTGAATGCCTGGGCAGGAAAATGTCAGCAGCTGTTTGGTACTTCCCCTCAAAGGAGTGCTGAGAGAGTAGCGGGGGTTGGTGTGTCATTTAGGTTCTCCAGGGATGGACTAAACTCACCTTTTACCACTATACTCAGAGAAGAGAATGGTTCCTTCCTTGATAAGAGTTAATACTGTACTGAATGGATCCCTGTTTTCTTAGCCCTGCTCGCACTTTGTCACCTCCCTGGCACATCGTACAGCCACCATTTACTGTAGTTCAGTTCAGGGTGAGCACAAACAATTCTTTGGCATCGTTTTCCTTTGCTTCATCCTTTACATCCTTTGTTACATGCCCCTAAGTTTTACCCTTGAAGTATCCACGGGTCATATTAAAACTCATAATTTGGGCAGTAAAACCTGCCCTTGAATTATACTCATGTATAAGGTGGACTTATACACGAGTATATATGGGTATATCTTAAAGATGTTTGTGAGTGAGAAAGTGCTAAATGCCAGGCTTATTTTGATGACGAACTTCGAGGCCTTTGTGTATGGAGCAGCCCATGACAATTGACTGCGTAATAGTAATGCCCAAGTAGACTCATTCGTGGTTGCTGAAGATAATGTGAAAATCCTGTGGAGAAGCCATAGAAAGAAGAGTGCCTGGGGTGAGCTGCAACTATGACTTACAGAAGTATCAAGCCACCAGAGGCAAACAGCTTACAGCCAAGAAAGAAGCTGACCTGCAGAAGTGGATGATAAAGAGCCCCAGGAGAGACCAGAAGGGCAAGTTGCTGCAAGATGATGATGATGATGATTCCTTATCTGCATCTCCCTATGGATTGAGGCAGGGAACAACAAATTAACACATAAACACATAAAAGATGCCCCTTTATCTTTGGGATGAGGAAGAGAGACTTTACCCCTGAGAAAAGCTGTGGTGAGTAGAGGGTCTCCCAGAGACCAGAGTTGCTCTAAAAAGTTGCTGAAGGAGAAAGAATTTAGCTCACTCCATGTGAAAGAAAGAGTGACTTGTGTGCCTTGCCTGCTCGTATGATGTGGACAGAAATGATGGGTGTCAGCTTCCCATCACAAAACCTCCAGAAAGAGTGGTCCTGGGCATCAAGACAAGAAAGAGACTGTGAAAGTGCAGAAGGACCTCCAGCATCCTAAAACAAAGACCTGACGAACCAAATATGGAAGGAACCGATGATTCCAGCACTGAATAATGGCCATGGGCATAGAGAGGCAAGAGGGAACTCCAGAGTCCTGCACATGGAATCCTTGAGGCAAGTGAAGAGGCAAGAAGAGTCCACCAGGAAGGTGAGAACAGCTGTGAAGAACACCCTCAAATATGTCAAAAGTGTCTGGAGTGAGAGAAATTAGGTGTTAAGGAGAAGTACAGCAGAGACCAAGAAGATTCTTCTTCCCCAACCTGAAGAGGAGGGGAGGGAGAAAAAGCCCCCAAAGGAAGAAACATACACCTGACGACAGAAAGCTCCTATATAAAAAATATGAATACAGGTTCATCTCCCCCCCATCTGCGGGGATATGTTCCTGGACTTAACGTTTATAAATAAAACCACAGATAATAGCAAACCCTATTAAAATAAAGGACCTCTGGTACAACATACCATAGAGTTGTGTCGGAGGGCCTTGCGAATCCTAGAAAGGACACCTCTCTAGGCATTTTCCAGAACAACTCTTATGGTATGTGTCCCTATTTTTACAGCCATGGATAACTGAAACTACAGATACTGGTTCTGCAGATACAGAGGCAACTTGTACCATCAAAAAGAAAGGTGACGGAACCATGCCAGGGTGAGACAACCATATTAAATCATGAAAAGCATTAGCACAGAGTTTAAAGGAAAAACCAAAAAGGAATAGATTTACAATCCAAGAGCTTGTGCAAAGTGCATACAAAAGAAATCCAGCATACTGAATAACACTGGGTTTAAAATATTGTCATAGATAAAGTCTATATACATGCCCATATACATTCTACAATTTGGATAAATGTTGTAAACAGTTCTCCATGTAAAATGATGTATATGATAAGACTATGTTACCAGGGAGATTTTCAGACGCCTCTTTCAGCGTCTTGCCGCGCAAGCAGCCTCCGGAGCAGTAACGAGGCTGCTGCGTGGCAAGGGGTCCATTTTGGACGCCACCGTTTCTCTCTCGGCGTCGTCCGTGAGTGTTGTGGCTAGCATTGGAGGCAGCCATGCTGTTTTTTACTCATGGACAACAATGGACCCCTTGCTGCACAGCAGCCTCGTTACTGCTCCGGAGGCTGCTTGTGCGGCAAGACGCTGAAAGAGGCGTCTGAAAATCTCCCAGGTCTAATTAGACACAAAACATAACCCTCACTTTGTTGTTTGTGAAAACTATTGAGCTGAAACTCCTTTAAACTGCACTGTGATATATACAGTGGCTCCTCCTGATCTGCTCCAGATCTGCGATTTCGAGCAACCGTGGATCATCAAGGCCTATACTTAAAATGGCAATGCGTCTGCTTGCAAGTTGCTGCCATTTAATGATAGAGGACACAATTGTGTTTTTGTTATCTGCAAGGGGTCCCAGAACCAAACTCCCCATGGATCGAGAGGGCCCACTGTAATAACAGAAAAGGGGCCACTGGTGTTACTAATTGCTGCTCAGCATCAGACAGTAAGCCTGCTTAAAAAAAAAAGTACAACAGGCCAAGAAAATGGCTACCACAAGCAAAGAAGTAAGTTACTCCAGTAACTTCAGGAACCTCAAAAGAAAGGAGCCCACTATAGGGTTCTACAGAACCCACACAATAAAGGTATTCATGAGATCTTCAAATAAAGATCAGAAACCTTCCTCTACTTGACCAGAAAGGACTGTAGTAAGAAACCTAGATGGATAATCTGGTGATGAGCATGGAGGTGTTGAGAGGACTGTATCTGTAAGAAGCAGGAAGCCAGACCTGCTCCAATATCTGAGGAAAAGCAGGGAGGAATCAAGGCCATCTCCACAGAGAAGCAGATAGTCCTTCAACAGCAAGAGAATTCTGCTACATCAGCTAGATTTGATGAAGAGAGAAGTTCCAGAAAGTGTCTTCAAATAGAGGCTGTTGTAAGAAAGAGGCCAATGCTTCCAAAATGGGGGCAGGAGACTGTGGGAGGAGAGTCGTTTCAGCCACCCCACTTTCCCTTAGTTCTGCCCACCCAAAACTGCACTAAATGGAACTCCCATAGTCTCATTCATTATAACACATGCTGGGGACATTATCTTTTGTCTTCCTTGTAAGCACCTTAGAGGCATTAGGTTGATTGCTGTTCAGAATGAAAATCTAGACTACAGTTGTCCTTCTGTATCCACGGATTTAGTATCCACGGATTTAAGTATTCATGGCTTGAAAATATTCTTTAAAAAATAACAATCCAAAAAGCAAACCTTGATTTTGCCATCTTATATAAAGGGACACCATTTTGCAATGGATTTTGGTATCCACGGGGGGTCCTGGAACCAAACCCCAGCAAATATGAAGGGACAACTGTAGATGAAGAGAAATGGCTTTGTAAAGGCAATGGTGGGATATAGACCCAAAACACAACACCCCAGATCTATTTCTCTTTAACTTCTCCCCCCAAGCATTGATTTCTCTTCTGTCTCTCCCGCTTCTAAATAGAGTGGAAAGTTCCAGTTTTTCTCCCGTTCCTATTTGTACAGAGCTCCTACTTTGCGCAACTCATTCCTAAGAGGTACTCTTTTCCTCTGTCTACAAGAAGGTACAGAATGTGGCACAGGCAGATATAACAATAGTTGTCCAAACTTCAGTTGCTTTCTGTGTGATCCAGCCTAGCCTCCGTCTGCCAATCACCATAAGGCTCTTCCACCTAACAGTGAAATGAATGCTTTGAGCCAACCAAATGGTGCTGCATCCTGTGTAAGGATCTAGCACTCAGTGTACCTCTACGTTACTACACCTCTTGCCTATACAGGAACTGTCATGCATGGCAATATCCCAGACAGCTGGCAAAGAGTGCAAAATAAATTAAAATGTGCCTTGCTCTAGTAGACTTCCATGATGGCAAAATGCAAAACTACTTGTACCTGCAATTGAATGGAGTAGAATGGATGAGAAACAACAGATGACTTGGAAGAAGAGAAATGTGGCAAGAGTTTCACTCACCAAATTAGGAACAAGAGGGCACACTGGGCCACCTGTTTTCAGTGACAGGACTGGGTTGCGCAAGGAGTAGAACAGACAGATGCTGCACATTAATAGGAGAAAGAAAATTAAATAAAGGCAGAATGGGTATATTTGACTAGGTGGGCTTTTCAGAGTTTAAGAATACCACACAAATAGGGAAATCTGCATAGGCTATCAACCTGCCATGTATAAAATGGCCTTCATTCCTATTCAGATTAAGAGTGATATAAGTGATGGACCAAGAACAGACTGAACTAGCACCTCCCTGAACCAGCACAGTAAAGAAAGTATTTGGCCTCTCCTTGGACCTTGACTGCCTTGAGGAAAATAATAAGCATGGAGAGAGACAAGGAGACTAAGGGAAGGTTAGGAAGGACAAGCTAGCTTGTTGGAAAAAACAGGTTTGGAAAAGCAAGTCTGCTTTTGGGAAAAAACAGTTACAAAGCCCTTTGTCTTAGTTTGGCTACAGGAATAATGAACCACCTAAGTTAAAGCCAATAGTCCTTAATGGTCACATTGTTGCTTATTCCCAAATTGGACATTGAGGAGATTATCAGACCTGGCTAATGTGGCACCAGCAGAATGCCAGCAGAACGCAAAAGGACGCCAATATCAGATGATGTTCTTTTGGGTTCCACTGGCGTTATGCTGGCATTTCTTCGTATTGATGACTGAAGCTGTCAGTAGATCCCCCAGTTCTGTTTTGGTGCCAGCATTGCCAGTGTGTGAAAACTCAGGCCATTTAACTCCTGTGAATGCAGTGAGAGTGGCTGGTCCAGCACGAACACTTCTGGGTGAGATTGGGACATCCAGGTAAGTTTCACACTTTTTATGACCCTCCTGGGGTTACTTGGGACTTCTAAATTGTGTTTAGGTGCTTGGTATAACTTTTTTGTGTTGATTCTTATTTTTGAATTTCCCACACTTGCATCTTCTCGCGAGAATGGACAGGATTTTGATCCAGGAAGTGAATGGAGCTCTGTTAGAGCTCCATTCATTCCTGGGCTGCATTTTCTATGGGAGAGAAGGTAAGTGTGATGGGGAGGGTTATTGTGCTGGGACAGGAGCGGGATTGGAGATTGTGGGACAGGAGTGCTTTTTGCATTCCTGTCTGATAATCTCCTGTAAGTTAAGGTCAGCAATAAGTAGCTTTACTAATGTAGCTCTGTATGCAGAGTGACTCTTAAGCACCCCAGGCAGGCAGATGGTTGGGCAGCAGCACTGAAATTGCCACCACTTAAACGCATTAGTAGTTTCGTGGGAATGGAGCTGTATTGGGGACTTTCCAGTCAAATAATTTAAGGAGCAGACAGAAAATTTTATTTCTTGTATAGATGTGTTCCGATTGCACAAGCAGCATGAAAGAGAAACAGCTAACAACAAAATTCCATTGAATGCGTCCATGTGCGCACATGCACGTATTACTTTAGAACTAAAATATTTAAAGCAGTGTTTCAACAGAATATAAAGTATATACAAATTACTATACATTTCATGTGGTCCATGACCCCGTATCTGCTGATTTGCCACCAACCTCGGAGGCCTTCCCCGGGGCCCGGGTGCTGGGGCCAGTGTTTTGCGAAGACATGCTGCTGCTCCTCCCTCGGGGCTCCCTCGCCCGCCTTCCCGCTTGCCTCATAAACCATGCGTTTTGTGAATTAACATCACTCTAGTTCTGTCACTGATATCTTTGAGTAATACAGAGATCTATTCAATGCTTTGGTTGAAGCACACTGTCTCCTAAGTTGTTTACAAGCACAATGTAACATAGCAGTTGTTCTGGCCTTTACATTTTCAGTGTTCTCCCTTTATATCAGAAATTTTCAAATCTCAAGACTTTTTCATGGCAATTGTCTTATTTTCATAGCCATTCCAATTCATAAATCAAGTTTCCTGAAGGAACTTCAATATTCATAACTGCATTTTACTGAGAAGGAACAGAAGAAACATCTGTCTCTTTTAGTGAATGTTATATCAGACTAATTGGTAGAAACCATATGACAAAATTTTGTCCCTAGATTTCCACATCCGTTATGGCCGGAGACCACCATACTACAAGACTGCCTGGAATGGTATTCAGAATATTTTTTGCAAAAGAAGAAAAACAAAACTAACAATGGTGAGGGAGAGAGCAGTGGGACTATTCTTGAGATGGGACAAATAATTCTAAGATAAAAGAAAACATTAAGAACAGTATGGAATTGAATAATAGAATCATAGAATTGTAGAGTTGGAAGAGACCATGAGGGCCATCCAGTCCAACCCCCTGCCACGCAGGAATCATGATCAAAGCATCCCTGACAGATGGCTATCCAGCCTGTGTTTAAAGACCTCCAAGGAAGGAGACCCCACCACGCTCCGAGGGAGTGTGTTCCACTGCTGAACAGCTCTTACTGTCAAAAAGTTCCTCCTAATGTTGAGGTGGAATCTCTGTTCCTGGAGCTTGCATCTATTGCTCCCTGTTCCAGTCTCTGGAGCAGCAGAAAACAAGCTTGCTCCATCCTCAATGTGACACCCCTTCAATTACTTAAACAGGGCTATCATATCGCCCCTTAACCATCTCTTTTCCAGGCTCTCTTAAGTCTTTCCTCATAAGCCATGGTTTCCAGACCTTTCACCATTTTAGTCGCCCTCCTCTGGACATGCTCCAATTTGTCAATATCCTTTTTGAATTGTGGTGCCCAGAACTGGACAAGGCAGAATAGAGTGGCACTATTACTTCCCTTGATCTAGACACTGTACTTCTATTGATGCAGCCCAAAATTGCATTGGCCTTTTTAGCTGCCACATCACACTGTTGACTCATGTTCAACTTGTGGTCTACTAGGACTCCTAGATCCCTTTTGCAGGTAGTCTCATTCAACCAGGTCTCCCCATCCTGTATCTATGCATTTCGTTTTTCCACCCTAAGTACAGTACCTTACATTTCTCTGTATTGAATTTCATTTTGTTAGCTTTGGCCCAGCTCTCCAGTCTATCCAGGTCATTTTGAAATTTGATCCTGTCCTCTAGGGTATTAGCTACTCCTCCTAATTTGGTGTCATCTGCAAATTTGATAAGTATGCCCCTAAATCCCTCATCCAAGTCATTGATAAAGATGTTGAATAGCACTGGGCCCAGGACAGAACCCTGTGGCACTTCACTGGCCACATCTTTCCAAGACGAAGAGGAGCCACTGCTGAGCACCCTTTGGGTTCTTTGGTAAATCAAAACTTTCTTTTTTGTAGGATGTACTCTAAAGATATTTTATGGAAGAGAAATTGTATTATGTATCATCTGCACTGCATGATAATGACATAAACAGCTGTCAGAAGCTTGAACAAGCTCAGTTAGTTCATTGGTTCTACACAGTCCATGCTGTGATCACAATTATTTTATGCCCTATCAACAATATTCCTGCTGAGTTTCAGGTTTCTTCTTCCTCTTGAGGAACAATAGGCGAAGAAGGCATTTTTCTCCTGCAGTGAGATCTGTTCCTACGACTACAGGAAATAATAGCAATAAAAAAGATGGAGAAAGAGAGGAAAACACAGAGGACATGAATCTTTGGAAGAGGCTACATGGGGAAAAGCACTAGAAAACCATTTTCATCTTTGCCTTCCTCTGAAATGCTTTCATTTAATAGGATACGAAATAAAGCTGAGATGTAGTAACATTTTATCATGAAAAAACCAGGAGTAATGATGTTGACCATAAAACAAAATCGAAACTACACACATTGTGACGATGCCTTTATGAGGATAATCAGCATTTTGTTATTTTCAACTCAAAACAATGCAGTAGTCATGCTGACCATTAAAAAAAAGATCAAAATGTGGTGATACAGTTCATTAGTTTAGCTTTTGAAGCTTACTGGCTTCTTAAACAGGTAAAGGTGGTATAGAAAATCATGCAAGGTAAGAAAAGTGATGTTATTAGAATCACAGGTTTGCATCTTGATTGAGATGTTACAAAGAGAATTGGGTGGCTGGACAGAACATGGGGATTCCTAAACCAGAGAAGGGAATGTTTGCCACCTTTCATTGGAACTTGATTTTCCAGCACTAGATAAAGCAATTTAATTTGGCTCCTATTGACATACTTTGCCTCTCACAACACCTACATGTATCTCTAGGCCTGACAGCACAGAGGCTTCCTGAGATGACCACTGCATTCTGTTAACATAAGGACCTGTGGTCTCATACAGGACAGAAACAGACCCACATCTTTGTGGTTACAAATGAAGAAAGGAAACATGATCACCTTTTTCTATTGGTTTTGTTCCCAGTTACTTCCAGGCCTTTGCGTGGGACAGGGGAGTCGTAAAATTCCTGCCTACATAGACCTCTATAATAGCTTTAGCCGTGTAGGGGCCAAGGGACAGTATTTCAACACTACCCCGCCCATGGACTGCACCTCCTCAGCAAACCCAAAGACACACCTGTTCCCTTTCTTTTCTCCTCCAAGATGGTGACCAGAAGTGATGTCGTGTCACTTTCTGTTGCCATTTGGGATTGGGAGGGGAAACAGAAAAAAAGAAGGCTTTTGAAGGAGTGGGGATTCTGGGATGGGTTGGGAGGACTCTTGTATGTGTGTGTACGTGGGAGGGGGCTTAGGTGCATCTTTCAGGAGAAAATCGCCTGAAAAATCATTCTCCCTCTCTCTGCTAAATAACATGTCAAGGAAGCACAATGCAGATCTGTGACTAACAATGGGCATCTCCAAATTATTTTTTAAAAATTGAGATATCTCACTACAAAAAGCCTCATGTCTCACCCATTGGGACGTCCTGGAAAAGCATTTTCATTCTATAGGGGAGTGCATGGAGGAAGCTGGGCAGTCAATTTGCCAATACATATTCAGATTTCATAATGCTGTAGAAAATTGGCCAATGAGAGATCTCTTCTGTGTCTTTATATTGGCTCTGGAGACATGGATGGGCATGCCTTCTTTTTTAAAGGTACACTGTTTCAAAAATCTTACTGTTCTAGCACAAATGCCAGGTGTTCCCCCTCCCATCCAGAGCTGGAAAAAGATTTGAAACTAGCCAGCCAGACCTCTTGAAAAATTGAGCTTTTTGTTGCAGTCTATCCTGAAGTAACAAGAACCCATCTTTTAGGTAGCAATAAAATAGTTCTGCTTTTTCCAGAACCGCTGGAAAAATGTCAATGGGTTGTTTAAAAAACAAACAAACAACTTGCATAACAGATGATAGAGCAACAAACAGGGTCCAGAATCCTGTTGGGCATTTATGAACACGTAACCTACAGTTAGGCATTTGTAACTGCTACCTATTCACAATCCTTTTGTAGCCCCTAGTTTAGGGCTACGTAAGGACTGTGAAAGTCTTCCAAGCCCCACTTACCAGCTGTAGTTGACCAAGAAGCAGCTGCACAATGTTACCACCCAGCCCCTGTGTGGAAGCCATCTCCAGCACAAGGGAAATTTGACACAGGGGTCTATTTCCCACCTGTCATTCTGGAGTTTGCTCATGGAATGGGGTGGGAGCACCAAGCAGCTGCTTCTCGATCGACAGGGGAATGGACAGGTGGGACGTGAGGGGGGTGTCTGGCAGGAATCAACTCTGTAGCACCCTAGTTATGGTGCTACGCAGGGCCTAATGGTCATACAGGATCCCACCAAAGAACTATTCCTCTGTCTGCTTCCCACCAATGTTACTTTCCTTTCCCTGCATGATTTTTTTTACATCCTTCTGTGATTAAGAAGCCAGTGGGCTTCAAAGGTTAGCAAAATGGGTTTATTGTTTTCTGATTGTCCTAATAATGGTACAATTACTCTGAATCTACTTTATTTTGATTTTACCATGTAAGTATTTCATAATATATGTGTCATGCCCTGCCTCTCAGAAGACAGTGAGGAGGAATCTGAAAGCTGGGATAGCATTCTGGAGCTAGAGCAAAGTGACCAGCAGCCACCACGCGCTGAGGAATAGAGTGTCCAACAGCTACAAGTCTCTGAGGGACAGAGTGTCCAGCAGGCTCACTCATATGAATATTTTCACAGCCACAAACCCTGGAGGAACAGGATACAGACTTATTCAGCATCGTGAAGAGAAGGAATTTCTCCCACAGTCAGAGCTATTAAATAGGAAGCAGGAAGCAATCAGGCAACACCTGCGAGACTCAGCTGGACCATAAATAACCAGCACCTCCTCCAGAAAAGCATGGCTAACAACCAACCTGTTTGGGTGAACGCCATGCCAGACTGCAATTCTTGACTGACTACCTGCTATCTTGAACCCTGACTTTGCCTTCGTGACTTTGTCTCTGGATTACCCCTTTGGACTGTTTGCTCAGCTTCCTGGCTCTCTGTGTTTGACTACAGTATTTGGACTGGACTATGTTTACTCTCCATGCTGGTAAGCTGAATAGACTCAGCTACTCCCTTTGAATCTTTGAGATGCTACAGAGAAGAGGTAATAAATACAGCCTTGGAGCCACGAGGCAGGAAAAGGACAAAGGAGAACAAAGAGAGCATCCTGAGCTGAGGGACCCTCATCTCAGCTCTGGGAGGGGGATGCTTGGTAGAGACTATGCTGAAAGGCATACATCCCAGTCCCCATGAACATCCAGCACATCTGGACTGCACCCTTGTAAGTAGATTAGGGAACTATCTAGTTAGTTATGTTAGGGCTTATGTTTATTTTATGAACTTGGCTGTAATGATTAGACTTACCCGTAACTGTAACTTCCAACTGTATCTGGAAGAAAGGAGTCTTCCATGGAAGAGATACCTTTTCTTGCTATATAATTCTGCTTAGAATAAACTTCCTTTAAATCTTTCCCTTCTGCACACACTTGATCAGCTTTTCCTTCCCCAAGAGTGTGTGTGTGGGGTGAAGCTCTGCAGAGTCAGACTGAGAAGCACATTTTAAACCCAGTAACTTCCCAATGGGTTACACGGAATGGGTCAAAGTCAATGGGTGGTGGCAGATAGTATAGATGGTCTCTGGAGGGCCAGTTCTGCTCAGCAGAAGCAGGATGAAGGGATCCACTGATAGGGTCTGTCTGTATTGATCACCCAAAGCTTGTTATTTTGTGCTTGAGAGATAATATTGCCTGCTAAAAGAAAAGACAGAGTCTATAAAAGTAGTTTTGTGTCAGTGCAGTAGCTGAGATTGTTTGCAGCAGCTTGGCTAGAAGCCCAGAATTATCTCACCTGATAAGAACAGGGCAGGCAACAGGAAAACAAAGAGACATTATATGCTGAAGAAAGAAAGTTACATTAGATCATTTACAAGAAATGGTGTGCATTTGGAGAAACGAAATTTAGTGAAGATTCTGATGTAGTTTGTATTGATTAATAACCAATGCTTGTTATATTATGCTGTGCTTGAAAAATAATATGGTCTGTCTTGCCTGTTAAAATAAAAGACAATAGCTCATTCAGCTAGCAGCTGTGTTCATGTGTTTGTTATCTCTTTTTGGCGTACTGCCCAGCCTGGCTGTCTGCTTGCCTGCTAGGTGCTAAAATTAAACTAAACTGTTACAAGGCTAAAACACAGAGCTAAAGATGATTTCTGTTCCAAAGCAGTGATACAAAGCTAGAGAATAGAATCTTTTAGATGTTTTCTGAGAAATAGAACTATTTATTGTGCTGATGTAGTTGACATGAGCAAACCTTAACTTTCATGTTCATGTGATAAAAAGCTGCTGTGGGTGTTGATCGTTGATACAGTTCGACAGGAATGATCCCCTGTGTCATTGCTAGCAAATAAAGCCGTCTGAATGAATTGAACCTGGACCTTGAGACTTCATTATTTGTTAACCCAGATAGACCTTAACACCACTGTCAGGAGTTAGAGAATGAACTCCATTATAAAATGTCCGAAGAACTGCAGAACCATGCTGAGTCATAACGGCTGACTCCATGAACTCCATGAGTCATGCTTAGTCAGGTCACTAGAGGCCAATGTCCTGTAGATATATATATATATAAGAGAGCTCAGAACAGAGCTCACTTCCTTCTCTTCTTCTTGTGAATGCTGATGCCTGGTGAAGCAGTTTGTCCTTCAATTGTAAATATTTGTACATATTGCAACTGTTTGAATTTGAAGATAAATGTGCCTCCTACTTATTTGGACATCAAACATTCTGTGTGAGTATTCTTAGGAATGGGTTGCTACTGAGTCTGCTGAGATAGTTTTTTGGCTTCTGCCGGGGACTGAATGTCCTATCATCCCATGATGGTGGTTATGGGCTCAGCTGATTGATCTCAGATTAGATAAGGTGCACCCTGAAAAGTTCCCAGAATATTTTTTATTTTTGAGTGTTTTTGGCTAGTTGGCTGTGAAACACTTAAGTTTCAGCTAGGCTCTGTGTTAGAGCTATCTTTGAGCAGCCTTGAAGAGCTGCCAGCTGTGTTTCATAGCAGGAGATTTTTTTTATTCAGACAGCACAATGGAAGATACTAGCCACGTTCGTTTTGAGAAACTGGCTGATGGAAATTATCCCTCCTGGAGTTTATATATAGAGGCTTTATTAATTAAGGACAATTTGTGGCACGTTTTGGAAAATGAAAGTGTGATTCTGGAGGGTTCAGAAGATGAAAAAGCAGTGTTCAGACTAGCAGACCAGAGGCTAGAGCTGCAATTCTCTTATCGCTCAGCCCCTCCCAGTTAATACATGCGGTCCCAGCAAAGATAGCCTTTCAGCTTTGGACAGGTTTGAAAACGGTTCATCAGAATTTGTCCTGCCTCTCAAAGATAATATGGACTAAGAGATTAGTAGTTATAGGTGGCACCTCTCGTCAAACTCATAAGCCCCGCCCCTTGACAGGTGCCCTGCCCCGGAAGTCCCGCCTTTTCTGGAAGTTCCTCCCCCAGAAGTCCCGCCCTTGCCAGATATCCGGTCCGTCCCCTGGAAGTCCCGCCCCCGGCCGGATGTGCTGGCCCCCTGCCGGAAGTCCCCGCCTGTAGGTGTGGCATCCACGTGGCAGCAAATGGAATGGCCCTGCAGGGGCCATTCCCCCGCCCCCTCCCAAACTGTTCCCACCCCCCTGGGTTGGCCTTACGAAGTCATGTGGACCAATAGGAAGGGGTTTCTTGGGAAATATTCATTAGGGTGGTTTGAAAGGCCTCTCCTGATTGGTTGTGGGTATCAAGGGGTGGGAATGGCCCCGTAGGGGCCTTTCCCACACCCCCTTCCCCAGCTGGTCCCACCCTCTCAGCAGACCCCTGCACAGAGGGGCAATAGGAAGTGGGTTTAGAGGTTTGATTTTGAGCTGCTTGCCTGGACATGTTCAGAGGAGATGACATGGAGCTGCCAACCACCTCTGCATGCCCCACAGAGCAAGAAGTCCAAAAAACTGATGTGAAGCCCACAAGCAGAAAACGCTATATCGGTACAAGTTCTGATGATGAGCCTTGTCCTTCAACTGAACTGATTCAACAGCAAGCATGTGAAATTTCCCAAATGTGGAAACGGATGGCGGATACTATTTCAGCAGAACAGCCTGCAATGCAGGTATAATTAAAACTGTGTTTCTTCTTTTGGTGTGAGTGTTTGGCTAGCATTACAAAGCTAGGGTCCAAAATAGTATAATCACTGTTCTTTATATTTTAGGAACCTCAAGACAGTAGCAGTGGTGGACAAAATGAAATTAAAAAGGGTGGTGAAGCATCTACACAATCACCAGATCCTATGGCACTGTGGAAGATGGCTTGTGTAGGGCCCACTCCAGTACAAGTATGTTGTGATTTGGCGTTGGGGTTTTGGTATCAGATGTGTTGTCTAAAAAGCAGCATTTTAAATCATTTCTTTTAAAAATATTTTAGGAGACTGCTGATACAGCTACATCACAACCAGGCCATGTGGTCATGGCTGCGCTGCTGGGATTAGAAGTAAACCAGGATAAAGAATATATGCCTGTAAGAAGACAGAGAGCTTTAATGAACTCTGTAGTGAGATCTACAGTTTATGGAGTGTTGAAGCACTGCCTAGATCAAATTTTGTATGAAGACTGTATCGGTTGTGTGGTGCAAGCTCCTGGACAAGATTCTCATTCTTGTATTAACTTTACAATTAAATTTATTTCTAGAAGATTGCGTGACTTAAGTGGGAAAATATGTTTTAAAAGTGTACTGCATATATGTGTGCTGGTGGGATATAGCCTGAACTGTCTTTTGCTAACTGGGGAATCTGTAGACCAAGTCTTGCTACTGGTCACAAAAGTAGGGAGAGCTGAAAAGGCCCTGAAGGAGTTACACCATATTTTAAAAGCTCATGATAAAGTTGTTTTAGAACATGTGCTTAAAGTGTTGAAAAATAGGTCTTACAAGACATTTGTTAAATCTAACAATGCTTTTGAACAATAAAACTTGACAAATGGCTTATTTAAACCTAGTGCCTTTAATGAGACTTTAAAAACCATGTACTAAAAAGTTTTTAAACTACTGGATTAAAAAGGATTTGTTTAAAATGGGGTTCTGTGATTTTCATTAAAAAAAAAAAGCAGCTACAGAAAAGTGTGTGTATGTGTTTTTTAAAGGGTCTCCAGCATGGTTCTTGAAAAATACACCTATTTAAAATGGCAGGGTGTTGGCCTTTCTTTAAATTAAACAATGTAAAGACATTAAGCAATCTATTTGTCTTTGCACCCTAACCCACCCCTCCTCCTCCCCTACACCCCATCCATCAGCCCTAAAAATAAAGCAAAGGCCTGAGGTTTTCACATGCAAGATATTACCTGATGAGCTCTCCAGCAAAATTCAAAAAGAAAGGGCAAGGCTTGGTTCCCTGCAAAAAAGGTGGGGTCTCATGCTAGCCACATGGTCTAATGTGAGCACATTTTTGCAATTTGATTCCTGGATGGAGGGGAATAAACAATCACAAATTATCAGACACAATTGATAGAACACTGAAACACACCCAGAGGCATCTGATGTGGAGGAGGGAACCTGAAGCTACGTGAAACCCTGTTTCAGATGCAAAAAGCCTAGACATTTTCAGAAGGATTGTAAGATGCCTGTACCGGATAGGAGGGGTGGCACAGCTACAGAACAAAGGAGGGGTGTACCTTCTCAGGCTGCAAGCCATGCCTTGGTAGCAAAACACCATCCTGATGGTGAGGGAAGAATTTGGTTACTTGATAGTGGAGCAACACACAATATGGTGAATGATGTAAAGCTGTTAAGCAATGTTAAAAACACTTCTATAACCAATATTACCCTTGCAGATGGTGCTCCCAGCAAGGTGCAGAAAATGGGCACTGCATATGTGCCATCTTTTGGTAAAGTTTTTGAAAATGTATTATGTGTTAGCAAACTGGAGAATTGTATATTGAGTGTGTCCCAAATGACTACTGATGGTTATAAAGTGATATTTGAGGGGAACACTGTACAATTTCAGCATAACATGAATAATGTCTGTGCAAAAGGGATAAAGAAACATGGGTTGTATTACATGTTGCTTAAAGGGAAGGTGGCAAATGTGAACCCTGCAGACAATGTGCCCCTACATGATAAGTGTGTTCATTACTACCACAGGGTAATGGGCCATGCTAGTTACAAAGGGTTAAAGGAGCTAGCAAAAGTGTGCCCTGGTTTAAGCATGAAACTCTGCCCAAGATTCATAGAAGCTGCTGTGTGCAGGAATGTTAAGGTGAAGGCTTTCCCTATTGCCAAAAAGACCCAGTGTGTCACCTAGAGACCCTTTGAAATTGTCCATGCTGATTTAGCAGGCCCCTATAAGCCCACTGAAGGGGGAACCTCTCTTTATTTGTGATAATGGCCAGACACACTAGGTACACTTACGTATACTTACTGAAGGAGAAATGTCAGGCTGCAGACAGGTTCCATGAGTGGGTGAATGCAGTGGAACAGGAATTTCCTTCTCATAAGATTTCCAGTCTGGTGACGGATAGAGGAGGGGAATTCTTACCCAACAGTCTGCAGACCTGGATGCGTAGGAGGGGCATTAGACACAAGACCACAAACCCAGCGTCTCCAGGGGAGGATGGGCTTGCAGAAAGGAAAATTGGGATGTTGAAGTGCATGATGGAGTGCATGATGAAAGATGCACAAGCCCCAGCTGGGCTGTGGGGGGAGGCAGTGAAGACTACTGCTTACCATTTAAATAGACTGTGGACGTCTAGTGTCAACCAGACCCCATATTATCTATTGTATGGTAGAGCACCAAACCTCAAGCACCTGAGGGTTTTTGGACAGTATGCAAATGTACTGATTCACCCAAGCCTAAGGAAGCCTGGGCAGCCTAAAACCAGGAGGCTGTGTTTCCTAGGCTATGAGGGTAATAAGTACGTGTTTTCTCTCCATCCTGGAAAGGTGGTGCTCTCCAGGAGTGCAAACTTTGAAATGCACTCAGGGTGGGACAAATTGCATTGCAATCAGGAGTGTTTGTTCCCTTGGGGGGATGCACCAACAACTCCCCAAAGTCCCACTGATGAAGAGGTGGTAACGCCTGATGATGAAGGGGAGGCACATGAAGAAAAGCCTGACACTTCACATGCCACTCCAACACACACACCACCACAAATGAGCATTGAGCCTGACACAGGAATAGAAAGCAGCAGCAGTGCAAGTGAGGATGAGTCAGGCAAAACTAGGGTGCTCATCCCCAGAAAGTCAATGAAGGTCAGAAAGGCTCCTGACAGATTTGTTGTTCAGGAAGCCAGGCTGTGCAATGTCATGGCAGAGGAGCCTGCAAGTTTTCAGGATCTCCTAAAACTTCCCCAGAATGAGCAGGAGAAGTGGAACTCAGCCATGGACTCTGAGTTCAAGTCACTGGTGGAGAGGAAAGTGTACCAGGTAGTAGAGAGGCCCAAAGACCAAAAGGTTGTTGGTTGCAGGTGGGTGTACAAGCTGAAGGACATGTCTGATGGGACACAAAAGTGTAAGGCATGCTTAGTTGCGAAAGGCTTTTTGCAAGAGCGCTACACCAATTTTGACAAAACCTTTTTGTCCACAGCAAAGCCAGAAAGTCATAGGTTAGTGTTAGCTGCAGCAGCCAAGAGGCAGGTGGTTGTGCACTTTGACTTTGAAACAGCATACCTGAATGCTGATCTTGAAGAGACAGTGTTCATGGAACAGGCCCCAGGGTATGACAGTGCAGGTGAGTGCAAGGTGTACTTGTTACGCAAAGCGCTCTATGGCTTGAAACAAAGCGCATGGTGCTGGAACAAGTGCATACACCAAGTTTTGGTGTCACTAGGTTACACAAGGAGTGTCGCAGACACCTGTGTGTATACCAAGGGGGCAGGTGATAGTGCTATCATGCTAGTTATCTATGTGGATGACCTTTGTGTGGCAGCAAAGAGTGCCAGTGATGTCAAGAAAGTGCAGGTGGAGTTAGAAAGCCAGTTCAAGTTAAAGGACTTAGGCAGCCTGAGATGTTATCTAGGAGTAGAGGTAGAAAGAACCGGTCTTGGAGAATTTTTCCTAAGTCAGAAGAAGAAAATTGATAGTCTTGTGGCCAAGTGTGGGCTTAGTGGGGCTAAAGTGGTCAGGACCCCAATGACCCCTGATTTTGTGAACTTAGAAGTAGAATAGGAGTTTGAGATGCCAGATTTGTACCACTCAGTAGTAGGCAGTCTGTTGTTTATTGCAAACAACACAAGACCTGACATTAGTTTTGTGTTGGGGTGCTCAGCAGGAGAATCTCAAAGCCAAGGAGGGTGGATTGGGAAGCCCTGAAGAGGGTAGTTAGATTTCTCAAGGGGACCAGTGACATGAGCTTGAAGCTGACAGGAAGTCAGGTGATCCTGGGGTGCTATGTGGACAGCTCTTTTGTAGCTGAGACTTCAGACAGGAGGTCAGTGACTGGGTTGGTGGTCAGATATGCAGAGAGCCCAAAGTGTGGAGATCAAGGAAAGAGAACTGTGTAGCTATTAGTACTACTGAAGCTTAATTCTCAGCCTTGTCTGAGATGGCAAGTGAAGTACAATGGGTAAGGCAGATGCTTGCAGACCTTGGGGAGCCATGCCAAATGCCTGTTGAGGTGCATGAGGACTTGCAAGCCTGCATAGCTATGGCAGAAGTAGAAAATCTGAAATGCAGGACAAAGTATGTTGCGGTACGCTACCAAAATGTGAGGCAGTTAATACAAGAAGGTGTCTTATGTCTGAAGTACTGTCCATCTGAGTACCATGTTGCAGACGTGCTCACAAAAGCCCTTCCAGCAGGAAGCCATGAGGAGATGGGAAAGAGGCTGGGCCTTGTTGCTAGTATGTAAAGTGAAAGGTGTCAAAAGGGAAGGTCAACTGACAGACAATTGAATCATAGAATCATAGAATTGCAGAGTTGGAAGAGACCACGAGGGCCATCCAGTCCAACCCCCTGCCATGCAGGAAATCACAATCAAAGCATCCCCGACAGATGGCCATCCAGCCTCTGCTTAAAGACCTCCAAGGAAGGAGACCCCACCACACTCCGAGGGAGTGCGTTCCACTGCCAAACAGCTCTTACTGTCAAAAAGTTCCTCCTAATGTTGAGGTGGAATCTCTGTTCCTGGAGCTTGCATCCATTGCTCCGGGTTCCAATCTCTGGAGCAGCAGAAAACAAGCTTGCTCCATCCTCAACGTGACACCCCTTCAAATACTTAAACAGGGCTATCATATCGCCTCTTAACCGTCTTTTTTCCAGGCTAAACATACCCAGCTCCCTAAGTCTCTCCTCATAAGGCATGGTTTCCAGACCTTTCACCATTTTAGTTGCCCTTCTCTGGACACGCTCCAATTGATATCCAGCAATGTATGTTAATGATGTTATGTTGTGATAACATGTGTCCTGCGCAGTAGTTTGACCATTTTGGAGGGGATTATCAGGAGTTAGAGACTGAACTCCATTATAAAATGTCCGAAGAACTGCAGAATCATGCTGAGTCATAATGGGTGACTCCATGAACTACCAAGTCATGCCTAGTCAAGCCACTAGAGGCCAATGTCCTGTAGATACATATATAAGAAAGCTCAGAAGAGAGCTCACTTCCTTCTCTTCTTGTGAATGCTGATGCCTGGTGAAGCAGTTTCTTCTTCAATTGTAAACATTTGTACATATTGCAATTGTTTGACTTTGAAGATAAAAATGCCTCCTGCTTATTTGGACGTCAAATACTCTCTGTGTGAGTATTCTTGGGAACGGGTTGCTACTGAGTCTGCTGAGATAGTTTTTTGGCTTCTGCCAGGGATTGAGCACCCTATCATCCCCTGACACCCACCACATGAAAGAACCAACATGAGTGGTCTTTATTTTCTTTTTGTGGGCCAGAATGCAAAAAGTGCACTCGAGACATGTCTGCTGGCCAACACTGTGCAAAAGTGGCAGAGAAGTACCATATATATATTCCGGCATATAAGATGACTGGGCATATAAGACGACCCCCCCAATTTTAAAGTCAAAATATAGACTTTAGGGTATACTCACCATATAAGACGACCCCCCCATCACCCGCCCTCCCCGAAACCATGATCGGGCTCCCCCTCGTGGCTTCGGGGAGGGCTGATGGTGGCTGGAAAGCTTCCCCCCTCCAGCCAGCCACCCTTCCTGAAGCCCTCCCAAAGCTGGCTGAGGAATCGCGGGGGATGGCTGCCTAGCTGAAGAGAGGTTCAACCTCCTCCCACGATTCCCCAACCCACCAGGAGGCTGGCCAGCCTCCTTGCAAGTTGGGGAATCACGGGGGATGACTGGCCAGCTGGGGAGAGGTTCAACCTCCTCCTGTAATTCTCCAATCCACCAGGAGGCTAGCCAAACTCCTCACGAGTTGGGGAATCATGAGGGATGGCTGGCCAGCTGGGGAGAGGTTCAAACTCCTCCCATGATTTCCCAACCCACGAGGAGGCTGGCCAGACACCTCGCGAGTTGGGGAATCATGGGGGATGGCTGGCCAACTGGGGAGAGGTTCAACCTCCTCCCGCGATTCTCCAGCCCACCAGGAGGGGTACGTTCACCCCTTTCGTCCACCTTCCTAGAAGGTGGCAGAAAAGGGCGAATCTTGTGGTTTGCCACAGCCGCTGCCAATTTCCTGCGTCTTCATTCCCTTCCAAAGGGAATGAAGACGGAGGGAAGGGGGGGGGGGCAGATGAGGCAAACCGGGTATTTTTGCCCCTGTCATCCACCTTCCTGGAAGGTGGAAGAGAGGGGCGAATGCCACGGTTTATCTTGGTGGCTGCCCATTTCCTCCATCTTCCTTCCCTTCACAAAGGGAAGGAAGATGGAAGGAATGGGCAGTCCCCGAGGGAAGCCGGGTATATTCGCCCCTTTCTCCCACCTTTGAGTCGAGGGTGACTGGAAGGTGGAAGAGAGGGATGAATGCCACGGTTTACCACGGATGCCACCCATCCCCTCTGTCTTCATTCCCTTCGCAAAGGGAAGGAAGACGGAGGGAATGGACGGTGGCCGAGGCAAACCGGGTTCATTCTGCCCCCTCCTCTGCCTTCACCCCCTTTGGGGAGCAACTGAAGGTGGAAGAGAGGGGCGAATGTAGCAGCTGGCTGGCTGGCTGGGAGAGCCCTGCCAGCTGATCCTGTTTGCTTTCCCAACTCACGAGGAGATCCTCATCAGTTGGGGAACAAAGAGGATTAGCTGGCAAGGCTCCCCCAGCCAGCCAGCCAGCCAGCCAGCCAGCCAAACTGGGGGGTGGTCTTATACAGCGAATGTATGCCAAACTCTAATTTTTACTTGGAAATTTGGGGAGGTCGTCTTATATGCCCAGTCGTCTTATACGCCAGAATATACGGTATTTTTGTGTTTGCAACAAAAAGAAATTTTAAAAGAGTATAAAATTGCTGTTTTATTGACTTACTGGACCCTCTCACAGCTGAAAATCTAACATGGCAGCTGCTGCCACTTTCCCTCTTTGCTAGCCCCGCCCCCTTTGCTCATCCAGCAAATCAGATTACGCTGCCTGTTGTGTGAATGTGTGCAAACGTGAGTGTTCAAATGCTCGCACATTTGCACGTTGTACATTTGCACGTTTGGAAAATTCTGGACGAAGCCCCGGACGTGGCGCAAACTGACTATACAGTGGATTTTGCAGCCCCCTTCCAAATGGCATGCATTTGTGCAAAAAGCCATGTGAATGGATTGCTGTTAGTTCACACGCCAGTCTTTTTTTTTTTTTTTTTGGCCGTTCAGATGACCCCTTAGTTTATTACCCCATTTATCACTCATCACTAGTTCTGTAAATCAAAATAAAATTGATTCAGGATTCTCTTCTCTCTCTCTCTCTCTCTCTCTGTGTGTGTGTGTGTTGGTTGTGTCTGACAAAATATTTCTGGCTTGGTGATGAAAACAGGACTGAAATTGGGAAAGTGTAACTGAGTTAATAGAGGAGAAAGCAATTTCATTGTGGCTGGGGCATCATTTCTGCCCCTCTGGACCTCAGTGGGAGGCATTTGCCCTCCCAACACTCCCCCATGACCATGTCAAACACCATTTAAATGTGAAAATGTCCAGTCACCCCCCCCGAAGCCTGTGGGGGTGTGATTGGTCATAGAAATGATAATTTTTTAAGGTAGCTATATTCAAGGTTTATCTGTTTAACATGCATGCTGAAAATATCTTATGCAAAGCAAGACAAGAGTCAGAGGAAAGACTTGGAAAGGCACCTATAGAAGAACTAGAAAAGATCCTGAAGTCTAAAGATGTATCTCTGAATACTAAAGTTAGGATAGTCCATATGCTCATATTTCCCATTTCTATGTATGGTTGTGAAAGCTGGACAGTGAAGAAAGCGGATAGGAAGAAAATGAACTCATTCGAAAGGTAGTGCTGGAGAAGAGTTCTACAGATACCATGGACTGCTAGAAAGACAGATAAATGGGTCCTAGAGCAAATCAGGCCTGAACTCTCCTTAGAAGCCAAGATGACTTAACTGAAGTTGTACTTTGGACATATCATGAGAAGACAAGACTCACTAGAAAAGACAATAATGCTTGGTAAGATAGAAGGCAGTAGGAAAACAGGAAGACCTCTTACAGATTACAGGTGGATAAAACTCAATCAAGGAAGCCACAGCCCTGAGTCTGCAAGAAGTGAGCCATGCTGTTGATGATAGCAGAGGTCTTTCATTCATAGGGTTGTTATACGTTGAAGTCAACTTGAGGGCAGTTAATAACAAAAAAACTCATAGTGACATGTTCTCAGGTTTAAGGAATTTGGGGGGCCCCTGCAGTGCTTTATTTTGGGGGGCCCATATGTTTATCTCAGGTCAATGTAACCTAACCTATTCACAGTACAAGGTATTCAAATTATTACATAATTTGTCACCAATAATTTAGTTTAAAAAACTGTATTAATAGGCATTAACGTAATATTGGTGTAGATTTCCTCAGCTAATCAGAATACAAACATATTACAAAACAGTCTAATGCAACACTCTCCTAATATTTAAAGTAGATCATTTCTATTAAATAAATCTCAAAAGACTAGCCCATTCACACTAAATCAAAATTACAAAACACTAGTTTCAGCACGCAGAATTTGAAGTCAGGAAAAGAAAGAGTTGAGCCCAATTTAGTTTATTTAATAATAATAATAATAATAATAATTATTATTATTATTATTATTATTTATTTATACCCCGCCCCTCTGCTAAAACAATCGGGGCGGCTTCCAACAATCAAAGCGTTATAATAATGACTAAAAACACCACCCACCCCCACCCACTCCCATAAAAAGACATTAAACACTATAAAATTAAAACCATCTAACCATTTAATGTATTTTGTCCATTCTTACTTTTACAATCTTATGTTGTAAATTTTGAAATACAAAGTATTATAGCTTGAATTATTCTTTTAAAATTTAATCAGTTTACATAAAATTTGTATCAAATAATTTAAAATTACAACATTTATAAAATGAGCTTTTCTTTTCTGGCTTCTTTGAATTTTTTAAAAGATTACTCACTGAAGTCTTAACTTTTATTACTTTTTGAGCAGCAAACGCTGTCACTAACTTCTCAATATGTGCTATCTGCCTTTCCATAGCTATTACAGAAAGGCCTCTCAGTCCAGGTCCTCCCTGGCTGTTGACTGACCTGACCAGTATGAATGTCCCTCTCCCTTTCCCAGCTCTCATTGAAATATACTTGTGTAGGAATTCTTCTTTTGTCTTTTAGTCTTTGGCAAAGAGTCAAGAGATTATGAAGTCCTTCAGGTACCTGGCAGCTGCTTTGGTGAGTTAATTAGGTTTTAGTTAGATAATGTGATACTTCATTTTATTTGAAACCATTTGACCATTTTTTGAACATTTCTCTGCTTGGTTCTTGAACAAATATATACAGTTGGAAACTGGAGACGATTTAGTTCTCTTGAAGTTTGGCCTTATTCACCCCACCTAGACCATTTGGCAAACCCACTGACCTGGCATTAAAAATGTTTAACAGAAACCTAGGGTGGGGAGTCCTCTTCTTCTTAAGTGAAAAGTGTCCAAAAGCAACTCTAAAGTGCCAGCAAGTTAAACAAGAGCTGGGAAAGCAGCCAAGCTCCATGATAACTAATTAGGAAGAGCAAGCAAAGTTCCGTTCCTAGGCACAGCAGCAATATAGGTAAAAGGCACACAGAGAAGAGTCTGAAATACAGTCCAAAGGTCAAGGCTTACAGAAGGCAGTGTAGTCCAGAAGTCAGTCTGTAGGTCAGTAGGATCAGGCAACAGGATTGTCAGGAACAGTCCAAGGTCAATACACACAGCAAGGCAGCAAGGATTCAGGAAGCTTTCTTCACAGAGATCAGTTGATCTCTGACAAAGCCTCCATTGCCTCTCCCAGCATATATAAAGCAATTCAGGCTTTGCCAGGTGTTTCTTAATGAGCACGTTCCTCTCATAAATTCTCAGAGATTTCCTTTGAGCCTGCTTTTGCACTCGGTGCTGTGTAAACAACGGTGGAGGTAAGTCTCTCTCCTCTTCTTCGTCCTTATCCGAGTGGGCAGGACTCTTTGCTGGAACTGATGCCAACCCACTCAGACCAGGCTCTTCCTCTGCTCGAGCCTCTAGGTTGGCAGGGTTCCCTGCTGGCACAGGTGTAGATAAACCTGTGCCAGGGTCCCTAGGGCCATCCCCTGCCATGTCCTCCTCCTCCTCTGACTCTACAGCCTCATCAGGTTCCTGGGGCTTGACAAAAAGGCCTAGATATTCACATTTCTAGGGTAAGAGTTTTAAAATAACAAATAGTAAACCCTTGTAATGCATGGAGCACACAGCTGTTAGTATTGCTTCCGCTGCCAAGAGGGCTTCCCTTCCCACCAGCATTTGGGTTCTCTCTGCTCTCCCTCAGGTGACCCTGAGAAGTATCAATAGAAGTATAGTGTCTAGATCAAGGGAAGTAATAGTGCCGCTCTATTCTGTCTTGGTCAGGCCTCACCTAGAATACTGTGTCCAGTTCTGGGCACCACAATTCAAAAAGGATATTGACAAATTGGAGCATGTCCAGAGAAAGGCAACTAAAATGGTGAAAGATCTGGAAACCACGCCTTATGAGGAGAGACTTAGGGAGCTGGGTATGTTTAGCCTGGAAAAAAGACGGTTAAGAGGCAATATGATAGCCCTGTTTAAGTATTTGAAGGGGTGTCACGCTGAGGATGGAGCAGGCTTGTTTTCTGCTGCTCTAGAGACTGGAACATGGAGCAATGGATGCAAGCTCCAGGAACAGAGATTCCACCTCAACATGAGGAGGAACTTTTTGACAGTAAGAGCTGTTCGGCAGTGGAACACACTCCCTCAGAGCATGGTGGGGTCTCCTTCCTTGGAGGTCTTTAAACAGAGGCTGGATGGCCATCTGTCGGGGATGCTTTGGTCAAGATTTCCTGCATGGCAGGGGGTTGGACTGGATGGCCCTCATGGTCTCTTCCAACTCTACAATTCTATGATTCTATGATTCTATGACCTTCCAGCCTCCTTCAGCTCAACTTTTCTGCCTGCCAGGCGGTCTTGTCCTTTGTTGCCCTTCTCATAGTTTTCCTGCCTCTTCCCTCAGGCTGTCGTGTCGCTCCAGGAGAAACAGGTCCCCCAGACCTTGTGTGTCTGTCTCCGTCTCCACCCCTTTGGGAAACTTGACTTCACCTGGTGCTTTTCCTTTCCTCTTCCTTTTCAAAGCACAACTTTTGCTCTCCCTGGACAAGAAAGCGTCAGAGGGTGGGGGCAAAGGTGCCTCCCTGCCCTACTGCTACTCCTCACACAGCAGCTTCCCCCTTCTGCGGCTGGTCAGTGCCCAATGCAGCAAGGGTCAGAAGCCTTCCTACTAATAATGTTTTTGCAGGAGGAGGGTTACGATGCCCCTCCAATGACGCCCCCTCCCGTGTGGCTGCAGGTGCTGCAGAGCCCTTAAATCAGCTCTGCATGTTTTATTTTTCAAAGCCTGATTGCCTGTTATTCAATTTTACAGTTACAACAGAGCACACCTTGTTTGAACAGCTGGCATCTCTGTAAAGTTTTGGCAATAACTTATACAAGGCTTACACAAAGACAGAAACACAAGAGATACATTGCCCTCTCTTTGAGTTAACCCAACAGGATTCTTCCAGTTCCAGTTCTGGTCTGTGTGGCCATGTTTTGGCTAGGTTTCAGTAGGACCTGAGAGTTTTCCCGCCACTCCACAAAGAACTCTATGAGAAGCTTACACTTATAAGCTCATGCTTATGAGTTCTCTTGTTGTTGCTCTTCTAGACCTACACCACAAGATGGCACCAAAGAACAAGGAAACATATCTCCAGAGTCCAGCTAAAGCAAACCAGAAACAACTTTCTTACATCTTCTTCTCTTTTTCTTCCTCTTCCTGTCTCGTCCATAACCTCCTCCCATGAGGAGAACTTTTCACTTTGATTATGTTGGGCTATAAAATAAGAATGTAACTAAAGTTAGTGTTCCACTTGTGAAAAGTTGCTAGGATCGTTCATCTTATGGGGGGCAACTTTTTGAAGAGCCAGTGTGGTGTAGTGGTTTGAATGCTGGACTATGACTTTGGAAACCAGCGGTTGAATCCACACTCAGCCATGGAAACCCATTGGGTGACCTTAGACAAGTCATACTCTCTCAGCCTCAGAGGAAGGCAAAGGCAAACAACTTCTGAACATATCTTGCAACCTCCCCCCCACAACACCCCATAATAGGTTTGTCATATGGTCTTCATAAGTAAGAAGATTTTTAAACAGGAATAAAAAAAGTGTTCCTGTCTTACAATCTCCTCTCCTGCTCCTCTCCCATCCCTTTAACACCAGAAAATAAAAACTTTTCAAACCTACCTTAATCGCGGCTCCTTGCCTCGGTAGGGCAGCCCAGGAGTGAATGGATTCTCCTTTCTCTTCCTGGATTGAAACCCCGGCTGCTCTTGCAAGAAGATGAAAGTGTGGGAAATTCAAAAACAAAAAGCAAAATACAACAGCAATAGTGACACTAAGTACTGAAACACACTTAAAACTTAACAAATAACCTGGGGAGGGTACAAAAAAGTGTGTCACTTACCTGGATGTCCTGATCTCACCTAGAAGTGTTCTGGCACAGACCTCCCATTGACACTGGCATTGCACCAGCATAACGGGGCACCTTTTCAGTCGCAGGACATTCTGTGACAGAAAAGGAATGGGGGATCTATTGATGGCTTAGCATAATGAGAGCATAATGAGAGGGGAATGATGTTGTCTGAAAAGGAAGCCCTTTAGCAATCTCCTGGCATCGTGATAATGCCATATTTAGAGCATCTGATAATCTCCTAAGAAACAACCTGAAGGCACACAACAACAACAATAACAAGAATCTCCATTGCTCATGGAAGTTCTCTGCAAAGTTTCTGCAACTGATTTTCAGCATTCTGAATCAGGTAGAGAAGGGAAGGGGTGATACTCAGGGCCCAAGTGTCATGGGGGGTGGGTTGTCATTGTTGGAGGATCTGGTACCTCCATCACATACATTCAACCTCACGCTTTTGGCTCATGTTCGATTTATGATCAACAATAATCCCAAGGTCTTATTCGTATGTAGTACTGCTGAGCCATGCATCTCCCATCCTATGATTCTATGATTCTCTACTGGTCCTGGGTTGAGAGGCAGTGACCTTGCTGGTGACTTATAGTTTTGTGCAGATGTCCAGTTAAGAGGGCAAGAAATGTCTCCGTGCTTTGCCTGATGTTAACAGGGATGTTTTTGAGGAATTCATTTTGTTAGTATTGGCCCAGCTTTCTAATCTGTTCAGGTCATTTTGGATTCTGATCCTGTCCTCTGGGGTATTTGCTACCCCTCCTAATTTGGTGTCATCTGCAAATTTGTTAAGCATGCTCTCTATTTCATTATCCAAGTATTGATAAAGTTGTTGGATAGCACTGAGACCAGGACAGAACCCTGTGGCACCCCACTAATAACTTCTCTTCAAGTGCTGGCTCATGTTGTGTCTCATGCTTTGCTGGAGGAGAATGTGTTTCTGTACTATAGGCCAGTGACTTCTAGCATTCAGATTTTAAAAAACAACTAAAAGTAATTATTTTAGTTACTCTTGACAAATGGGGAAAATAGTTACTTTAAAATTATAACTATATCAGTAAGTACATTTGGTATTGGAACTATAACTGTGACAAAATATGTTTTAAAATTAGCTTTCTACATTCTAAGGTAATCTGATGTAAGTCGCAGGTGACTTACTCCCTAACTGAGCTGACACAACTGGTCTCAGAGTTGTTGTTGGAGTCGCCCAGACTTTTGGTTTTGGGCGACTTCAACATTCCACTCGAGACCAGCTTGACAAATCTGACTGGTGTGGCTCGGGAGTTCATGGAAACCATGACAAACATGGGCCTATCCCAATTGGTCATTGGGCCCACACATTGTGCGGGTCATACTCTCGATGCGGTCTTTAGTACGGAACAGGAATATCTGTGGGCGGCGGTTATTAAAACCACCGCATTGTCATGAATGGATCATTTCCTGGTCAAGACTGAACTAAGAGTCTCTTCCTGCCCCACCGGGGGTGGTGGACCCATTAGAATGGTCCGCCCCCAAAGGTGAATGGAACCAATAGGATTCCAGAAAGCCTTGGAGGGTTTAATGGTTGGTAACGCCGGTGACCCTGTCGAAGCTTTGGTTAATACTTGGAACACTGATCTTACCAAGGCTATCGACACGATCGCTCCCAAGCATCCTTTCCAACCTGCTTCTAACCATAAGACATGCTTAGGAAAATGAAGTGGGTTGGACAACGCAACTAGAGCACAACTGGCGGAAAACTTGACTCTTATCCGACAGGACTCGACATAGGAATTTTCTTCAGTCCTATTGAGAGGCAATACGTGCAGCGCAGAGATCTTTCTCCTCTGCACGTATTGCGTCTGCAGAGTCCCATCCAGCAGAGCTGTTTAGGGTGGTAAGGGAGATGATGCAGGTTATGCCTGTGCAGAACCCACTGCTTAACCCAAGAACGGCCTGCTGTGACGCATTTAACAACTACTTTGCAGATGAAATCTCTCGGATAAGAGCCGACTTAGATGCCAGCATTTTGACAGAAACAATTGACGAGGTGTCCAGGAACTCTGTTGATGTAAGTTTACTGGATCAATTTCAATCCGTGAGTACCGAGGACATGGACAAGCTACTTGGTAGAGTGAGGAAGATGACCTGCCCTCTTGATCCTTGCCCGTCATGGCTGGCCATCCAGGGGGGTGCCTTGATGGTGTTCCTTAAGGACATCACCAATGCATCCCTCAGGGAAGGGTGTGTTCCATACTGTTTAAAGGAAGCGGTGGTTAGGCCACTCCTGAAAAAACCTTCCCTAGACCCCCTGGACATGAACAACTATAGGCTGGTTTCTATGTTACGATTCTTGAGCAAAGTGATCAAGAGGGCAGTTGCACTTCAACTCCAAGTGGTCTTGGATGAAACTGATGATCTAGACCCATTTCAAACTGGGTTCAGGATGGGATTTGGAGTCGAGACTGCCATGGTTGCCTTGACCAATGATCTGCGTCTAAGCATCAATAGGGGTAATGTGTCCCTGTTGGTGCTTCTGGACCTCTCAGCGGCTTTTGATATGATAGATCATGGCATTCTCCTGGATAGCCTGAGTGGGTTAGGAATTGGAGGCACTGCACTCCAGTGGTTCCAGTCCTTCCTCTTGGGCAGGTCCCAGAAGGTGCGGCTCGGGGACAGCTGCTCCAGCAGAAAGGAGCTTACTTGTGGTGTTCCGCAGGGTGCCATCCTGTCCCTGAAGCTGTTTAACATCTATATGAAGCTGCTGGGTGAGATTATTCAGAATTATGGGGCTGGGTGTTATCAGTACGCTGATGACACCCAGATCTATTTCTCCTTGTCCCGATCATCGGCCTTGAATTCCAATGGCATCTCTCCTCTTAGTGACTGTCTCAAAGCAGTAATGGGCTGGATGAGGAAAAACAGATTGAGATTAAATCTGGACAAAACGGAGGTGCTCACAGTAGCGGCCCCAAAACCAGGAGTTGGGTTGCAACTGCCAGTCCTGAATGGGGCCATGCTCTCCGTTAAGGACTGTGTTTGCAGTCTGGGGTGCTCCTTGATTCATCACTTCAGATGACAAGTTAAGTGAATGCGATGGTCAGGAGCGCTTGTTATCAGCTTCGGCTGATATGCCAGCTGTGCCCTTTCCTGGAAGTAAGGGATCTCGAGACTGTGGTGCACGTGCTGGTAACCTCTCGTCTAGATTTCTGCAATGAGCTCTACATGGGGCTACCCTCGTGCTTGGTCCGGAAACTTCAGTTTGTACAAAATATGGCAGCCAGAGTGGTCCTGGGAACATCTCGGACAGACCATATAACTCCAGTATTAAAATCTCTCCACTGGCTGCCTATCAGTTTCCGGGCCCAGTATAAGGTGTTGGTTATTACCTTTAAAGCCCTAAATGGCTTGGGTCCAACTTATCCTTGGAACCGCCTCCTCCCATACAATCCTCCCCGCACACTCCAGTCCTCTGGGAGGAATTTGCTTCAGCCACAAAAATCTAGGCTGTCTGCAACCTCCCAGAGGGCCTTTTCGGTAATTGCCCCCAATTTATGGAATGGCCTGCCGAATGAGATCCATCAGATGACAAGCTTGAGTAGCTTTAAAAAAGCACTAAAGACGCATCTCTTTCGCTAGGCCTTTCCTGATTAGATCCCGGCCTCAGGAGCTGCGTCTCCTGGCTTTTTAAAATTATGTATATATTTGTTTTTAATGTGTTTTTAGTTAGAAGGTTTTAATTTTATAGTGTTTAATGTCTTTTTATGGGGGAGGGTGGGGTGGGTGGTTTTTTAGTCATTATTATAATGTTTTAATTGTTGGAAGCCGCCCTGATTGTTTTTAGCAGAGGGGCGGGGTATAAATAAATGTTGTTGTTGTTGTTGTTGTTGTTGTTATTAGGTGGTTCCGCACCCCTCTGGAATGACTTCTCAGAGTTCCAAGCAGCCTAAGCCCTAGAAGTGTATTCATTATCCAGTTAATGAGGTTCAGTGTGAAAGGAGAACTAGGGGTGCTACACCAGGGGCCTCAAATAGGTATTGCATTACAGTCTTGCCAGATTGTCAAAAAAAAAAGAAAAAAAAAAGCAATAAAGCAAAGCAGACAATTTAACGAGGCACACCAGATGGCATGGGAGAAGAATTCATTCCAGTAAATTGCAGCAGAATCAGGACAGGTTTAAATCCGCCAGAGTTGCAAAGAAAGGAGAGAAATTTATAATCAAGGAAGAACACCAAACAGAAAAGAACAGTGCATGAACATTCAGAACAGCTGGCACCAGAAGTAGATGATGACCCTGCCTTTTGACTGAGAACACCGACAGCAGTGCCCCAATGAAAAAATACATATCTGAAAGTACTCTTTTCCCTTGGAAAGAATGCCTTCTCCAACTCTAGGGAGTTAGGACTTTTTCGGACGTCTAAAATGTAACGGAAGCAGCCTCGCCACGTTGCGAGGCTGCTGCGCTGCAGGACATCCCTTTCGCATAACGCCCGTCCCTGCCGGTACTGTTGCGGTACCGCAGGGACATTTGAGTGTTATATTTCAGCGATTTTTACTCACGATCAACTTTCATGAGTAAAAATCGCCAAAATATAACACTCAAATGTCCCTGCGGTACCACACAGTACCGGCAGGGATGGGCGTCATGCGAAAGGGACGCCCTGCAGCGCAGCAGCCTCACAACGTGGCGAGGCTGCTTCCGTTGCATTTTAGACGTCTGAAAAAGTCAGCAGGTGGTGAAACACTATGAAAGAAGACTTGACTCTTGAGGATCACTCTTAAAGCTAGAAGTCAGACTAGAGTTGGATTTCTCCAGAAGGAGTGGATTTCTACCAACTTTATGTCCTGGTTACTACATCTGTGGTAGCGTGCCATATGGAACATCTTGACTAGGGCAGGGAAAGTGTGGCCCATGGGCTGCATGTGGCCCCCAGTGTTGTTTTTGAACCCTTAGGGCCCTGAAATAAAACTTTATTTTGGAAAATGCTGCCAAATGCCCTCTATGATGCATGGGAGCATTTTTGCCATGTTCTGGTTCCCAGTGGCCATTTCAGGTTCAAAGGAGGACTTTTTTTCCTAATAGGAAGTGACCCAAATGGCATTGGATGGGAAAAATTGTTTGGCAGTGGAACGTGCTGCCTCGGGGTCTGGTGGAATCTCCTTCTTTGTGTCAGGTGATAGCGCGCGTGGAGAACCTAAACAGGTCCAGGTAGCATAAAATAGACAGCAGAGTGTTGTTCCTCCAGGCATAAGAATAAAGGCACAGACACATAGGCTTTGTGTCTAAAATAAACAGCTTCTGTTTACTTGGGCATAATAAAGAATATACAGTTGTCCCTCCATATTCATGGATTGAAGTATTCACAGCTTGAAAATATTCTTAAAAAAATAATAATCCAGAAAGCAAACCTTGTTTTTGCCATCTTATATTAGGGACACCATTTTGCTAAAGCCTTTGACACTGTAAGTAGAAAAGGTCTGTGGCAGATCCTGGAAAGACTAGGATGTCCCCCCAAATTCCTTAAAATGATTATCTTGCTACACGAGGGCCAGCGTGGTCACGTCAGATATGGCGATGCTCTTTCAGAGCCCTTTCTAATAACAAATGGAGTGAAGCAAGGTTGTGTTCTTGCACCAACTTTATTTACAATCTTCTTTAGCACGATGCTCCAAAGGGCTATGGCAGAGCTTGAAGAAGACGACAGCATCTATATACGTTACCGTACTGATGGTAGCTTGTTTAACTTAACTTGAGGGCTCACACTAAGACTCTAAACTGTCTAGTCCGTGAGCTGCTCTTCTCCGATGATGCTGCCCTTGTTGCCCACACAGAAGCAGCTCTGCAGCGCCTAACATCCTGCTTTGCAACAGCTGCAGAGATGTTTGGGCTGGAAGTCAACCTGAAGAAAACAGAAGTTCTTTACCAGCCTGCACCACAGGACGAACACCACCATCCCCACATTGCCATCGGCAAATCTGTGCTCAAGTCCGTTCAGCAGTTCACCTACCTGGGAAGCATCATCTCCTCAGATGCCAAGATTGACAAAGAGATCGATCACAGATTAGCAAAGGCATATAGTGCATTTGGAAGACTTCACAAAAGAGTCTGGAGCAATAAACACCTGAGGCAAAGCACAAAAATCAGTGTGTATAGAGCCATTGTACTGTCTATCCTCCTTTATGGATCTGAAACATGGGTCACCTATCACCACCACCTACGACTCCTCGAGCGCTTTCATCAGCGCTGTCTACGCACAATCCTAAATATACACTGGACTGACTATGTGACGAATGTTGCTGTCCTTGAGCAAGCAGGGATCACCAGTATTGAGGCCATGATATTGAGAACACAGCTGCGCTGGGCAGGGCACGTTTCTAGGATGGAGGACCATCGCCTCCCCAAAATACTACTCTACGGTGAACTCGCCACGGGTCAGCGTAAGAGGGGCGCTCCAAAAAAGCGATACAAAGAGTCCCTGAAACAACATCTCAGGCTCGGCCAAATTGATCACCAACAGTGGTACGCTCTGGCCTCACATCGGGAGGCATGGAGACACACTATCCATAATGCTGCAGCCTTATTTGAGAACTCACGCTGAACAAGTCTTGAAGAGAAACGACAACGCAGAAAGAATCACAACCCAGAAACATCACCCAAGGAGACCTTCTGCTGTGCTTTTTGCAACCAGACTTGTTTATCTCAGATTGGCCTTTTTAGTCATCAGCGCGCGTGCAGAAAGCACGGGATGTGTCCTTCCTGAATCTTCGTTTGCGAAGAAAAGCCAGAGAGAGAGAGAGAGAGAGAGAGAGAGAGAGAGCGAGCATATAATGGGACTTGAGTATTCACAGATTTGGGTATTCACAGGGGGTCCTGGAACCAAACCCCAGTGAATGTAAAGGGACAACTGTATTTACAGTTATATACAGGATTCAGAAGAAAACATCTTCACTCTGTGAAACCCAACACATAACTGCTCAGTTCAACAATACTGTATAGGACAAACTAAATACCCAGCTCTGCAGAGTCCCTAGTACCTCCCCCAGTCAGCTCTGCACCAGAGCTGAGAGCTCATCAATATTGATACATTTGCTAGCTTTCTGCACTCTGCCACTAGCTCTGCAGATCTGTGCAGACTATTTACTACATCACAGCTCTTTACAGGATAAATCTAACTACTGTATGTCCCAATATCCCGATACTTTGGAGGTTTTTAAATGGAGGCTGGATGGTCATCTGTTGGGAGTGCTTTGATTGTGTATTCCTGCATGGCAGCAGGTTGGACTGGATGACCCTTATGGTCTATTCCAACCCTATGATTCAGAAGCTTAATTATAGGTCACTTCTTGTTGCAAAAGGACTATCCTGGGCCTAAAACACAAACAAATGTCCCCTATTCCTCCTAAAGGGCATTGGAGGACATTTGGGAGTAAAATAACTTTTTGATTTTTTTTTTTTTTTTTTTTTTTTTTTTTGTGGAATGATGTAGGTGCAACCCTCTGAATTCTCCTGGAATTCTCCTGGAAGATCAGTGCAGCCCTCTAATCCCAACCCTTGGTCTTGACATTGTAGACAACTTCCATCTAAAGTAATGTGAGAAATGCCAAGAGTTTAGTAGTCCTGGTAATTCTTTGACACTTTAGTATACATTACCCCTTCTGCTTGGAGCCCCAGATGTGGGTATGGATGTGTTCTCTTTTTGTTCCAGCATCACCTGTTAGTAGGGTTTAAATGCACAGATAGCACAGATAGACACGAGGCACGTTACAAATCTATCAATATTTCTATTTCTGTAAACCATTGGTGGGCACATTTTCACACTGTCCAACATTTCACAGATGAAAATTGGGACACTTGTGGCTGAGTAATGTCAGAATGTGCTCAAGGTGGAAGACATTGTTAAGGAGGATGGACACACAAGCTAGGAGAGGCTGCAGCAGTTTGTTTTTGCCTGAACCTACTGAGAAGGGCAAGATTTACTCCCTCCTCTCTTCAGTTTGCAGCAATTGAAGTGAGCTGAAGATATAGGGGGAAAGTGTAAGGAGAGAGAGACTAGGTGGTTGTCTAGATGGTGAAAAATCTCCTCATAGAATTTGAGGAGAATACCATTTGTTCTAATGAGATCCCACAGTGCTTCACTGTTTTCAGAGGTGGGGGGGCAACCCCCCAAAAAAACTGCACAGGAAAAACTTTTATGACTTTTCCAAGGTTTTCTTTAAAAAATACATGGAAACGTGCATTACTGCCTGTTTGGACAACTGTTTCACACCACAGTGCATTCCAAGATAAGAGTAGAAGTGGAAAGCTGATTGGTCAGATGTGTGTTTGTGGGGGGGCTTGCTGGCAACAAAGTGGCCGGAGCGCCATTTTGGAGTGTTGTGGTACTGATTGTGTGCTTTTTCACTGTGCTGAGTTGACCAAACAGCTTTTTTAAGCGGAAGGTTGCACTTGCACACCTTAGATTTACATTTTAAAAAAATACTGTGCAGCGGTGACAACTTGTGGAGGATAATAACATGAGTAATTCACTCTTGGCCACCATCTTGATTCACAGGCATGGTTGCATGTGAACTTCAAACACGAATAGCTTTGCATATCAGTGATTTTGCCAAAAAAAGTGGCGACAAGTGAACATTGCTGTGAATTTGCATTAATGCGCAGCAATCCACATTATATCTTCTCATCTAGACAAGCCCTAGGACATATTAAAAGCATCTGAAAAGTGGGATAACAGAGTTTGATAATGTTGTCTCTGCCAAATCAGGACAGTTAGAGGGTATATGATTCAGAGCATAGAGCCCCCATTTTTAGCTCCTTTGGAGCTCTAGAGGACTTCAGTTTGGGGCTTCCCTTTGGGCTGTTTAAAGGATCTTTTCCCTCTGTTCCACATCATGAAGTCCCCTGAAAGAGTATGTAGGAGCCCCACAAAAATAGTTTTGGTGATTTAAATGTGATTTTCATGAAAAGTCACATTTTCCCAGTGTACATATGTGTATGTGTGTGCATGCAGGCATGTGCCAGGCCCTTTGGAGAGTTGAGACAGTTCCCAAGTATAGCACTGGACCTCTGTGGGCCATGTGATTCCCACTCATGATGTAAACTGAGCTTTCCATTATTTGGATTATACCGATATAGATTTGCTAGGGAGTAAGGATTATATCAGACTATAACTTTAAAGCATTCTTTTGCTGCAATTTTTAAAATCAATTTTTATGCCAGCAAAAGAACACTCCCTCTCCGCACTTACCTCCAATCCCAGCAAAGGCAGCTCTGGCAATGAAAGAGGAAGTGAATGGAGCTCTGTTCACTTCCTCCTTTGAAATCCTGCAAACTATCGTGAGACTTTATCGTGTGGGAAATTAAAAAAAACCCAAAAATAACCTGGAAAAAATTACACCAAGCACAAAAACACACTTTAAAACTTACAAGTAACCTGGAGAGGGTCATAAAAAGTTCATCACTTACCTGGATGTTGTGATCTCACCTGGAAGTGTTTGCACCAGATCGGCCATTAATAGGGTAAGTACGGGAAAAAGAAGACTGGAGGTTTCACATGCTGGCTATGTTGGCAAAAAAAGGGCAGGGACCTAAGCCTTCAGTTAAAAAGATTTTGGCAGGGACAGTACCACAAAAGGGCGATGTTGTCTGATACATGCACCCTTTCGCAGTTATGTGGCATCATTATGACGCCGTATTTGATCCATCTGATAAAGTCCTAAGAATAACTTCACCTAAAGGGATTTACCTCTGAGTAAACATGCTGTCTAGTGATGTTAAAGTATTGCCTGGGGCCAGAAAGCTAAAGAGAAGCACTGGCTGGGGATATAAAACCACTGTGTCAGAGCAGGAATCACAGATCATTAGCTAAAGGGGTTTACTTGCATCACCCAGTGTACCCCACTGCTCCTCAACAGCCATGGAACCCAAGTGGCCCACAGGTTTTCTATAGGAGATATTAATTTAGATGCACCATTTGTTAGTTTGCTGTTGTTATGTGCCTTCAAGTCATTTCCGACTTATGGCAACCCTAAGGCAAAGCTATCACAGGGTTTCCCTGGCAAGATTTGTTCAGAGGAGGTTTGCCATTGCCTTCCTCTGAGGCTGAGAGAGTGTGACTTGCCCAAGGTCACCCAGTGGGCTTCATGGCTGAGTGGGGATTCGAAGCCTGGTCTCCAGAGCTGTAGCCCAACACTCAAACCACTATGCCACACTGGCTCTCTTACTATTTGTTAGTAAGAACACGCATACAGTCATCTTCAACCAGTCCACTGGGTTCGGGAATTTTAGCTTAATATCAATATTTGATCATGGTAAGAACAATGGTAATAAAATGTAATACAGATCTGACACAAATTGAATGTTTTAGACACAGTCAGAAACTGAGAAATCTTTACGTCTTAAAGAAGTCCTTCAACTTGATATTCTTAAAAAAATCGATTAGGTAGTTATTGGATAAATAAAATATGTGATTGTTCAGCACATAAACACCCTTTGTTAAATGTGTCCATCGATAGACAATTCATATAAATGATACTAACTATCATCAAAGGCGTAATAACACCTTTATTGATAAAATAAATCTTGAAAAGACAGACCAAATGGACGTCAGCTAACCATGCATGACATTAACAGGAATTAGCCTGAAAGGCAGGCACATGGGCTCCACTTTAGCCAGAAAACATCAGATGGGACATTTCTGATTGGTACCTGTAACATTGTAATGAAACAAATACTGCTGAGCTCTTAAACTACTTTATCATTTTGTATTTATTTAGTATGTGTTCATTGCTATGGGAGTCAGCATGGTGTAGTGGTTCATATATTGGACTAGGACAATGGAAGACCAGGGTTTGAAACCCCGCTCAGCCATGGAAACCCACTGGGTGACCTTGGGCAAGTCACACTCTCTCAGCCTCAGAGGAAGGCAAAGGTAAACCACCTCTGAATGAATTCTGCCAAGAGAACCCTGTGATAGGTTCACCCTACTGTCACTATAAGTCAGAAAAGACTTGAAGGCACACAACAACAACATTGACATCCATCTGGGAAAAAGTCCACAGGCCTTTCCAAATCCACTTGTAAAGAATCAATATTGCTCCCTGCATTGAGTAAGCAGACAAACTTTAACAGCTCTTTGTATTTCAAGTAGAATTGAATGGAAAAAATGTTTCCTGGGTGGTACCACCTCAGACTTTAAGTAGACGAAGCGATATTTAAATATTCTCCCATTTAAAAATTGCCACCTGTGAAGTCTACAAACAAATCCTACCCCACTTTTTCTCCCACAAGTATATCTTCACCCATCCCTCACTACCTTCCAGGTGTTTTCCTTGTTCCATGTTCTCAGGCAGCCATGGCAGGACAGAAGGAGAGAAGATATGATGGCTGCCATTTGGCATCGCTACAGGAAGCTAGGACCAATATCACATCTAAATTGGCCCTTACTTAGATATGTCTCATTGAAATAAAAAAGAATTGCTTTTGAGTAAAGCTGAATGTACATATCATATTCTTCAGTTTGTATAAGATGACTATTTCTATTACAGATTCAGCAAATTTAGCAGAGTTATTAACCCTAGACTTTTTTTATTTTAAAGCAATTTAATTGAAAGAATTCCTGGCAGAAAAAAATCATTTTGGTTAAACATTCGAAATCCACTTAATTGGCTTCCCCACTGTCACAGAACGATGAACATATAGTGCAAAGATGGACAACACCGTCTTATTTAGAATGAAACTTCACTAACAAATGGCTTTCTTGACAGATGTCCCTGACAGAGATGTAAAATTTCTGGAAGCCATGAAAACACTTGAAGTTTTTCTGTTATTTTGGGGGTGGCTGGGAAATGTCTGTTATTGAAGGATATATTTTTTTAAAAAATTGTAAAATATTTTGGGGGGAAATTAGTACCCTTTACAGATTGAAAGTCACCTTGTTACTCTAGAAACATAAAATGAATTGTGCATATTTTGGTTTGGCATAAAATTATAATGTTTGATATCTTAATAGTACAGTTTATTCAGAAAATAATAACACAGTGTAATTATTGTTTAAAATTTTACTATTATTTTAATTACAAATGGAGTTACAAGTCCCTGCAAGGAACTATAAGGAACCTTTTTGCTAGTTTATGAGGAGCAGACCAACCAACCCCCCCCCCACATAAAAACAAAAAAAACTATCAATCAATCAATTTATTTAATTTATTTATTTATATGCTGCCCAATATCTGAGGATCTCAGATTAGTATCTCCTCTCATGTTCCAAAGTGCCAGGAAACTCCAGTTACATGAGATACTGTATACAAGTCTGTCTGTTACCTAGTTTTTCGAAATACTGTTGGGGGGGAGTAAATATAGGAGAACCTTTTCTTAAACATTTCATTCATGATTCTAACAGAAAATATTTTTTGGGGGGGGGAGCTTTGAACCCTCTTTTTTTGGTTTCCTCCCAAGGTCTTCATTCGCTAGTCCTCATTTTGCATACCACTGGAACAGCAGCTATAACAAAATATTAATATACATTGCATTTGTTTTCTTATTTTCAACTAGCCTTAAAGAGGAGAGATTTAGTTGTGAAGCACATGGCATTTCTCTTTGCACCTGCTCAATGCTTCTGTGTCCCTGATACACTGCAAGAAAATCTAAGAAGAGAAAAACAAATTGCCCACCCTGTGTTTTTTTTTTTAAAGACTCAGAATTTAGAATCATGGAATCATAGAATCATAGAATTGTAGAGTTGGAAGAGACCATGAGGGCCATTGAGTCCAACCCCCTGCCACGCAGGAATCACAATCAAAATACATTTTAATGCATTTAAATCACAGGACCATCATGGTGACAGGAATAACATGGATTCTGCTTTTGCTGCCCTGACGCTAAACAGATTTAATTGGGAACAAGCAGGATTTTGTTCTAGAATGGGTAATATATTTCAAAAGTTAAAAAAATATGAGCCTCTGCAACCATGTACTTGCCTTCCTGGTTGCCTACTTTTTGGATTATAGCTCCTGGAATCCTTAGCCAGCACAGCCACTAGCCACGCTGGATGGGAATTCTCAAAACAGTACGCCAAACAAATGATGTTTCTGAACTCTGCTATGTGTACGTGTGTATTATGTGTGTGCTTACACATGCACATGTACATGTGTGTTTATACATCTCCATACCCCTAAGTAAAAAAGCCCCCACCCCAAATCTCTGTCCCTCTGGTATCTGCAGGAAAAATCTGACTGGCTGAGTTTCTGGGAGAGAACACACCACTTCTTCCTTGGAGATACATGACAAATCTCCCACAGTGGTCTTGTATACCCTTCTTTACCAATGAATTGATAATATCTGCCAGCCTATACAATCAAACAATTTTATGCCAGAATATTCATGTTTTGTATTATGACTTTCTAAAAGTAATTATTATCTGTTGAAGTTTTTGAAAGATCTTTTTAAAAAACAAATGTTGTTTGTTTACTTTTTTAAAAAGTACCTCAACATGATGCTAATTAGAATATCACTTTTTAGTTACTTTATATTACTTTAAAAACCCTACTTAACCCTGCAATAACGTCCCCAAATCCCCCAAAATGGCCTCAAAATGTTGAGGAGTATGATGGAGTAAATGTTTAGCAGTAATGAGCAAATTCCTTTAAAAAATCAACAACTTTACCATTTCTAACTTTTTTTTTACTTTTTAAGAGCAACAATTTTGAGGGAATATGGAATATAAATAAAGTTAATAATATTTAATAATTATAATAACATTCTCATGCCATCCCATTGTCTGTTTCAGGTGAAGCAATGTTGTGCTTATACTGCAGTGTGATAGGACAAAGAAGCCTTGGGTTCAAATCTCACTTCTTCTAGGTACTATTGAGGCAGCCATAATAATCCATTGTTCCCTCAACTTTTAACCATCTGCAGTATGGGGAGGAAAAATGTTGACCTTCTTTACAAATCCAATGTAAGCAGCAGCAGCAGCAGCAGCAGATTACAGTAGCTCTGATGTCTGCTCTGGGTTTTGGCATGAAGTTTAAAGGAGTCATTGAACTTAGTTTGGCAGTGGAGTTCAGCACCTGGAGTAGCTCTTTTAAAGTTCAGGCTTAACTGCAGAGTAGTTTTGTTTCCCCACTGACGTGGGAGCCACCAACTAACTGCCACTGATTTCTCTGTGGCAAGCACTCTAATGCACATGATGGTATTAGGGGTGGTAGTGCTGCTGCTGTGGTGGGGTGTGTGTGTGCCTACTGGCAATCAGCTACAGGGGGCTCTGGGTGCCCTTTACTCCTCCTATCTAGAAGTGGTAAACTGCTGCGAGGGAGAAGGAGAGATTGCCAGTAAATGACACAATGGATTATTTACTGGGTTTGCATCTGTGTGAGTGCTTTCCAATCCCACTTGCTCAACACAACTGAGAAAGAAGAGCTTAGGGCTAGTACTCTTTAAAATACTCAGCAACAGCTCTTTTGATTCCATCACAAGTTGATTTCAGATAATTTTTAAATTAAAAAGATAAATTACATATTTAAATAATAACAGAATCTTGTAGAGAATTTCTAGTTATTATATTTGTCAACATAGCTATCTCTAAAGCAGGATGGGAATCATGCACCTCCTCCCCGATGTTGTTGAACTGCAGTTCCCAGCATTCCTCACCATTGGCTATATTTACTAGGGCTGCTGGGACTTGTTCAATGAAACCTGGAAGGTTGAACAATTGCCACCCCTAGCCTAAAGGCTTCATGTTTAGACTGTAACAAAACTGAGAAGGAGTAAGATCAGAAGTGCAATCAGGGGTTAGCTGACCTGGTTTTGGTTTGGGGTCCATGTAAATTTTATTTTGGTCATATTCCTGCTTTTTCCATCTAGCACAGTTTTTCTTCCTTCAATCCACCCAACTTGATTTCAAAACACAAGGCTATCTTGTGAACATAGACTCCAGGTCCAAAAACAAACTAATTAAATACCTCCCTCCCCAAAGATCACATTTTGGCTATAACGTCTGGAATGATAATGGATATGCCATGATCTGAGTACTAAGTAATTATTCCTTGCTGTGTTGAAATCACAGCACTGAGAATGACAGAATGTCAGTAACTAGAAACAGTTAAGAGTGCATCAAAAGTGGTCTTGTGCTGGTATTTCCATTGAAGTCCCAGCTGATTCCTACACAGCATGGATGACCTGGGTGTCATCCTTTCCAACTCCAGATCTACAAAGAGGATGAAATCCATGAACCTCACATGGCCAATGGTATAGTGTTAACATCTCATTTTACTCTTTACAGCACGAATAGAAGAAACAAACCAGCCAGCCACAAGTCTGCTACTGTGGCTGCTTTCTTCATTCTTAGATAAGGGAGCTGATTCTGAGCGCAGGTGCCCCAGCTGAACATCCATATCTCTGGCTATAGAATTCCATATTTGTCATCTTATATTGCTTTCCCCTGTAGCACCAGCATTAACTTCAGTGGATTTTCAATGACAGACTTTCTGACTTTCTTCTCCCTCTGGTCTCTTTTTTATGGACCTACCTTTTAAACACAGCCCATTTTCTTCCACAGGGAAACATTGTTTTGTTTAGGTAGCCTCCTTGTTCTCATTACCTGCCAACAGCTTTAAGCTAAACAATCAATGCTGTCCTTCTCAACTTTTTCCCTTTCCAATTAATTAATTTAAATTGACCATTAAGTCAGCAGAGTTTTTGATTGATATTTTCATTAACAACCCTCTCATGCAGACCTGTCCAACACCTAAGAAATGTATGATAATGTCCAATCTGCATGAAGAGGTCTGAGCATCTCCCTTCACCTCTCACTGCAAGTGAGTTATTACTTGAATTGTGCTTGCTGTTTCATTGAGTGTAATTTGAATACAGATTAGCTGCCCTGGTGTTCCAGAGCTTTAGCATTATCATTACTGAGGACAGTAATTTGACTGATGAACACTTGGGTTATCACAAGGTTATCACCTTCACAGTACCAGAATGGTCCCCAGTCCCAATTCTGGAGGGAAGGAGGCCAAAGCCTTCAATGGCAAAATTAATTTGTGTAAATTAGCTTGTCCAATAACTTATTGAATAAATTCTTTACTAATTAAAGAACCAATATGCCTCTTTATTCCCAGATATTCTAAGGCTTTATTAAAATCAATGAACTAATATCAATTTAACTGTGTTGGATTTTTTTCCCTTTTGGTAATGTTAATTAAGATTCTTCATTCAGTTATACACAAATACTCTATACACGCAGAATGATTTAAAAAGTTAAATTAAGAAAGAAAATATATTGGTGTAAGCCAATGAAAGCAATTATTAGTTGGCCACTCCTTCTCAAAAGACATGCTCTTTCTTAATTAGGAGTGGATAAAAAAAGAACTTGTCTCAATAGATTTACAGTAAAAGAAATAAGAAACAGGGAAAGTTATTGAAATTTCTATTCAAATTATAATATAGCCAAGCTACGCAGATGTAATTAGCCAGCACTGTGAACTACTCAAGACATTAAATCCTAGCTCCATTATAACATAAAGCCAGTTCACCACACTAATCTTCTAACTCAAGGAAGGTGACTAGTAAAGATGAAATGAATACACAGTATACTTTGAACTAAACTGGAGGCATTAGTGTGAAAGTTGCAGCACCAGAGGTGAATTCATCAGAACAAAAAGGTTCATATGTATCTGTCAAAAAGCCAAATAAATCCAAAATCCATTATGCATCAAAAACACCTAAGTATAATTTGCAGGACATCTGCAGTTGACCTGGAATGGTACCTTAAAATCAGAAAACATTAGACTTTGACACATACAATGGAAATTTAATAGGAATGGAGTTCCATTTCACAGCCTTAAATTGTTAGCATGCCACATAATATTCTCAGAAATATAGAAACTAGTTATACAGTCTAAAAACCAATGTCTGTGAATCAGCATTAGGAGCAAAGTTCATTAATACTCTTCAGGGAAGAATTTCCAAAAATTGTAGAATTTTTCATTCTCTTGTTAGTTAATTTAAAAAAACAACCCACACAGTAACAGGGACTGGAAAAAATGCTTTGCCAATGAATCCATTTGATGTAAATCAATTAGTCATGAAAACAATTTAGCACGTGGAAAATTGAAACTTCAATTAGATGTTATCTTCCCAATATCCTTTATATCCTCCCTGGGTAGAGATAACACTTCTGTTATCTTGCTGAGAATCCACCTCCCCTACTTTAGCAGAAATGATCAAGTGATAGTTATAAAACCCTTGATGTTTGTCCTTGGATGAAAGAGGCCCACAGAGACATAAAAGCATTAGCAGCCCTGGGATGAAACATTAGTTACTAGGGCATCAATAGTGAGATTTTACAACCTGGTTAAAGTGAGAGATTCTGGCTTCTCTGCAGTGTCTGTGATTTAGAGGTATCTTTATGCTGGAAACTGCTCTAAACCCCAGGTAGTGACAGAAATATCTTAAAGCTGAGAAAAGCCATAACATACCTGCTTAAGGACCTGGCAATTCATTCCACCATGAAAACAAAAACAACATATGAGAGGGAACTGACAACACTAACTCTAGCATGAGTGGAACTGGGTCAATTTGACATTTGGCTTCATCTTGCACTGGGCTTAGCCCATTTCTATGCTCATAAAGCAGAAGCATTAAGGTCAGAATATGAACTCAAACACAAGCCACCCACGGCATTTCTATGAGCACAATGGAACTTCGTTTTTGACTGCCCTCAAGTTGACTTCAACTTATGGTAGCTCTATGAATGAGAGACCTCCAAGTCACCCTACCATCAACAGCCCTACTCAGGCCTTGCAGACTCTTCAGTCTATCCATACAGAATGCAATCTTTCTCTTTTCCTACTGCCTTCTACCTTACTAAGCATTATCATCTCTTCTAGTGAGTCATGTCTTTTCATTATATGTCCAAAGAACAACAGTCTCTGTTTATTTATCTTAGCTTCTAGTGATAGCTCAGGCTTGATTTGCTCTAGGACCCATTGATTTGTCTTTTTAGCAGTCCACAGTATGTGTAGAACTGTTCTCCAGCACCACATTTCAAATGATCTGATTTTCTTCCTATCAGCTTTCTTCACTGTCCAACTTTCACAACCATACATAGAAATGGGAAATACGATGGCATGGACAATCCTAACTATGGCATTCAATGATATATCTTGACACTTCAAGATGTTGTCTAGTTCCTTCATAACTGCCCTTCCCATTCCTAGTCTTCCTCTGATTTCTTGGCTGCAGTCTCCATTCTGATTACTGACTGAGCTAAGGTATGGATAATCTTGAATTATTTCAGTATCTTCCTTGTCTACTTTGAAGTTATGTAAGTCATCTGTGGCCATTATTTTTTGTTTTCTTAATGTTCTGCTGTAAACCTGCCTTTGTACTTTCTTCTTTGACTTTCTTCAGTAATCATTCCAAGGCTTTTCTACTAGTACTATGGTATCTGTGTATCATAAATTGTTGATGTTTCTTCCTCCAATTTTCATGCCTCCTTCCCTCCAAGGCTAATCCTGCTTCACATACGTTTAACATACAAGTTAGCAAGAAAAATGTCAGGAGAAATGCAAATGTGCTGTCTGCCACAAAATCTAAATTGTTTTTATAACGCTCTTAACTTTATTTACCACCAGAGTATAAAAACAATAACTGATTTTAAGAGTATACCCATAGCTGCTGTCTGATGATGTAAATGTCAGTATGGTTTGCAATTTGTGGAAGTGTAATTTTGATTATAGCATGCTGATTAATGTGAATGGTGAAATTTACTTTGGGGTCTCAGACAGACTTTTGCTGAGGAATCAGACTAAATGTGCCAAACAGCTACTGGGCAGCAGGAGTGGGGATGATACTGGTGGAGGATCTCTCCGAAACAACAGCACTGGCATCATGCCTAACTCTAAAGAAGGTAGTACTGCACAGAAGAACTCCTGAAGCCTTTTACTTTGAAAATAGTATGATGAGACAATCCAAAAATAAACAACAGATAGTGGCAGAAGATGACACTCCCAGGTTGGAAGCTACTGGAGGACAAGTATAAGTAGAGCTGTGTCTAATGACACAACTGGACTTAAGTCAAAAGGACATTTCAGTTGCTGACATGTGCAGGCATTAAAAAAAATCCAAAGCTGCACAATGTACATAGTAGGAACATGGAATGTGAGAAGCACATTTATCAGTCTGCTCAAGATCTGCGTTCTTAGGAACTCCAGGCTTCTCACCCGACCAAGGGTTTCTTCTTCCTTGGCTTTGTCCTTTCCCACTCACTGCCCCATATTCTTGGAATTTCCTCCCTGAACATTTGTGGACTGCTCCTTCTCTCAGTGTTTTTAAATCTCAATTGAAAACTTTTCTGTTTTCAAAAGCTTTTGGAATTTTAGTTTGATACTCTTTTGTAACCTTGTATGTTTAGGTTACATGTATTGTTTGTTTTATATTACAGTATATATACATATATATTGCTGTTTTATATTTGATCACATGTATTGGTCAGTTTGTTTTATTTTTATATTTTCTTGCTGTTTCATACTGTATATATATATATATATATATATATGTGTGTGTGTGTATATATATATATATATATATATATATATAATTTAGTTATTTATACCCTGCTCTTCAGCCACCAAGGCTATCAGAGCGGCTTACAAATTGTTTTACGCAATAGGAATTTACACATCTACACTGCATTAAGCAGTTTCCAATGTGTGTTAGCTAATTGCTCCCACAAGCCGGGTACTCATTTTACTGACCTATGAAAGGATGGAAGGCCGAGTCAACCTTGGAGCCCTCTGGAATTGAACTTGCGACATGGTGTCTTGCAGTACTGGCATTTAACCACTGTGCCACCAGGGCTCCTTCTTGTTGGGTGGTTTTTTTTTTTGGTAGTTATCTGGATAATTTGTCTTGCAATTGTATTTTATAGTTTTCTGTTTATTTTTCTTTCCTTCACTCTGTGTGTGCTTATATGTACACTTATTTTAGACTGTATACCTTTGGCAAGACCCAATGTTTTGTTTTGTTTGCTTGTTTTAATGTAAAGTGCCATGTGTACATAGATGGTACTATATAAATAAATTATAATAGTAAGCATAAATCAGGGAAAGCTAGAAATACTAAAACAAGAAATGGAATATATAGTCAGGGCCCTATGTGATGTGAGTGAGCTAAAGTGGACAGGAATAGGACATTTTCAATCAGTTAATTACACAGTGTTTTACTCTGGAAATGATAATCAAACAAGAAACAGGGTGGCATTAAGAGTGAGATAAAATATAGCAGAAGCAGTCAGGCAATACAATGCGAAGTCTGACCAAATAATGTCAGTAAGACTCCAGAGAAAACTTATCAGTATTACAATACTGTGATCCAAGTTATTCTTCCACCACAGAAGTAAATGAAGAAGTTGAAAGATTCTACATGGATGTTCAAGAGGAGATTGATCACACACCGAAAAAGGACATATTGATAATCATAGGCAATTGGAATGCAAAAGTAGAAAACAGAGCAGAACCAAACATTGTAGGAGAATCTGCTTTGGGATCAAGAAAAAAAAAGCAGTAGAGCAAGTTATTGAATTATGTGAGCCCAACAATTTGTTCATTGCAAACACATTCTTCATGCAACCAAACAGATGAATGTACATGTGGATGTCACCAGATGACCAATACAGAAATCAAATAGACTACATAATTGGAAGCAGAAGATGGAGAAGCTCTATTCTCTCTGCCAAAATAACACCAAGAGCAGATTGTGGCACTGACTATGAATTGCTAATATCAAAACCCAGAATAAATCTAAAGGAAAAATCCATTAGAAAAAAGATTTGTGTTTACTGCCATCTCCCATGGGACCAGAATGGAAGAATGGCTGTTGAACATTAACACTGTGTGATAAGGCAAGATGAGAGATGCTATTATCAGGCTGTACTGCTGCTTCCCTTCCCTCATGCAATAAGCTTCTAAGTCAATTACTATGCCAAAATCCAACCTGAAAAAACATCCCTGTAGAATTTAAAGACCATTGCATACTATGGATTTGTAACTGGTTGACCGGCCGAACCCAAAGGGTGCTCAGCAGTGGCTCCTCTTCGTCTTGGAAAGATGTGACCAGTGGGGTGCCACAGGGGTCTGTCCTGGGCCCAGTGCTATTCAACATCTTTATCAATGACTTGGATGAGGGAATTAGGGGCATACTTATCAAATTTGCAGATGACACCAAATTAGGAGGAGTAGCTAATACCCTAGAGGACAGGATCAAAATTCAGAATGACCTGGATAGACTGGAGAGCTGGGCCAAAGCTAACAAAATGAAATTCAATACGGATAAATGTAAGGTACTGCACTTAGGGCGGAAAAATGAAATGCATAAATATAGGATGGGAGAGACCTGGCTGAATGAGACTACGTGCGAAAGGGATCTAGGAGTCCTAGTAGACCAGAAGTTGAACATGAGTCACCAGTGTGATGTGGCAGCTAAAAAAGCCAATGCGATTTTGGGATGTATCAATAGAAGTATAGTGTCTAGATCAAGGGAAGTAATAGTGCCACTCTATTCTGCTTTGGTCAGGTCTCACCTAGAATACTGTGTCCAGTTTTGGGCACCACAATTCAAAAAGGATATTGACAAATTGGAGCATGTCCAGAGAAGGGCAACTAAAATGGTGAAAGGTCTGAAAACCATGCCTTATGAGGAGAGACTGAGGGAGCTGGGTATGTTTAGCCTGGAAAAAAGACAGCTAAGAGGCGACATGATAGCCCTGTTTAAGTATTTGAAGGGATGTCATGCTGAGGATGGAGCAGGCTTGTTTTCTGCTGCTCCAGAGATTGGAACACGGAGCAATGGATGCAAGCTCCAGGAACAGAGATTCCACCTCAACATTAGGAGGAACTTTTTGACAGTAAGAGCTGTTCGGCAGTGGAACACACTCCCTCGGAGCATGGTGGGGTCTCCTTCCTTGGAGGTCTTTAAACAGAGGCTGGATTGCCATCTGTCGGGGGTGCTTTGATCAAGATTTCCTGCATGGCAGGGGGTTAGACTGGATGGCCCTCGTGGTCTCTTCCAACTCTACAATTCTATGAGTCTATGTAGTACTGTAACATCATTGCTACATACTGAATTCTGGCATGACCCTCCCCAAACCCCAGTTACTAGTAAGCAGTCACTGGGATCGAGAGGTGACCATTCCCCTATCGATCAAAATGCTGCTGCCTGACATTCCCACCCCCTCCTGTGAGCAATCTCCAGGGTGAGAGGCAGAAAAAGGACCGCTGTCATGACCCCCCCCCCCCCGCTGGAGATTGCTTGTGCAAGGGGGTGGGTGGGAATGTCAGGCAGCTGCTTCCCAGCTGATTCCAGTGGTTGCTTACTAGTAAACAGGGTTTAGGGAACTTTCACAATCCCTACATATCCCCTAAACTAGGGATGAGATGATGTGACTCATTGGAAAGGACAATAATGCTTGTTAATGTGGGAAACAGTAGGAAGATGGTGTCCACATTACAGGTGGATCGACTCCGTCAAGGAAGCCATGGCTCTGTGTTTGCAAGACCTGAACAAGGCATGTGGAAGACCAGGGCTCTTGCAGGTCTCTCATTCATAGAGTTGCCATAATTCACAGTTGACATGATGACAAATAGCTACAGATATATTTTTCCAATTCTAATACATAAAGTCTTCCTTTGATTTTGTTCTTTTATATACATTTTAACCTGAGTAATTCCTCTCCTTCCACAAATATACTTACACAGTGCAATCCTAATTTTTCCATCCCTCTTTTTTTGTAAAAAAAGCCCAAGTTTATTATTTCATTTCATTTATATTCTCTTACTAATATCCAGAAGGGAGGGCAGAAAGACCAGTACTTCACCATCATCCATACTAGAAATCCAATACAAATTGATCCTGCCCAATTGGCACCAACACTAATTTCATTTAGGTGCCAAGTAAAAACTTAGAATCATAGAATCATAGAATTGCAGAGTTGGAAGAGACCACGAGGGCCATCCAGTCCAACCCCCTGCCATGCAGGAAATCACGATCAAAGCATCCCCGACAGATGGCCATCCAGCCTCTGTTTAAAGACCTCCAAGGAAGGAGACCCCACCACACTCCGAGGGAGTGCGTTCCACTGCCGAACAGCTCTTACAGTCAAAAAGTTCCTCCTAATGTTGAGGTGGAATCTCTGTTCCTGGAGCTTGCATCCATTGCTCCGTGTTCCAGTCTCTGGAGCAGCAGAAAGCAAGCCTGCTCCATCCTCAGTGTGACATCCCTTCAAATACTTAAACTTCAAATACTTAGCTATTCATTAAAGCCTTTGGGCCTCATTGAGTTATTTCAAATACTAATGTGCATAGTTTTAAACTGTCTTTATCTTGTAAATCTGTTTTAACTTGTTAATTATGTTTAATATGTTTTTAGTTTATTTAAATTATTTTTATTATTTTAAATGGGTTGTTTTAATTTTACTTGAGATCTTTTTAGTAGAGGCCAGGGTATAAATATATTAACAGAATCACAGAATCATAGGTGGGAAGGTACCGCAAGGGCCATCTAGTTCAAGCCCTGCCACACAGAACACAGTGGAGATTATCAGACAACCTAAATATTGCATTATCACGACACCAGGAGATCACTAAAGGGCTTGATTTTCACATGATGTCATTCCTGTGCTGCTATGCTCCTGTGCTGGTCCTGTTCTGCCATTGTTTCTTTCTATTGATGGGCTAAGCAATCAATAGATCACCCATTCCATTCTTATGACAGAATGATGCGTGAGCGAAAAGGTGCCCTGTTATGTTGGCACAATGCCAGCATCAGTGGGAGGTCCGTTCCAGAACACTTCCGGGTGCGATCGGCACATCCAGGTAAGTGACACCCTTTCCCCCCTCCCCGGGTTACTTGGTATTTTTTAAATTGTGTTTTTCTGCTTGCTTTCATATTTTAAAGTGTATTTTTCTTTTTAACTTTGAATTTGCTGCGCACTTGTCCTCTTGCAAGAACGGCCCAGAATTTCAAACAAGGAAGTGAATGCAGATCCAGAGAGCTGCATTCACTTCTGGGCTGCCACGGGGAGGGAAAGAAGCAGCAAAGGTAGTTGTTTGAAACATTTCGTTCTTGTGCTGGGATGGGGTCGGGATGGAATGTTGTGAGACAGGGACGCTATTTTTGTTCCTGTCCGATAATCTCCTAAATCAAAACACTCCTGAGAGATAGTCATCCAATATCTGTTTAAAGATAAGGAGAAGAAACAAACAATAAATAATGCAGAAAACCCCTACCATAGTATAGAATTTTAACAGAATTGTTTGGCAAGGAAAGCGTGGGCAGCCAGTTTGCTCACATTCTCCTGAAACACAGAAAGATGATCTTCCTGTGGTTGCCAAGAAAACTATGCTGACTGTTTTCTTTGATTTCTATGTTTAAATGTTTCGTATTGGTTTTAATGAGCTCTGGGTGTGTCTAGATGGCGAAAATACTCCTCATAGAATTCAAGGAGAATCCCTTTTGTCCCAATGAGATCCCGCAGTGATTTGTGGTATTTGGAAAGAGGAGGGCAAATAACTCTAAATACTTCATGAGAAAAACCTTCACATCTTCTCCTGTATTTTTTAAAATAATGCATGGGAATGCACACTATCACTTGTTGGTTGGATGTGCACAGGAGGCGGAGCTTAATGGCAAGGCAGTGTCTGGAACTCCCATGTTGGATTTTGCTGTAGTGATCATGCACCAAAGTGATAAACAGCCTTTCTCTCTCTTTTTTCTGTTTATTTAAGTGGAAGACTGCACTTCCGCACCATGGATTTGCTTTTTTTTAAAAAAATACTGTTCGGTTGCAGCAACTGGCGACAATAAAAACATGAGTAATTCACTCATGCTTGCTATCTTAATTCATAGGCTGCCCATTTGAACAACAAATGTGTATGGCTTCGCATGCCTGCGATCCTGAAAAAAAAATCCATGGAAACAAATGAAAGCTGCTGTGAATTGGTGGTACTGAGCATCAATCCACATTTTATTGCCTCATAGAGATGAGCCCACAAATGTTAGTAGGCTGCCTTAAAAACATATTTATAGGTTAAAAGGGCAAAAATATGAACAGAATATGGAGAAATTGAATGGCTTCCAGTTGGCAAGGGGGTCAGGCAGGACTGCATTTTATCACCCTATCTGTTTAACGTAAATGCTGAACATAGCTTACATGAAGCAGGATTCAGGACTCAGAGGAAGGAAACATGAAAATTGGAGGAAGGAACATTGATAATTTAAAATATTTAATTTAAGATATGCAAATGATACCAAACTACTAGCAGAAAATACCAAAGACTTGGAATGCTTACTGAAGAAGTCAATGAACAAAGTGGAAAGGCAGGTTTACAGTTGAACATTAAGAAAACAAAAATAACAACCACAGATCACTTTAAAGTAGACAATGAAGACATTGAAATAGTTCAAAATTTTCCATACCTTGGCTCAGTCCTTAATCAGAATGGAGACTGCAGTCAAGAAATCAGAAGAAGACTAAGACTTGGAAGGGCAGCTATGAAGGAACTAGACAAAATCCTGAAGTGTCAAGATATATCATCAAACATTCATGTTAGGATTATCCATCCCATTGTATTTCCAGTTTATGATTGTGAAAGCTGGACAGTAAAGAAAGCTGATAGGAAGAAAATCAACTCATTTAAATTGTGGTGCTGAAGAAGAGTTCTTTGGATACTGTGGACTGCTAAAAAGGCAAATCAATGGGTTCCAGAGCAAATCAATCCTGAGCTATCACTAGAAGCCAAGATGATCAAACTGAGGTTGTCAGACTTTGGCTATATCATGAGGACTCACTAGAAAAGATAACAATGCTTGGTAAGGTAGAGAGCAGTAGGAAAACAGGAAGACTGCATTCCAGATGGATAGACTCAATCAAGGAAGTCATGGCTCTGATTCTACAAGACCTGAGCAGGGCAGTTGATGACAGGATGACTTGGAGTCCTCTCTTTCATAAGGTCACCGTAAGTTGAAGCCAACTTGAGGGCAGTTAAAGCCAACAAAGGTAAGCTGCTGTAAGACTCCTCTTTATTTTGTATGCAACCAATCCCACACAGGAATGTATTTTGAAGAAGTGTGCTGAGGATTATCTACTCTAAGTTAACATGCCCCAAAGCTGATCAAGACTTAATTTGAGAATTAAGGTATTTTAATATGGACTACTATGGCATCTTTAACCTTCAAAAGGTCTGTTCTTTCATAAAGCTGTTTTAGTTGCCTGGTGTAAATATAGCAACAACAACATCAGATAAAAGCAAGATGCATCAAAAGATTTAAGGCACTTGTTGTGTATTTAAAAGAATTATATCTTGTTTATAGTACAGTATAAAATGCACAACTGATTTATATAGCTGCTAGTCTATTGCAGAGGAAATCTCATTTCAATCATAAATGGCAGAATTTGATTTAAGAATTCATTCTTTAATGGGTCTGCAATGTTCAAATTTAAACTCACTCAATTCATCAGCAAAATATTCAATATGGGGCACAGGGAACTCATTTAGGCAAACAGTGACTTTTAATATAAATTTTCCAGGAGATTTCTTCATTGATTCAGCAGTTTAGTGCAAAATGATTTGTGCGATACATTCTCAGGGATCGATGCAGGCAGAGTCAATGGCTAATATAAAACCATCATCATACCAAGTACAGAGAACATATCAATGAACTTTGACTTCACACTGAACTGCTTGGAATGAAAGAAAAGAGGAGCATTGGCTTTGGGTTTTGTTTGACATTTAAATATTCCTCTCTGCTTGCACTTATGCCCAAGCTTTCATGGTTCAGTCACTGAAGAGAGTATCAGTGTGTTTGGTTTGCATAAGGGTTCAATGTCTGCTCAGTTGTGGCTGGCCTGAAGAAAGATAACTGCCCCTCTCAAACTGGGCCACAAGGGAGAATGGATCAGATGATTAGCGTTGACCACTTTGCAACACTGAATTACAAACATTACCACTACCAGTGGAGTAATTTAGATGTGCAAAATTTCAAAACCAGTGCTTTAATTTTTACAGGGGTTCAGCTTATCTACTAGTTAACCCTTTTGACTTGGAAGTCTTGCCTACTGAAATTAGATTTCTTAGTGGCAGTTGTGGGAGTTTTGCTTTGTGACCCCCCCAGATGCTGTTGGATTACAATTCAGGGTGAGGAATGCTGGGACCCCAGTTCAGCAACACGTAGTGGACCACACAGTTCCAGCCCCAGATCACAGTTTGCAGCACTTGAAGTAAGCCCTGAATAAAAGGGAAAGTGAGAGAACAAGAGAGAAACTGGAACATTTAAAAGCAACTGAAAAAGTGGGATGACAGAGGCTTAATCAGGACTGCCCCTGCCAAATCCAGACAGATGGAGGGTATGCACAAGACCTTAAAGATGCTTTTATTATTTATAAGTAGAAAGGAACAAAATTCAGGGTTAAGTACTAGCCTTACCAAGTCACTAAAATCTCATAATAAGGTGAACCTTCAACCATTAGTAAAAACCAAGCCCCTTGAAATAGAGCGGATGTTGAAAGGGTTAACTGGAAAAAAATCTTTGTGTTTTCATCCAGTGAGAGAATATGGGAGGAATAATTCATTCTTGTCTGTCAGGATGAACAACATGAAGATTTAAATCCTTATTAAACAAGTTTTATTTTGCACCAATCTTTGTGGACTGCAACGCTCTTTATCAGATGCATGGAGTTGGCAGAGTTACCCCTTGGATTTTTCTGCTCATGGATCACATGACTACTTTTTGCTTTTTTGCATGGTCATAACTCACCAAGCATAAAAGACAATCTGTTACCCCACCTTCCAAAGTTTTGCATGATGAAAGCATAAATGGGTTGGACTGCAGTTCATACCAAGTTAAACTGCAATAGGCCTTCTGTATCCATGGATTCTTTATCCATGGATTCAACTAACCACAGCTTGATAATTCCCTCCCCCCCAAGAAATTCCAAAAAGCAAACCTTGCTGTTCACCATTTAATATAAGGGATGCCGTTTTACTATGCCATTGTATATAATGGGACTTTAGCTTCCATAGATTTTGGTATCCATGTGGCATCCTGGAACCAAACCCCCATGCATTCCAAAGACAAAGGGAGGTAAAGAGTCAAAATCCACAGGATGTCAAGGGCACTACTTATTATGTTAAAAACCTAATTGAAAATTTAGCTTTGACTGAAAAAGAAAAATTGCCAAACCATAATTGGAGAAAGTTTTGGCCGTGGTTTAATGAGACAACCCCAGCAATAACTTAAGGGATATCTTTAAATAAATATTTTATTATTATTCTTGTATTATTATTTTGTATTTTTTTTCTTTTCCAAATATGTATAATTGTAATGTGTAACTTCTAATTTTAGTATAAAGGTGTAAATATAATGTTTATTGGAAAAGAAAAGAGAGTGATTATAGTGTATTTAGGTTAAGAGGGAAAATGTATTAGTGTTAGGATAGATAGTTTTATTTTCGTATTAGTAAGTAAAGAGATTGGATTTTTTTTGGCGTTATTCTTACAGCCTTTTTCGGTCGGCTGTATTATTTTGTAGAATGGTTTTATTTCAATAAAAAAATCCCCACTCCCCCCCAAAATCCCACACATAGCAAAGCCCCACTGTACATTCCCAAAAAGCTTATGTTAATTGACCCTTGTACACCTCACTTTGTAGTAAAATAGTCTGAGCAAATGGCTTGCCTGCTTAGGAGATTGGGTAGTGTGGCAAAAATCATCTTAGGCAGGATGATCTTAGGCTGGCTACAGTGCCAATCTGATTGTTATTTCTTCTGATTATAAGGGCCACAGTTGTTGAGGTAAGACAGATGAATTGCATTCTAGCATTATGTCCAGAAACCACAAGAGGGTAATTAATTCTACAGTTTATATTCAGAAAACATTTTAATGAATCATAGAATCATAGAGTTAGAAGCAACCCCAAGGACCATCTAGTTTAACCCCCTGCCAGTGCAGGAATCTACAGAGATTATCAGACGCCCTAAATATAGCAGCACAGGGACTCCAGGTTATTGTGAAAGGGCTTCTCTTTCAGATGACATTGTTCACAGGTCGTCATGCTCCCATGCCCCTTTTTATTCATGGGATAAGCTGTGAATTGATCCATCATTCAGTTTCTGTAACAGAACAACGGGTGAGTGAAAAGGTGCCCCGTTATGCTGGTGCAATGCCAGCATCACTGGGAGGTCCGTCCTGAACACTTCTGGGTGCAATCGGGACAAGGAGGTAAGTGACACACTTTTTTTGTCCCCTCCTCAGGTTATTTGTATTTTTTAAAGTGTGTTTTTGTGCTTGGTTTTACTTTTTAACATGTATTGTTCTTGTTATTTTTAAACTTCCCGCACATTTGTCCTCTTGCAAGAATGGCTGGGATTTCCATTCCAGAAAGTGAATGCAGCTCTGTGAGAGCTCCATTCACTCCTGGGCTGCCGGGGGGTGGGGGAGGGAAAGAAGTGGCAAAGGTAGGTCTGAAAACTTTTATTCTTATAGCATTACAGGGATGGGCGTGGGGCAGGAGAGGAGATAGTGAGACGGTGACCTATTTTTGTCCCTGTCTGCTAATGTCCTACAGCTACAGCATCCCTTGGAGAGGTTCACTGAGGCTGAGTCCACATGAGGGCTATATCCTAGCTCCAGTGTACAGTATCCTGCTCTGGTTTGACCCCGTTAAGTCACACTCACCAGTTTTAATCTGAACTCAATAATTTGGTATTGACAGGTACGCAGCTCCCCGTCCCTGAAGTCACCTCGGTACCAAAAAGGCATTTCTGGCATGTCCACATTTTCATTGTACTTTTATTTTCCTGCCAATCTCATCACCCACATCTCAGCACTCACACTGGATGGCTCCCTTGGCCCACTTTCCTCCCCTCTGTAATCCCATGTGAACCTCTCTGTCCAGTGTGTATGTATAAATGTGTGTGTTTCTCATTCAGTTTAGGATATAACATTTAAAGTTCCCTTGCTCACTCACTTACCCAGGTAGGAAGGGGATGGGACAGGGGTGCAGGAGGGGTGTGTGTGGGGTGTGTGTGTGTGTGGGTCTCCAGGTTGGACGGGGGAAGCAGGAGAGCAGAGAGCTGCGGTGGGTGAGTGTTATGGCAGCAAGAGGATGACAAGGGCATTCTCCCTCCTCACTTGTTGCCCTGGTTGATCCACTTTGGCACTGCCAAGCTGCTGCCACTGCTTCCCCTTGGTTAGCTTTGGAAGGCAGAAAAAGATGGTGTCTGCCCTCAAAGCCACTGCCCTGCCCCAGAGCCCCCACCTCTCTCTCTCCAAATCCCCAAGGAAGAAAAAGGAAGAGGAGGAAGAGGAGGTGGCAGGCAATCCAGATTCTGTAGCAGAATCCCTCTTCACAAACCTCAAGCCAAACAAGGCACCTGCAGGCAGGCAGGCAGGCAGGCGTTGCAGCAGCTCCCCATGTGAGGTAACTGTGCAGAGGGTGCTAGGTGGCTGCAGAGGGCATGTGGGGTTTCACCGAGAAGCTCCTACCTTGGTGTGTGTGTGTGTGTGGCATGGCAGGAGCTTCCTGCTGCAGCTCTGCATCTCCTCCACAGACACCCAGCCTTGCTCAGCTCTGCTGCAGTCCCGTTTGCTCACACATACACCACTATTGCCTTGCCTCCTGAAAACTCCCTTCCTCCCTTCTCCCTTCACTGGGGCATGGAAGAGGTAAGAGAGTTCCTTCTGTCATTTTCAGTCTCTCTCTCATACATAGGGGGGCCCTTCTCAGGAGTCCACCCAATTTGAGGGCTTGCTCAGACAACACTGCAAGGGAAGCAGGAGGGGGAAGGGGTGGCTGCTCCTATGGCGGCGGCTCTCTCCTTCTAGCTTACACCATCCTGCTCCCTCTGTCTGCCCCAGAGACTTCCACCCACCCTCCCTCCTCCTCCTCCTCCTCCACTTCCCCTGTTCCATCCCCTTCCCCCTCCCACCAGAGCGTTAGTTGTTCAAATATGAACTGAACATTAAAAAAAGTATGGTGATACCACACTTGCCAGGTCTAGGTAACCCCTCCCACCTGCCCCTCCCTCCAATCACCCCCCACCCTGATCCTGATTTGAGACACACATGTAAAAAAGCCTATATTTTCCATAGAAACGTGGAGTAAAAAGGGAATGTTTTCAAATCACATGAAGGCCCTCAAGTATCTAAAAGATGTGCTTTCACTTTGAAAATGGAGGAACATTGTGTATTCCAACAGGACTGGGAACAAGGTAAGGATGAATTATTCTGCAGGTGTGGATTCAGTCCCAGTCTCTGTTCTAAAATGTAGCAATGTAGAAAGGGTTGGTTTGAAGATGATCTGTGTTGATTTTTAGGTCCTAAGAGTAAGAAATGATTTATTTATAAGACTTTAAAGTTTGATTCATGATTTCCAGTAGTTCTACAGGTATGGCCTGTGCTTGGGCTAAATTCAGCAGTGAATGTGTGTTTTGAGGTGGAAGATGTGGTACATGCTATGTCCTAGTAGCAGTGTAACATGTTTGTAGTTTTTATTAAAACTGTGATTTTTTTTCCAGGTCTTTTTTGTCCTATTGATATCATAAGGTGTTTTTCTTAGCATGCTCACCAGGAACCTGTGTTGTATAACTATCATAGAATCATAGAATCATAGAATTGTAGAGTTGGAAGAGACCACAAGGACCATCCAGTCCAACCCCCTGACACGCAGGAAATCATGATCAAAGCATCCCCGACAGACGGCCATCCAGCCTCTGTTTAAAGACCTCCAAGGAAGGAGACCCCACCATGCTCCGAGGGAGTGTGTTCCACTGCCAAACAGCTCTTACTGTCAAAAAGTTCCTCCTAATGTTGAGGTGGGATCTCTGTTCCTGGAGCTTGCATCCATTGCTCCGTGTTCCAATCTGGAGCAGCAGAAAACAAGCCTGCTCCATCCTCAGCGTGACACCCCTTCAAATACTTAAACAGGGCTATCATATTGCCTCTTAACCACCTTTTTTCCAGGCTAAACATACCCAGCTCCCTAAGTCTCTCCTCATAAGGCATGGTTTCCAGACCTTTCACCATTTTAGTTGCCCTTCTCTGGACATGCTTCAATTTGTCAATATCCTTTTTGAATTGTGGTGTCCAGAACTGGACACAGTATTCTAGGTGAGGTCTGACCAAGGCAGAATAGAGCGGCACTATTACTTCCCTTGATCTAGATACTATACTTCTATTGATACATCCCAAAATCGCATTGGCCTTTTTAACTGCCGCATCACACTGTTGACTCATGTTCAACCTGTGGTCCACTAGGACTCCTAGATCCCTTTCGCACGTAGTCTCGTGTCACCATCATCATTCCATTTTTTTCTCTGGTTTGGGGCAGTTGAAATAAACAGTTAGATTCACAATAACCAAAGTTAAAAATGTAGTTAAACTATCAATAAAACTAAAACCATTTAAAAACATAAACCATTAAAAAGAAAACCACAAATAGCTAATATGGCACATTATGCAAGGCTCATTCCCCTTGAGCAATCAGCTTCAACAGGCCTGCCAAAACAAAAAGGTCTTCACCTTGCCCTATGGCTGGTGTCACCCCTGCCCCAACAGTGTCAACTGTTTTGGTTTGGCATCTCTGCATCTCCCCAGTGCCGCCACTGACCTTGCCTGTGAAAAGATAACAAGGAAGGCACAAGTCCAACCTCTCTTAGGAGGGGGTTCCAGAGCCTGGGAGCAGCCACTGAGAATGCTCTCTCCTGTATTCCCACCAGATGTTCTTGTGAGGATGGTGGACAGAGAGAAGGGCCTTCCCAGCACATCTCAAAGCACAGGCTGGTTAGTAGGGGAGAATATAGTCCTTCAGACAACTGAGACCTGAGCCACCTGGGTCTATTTATGCCATACCCAATGCTTTGAATTGTGTCCAGAAATGGACTGGTAGCCATTAAGCTGTAGCAATAATGGAGTAAATATAACAACAATAACAACAACAACAGCAACAATTGCTAGTGAGTTTTATATGAGAGTGTAGTGCCAGCCTTGTGCAGCCTCTGGAACAGACCCCGGAGACAGCAAGATGAGTACTCATGTCATCGCCAGGCTTCAGCCTCACCTTGTACAGCTTCCTTAGTGAGTAGGATCTTGGAACCTGCAGTCTCACAGATGTACACTTCCCTCAGGGCGTCCTAGCAACTTTTTGTGTTAGGGAGACTACGCACATATATTAACTGAGAATCTTCCAGCCCCAGGATGATGGATGCTCGAGCTCTCTCCTCAGCTCTCGCCTGGGCAGCTGAAGGCGCTTGCACTGTTTGCAACACTGGCCACCAACATTCCTCCTGTCTCAAATACATCTCCATCTTCAAAGACCAATCAAGATAGTTTCTCTCATTCAGCTTCTCAAGAGGTAGACCACCCTTACTTTGTGCATGAGCCATTGCTGCAAATCTTAGCTATCAAGCACCTCTTTCAGCCATGACTCTCACCAGTAGAGTAGATCACTCGGCTAGGAACCTCCAGGCAGCTCTCAGCAGCTTTCAGGCATCTACAGCATACAGGTCTCAGAATTTGGTCTTGACAGGTGCAGACTGGAAGTCATTAGGATGGACTGGGCATCTGCTGGGCATGTCTGGGCATCTGGGCATGCCTCTGAGCTACTGGGCCCATAACCTGATGCATTAGCATGCACTTGACACTCTGTTCATGCTCAGAGGGATCCAGGCAGAAAAAAAAGCAGAGTAGCAGAATACCCATTTGCCCAAAGATAGCCCAAAATACCAATAAAGTACACAGACACACAGGTGGTGTCTAAAACTACTAACATTTACTGGTACACAGTAAAATATATACAGATCGACAGAGAATCCTCTCTGTGGCAATCATCAGGATTCAGCAGCTTTGCTTATGCACAGCCCAAAAGTCAGCTTGCAACTCTTTACAGTCTCAAAGCATACTGTGATGAACCCACAAACGCACACACTGAATCAACACGCATGTAGCAGCAACACGGTTTATTGATCAAGGATATGCATACGGTATCATTTCAAAGCCAGTTCTGGCTAGCAACAGTACAGAACAGACAGATAAGGTCAACGGTAGGTTTCGATTCCCTGCAGGCCTGAGAAAGTTTCAGGAGGGAGAGCTTGATACAGCTGGATAGCCTTGAAGTCTGGCAAGAGAGATCTCTTTTCAAGACTTAAGGCAGGCTGGCTGGAATCCAGCAATTAAGGTGTCCTGGAAAAGTTCCCGAGGGAGCTAAACTCATGTCAAGGCCTGGCCTGGATCCTAGGAGCACCATAACACCCAGTATCCAGTACTACAACACCCAGCATCGAGGGCAGGACACGACATACTGCCCCCATAAAGAGAAGCAACCTTGCTGACAAAGAATCCCACAAGAAAACAGAAGCAAAGCTAAACCCCAGTTCAACCCAGCTTATCAGGGAAGCAAGCATGGGACTTCCTTAACAAACGAGGTGCCTGGATATGTTCAACATTAACCCATTCGGCATGCCCTATTGGAAGGTATTTCCATTTTACAAAGTACTGAACAACCCCCACCAATGCCTAGAATCCAGAATGTCAGAGATCTCAAAAATGTTGGTTATTGTCAACCATGATCGGTGCAGGTGCCTCAGATGTTGGATGCAGCAGACTCAGCGGAGTCGTGGGCTTCAGCAGGCTAGAATGAAAAACAGGGTGTATGTTACGATACAGTTAAGGCAGAGCCAACTCAAAAGCAACAGGATTAATTTGATGCACAAAGTATAGGAAAAGGTCCAATATATTTGGGCCCCAATTTCTTTGAGGGTTGGGGACTCTTGAGAAATCTAGTGGAGAGGTACACTTGGTCCCCCCCCGGCATAGGGGTGTGTGGGTCTCTTTTCTTGTCCGCCTGCTGTTTGTATTGGGCCTTTGCTAAGTCCAGGGCAGCCACCACTTTAGGCCATGTGTCCTTTATTTAAGTACTCCATTGGACCAAAGGGACAGGATCTTTGGAGTCCATGTCCCCCAGTGGCAAGGGATTGAATTCCTGGCCGAAAACCACCTTGAAAGGGAAGAGTCCAGTACTTTGATACACAGCATTGTTGTAAGCCACCTCGGTAAAGGGCAGTAAGTCCACCCAGTCATAGAATCATAGAATCATAGAATTGCAGAGTTGGAAGAGACCACGAGGGCCATCCAGTCCAACCCCCTGCCACGCAGGAAATCACAATCAAACCCAACTTGTGGGGGCAATTACCTAACACACATTGGAAACTGTTTAATGCAGTGTAGATGTGTAATAGCTGTTGCTTAAAACAATTTGTAAGCCGCTCTGATAGCCTTGTGGCTGAAGAGCGGGGTGTAAATAAATAAATAAAATAAAAAATAAAATAATAAATAAATAAAAATAAAATAAAAAATTGCATCCATTACTCCGTGTTCCAGTCTCTGGAGTAGCAGAAAACAAGCCTGCTCCATCCTCAGAGTGACACCCCTTCAAATACTTAAACAGGGCTATCATATCACCTCTTAACCATCTTTTTTCCAGGCTAAACATACCCAGCTCCCTAAGTCTCTCCTCATAAGGCATGGTTTCCAGACCTTTCACCATTTTAGTCGCCTTTCTTTGGACACGCTCCAATTTGTTCATATCCTTTTTGAATTGTGGTGCCCAGAACTGGACACAGTATTCTAGGCGAGGTCTGACCAAGGCAGAATAGAGTGGCACTATGACTTCCCTTGATCTAGACACTATACTTCTATTGATGCAGCCCAAAATTGCATTGGTCTTTTTAGCTGCCACATCACACAGTTGACTCATGTTCAACTTGTGGTCTACTAGAACTCCTAGATCCCTTTCGCATGTACAGTCGTCCCTTCACATTCACGGGGGTTCCGTTCCGCAGACCCCCGCGAATGTGAAAAATCCGTGAATAACGACTCCCCTCCCCCCTCCCTCCCCAGACCTTCGCGGGGCCTTGCTAGGCCCCGCGGAGGTCTCCCCGGCCCTCCCTCCCTCCCTCCCCAGGCCTTCGCGGGGCCTTGCTAAGCCCCACGGAGGTCTCCCCGGCCCTCCCTCCCTCCCTCTCCAGGCCTTCGCGGGGCCTTGCTAGGCCCCGCGGAGGTCTCCCCAGCCCTCCCTCCCTCCCTCCCTCCCCAGGCCTTCGCGGGGCCTCCGGAGGGCCTCTGGGGGTCCCTCGAAGGCCTCCCCACCCCTCCCCAGGCCTTCGTGGGGCCTCCGGGCGTCCCGCGAAGGCCTCCCCACCCCTCCCCAGGCCTTCGTGGGGCCTCCGGGCGTCCCGCGAAGGCCTTCCCACCCCTCCCCAGGCCTTCGTGGGGCCTCCGGAGGGCCTCTGGGGGTCCCGCGAAGGCCTCCCCACCCCTCCCCAGGCCTTCGCGGCGCCTCCGGAGGGCCTCCGGGCGTCCCGCGAAGGCCTCCCCAGGCCTTCATGGGGCCTACGGAGCGCCTCTGGGGGCCCCGTGGAGGCCTCCCCGGGCCTCCCCGCTCCCTCCAGGTCTTTCACGGGGCCTCTGGATGCCCCGTGTCGCGGTTTTGGGGGGGCCCAGGGGGGCCCTCCCAAAATCGCGAATAACCAAAACCGCGAATGTCAAGTTCGCGAATATGGAGGGACAACTGTAGTCTCATTCAGGCAGGTCTCCCCCATCCTATATCTATGCATTTCATTTCTTCGCCCTAAGTGCAGTACCTTACATTTCTTCGTATTGAATTTCATTTTGTTAGCTTTGGCCCAGCTCTCCAGTCTATCTGGTCATTTTGAATTTTGATTCTGTCCTCTAGGGTATTAGCTACTCCTCCTAATTTGGTGTCATCTGCAAATTTGATAAGTATGCCCCTAATTCACTCATCCAAGTCATTGATAAAGATGTTGAATAGCACTGGGCCCAGGACCGAACCTTGTGGCAACCCACTGGTCACATCTTTCCAAGATGAAGAGGAGCTACTGCTGAGCACCCTTTGGGTTCAGCCGGTCAACCAGTTACAAATCCATTGAGCAGTTAACTTGTCTAGCCCACATTTTACAAGCTTGTTTGCAAGAATGTCATGAGGAACCTTGTTAAAGGCCTTACTGAAATCAAGGCATACGATGTTGAAAGTTGGAAGTTGATGTATCACGTTAAATACTGTTCCAAGGTAGAGTTCAAGTGTTCTGTGTTACCATCAGATTTGGGATGATGGCTGCTACTTAGTCCATGTTCAATACCCAACAATTTAGTGAAACTTTTCCAAAATTGGGAGGTGAACTGCATTCCCGTCAGAGACAATTTTGAAGGGGTCCTCATGAAGTCTGTAAATGTGTTGAATAAACAGCTAGCCAGTTGTGGGGCAGTGGGAATGCTTTTACAAGCAACAAAATGGGCCTGCTTCAAGAACATATCAACTACAACCCAAATTACAGTTTTCCCTTTGCTTTCAGGGAGATCCACAATGAAATCCATGCTTACCACTTCCCAGGGCTTGCCCGGGGTGGGTAATTGTAACAATAACCCCTTGGGCTTTCTCACGCCCCTCTTGGCCATGGCACAAACATGACACCCTTTTACATACGCCTCCACCTCCTTTCACACGTGAGGCCACCAAAACTGCCTTCTGGCGAGGTGTAGTGTTTTGACATAGCCAAAGTGACCTGTGCTTTTTACATCACTGCTTGAGGACCGAGGACCTCATGGCCACAGGTACATACATAAGCTTCCCTTTCCAAGCCAAACCCTCCTGTAACTCCATTTCGGCATGGTGGGCCAGAAACCACGGATCATGGGAGAGGGCTTCCTCCATCTGGGTATGCCAACTCCCCTCCTTGTTGATGACACTGGGCAAGGCCAGAGCCTGGAGCATCTGGGTAGGGGAATTGGCAGGAGGGCTGGAAAGGGAAGACAAAGGGCAGCCAGACGGAGCAGGGTCCGGGCCCTCCACTGGGGGATGGTCTAAGGAGAGACCCATCTTATTGGACAGGGAGAAGACGGTATCAATGACCTCTTTGCATTTGCTGTCATGTTGCGGCAGCCTAGAAAAAGCGTCTGACAGGAAATTTCTTTTTCCCAGGAGAAACTTCAGCGTGAAGTTAAACTGGTAAAAGAAGTCATAGAATCATAGAATCATAGAATTGTAGAGTTGGAAGAGACCACGAGGGCCATCCAGTCCAACCCCCTGCCACGCAGGAAATCTTGATCAAAGCATCCCCGACAGATGGCAATCCAGCCTCTGTTTAAAGACCTCCAAGGAAGGAGACCCCACCACGTTCCGAGGGAGTGTGTTCCACTGCCGAACAGCTCTTACTGTCAAAAAGTTCCTCCTAATGTTGAGGTGGAATCTCTGTTCCTGGAGCTTGCATCCATTGCTCCGTGTTCCAGTCTCTGGAGCAGCAGAAAACAAGCCTGCTCCATCCTCAACGTGACACCCCTTCAAATACTTAAACAGGGCTATCATATCGCCTAACTGTCTTTTTTCCAGGCTAAACATAGCCAGCTCCCTAAGTCTCAACTCATAAGGCATAGTTTCCAGACCTTTCACCATTTTAGTTGCCCTTCTCTGGACATGGTCCAATTTGTCAATATCCTAATCTGCTTGGGGCCCAATTGATGCGGGGTTTTCAGTGCCTCAAGGATTTTGTGATCCATCCCCCTTAACCTTCTCTGGATCCATTTCAATCCCCATTGCGGCAGGCTCCAATGCTAAACGGAAGAATCATAGAATCATAGAATCATAGAATTGCAGAGTTGGAAGAGACCACGAGGGCCATCCAGTCCAACCCCCTGCCATGCAGAAAATCACAATCAAAGCATCCCCGACAGATGGCCATCCAGCCTCTGTTTAAAGATCTCCAAGGAAGGAGACCCCACCACGCTCCGAGGGAGTGCGTTCCACTGCCGAACAGCTCTGACTGTCAAAAAGGTTCCTCCTGATGTTGAGGTGGAATCTCTGTTCCTGGAGCTTGCATCCATTGTTCCGTGTTCTAGTCTGTGGAGCAGCAGAGAACAAGCTTGCTCCATCCTCAACGTGACACCCCTTCAAATACTTAAACAGGGCTATCATATCGCCTCTTAACCGTCTTTTTTCCAGGCTAAACATAGCCAGCTCCCTAAGTCTCTCCTCATAAGGCATTGTTTCCAGACCTTTCATCATTTTAGTCGCCCTCCTCTGGACACGCTCCAATTTGTCAATATCCTTTTTGAATTGTGGTGCCCAGAACTGGCCACAGTATTCTAGGCGAGGTCTGACCAAGGCAGAATAGAGCGGCACTATTACTTCCCTTGATCTAGACACTATACTTCTATTGATGTAGCCCAAAATCGCATTGGCCTTTTTAGCTGCCACATCACACTGTTGACCTCGGAGATTTCACCGCAGGGATGGCGTCGTCCACAATGGACCCCCTGCCATGCTGCAGCTACGAAACTCTCCCGCTCGATCCTCGTGCTGCAAGGATTGTTTGAAAATGTCCCATGATAACCAGGTAGCAGAAGTACTAGGTTCAGGTACAGCCTACTGCTGAAAACATGTTTGGATACAGACTGATTGAACATGAGTGTATTTTTCTGCCTTCCTCTCATATATTTTCTCTTGTGGAATTACACACATGCATACACACTCCATAGGAAAAATTACCTCATAATATATGTTAGATGTGAGGGAGGAATGAAACCGACAGCTGGCCCTTCAAACCACTGGCTGAGTGCACCACCTACTGCTCCTCCTACCCCTTCCCATTTTGAGGAGATGGAGCTATGGGGAAGACCTTGAACCAGGACTTAGAGGTTGTCTAAATGAGGAAAATGCTAGGAGAATTATGACCTGTCTTAATGGCATCCCACACTGTATTGCCATATTCAGAAGCAGGGGGACCAAAAACACTGAAGGGAAAGCCTTTGTGGCTTTCCCCAGAGTTTTTAAAAAAACAGTGGGTGGAATGTGCATTCTTGCTCATTGGGACAAGTGATTTGCTTTGCTTTGCTTTCCCAAAGGAGCAGAAGCTGAAAGCTGATTGGCCAGACGAGCGTGGGTGGCAAGCACCTGGAACCGCCATGGGTTTTTTTTTTTCTGCCTTAGCAAGCAAGCGCTAATGTGATAAAATGAGGGTTTGGGGATTCAATAGGAAGGAGCCATGGCAAATAATCCAGTTTCAAACTAGATTATTTGTGTAATGTAGATGTGGCCCTAATAATGCAACTCAGCCCAGTGGAATTTCCCCCCTTTGTTACTGTCTCTTGCACTTGTTCTTTGCATTGGGCAAAGGCCAGTTGTACAAATACTCAAATGTTCAGATGATTTGCACAGTGGGACCCCACCAGGAGAAAATGATTATTGGGGATATTGTGTAGGGGCATTCCCCGGATTTTATTTCCCCATTCCATAGTCTGATCAGAACAACATAACTTTCATGGCAGCAGGAACATCCTCAGAACAGTCAGTCTAGGAGAACAGGCCAAGCTAATTGACCCTACAGAACTCCCTGTCTCCATAGCTATGGAACTGCTGTTAACTCCTCACCCTCAGTTGCGTATCCTGCAGTATAGGATGAATGAAATACTAACTGAGATAGGTACATGGGTTGTCATGGAAACTATTAAATCTTGAACTACTTGCAGAACCTTTTAGTGCAGCTGGGGGTGGGATCTAGACATTAAGGCACTCCTCAGAGGGAAGCCAAGTTCTGTCAAGGAGACTGTTGGACATCTGGATGAATGTTACACCAGCAAAATTCCACTTCTGTGGACCACCATCTGAGGTGCACACTTGAAATTCAGTGAATGCCACCCTTGATATTGCCTTGATATGATAGCCTTCTCCTTTGCCTATCTCAGATCTTCTTGCTTCTAGAAACCTCACTTGCTACTGAATCTGGAAGCGTAGTATTTGGAGCTGAGATCAATTATGTCCTCCCTTCATCCACAGTCCACCACACATACCAGGGCAAATTCTGAATTGTAGATGTCTTCCCACTTATTAACTAGGCAACTAACAACAGCATCTTAAGGCCTGTCCTGGAGGTTGGTGTCTGCCATAACAACCAGAAAACTATTGGCTGAGATGAGAGCTAGAAAAGTAAATACTTTCCCCCTATATCTGCCAGATTCCCCTACCTGCTGGCTCTATCACTGCACTTTCTGTATCTGAATGGTCCAGAAGAAATTTGGTGATGTTTCCTTCCCTTGGGACTTAAGAACATCCTTAAACATTTAAGTCCTATTTTGTACAACTTGTTTTGAAATTTGCCATATTATTTATATAAATAGGTTTCAAAAGTTAGTAAAAAAGTTAGCAAAAAGTTAGTAACCTGTGAGCTAGACAATGCAACTGTTGGTTGACTGACCAAACTCAAAGGGTAGTCACCAATGGCTCCTCTTCATCCCAGAGAGAAGTGACTAGCAGGGTGCCACAGGGTTCTGTCCTTGGCCCAGTGCTATTCAACATCTTTATCAATGACTTGGATGAGGGGATAGAGGGTATGCTTATCAAGTTTGCAGATAACACCAAATTAGGAGGTGTAGCTAATACCCCAGAGGACAGGATCAGAATCCAAAATGACCTGAACAGATTAGAAAGCTGGGCCAATACTAACAAAATGAATTTCAACAGGAAGAAATGTACAATACTACACTTGGGCTGTAAAAATGAAATGCACAGATACAGGATGGGTGACACCTGGCTTGATAGCAGTACATGCGAAAGGGATCTAGGAGTCTTAGTGGACCACAAGCTGACTGAACATGAGTCAGCAGTGTGATGCAGCAGCTAAAAAAGCCAATGTGATTCTAGGCTGCATCAATAGGAGTATAGTGTCTAGATCAAGGGAAGTAATAGTGCCACTCTATTCTGCTTTGGTTAGACCTCACCTGGAATACTGTGTCCAGTTCTGGGCACCACAATTCAAGAATGATACTGAGAAGCTGGAACGTGTTCAGAGGAGAGTGACCATAATGGTGGGAGGTCTGGAAGCCATGCCCTATGAGGAGCAGCTTAGGGAGCTGGGCACATTTAGTCTGGAGAAGATAAGGTTGAGAGGCGACATGATAGCCATGTTTAAATATTTGAAGGGAAGTCATACTGAGGATGGGACAAGCTTGTTTTCTGCAGCTCCAGAGACTAGGACATGTAGCAATGGATTCAAACTAAAGGAAAAGATATTTCACCTAAACATTAGGAAGAACTTCCTGACAGTAAGAGCTATTCAGAAGTGCAATACACTGCCTCGCAGTGTGGTGGAATCTCCTTCTTTGGAGGTTTTTAAGCAGAAGCTGGATGGCTATCTTTTGGGAATGATTTGATTGTATATTTCTACATGGCAGGGAGTTGGACTGGATGGCCCTTGTGGTCTCTTCCAACTCTATGATTCTATGATTCTAATTTTTTTTTTAAATGCTAAATAATAACAAAATGGATTGTTATTTCTTTTGTTAATTGCCACATGTTGCAGGCTAAAAGTCCTGTATATTTTATAAACTACTAAATGCACAACTGTATTTAAATCTCCAATATTTGAAATTATTTTTCTAAGTTTATATACATTTACGTAAGTATATAATGGGACCCATCAACATACTGATTTCCAAATACTGATGATTTGCTCCACTGTCCTGGGGTTCCTGCTCCCCAAGAGAAGCTTTATAAAGGGAGCTGCAATGGAGAGGAGGGGGTAGAAAATCTCCCTTGCACAATTAGACTTCTGTTCACAGAGTATTGGATAAAGCCAAATATATTGGCTATTTCTCATAAAACTCTTTTCATATTAAGAGTGAAAACTGCAGGACTCTCTCTGTATGACTGGTACCTATTAAGAAGCATGCTGATAGCTTGTTGAATTAGCATTATTTTTAAAAACTTATTATTTATTTTCAATCTCCCTGTCACTGCAGAAGTAGTTGTGATCTTTTTCCTTTATGTACATGAACAAAACAAAGATAGTTTGAATATATGTATTGCCAATCAGAATAGAATCCAGTGTATTAGTATTTTTACATTTTAAAAAAATGTGTGAGCAAATCTGCCAGGCTTTCCCTCTGGCTACAAGTCTAACAACTGTTGAAGGACAAAAGATAATCTATGTGAATCCCATTGCCATGGTCCACTGGCTTAAAACAAACGGCCCCCATTTGACCTTTAAATTGAAGGGTTTCCTTTTATATCACTAGAGGCAAAATGTGTGGACAGGACATACAACAACAGCAACAACAACAAAAAAAGGACCTGGGCCTCAGAGCTCTATTTGATTTGTGAGATTTTTATTCATTTTTATGGCTTTTTTTCTTTTCTTTTGAAGGAGGCAGAATAAAAAGTCAAACTGATGAAGAGAAATGGAATCTCAAACTGGCCTGGTTTTGTTCCACTGCTGGTTGGTTGGTCACCCTGAGGGAAATGATATGTGTGCAGGAAGGATGATGAATTGGGTTTGTTTAAAGCCATCATTACATTGTACTTTTTTATGGACCTCAGTATTTATAACACTTAAAGTTGATTGAGTAATGTGGCCTGCCTTGGCGTCCCCGCTGGTCAGCAGGGGTGACAGGCCTTGACAGCAAACATGAAGATATTACTGCTCCGACTGGCCCAGGATGTCAGGGTAATCTTAAGCAATCTGCTGCTTGCTCTAGTGTGTAATACACTCCTGAAAACTTTCCCTCCAAGTGTATATATAAGTAGATTTCTGCATGTTTCATTGTATGAATGCCTTGTAGAGAAATAAGAGATTCAGAAAAGCCATGGGCAATGTATGCAGCTTCTTTAACAAGTTGTTGCTTTGAAGACTACTGTATACTTTTTCTCTTCAGTAGCAACTTTAGGGAAGTATTTAGGGAGGATTAGCATTTTGACAGGGCATACCAATGGGACACTGTCAGAGCTGTATATCTTGGAATTATTTCTCAGAATCAATTTGGATTGGGAAAAAAAATACTCCATACACCCCAATATTTTACAAATGAAAACATGGACACATGTGGTGGAACAACATCAGAGTGTGGTCAAAAGGTTGTGGCCAGGCAACAAGGGCGCAGAAGTTAGTAATGAGGAAAAACACACAAAGCTATTATTTTCAGTGGAGAAGCTATGAAATATACACAATGAGTTTAGGAAAGCCTGAAAAAAGAGAAAACACAGATCAGTAAATACAATATTCTTTGTGTGTGCGCGCGCACAGCATGATTAACAATATTATATAATACTTTATTGTAAAATCAAAAATGCCTTTATCAGACTCCACTCAAGATTACAGCTTTTTCTCGGATCCACAGTTACAGCCTCCTCATAACATCCATGTAGTCAGCTTGAGCCAACCATAGCCTCTTAGCCTAGTGGGCTTCACATAGTTGTTGTTAGGATACACATTGGCGTGGGTGGGTCAGTGGATGTGAGTGAGGAAAACTATCATACAAGACATTTAGCTCCAGCAGATAAATGAAATAAGATTAGTTAAGAAAATTATAATTGGAAAAAACATGACTGATGTTTTCCAATGGCATTTTCATATGTTTCACTTAGGGCTTTTCTACAAAAGCAATTTTACCTCATCTCCCCCCCACCCTCCATCTTGGAGCTCTGCAGTCTATGATGCAGGGCTTTTGCTCCATTTTGCCACTAGCCATTTGTCACGACCCCCGGGGGGAAAAATGGGGAAGATGGGGTAGGGTCCACTAAAACATTGTAAGAACATACCCAGGGAAAACCTCTCCCACCAGGAAAAAAATGGATTGGGCCCCACATGACTTCAGGAGCCCATTCTGGCATGCTGGCCCATCGCTGTAGCTGCCAGCCACTTCACTCTTCTGAATCCAGGAAGGGGTCCTGCAGCATTGCAGTCCTGAGACTCTGCTCAGAAATTCATACAGTGAACAAATAGTTCATGGTCAAGTCTCCAGCTGGAATATTTTCCAAACTATGAATCAAACTATCAAGGGATGATAACAGGACATAACACTTATCCTGCTCATTGCATCATCATCATCATCATCATCATCATTATTATTAATATCATTGCGGAGCACAGCTGCACACCTTATCTTTCCTGGGAACCAGCCTATGTTTTGAAGTACTATCTGCTGAGAAAGTGAGTTCCTGTGTTTCGTCTTACCTTATCTGTATGTACTATTGCAGCTATGAGAAGACACAGAGATGCTGTTTTTCACTCTGTAGTCAGAGAGAGCTCCTTTTGCTTTCTAAGCTAGGAGGCTGCATTTCCAAGCAGCCAGAATGTATTTTGTTTCTGTAGTGATCTGAACCTTAATTTAGAATAAAACTTCCAAAAGATTATTATTGCCTGCCTGTCTCCACGTTTTCACACCTGGGCATGCTTAGAGGCCATATTTCTCTTGCTTCTGCTGTTTCTGCTATTTGTTCCATCTGAACCGAATGCTCAGAGGGGCTGCATACCCTGACAGTGATAAGGTTGGTCAATGCAAGAAGGCTTGCTTATGTGCTGTGTGCTTCCTGCCTGGATCCGGAGAGTGGGATGTAGGCAACAGAGGCTGCAGGGAAGGGCTCGCATGCTTATCTGGGCTCCCGTCTGTTTTGTCCAGGTATTGGGGGAGGAACAGGCCTGATCTGTGGGCAGGTTAAGCTAGCGAGCAGCTGGCATATCCTGGCCCATGTAGATGAGCCCCTAGGCTTCAATCTTGTACACATTTACTGGGGCTAGGTCCCAATGAATTCAGTGGAGTTTACTTCTGAGTAGATTGGATTGTATGATGAAACATTGATCTGCAGAAGCCTCTCTCAGTGTTAAGTAGCCAGTAAGGAGATTATCAGATGAGGCAAATATCGTGGGGTAGGAACGGAACAGGGCCAAAAATTGGTTCAGTTTCAGATGACGTCGAGCCCCTCCATGATGCTTCCGTTCTGCCCCCCGTTCTGCTCCCAGGGTATTCTATTCATGATGAAAAATCGTGAATAGAACCCCTTTTCCATTTTCTTCCGTGCCTGTCATGGAATCAGGGTCGTGGGAAACGGATCCCCATCCCTGTTCCGCGATGACAGGCATGGGGGAGTAGCTCTGTGGCTATCACTTCCTGCTATGAACTGGACATCAAGGTAAGTGCCACCCTTCTCCCCCCCTCCCTGGGTTGCTTTTTTATTTTAAATTTATTTTTGCCTTTTATTTTTCGATTTGACAGCTGGGGGGGCATTATTTTAAATTTCCCTCCCACTCATTCTCTCGCGAGAATGAGCAGGATTTCCCCTGGCCGGTTGTAAAGGCAGCCTTACAATGGCTGCATTTATGGCTGGCCAGGCAAGGAGGCAGGGAGTCTGTTCCTGGAGTGGAATGGAGGTAAGTGTGTGGACATTTACCTCCATTCTGTTACAGGAACAGGAGAGGAGGTGATGGGACAGAAATGGGGCATTTGGGCCCCGTCTGATAATGTCCTAAATCTCGCCCAAGGCTGGACCTCCAGCAATTAGTTTTTCTTTCCTATCACATTCCAAGCACATGTACAAACACACATACATAGAGGATTAGTAAATAAAAAAAAAGGGGTTCGAGAGACAAAAACTGGTAAAACTAAGCCTGAAAAGGTTTATGCATATATCAAAGGTTTATGCATATCTCAAAAATAAACAAATCTACCAATAGAAATGAAGTATTTTCAAATCAGGAATGTTTCTCTGCAATATTGATCCTAATGTAAGGAAAATACAGGTGGAAGGTGTTCTAAAATCCATTAAAGGGGGAAATCTGTGTTTCTGTGTATGAGACAGAGGACTTTTTTGGATGGGGTTTTGTAATGCGAGCAGCCTCGTCCCCTGTCCGGAGAGATATTGAATGGTTGTCTAAACATTGAAAATAAACCTCATGGAATTCACTGGGAAACCTACCTGTCTAAATGGGATCCCACATCAATCTACAGTATTCAGAAGGAGGGGGCCCAAAACAGCAAAAACAATGCTGCAAAAGCCTTTGTGGATTTTCCTGTAGTTTTTTAAAAACAGTGAGGGTGTGTGCATTCCTGCTTGTTAATGATTCCCTTTGAATCATTTCCCATATAAGTGGATGCACAAAGCTGATTGATCGGGTGAGTGCAGGGGCTTCTTAACATGGCACGTGCCCGCTGCCACCATGTTGAATTTTTGCCTTAGCAAACAATCACTAAGGTGCTAAAGCAGGGTGTTTTTGTTTTTGTTTTTGCTATTCTTTTAACTTGAAAAATTGCTTTATCGCTCCAGTGCACCTTAGACAAAAGTGTTTTTTTTAAAAGTTTGGTGGCAGTGAAGTACTAACGCGAGTAAATTACTCACGGCTGCCATCTGACATGCAAAGCTTCTGGGGGTTTCTGGGGCTAAAATCACTTGCAGGATAAGTTGCTGCTGCTGTGAAATGCCATTACTGTGCGTTACAATAAGACCCCCATATCCACTGATTCATTATCCACTGATTCAGTTATCCATGGAACACAAAACAGCATACCTACCATAGAGTCTTCCTAGAAAACGTATCCTCTCTAGCCATTTTCTAGGTCCTTCAAGGCAACTCTATGGCATTTTAAACCAGAAGTCCCATTATTTTCAATGGTGTTCACTATTATCAACATTTTTCGGTATCCATAGCCCCCCCCAAACCAATCCCCAGCAGATATGAGGGTCCTACTGCATTCTGTCCCCCCCCCTCATATAGACAGGCCCCGAGAGTGAGCCTGTTACACAGTTCAGGGGGCACTGTAATTTGAAAGGGATCACTTCAAGAAAAGCCCATTCCACACTTTTCTCTCTATGGGCTTATGCAGAAAGAAAGAAACAAATCTCTAGAAGTATAGAGACTTTCCATTTCTTTTTGTTTTGACGTTACCTACATATGCATGGTTTTGCATCCAAACTCTTTCTTGAATATCCCATGTTTGCCTCACTCCTCCTTCCCTTGGGTTCTTTCCCATCCCTTCCCACTGATCACGCATCACATGTAGACTTAATTAATATGTAGGAAAATGAAACATCTAGACCTCCAAAGTAAAATTGGTTTATATAAGAAGAAAACCTGGGACTTTCATATATTTTTTCTTGTCTTGAGAAGCTCTATGTTATGTTTATTGTTTTGACATATCAAAAGAATATTTTGATTGTAAAGTTGAAGGCTTTCATGGCCGGCATCCATAGGTTTTTCGTAGTTTTTTTCTGGGCTGTGAGGCCGTGTTCTGGAAGAGTTTATTCCTGATGTTTCACCTGCATTTGTGGCTGGAATCTTCAGAGAATGGTGGCGTAGAGATGTGTGGGGTTTATATACTGTGAGCCCCTGTTGGAGAAGATATGTAAATGTGTGTATTTGAATGGCTAGTTTCTAGGGTCTCCTTGCATAATCTTCCTTGCATATCCTCCCATCCTAGGAACTAGCCATTCAAATACACAAATTTAGTGTTTTTCAGGACTGGCAGCCAGATTTTGTTTACTTTTAGGGTTTCTTCTTTCCCGTTGAGGTATTTTTACCATACATCAAAGGAGTCATAGACAGAATAGGGAAACTGATGAGGAAACACAACCTCCAAACGATCTACAGACCAACCAAGAAAATCCAAGAAATGCTATGCTCAGCAAAGGACAAAAGAGACCCTCTCACAGCTGCAGGAGTTTATTTCTTACCATGCAGCTGTGGACAAGTTTACATAGGGACCACTAAATGCAGTGTGCAAACACAAGTCAAGGAACATGAGAGACACTGCAGACTGGGCCAGCCAGAAAAATTAGCAGTAGCAGAACATGTTATAAACCAACCTGGACACAAAATGTTATTTAAAAACACAGACATTCTGGACCAGGCCAACAACTATCATGTCAGAATGCACAGAGAAGCTATTGAAATCCACAAACACCTCGACAACTTCAACAGGAAAGAAGAAACCCTTAAAGTAAACAAAGTTTGGCTACCAGTCCTGAAAAACATCAAAATCAAAACTCAACACATGCAAATGAACTTCACCCAGGGACAGGGAGATTTCTAGCAGACAATGGACCATTAGCCAAACAGACACTAATCATCCTTGCATATCCTCCCACCCTAGGAACTAGCCATTCAAATACACAAATTTACATATCTTCTCCAACAGGGGCTCACAGTGTATAAATCCACACACCCCTACCCAACCATTCTCTGAAGATGCCAGCCACAGATGCAGGTGAAACATCAGGAATAAACTCTTCCAGAACATGACCTCACAGCCTGGAAAAAACCCACAGAAAACCTATTAGAATGCTTTGTCTCTTTCCACAAATGCATCCATTACTCACATAATAAAAACTGCCTGCATATTTGGTATGCTTATGTTCACATGTACACAGGAGGGAGAAGGAAATTTAAAAAAATGTATCTTAGCAATTGATAGCCCTTAAAATCAACAGACAAAAGAATGGGTGTAAAAATTAAGTTACTGCCTATATGATAAAGGAAGGTGTGAGAGTGAGTGTGTACGTATTTACTACTGCTCTTCAAACATATTTCCAGGGCAGTTCACATGAACACTAAAAAGAAAATGAACAACATCCCCCCCAGAAAATACAGAACATTGTTCAGCCATACATATTCTGCCACCAATATGTGAAGGAATTATGGTGTGTAAATCCACCACAGAGTGGAAAAGTTTCTATTGGACTGCAACTCCTGGCTAGCCGAGTGATTCTGTGAGTTGCCATCCAAAAAAGTAACCTTTCCAAGCTCTGAGTTCACCATACCCTCTGGATTTTCAGCTGGGCACTTGTACACTGTATACACATAAAATCTGTAGACATGATTACAATGCAGTGAAAATCAGGATTCTTGATTATGAAGACAAAGCTATATGCATCTAATTATATATGCATCCAGGCTCTGCATTGTGTCCACACTACCAAACTTCATATTTGTACCAGAGCAGGGCCTGTTACCCAGATTACTCTCTCCTGTTTGTATCCAATGTGACTCACATAAACAAAGTTGTTCTTTAATTCTTGATTTTCTCTTTGATTGTTGGAGAAGGACATTAACTGAGCAATACAATGCATGGTAATTTCACTTTCATTTCCTAGTATTTCCAGGTTGGGAAAGACTTCCTGTCTGAAAAGGGAAAGTTGCTATCTGTCAATGTAGACAACAGGTGAGTAAGAAAGGCCTCAATCACTATGTGCATTTATCTGTAGTTTTGTGTGTGCGTGTGTTCTCTTTGATGAAACTTAAGAGTGAGGACTAGAAAATTTATGGGGGAAGCTTAACTTTTGATTTTTAAATAAAAACTATATAGATGAATAATGAGTACCACTGCTTGTTGGGAAAACAAAATATAATAAAACATCAATTAAAAACAACAATGAAAGATGCTCAGTTGCAGCTTCCAGTTTCTGTTCTATGTATACATTAGCAAGCCAGCACTGTTTGAACAGGTGCAATTATTTATTATTATTATTATTTCATATCCCACCTTTCACCTGCTAATGGGACTCAAGGTGTCTAACAGCATCTTTAAAACAATGTAATAGTACTGCAACAAGAAGTCTTGGACACACTATTTGATGCAGCAGATGGAGGATCATGGGAGAACTGTCCATGGTAAGTGTTATTGTTGCATTGTGTTGTTGACAACAGCAATTGATCTGATTGGCCAAATTAACTGGGCACACAGACTGGGAGAGGGAAACCTCCAGCCCAAAAAGATCCCCCATCTCACCAGTGCAAAGTTCTTCTGTTTTCATCTCTAATTAGGACGACCAGAGAAAAGAGGCTGTTTGCAGCCCATGGAATGTTGCTTTGGTTTGCAAACTGGAAAGGACTTACACTGAACATGAATGGGAATTTTTTTGCCTTAAACAGGAACTCAGCTTTTCAGTCCAGGAAGCTGTTGCACAGAACTGTTTTCTGTGTAGCAATTACAATGTGTATATATAGGTAACAGCTACTCTGAGCTCTTTTGAGGAAGGGTGGGGAGCAAACTGAAATAAAACAACAATACGAACAGTCTGGGAACAGAGTATAGAAAAGTTACTTTCTGGAGAATGCCAAGAATTACTCAATCCAACATGAGGCATGCTGCCTAGGCATTCTGGGAGTTGTAGTTCTAAATAATAGCTTTTCTAAGCTTTTCCTCAATAACTGTGGCATTGAGCCTTATGTCTGAGGAAACAAATGTATAGAACTGAACTGTGCTTTGCATGCCTGAAAACTGTTGCACTGGAGCCAATTGGTATGATTTATGTCTGGTCCTGCACTTTGCTTTATTCCTACCCCATGCCCTTATCATTGCTCACTTCTGGGTTAATGCCCATGAGAAACATTCCTAAATTGGAATTTGGCTCCCATGTTGAAAAAGTTTTGGTCTCATTGTTACCCTAAGAGGTGTGTGTGTGTGTGTGTGTTAAAGTCCCACCCGTGATGCCAAAATTTAGTTTAGAGGATTATTACTGGTCTGCAACAGCATTGACCTCTACTGCAGTCCAAATGACTCTTTCCTCGGTATGCTGGTGTTCAGTCCAGCCATTGCCAAGGTGGTTAGCGACAATCTTACTCTGGATGGGGCAGAGCAAAGCGGTCTCTTCCCAGTCAGGGTTAAAGGGGGTGTGAGGGACTGCTTCCTTGGGCAGTGATTCCATTAGAGTATAAACTGGGAGAGGGGGAAGTGTCGCTGGGCAAACAGTGGAGATTATTGCCTCCTTTGTCTCTAACCTCTGGGTGTATCCGGAGTATTTCCTGAGCAGATGGGCATTCATACCCTGATAATGTATGTTCTGTCTGAAAACAGTTCATTTCAGGACTTTTCTTGAGATCAGGAACTGAGCTTATTTTATTAAAACCAAGTATTAAATATTTAGGGTTAATAAGAAATATGTAGGCAGCCCAGTGTAAATGAGTCAAACCACTGAAGTGTAATATTTGCTCTTTATTTTCTCCTTCCCTGGGGAGTGAGGCAATTTCAGACTTTCTTTTGAAATCTTTTATCTCTGAGGCAGAGTAGATTGGGCCTCCTCTCGTGCATCCATTCCCATTTCTCTGGTAACCAGTCACACTAGTTTTCTAACTTATTGCACATATATTTCACTAGCTAGGAAACACTAGCTTATTTATTAAAAGGCACAAACATGTTATATTGCTAGAGTTGTCAGCCACCCCGCTCCCTGAGATTTCAGGACAAAAACATGAGACCAGGTGGCATGCCCTTCTGATGTCATGGGGGTGAGGCAAGTAAAGTTGTGGGGGGGGGGAGGGTTTGCACGACTGATTCTGGGCCAGGTGGTTGTAGACATGGCTTATGAGGTGAATCTAGATAAAATCTGGATAACCAGGTAATAGGACAACCAAGGGTCATTTTTTTTATGGCTGTGCAGGTGGCAAACACACACACACACACACACACACACACACAAAACAGCTGCAGTATTTTTCAGCAATTCTGACTCCTTGCCTCCCACACAGCCTTCCTTTCAGCATATGTGACATGTGAGGAGTTTCCTGAGGTCTTGTGCTGCTGCTGAGGTTTGGCAAAGGTTCATTGTCAGTCCACAGGGAACTTTTTTTCTGGTCCTTGTGCCACCACTGCTAAAGCTTCTGTAACGAAAAAGCTCATGAGTCAGATCACATCAGCTGGGAATGAGTGGTGATGAGTATCCAGACTTTAAAGTCACCTCACATGCAAAAACCAGACTTTCACCTCCTCCCATGCTGCTTGACTTGAGCTTTGCCTCCCTGCTTGGATGCCTGGAGCAGGATAGCAATTCCCTGAGACTTGAGTCCACACTCTGAGACCTGCCAACAGTTTCTAGGGCTCAGCACCTTCTCCTATATCTAACTCAAGCTGTAAAAATGAGAGGACAGGCTGGAAAAACCAACCTCAGAAAATCTTTGAAAAATACCCCACACAGTAACTGTCAATCTGCTAGAAGTCACTCATTAAATTTTAAACTCCTATAGATAAGTTGTTTTGAGCTTTCTGCCTCAAAATCAGGACAGACCATTCTCAAAATAGCCTTTCATACACTTCCATAAGTTTCAAATCACTTAGCAGAGCCATTTTCTGGGTCTAGACTACAATAAATAAGAATATAACCTAATGCTTTTTCTAATTACAGTTGCAGAATTGGAAGCATCTGAAAGACTCAAGAGAGGGCTAGAGCCTTAACACAAGTGCCCTGTAACAACACTCCTTGTGTCAAACAAAAAATGCTGGCTTTAGTACAGAAAAGCTGCAATTTAATTTATTTATTAGAATATACATAAAATACATTTTACACTGGGATGGAATTGTGAGTCTTATTCAGATGTTGTTGGATTGCAACTTCCAGCATCCCTCATCATTTGGGTTGCTGGGAGCTGCAGTTGAAGAGAATGCAGAGGGCCACATGATTCTTACTTGTATTTTTATATCCATAGACCCTTCTGTACTGACTTCTGAAAGATTTCAACAGGTTTCCTCTTTAGAGTCACACAGGATTCTTGTTTTGCTCCAACATTAAACAGTTTTAGGACTTTATCACATGCAGCAAAAACCATGTCAGAAGAACACTACAAGAACAAAAATGGGTGACATTAACAGACAATGATGTCCTTCAGCCGTTTCAGGGGTGTAGCGAGGGCTTGAATAATGCGTCCCTTTGTATTGACAGAGCCCATCCATAAAAAAGGGACATTTATTCACACCTGCGCTACACCCCCAGAACTGCTGAAGGATGTGGGTGTCTGATCATGTAGCTGTTTCTGTTCTTATGGGCGTTCTTCTGATGCAGTTGGGGATGTGGTTTGGTGCTGCATTCCCCTGCGTCTGATAAAGCCCTTAGTTTACAGAGAGGTTATGGTTAAAAAATAACAAAAGGTCTAATTCAGCTGTGGCCCAGGCTATTTGAAGGACTGCATCTCTAGAGCCCATTAGAGCTCTAGGATCTTCAGGAGAGGCCCTTTTCTCTGTTCACCACCTTCTCAGGCTCATTTGGTGAGAACAAGGAAAAGGGCTTTCTCAGTGGCTGCTCCCTCTCTTTGGAACTCCCTCACCAGGGGAAATAGGATGGCCCCTTCCTTGCACTCCTTCCATTGGCAAATCAAAATATTATTTGCCATCAGACTTTTAGAAATTGAGTGGGATAGGCTTTCAATGGTGTGCTGTGCTATTTTGTGGTTTGTATATAGTCTTTCAATGAATGTTAGTTGTTTTAATTGTATAAGTTTTTAAATTGTCTTTTAAATACATTTTATATATACTTTTTATTGATATTTTTGTAGAAATTTTAGTATATATTGTTTTTAATATGCTTTAAGCCACCTTGACTCCCATTGTAGGGAGAAAGGCAGGATATAAATGAAAAGGAAGAAGGAGAGGAGCAGCAGCATTCATGCATGCATACTACATTTTTACAAAAAAAAAAAAATGATTGTCCCTTTTATTCTTTGGAAGCTGTATGATATGGCTGGACATTCCATCCCAAACTTTCTACCACACTTGGCAATCACTAACTTCTAGGTGCCAGCTTTTGCACCTAATGATTCTTCTGAAATGTATAATGTGTAGATGTGCTCCTAAGCTGTATCTGATCTTTGAGTAAACAACATAAACCTCCAGAGAGGTCTATTGAGTAAAGAAAAGCTTCAGAAATATCTACTCCACTGGGCTCTTTGCATGCTATTCTTCTAATATCACAGGAGCTTCTTTTCTATGAGTAACTCCTTCATGGCTAGAGTAAACTTTACATGCTTTCAAGGTTTAATTATATAACTCTTTCCTGATTGAGTGGGTTTTCCCCATTGAAGTGCCATTGCTTCTCAATTAGAGGTACCTGTTATGTAGTCAGGACCTGTAGACTCAGCCCTGCTGTAACACCATATTGCTCTTGTATGTCATGGATTGAAGGGAGCACAGGAGGGACAGCTGGAGCTCGATATTAAAGAGAGAGAGAGAGAGAGAGAGAGAGAGAGACCTCCCAATCAATTGAAAGTGATACCGTATTTGTGGCTGCAGCACAGAATCAGCATGCAAGGATGATGATGATGTCTGAAACCGGGACCCATTTGTGATACAGTAACGTTGTCCTTGTGTGCTCCTCTTGGGCTTTTTGGCCGTGCCTGATAATCTCAGGAGGGTTCTACACCTCTGAAAACTCCCCAGTTCCCCCACATGACATGCAGCCTTTCTCCTGAATCTGGTGAGACAGTGGCACACACTGTAAGGCCCTATTTGCAGCAGATGTGGGGAATACCCCCTTAATCAGGTTGTAGGAAACTTGCAGTTTTCTCTGGAGTTTGGTTGAAACTCGAGAGAAGAATGCCATGTGAACAATCCATCCACACTGGATTCAGGGGTGTGTGGGAAGGAGAGGAAGGATAAGAGCTGCCTGGGGCACTGCCATTTCCCCCCTCTTCAGTGCCACTTCTCATTCCAAAGTCAGAGCCCCAGTGATAGTTGCTCTCTGAGGTCAGAACTCCAGGCCAGCCTTGCCATCATGGGACTAGCTGCCTATTCTGGCTTCAAAGAGAGCAGCTACTGCTGGGCTTTTGCTTTTCCAGCACACAATCACCCCACTGAGGAAAAAAAAGCAAAGTCCCAGTGGTAACCACTCTCAGAGAGACCAGAATGGGTGGCCCCTCTGCCCCTGCCCTCATGAGGCTAGCTACCCATTCTGCCTTCAGAGAGAGCATCCAACACTGGGCTTTTGCTTTTCCTGTGCACAATGACCCCTCTGAGCTCCAGGAAAAGCAAAGCCCCAGCGGTAGCCACATTTTCTGAAGCCAGAACAGGTGGCCTGCCCTGCCATCACTAGTTGCTTATTGTGGCTTCAGAGAGAGTAGCTACCACTGGGGCTTTGCTTTTCTAGCACACAGTTGCTCCTCTGAGCTCTGGGAAAAGCAAAACCCCAGCAATAGCTGCTTTCTCTGAAGCCAGAATTGGTGGTTAGCCTCGCAATGGTGGGCCAGGCCACCTGTTCTGACTTCAGAGAGAGTGGCTACTGCTGGGGCCTTGTTTTTCCCGGAGCTCAGCTTTGAATAGAAGCCAAGTAAAAATCCAAATGCAGATTCAGGCTTTGGCTGGTGTGGCACTTAAATCTGAGCCAGAGTAGTTCAATTTTTATGTGCCACAGCTCCAGGCCAAAGTAGGCCAAATTTCATCTGGATTTTTATCCCCCAGGTAGTCAAGGCCAGAGAGAGAGAGTTCTGGGTAAGGCACTTCACTTTCTAGTTCAACATATCTGCTGCTCTTTCTTTTATATGCGTGACACTGTTGATATGGTTGGGTTGACTCAGCCAGAAACCACTCATGGAAAAGTTGGTTCCACGTGGCTGGGGTAATGTTTAAAGGGCTCCTCTATCCATTCCTTATGTAGGCAAGGAATTTCTTCAATATAGCACTCAGCTCACACAACAAAGCAATCATATATTCAGAGTATTGAAGTTAAAAGCAATCTCAATTAATAAAGTCTTCAAAACTCAGACATGTTCCTATCAAAATGCATTTGCTTAAGATAAGCCACCACATTAAAATGTTTGTGGTAAGAGTGCATGGCTAAATGTGTTTTCATTTATATTTATGTTATATATGGATATCTCAGCCATTTACTACATGGTCCTAACATGCTCCATAGGTGTTCAAGTTTAACACTATTCCATTTTTATCAGTGATGAGAAAGGATCAGGGCAAAAGTATGAGATCTACAAAATTCCTTGGGATTGACTTTAAATGCAATTCTGTTTTGGGGAAACCTACTTTTTCTGGCAGTGCATCAAGATATGATAAGGTAATGATAATAATGTCAATTCACTGTTTCTTGGGCATCAAATACAACTACATAGTCTGTATCACTACAGAGGCCTATCACAGGCACAAAAGATGGTGCTGTGAATGAAATGGCATTTGCCTGTTTATGTGAAGAATGATGAAACTTTAAATGAATCGTTGACCTTTCTTGAATGACATGTGACCTGTAAGATATCTGAGCTGTATATCATGAGCTGTTCTTGAAAATTGCTGTCTGCTGACCGAAAATAAACAATAAGATATCAAATATAGTTTGGAAAAATTGACTTGCTTTAACACTTTAGGGGAGGGGGAAAAAGTGAATTATTTTGACTCACCAGTCAGAAAACATCAATTCATTTCAAATCATTATTGATCTGGAGACTAGGAGTACTTCTTTGTTTTAAAGCTTCTGTTATGTTTCAGTAGTGTATGTTTTCTGGAATATACCCTTTATTTATACAATAATGCAGTATAATAAAAAAAAAGAGAGAGACTTAATTAGAGGGATTTGTAGAATAAAATTGATTCTAAAATGTAGGAAAGCCCCTTCAGTTATGGGGGTGTGTTTTTGTATATACCCTCTGTAACAACCCTCTGTTTGGATTGAAAAGCCAGAAAAATGTGGGCATTCTCTTTCCCCCTCTGAATTTTACGTTGCTTTGAATGGATCATATGCTGGCAAAAAAGCAACAAAAACTTTTCTGAACAATAGGCATAACCAGAACTGATACTACTGAAATATTTTTGTACTTTCAACGTTGATACATTTCATTAGTGTGAATAGTTATTGTGTTGTCTGGCACACCAGCAAACTTCTGTAGTGGGATAATTTTTTTTAAAATTGCTAAAATGGAAAGCTTAATTTTAATTTAAAATGTTCATTTAACAAAGCATGAATATAAAAGTAATATTTTTTTCCAATGTTTTATTGACTGTCACATCACTAATTGAGAAAATCGATACAAAATGATGATGATGATGATGATGATGATGATATTTATTTCTTACCTGCCTCTCCCTATGGATTGAGGTGGGGAGCAACAAATTAACATATAAACAATGTTGGTTAAAGCACACACATATCACACATATTAAAAACATATACAGTTGTCCCTTCATATTCGCTGGGGTTTGGTTCTAGGATCCCCCATGGATACCAAAATCCGTGAATATTCAAGTCTCATTATATGCAATGGCATACCAAAATGGTGTACTTTATATAAGATGGCAAAATCAGGGTTTGCTTTTTGGATTATTATTATTTTAAAAAAATATATTCAAGCCATGAATAATTAAATCTGTGAATACCAAATCCGTGGCTATGGAGGGACAACTGTATCAATTTAAAAGAAAAAGTAAGACCAAAATATTTTAAAACAATCAATATACAATTTAAAATTCACAATGTAAAATCATCTGGATAGGCCTGCTGGAAGAGACTGGTCTTTAATGCTGTTTTGAATTTGGACAGTGCAAAATATGTGTGTGGGGGAGGGGAGAGTTTGTTTTTCTTCACTTTTCCCTTTCAAAATCCTTTGCTGTCTAGTTCCATTCAGTATAGTGTAATCACATGTTATAGTTAAGCTGCATACCTGTTATGCAATGGGAGTTTCCATTCCACAACGGAAGATGTGTGGTGCCCCATTGTGCATTGTTACAATTCACTTTCATGGTTGTGCAGCATGTCAGCAACATAGTTTGTCATATTGTAAATTACACATTGTAATCTTTGATGCAGGATCTCAGCCAATATTTATCTATTTACAATGTGTTTAAGTCTGCACTTTAAGGCAAATGTCTTCCTGAGTTTACTTTTTAAACAGGATTAAAGTACAACTACAAATAAAAAAAAGAGAACCATTACAAAAATTAATATTAAAAGAATATGCAATCATAGAAATGAGCCAAACCTTAAAAAATGAGAAGACCAGTGAGCATAAGAGCATTACAAACAATCAAAGCAGTAAGCTCGTAAAATACAATTTAAATGGATAAACCAGTATGGAAACTGAAAATACAACTGCAGATCCATGGATGCTATTTGAGTTATTAGCAAACAATGTCCACTTCATTTTATTATTTCTATGAAATAATAAACCATTAGTATAAGGAATCAGTTGTCATTAGATATATTAATGAATTAGCAGAAGAATAAATTAGAAAATATTGTAAACATATGGTTAGATTCAGAAAAGTTAGTCATAATTTAGGACCACTGAAATAAGTAGCCAAATTTGTCAAGGGTAATGTAAATTTCATAGGACTAAAGCATAATCATTTCCTGTGGATTCAGCCAGTTAACAATATAAAAGTAGATATTAATAAACCCTAAACAGAAACAAATAGACAAATAAATATTATAGTACAGTAGGACTCCCCATATCCACTGGGGATTAGTTCTGTGGGGGCATGGATACCAAAAACAGCAGAGAATAGCAAACACCATTGAAAATAATGGGACTTCTGGTTTAAAATACCACAGAGTTGCCTTGGATGACCTAGAAAATGGCTAGAGAGGACACATTTTCTGGGAAGACTCTATGGTAGGTATGCTGTTTTGTGTCCCATGGATAATTGAATCAGTCAATATGGGGGTCCTACTGTACCATATGCATTTATGCATATTTCTTAAAAACCATATTATAAAGACAACAGACCAACAACACGGCACACACCAACATATATTTACTTTTCTTTAAATCTGCTTTAAAGGGTGATCAAGTGGAATCAAATGGCTTGGAAAGCCTGTATTTGCCTTCTTTTACCTGTATATATTCAGTTATTTTGTCAGTTCTGCTATTTTTCATGATTCTGTTAACCAGTGTGTAAGCGGAGGCACATTTCAGCTTCCCCAGTGACCAAGAAGTCATTTAGCAGCTGTCAGCAGATGCAATACCAACTCATCATGACCACTTTGCACTGTTCCTTCTAGGAGGCAAATAATATTAAAACCAGCAGATTAAATGGAATTGTGTAAACCATCATAAAACTAATAATTATCATCCCTGACATCATTGTGGAGGGGGCACGTGTGCCACGGGGAAGGCTGGCATCACTGCTCCTGGGTCCAGACAAATGGCTGCTCAGCAGCAAGCCTGAGAAGAAGTCTTAGGATAGCTCACGCTCTCTGCCATTCTGAGACTTGCATGAGATCTTGGAGTCTCACATGACCACAACTTGTACAAGAGTACACAGGATTTTAGTGGGTCTGTATATAGGCACACCAACTTCCTTGACAGCCAATGCCAGTCATACCTATATGCTTCCCCTGAAGTTCCCAAAGCCTAGCCTGGTAGCCTCCAGAGGCTGAAAAGGATTTTTTTCTCTGTTATTACAGCATAGGTGGGTTGTTGTTTTTTTGGCCTACTCTGGGGTTTCACTTGCTTCATGCAGGCATCATGGGCTTCTACCCACTCCAGACTGGCTTAATTTCGCATGGTCTTTGGCTTACTATAATGTTGTTTTAGGGCTGCTTTGTCACATCTGATGAGTATGGTGGGGGGAGAGCATGGAACAGGGAATGGGGAAGCCCTGGTGGGTCAGGACAATTAATTGGAGGGAGGGACTAGCCCAAAGATTTGGGCAACTGTGTTAGCATGCCCTACTACTTCCACCCTGTAATATTTCATAATTGAAAATATTGGACATTCCGAAGGCGTCAAGTAGACCAGGGTGAGCCAAAATGAGGTCAGGTGGAGGTCACAAGGACTTGGGAAGGTGTCTTAGGAATATATTAGCAAGCAATCCCAAGCTAGGATTGAGTGGAAGCTCCTTAGTAAACAAACCATTAAGAGAGTATGTGCTAATCCCTTCTTGGGTCCCACAGTGGTAAGTCACACAACCACAATCAAGTGACCTCTCCAACCCAAATTCTCAGGAAATATCCCTTGGAACCCCCTACTGTCCTGCAATGTGAGGTTGTCATAAACCCATCAATTCCTGTCTCCCAGCCATTAACAGCAATCAGCCAAGGTTTGGTTTCCTTTGTCCATTTGGTGGGAAACCCATCTAAGCTTTGTTCTAGCCGAAGTACCCCCTTCAGGACATGAAGCAGGATATAAATAGTAGTGTCCCAACAATAGAAAGGTGCGCCACTGTGGAAGAGCCAGGTCACTCAATTTCTCGGCGCACCCCTGGATTGGAACTTCCAGAGCTACCCTCAGACTTCTGCCTGAGTACTTTGAAGCTCTGCTCTTCAGGAATGGTAACAATCACCCTATTTCCCAATTCTATTCCTCTATCCAACCTTTCTGCCTTAACTCTTAAATAGCCGTGTGTGGTTCTTGTGAGTGTGTGTTGTACGTGTGAATGCTTTTTGTGTTATTTTCAATAAAAACATTTTATTTCACTTAACCTGGAGTTCTCTGCAGTTAGTATTGCTATACATAGATGAAAAGATCCCGAAGTTACCCGCCTCTTGCAGGCCAGCCATTTGAGCTAATAATAATAATAATTTCCCCAAGTATTAATATAGTCTTTGGTATCACAAGTGGGGCTCTAAAGTACCCCCACCTCTTCAGGTAACAACTGCAGTTCTAGCACACCTTTATCAAACTGTTCTGATCACTGCTTGGTTTGGTGAATTTCACTGAACATTCGCTATCCTTCACCAGGATCCCTAACGGCTGTTTGTTGTTCTTGGACAGGCCTTGGTCTGGGACATGATTGCCTCCCTCTTCCTCCCATCAGTAATGAAGTACTGTAGTTTATGCATAATATGCTGTGTAATAAAGTTGTGGGCATCTACACTGATCCCATAACTTCAGTGTCTGGCCCCTCTGTATCAGTGCAATGAATATTTTTCTACACCAGAACTATCTTTGAGGAAGATTAGAAGATACGCTAAAAATGTTAGTCTGAGAACATCTCCTAGAATTTCCTAAATCAGCATTTCTCAGGGGGGGGGGCTCTGACCTATCAGTGGGTCTCAGTGATAAAGCCTGAGCAAGGAGGTGAATCTCAGTGACTGATATTATGGATTACTACAATTTGACTCCCACCATCTTAGGAGGCTTATTTACTTTACAGAATGCAGTATTTATGAGTGTGGCGCACAATATTTAGTGTAGATTTCATTGACTTTGCTAATGGATGTTTAAAGGTAGAACCAGTCTCAGGGAACTTTTTCAACTAGCCTGTAAATTATGCTCTGTTAAGTTACACCAGTACAGGTATACCTCAGTTAACAAAGCAGATATATTTCTGGGCAATATTTTTTTTAACAGAAACGTTGGCACCAGAGGTAGAAATAATATGGAAAGAACAGGGATATGTTGCTGCACCACAAAAAAAGAAAACCAGTTCAGCATGTTTCAGCAACTGTTTTGTTCAAACTAATGTACATGAAAGGTCAGGTAAGCCTTGCATAAGCCTGCCTCACCAGTTATACCCTGCGTGTTTTTTAAAAAGCATAGATTGGTAAGTTTTGTCACCAAAATAGAAATTCTAAGTAAACATAAACATTCTGAACCTTCTAGAGACCACCTGAAGCTTCTTTGCATCCAGAAGAGATTTTTTTCCTTTCATCAGTCTCCAGTTTCCTTATAATTTCCATTTTTGGTGGCCAAATTCAACAATCTATGGTTTATTTAAACACATAGGGTATAATTGCTGAGGCAGGCTTATCTGCTCTCTCCTTTTCTCTCCATTTTATTGTTCACACATGTTCAGTAAGGAATTCTGGAAGCATCTGCTGTTTACACTGACTGTTATAGGCAGGTACACCCTGCTTGTTAACCGAGGCATGCCTATACTGTAACACCACAAAGGCTGCTGACACAGTGCAGAAATAATGCAGTTTGACACCATTTTAACTATCATGGTCCCATCCTATGGAATCCTGGGATTTGTCATTTGCTGTGGCACAAGAGCTCTCTGACAGTTATAGTACTTTGATAGAATCATAGAATCATAGAGTTGGAAGAGACCTCAAGGGCCATCCAGTCTAACCCCCTGTCATGCAGGAATACACAATCAAACCATTCCTGACAGATGGCCATCCAGCCTCTACTTAAAAACCTCCAAAGAAGGAGACTCCACCACACTATGAAACAGTGTATTCCACTTCCAAACATCTCTTACCACTTTAACTGTTATAACATCACCTTACGGTATTTTGGAATTATAATTCTCTGCTAGAGAGCTGTAATTAGTGTTACACTTCAGGGGAATGCACTGCAATACTGTACCAAGTCCCTCATGAAGCTAAATTGTTACCTGGATAGGTGGAGGTCCATGGGGAGCCCAATCATGATGCTAAATCCCAGTTATTAATTGGGGGAATTATTATTGCTCAAATGAATGGTTGCGAGAGGTCGGGTAACTTTGGGGCCTTTGCACCCATGTATACTGGTACTAACTGCAGAGACTCCAAGTTAAAGTGAAATAAAATGGGGTGGGTTTTTTTGGAAAATAATTATGGAGCATTCACACAAGCACACAAACACCAACAAGAACCATACAAGGCCAACAAAGAGTTTTGAGGCAGAAAGGTTGGATAGAGGAATAAATTTGGGAAATAGGGTAATAATTACCAGTCCTGAAGAGTTGAGTTCCATGAAGTGAAGATACTCAGACTTGGAGCTGAGGGTGGCACAGAGATCCAACAGAGTGATGGTTTCCAACTGTGGCACACATGGCTATGGGTTGGGGAGTAATATTTATATTTTATTTCGTGTCCTGAAGGTGTGTTTTTGGCTGAGAATAAAAGCGTAGACGGGTTTCCCACCGTTAAACAAAGGAAACTACAACTTTACTGATTGCTGTTAATGGCTGAGATATTGGAATTGATAGAGGTTGGTTTATGACAACCTCCATATTGTGGGATAGGAAAAGTGTGAAGGAATGCTTTCTGGGGATAATGGTTGTTTTGGTCACTTGTTTGTTTGTGATATGACTTATTGCCAACGGTGCCTAGCAAGGGATTAGCACATGCCACCTTGATGGCTCTGTTTACTAGGGGGCTTTGCTTAATTCTATCTTTGGTGTGTCTGCTGGTATTTTCCCACAACACCTTCTTTAGGTTCTGGTGACCTCCATCTGACCTTACTTATGGTCCACTCTAGTCTACTAGACCTTGTGAAGTTTCTCAGTATTGCCAATTATGAAATATTATAGGGAGGGGGTGCAAGTCATGGTAACAACATATCCCAGGATCCCATAGAAGGGAACCATAGGATGGAGCCATGATAGTTAAAGTGGTACCAAATGACTATTTAATATATAGTGTAGAACACACAATTTGTAATTAAAAATTATTTTTAAATAATAAGTTTTAAAAAGTTTAAACTCTTCTAAATCTTTCTTGTCTTGCTTCTCTATTGTGCCTATAGTCAGGCAGCACAGGCTCCTTGGCTCCTTCAAATATGACAACACTAAATATAATTAGTCCTTTTAGTATTAATTTACAAATCATAGTTTCCTGCAGTCTTTAACTTAAACTATTAAAACCTTTAAGAATGCTTCTGATAATCAGGTGGGTCAGTGAAATAGAAACAATAACTAGTAATGACCACTAATTGTTGGACCATTAGTGCTGATGAAGCAGGAATGTCAAACACTAGGTGCAAATGACAGGGAGAAAGGGAGTGAGTGCTAATTGCCCTTTTCAGAAAATGGAAATATATGCTCAGGTTATGAGACAGCAGTTGAGAAGACAAAGCCCAAACTATGATTAGAAATTAAAGATGGGAGAACCCAGTCCTTCTGTTATTGAGGACAAGCTATGGAGTTGGTAATACTTCTTCCTGAGGGAGAAATCTGTAGAACTCAAGCTTTAAATCCATTTACCAGTTTTTTAGCTCAGCAAAGCTGATTTTTTTCCCTCTTTTTGAATTACACTTTTACCTATCATTGAACAATCACTCTACCTTTAGATATACTAGGTTGTGGTTTTTAATCATACAATTTCCTGTTCATTTTTTTCTTAATTAAAAAAAAAAACTTTTATCCAGGAAAATAAGCATGCTGAGTCAGATCAAATGATGTTTATGAGCAGAAATATTTGCTTAGGAATATTTGTAAACAGCGTGTATCTGAGAATTTTAAAATGGTGTACAACAATAATAAAATATACAATGGTTGTTGTTGTTTGCCTTCAAGTCATTTCCAACTTATGGCGACTCTAAGGAAAATCTGTTGTGGGGTGTTCTTGTCAAGATTTGTTCAGAGGGGGGTTGCCTTTGCCTTCCTCTGAGGCTGAGAGAGTGTGACATGCCCAAGGTCACCCGGTGGGTTTCTGTGGCTGAGTGGGGATTTGAACCCTGGTCTCCAGAGCTGTAGTCCAACACTCAGATCACTACAACATGCTGGGTCTCAACACACAATATACACAATACTAAAATACAATATTTATTTTGCCTGTCAAATTGGTGATAAATTGAACACAATAAGGGTTCAAATATACAGTAAGTAATTTTTCAACATACTGTACATCTAAAAGCAGAAATTGTTGGAGCACATCAAATATGAGAGGGAAGAGTATTCCACTGAATGGGTGGCACAACATTAAATATCCTGCAGGTTTCTGTCTTTTGGCCCATGGTATTTGGCATCTCCTGCCAGAGAGAAGGAGAGCAGCTTCTGGACAGCAAGTTTCCTACCAGTTTCCTGCCAGGGAGAAGAAGGAAGCAACTTCTGGACAGCCATTCTGACTGGGGAGATTGAATTTTTAAAAAAAAAACTGTTGGGAGAGGCTGCTTGTTGCTGAGGGGCTTGAATTTCTGACCTTGCCCTTTTACCCTCAAGAGCCTTCCTGTGAGTCACACCTGTGAGTCACACCTGTGAGTCATTAGGGGGTGGAGCTGGGAGCCTAGCTCTATATAAGTCCTTGCAGAGGCTTTCCAGGACAGTTTCCTGCCAGAGAGAAGGAGAGCAGCTTCTGAACAGCAAATTTCCTGCCAGGGGGAAGAAGGAAGCAACTTCTGGACAGCCATTCTGACTGGGGAGATTGAATTTTTTTAAAAAAAAAACTGTTGGGAGAGGCTGCTTGTTGCTGAGGGGCTTGAACTTCTGACCTTGCCCTTTTACCCTCAAGAGCCAGAGACGCGCGCCTAATGGCGCACGAATTTCAGTAACCAAACAAAAATACAGCAGACCTAAAAGTACAGCTTAGCATTCTCAGCGTTAACTAAGAGTTCTTAGATTACCTAAAAGCTCTCATCATGGACACTGAGGGGACTGCAGCAGTCACTTGCAACACTTGTGCGATGTTTGTATTCTTGTCTACAGACGTGGAGAACTTCACATGCACCAAATGCAAGCTGGTAGCCCTCTTGGAGGAGAAAGTACAGCAGTTGGAGACACGGGTAGCTGCACTTCAACAGATTCGTGAGCAAGAGGTTTTCCTGGACAGAACAGAACGAACAGTCTTGGATGGGGACCGCACAGAGGAAGTGGCTGTGGAGGAGAGGGTCACTTCACGGACACAGGAAGTAGACAGCTGGAGGAATGTCACACACAGAACAAGAAAATCCAGGGATTCTTCCAGCAGCTTGCAGCTACAGAATCGATTCAAAGCCCTTTCCCTTATCAAGGACAACGAGGAAGAACAGCATGGACAGACTTCAGGGGTAGAGCAGGGGACCTTGAGAGGACCACCGCAAGGAACAGCAGCTGCGAAGCCTCAGCGGAGGCGTGTGGTGGTGGTGGGGGACTCCTTGCTGAGGGGTACAGAAGCAGTGGTATGTGGGCCTGACAAGATGACTCGGGAGGTATGTTGTCTCCCTGGGGCAAAGATCTGTGATGTGACCGAGAGGCTGACAAGACTCGTCAAGCCTACGGATCATTACCCCTTCCTTTTGGTCCATGTGGGAACCAATGATACTGCAAGGCACAGCTTTCCCAAGATCAGAAGAGATTATGAGGCCCTGGGGAGGAAGCTGAAAGAAATGAACGCACAGGTGGTCATCTCGTCTCTTCTGCCAGTTGAAGGGCATGGTCCAAGAAGGGAGAGGAAAATAGCCGACGTAAACAACTGGCTCCGTAGATGGTGTCGCCGAGAACAAATTGGATTCTTGGATCATGGACTGCGCTTCCATGCGGGGGGACTTCTGGCAAGAGATGGGGTGCATCTTACAACAGTTGGAAGAAACATTTTTGCCAACAGTCTCAAGAATTTGATCAGGAGGGCTTTAAACTGAGTCAAATGGGGGAGGGAGACAGTATTCTGGAAGGCAAAAGGGCTGGAGAAAATAGTCAAACTGTCATAGAGGGAACAAGGCAAACAGCGCAAGGACCCAACAGTGGGAGGCAAAAAAACTTGCACAGGGAGCAAGTAAAGGGAACACATGGTCTCAGATGTCTCTACACTAATGCACAGAGCATGGGAAATAAGCAAGATGAACTTGAACTCCTTGCACTACAAAACAAATATGATATAATAGGCGTTACTGAAACCTGGTGGGACGAGTCTCATGATTGGAATGTAGGAATAGAGGGGTATAACCTTTATAGGAGAAACAGGCCAAACAGGAAAGGAGGAGGAATAGCATTATATGTCAGGGATATTTACACCAGTGAAGTGATCCATGACATCAATACTGGAAGCCAGGTGGAGAGCATCTGGATAAAAATTAAAGGGGAGGGAAACAACAGGGATGTTACTGTGGGACTCTACTACAGACCCCCAAATCAGACGGAGGAATTGGATGTTGCCTTTCTAGAACAGATGAACATACATGCAGAAAGGAGAGATGTAGTAGTGATGGGTGACTTCAAGTATCCTGATATTTGCTGGCAATCTAACTCAGCCAAAACTACAAGGTCCAGCAAATTCCTTACATGCCTGGAAGACAATTTCATGGTCCAAAAGGTGGAAGAGGCAACAAGGGGGTCAGCTATTTTAGATCTGATCCTAACCAACAGAGACGACCTTGTTAATGGGGTGCAAGTGGTGGGATCCTTAGGTGAGAGTGATCATGTTCTCCTGGAGTTTGTTATACAATGGAAAGGAGAAGCCAGGCATAGTCAGACACGCATTCTTGACTTTAGGAGAGCTGATTTCAATAAACTCAGGGAAATACTGGGGATGATCCCATGGTCAAGAATACTAAAAGAGAAGGGACCTCAAGACGGATGGGACTTTCTTAAAAGGGAGATACTGAAGGCACAATTTCAAACAGTACCATTGAGGAAGAAAAATGGGAGGTGTCTCAAGAAACCAGGATGGATGACTAAAGAACTTTCAATGGAGCTAAGTTTTAAACGGAACATGTATAGGAAATGGAAAAGGGGGGAAATCACCAAAGAAGAATTCAAACAGATAGCGAACACGTGTAGGAGTAAAGTCAGAAAAGCTAAAGCGCAGAATGAGCTCAGGCTTGCTAGGGAGGTTAAGAACAATAAAAAGGGTTTTTTTTTGGGTATGTCCGCAGCAAAAGGAGGAAGAAGGAAATGATAGGGCCGCTATGTGGAGAAGATGGCAAAATGCTAACAGGGGACAGAGAAAAGGCAGAATTACTCAACACCTTCTTTGCCTCAGTGTTTTCAGAAAAGGAAAAGGAGGACCAACCTGAGGAGAATGGAACAGAGGACACAATAGGGGAAATCCAGCTCAAAATAAGTAAAGAGGTAGTACAGGAATACCTTCTTAATCTAAATGAATTTAAATCTCCAGGACCAGATGAACTACATCCAAGAGTATTAAAAGAGCTGGCAAATAAAATCTCAGAGCCATTGGCAATAATCTTTGAGAACTCCTGGAGAACAGGAGAAGTCCCAGCAGAATGGAGGAGGGCAAACGTTGTTCCCATCTTCAAAAAGGGGAAAAAAGAGGATCCCAACAATTATCGTCCAGTTAGTCTGACATCAATACCAGGGAAGATTCTAGAACAGATCATTAAACAGAGAGTCTGTGAACATTTAGAAGGCAATGCCATAATCACAAAAAGTCAATATGGGTTTCAGAGAAACAAGTCATGCCAGACTAATCTGATCTCTTTTTTTGATAAAGTTACCAGCTTGGTAGATGAAGGGAATGCTGTGGACATTGCATACCTTGATTTCAGTAAGGCCTTTGACAAGGTTCCCCATGACATTCTTGCAAACAAGCTTGTAGAATGTGGGCTAGACAAGTTAACTGTTCAATGGATTTGTAATTGGTTGACCGGCCGAACCCAAAGGGTGCTCAGCAGTGGCTCCTCTTCGTCTTGGAAAGATGTGACCAGTGGGGTGCCACAGGGTTCTGTCCTGGGCCCAGTGCTATTCAACATCTTTATCAATGACTTAGATGAGGGAATTAGGGGCATACTTATCAAATTTGCAGATGACACCAAATTGGGAGGAGTAGCTAATACCCTAGAGGACAGGATCAAAATTCAGAATGACCTGGATAGACTGGAGAGCTGGGCCAAAGCTAACAAAATGAAATTCAATACGGAGAAATGTAAAGTACTGCATTTAGGGCGGAAAAATGAAATGCATAAATATAGGATGGGAGAGACCTGGCTGAATGAGACTACGTGCGAAAGGGATCTAGGAGTCCTAGTAGACCACAAGTTGAACATGAGCCAACAGTGTGATGCGGCAGCTAAAAAGGCCAATGCAATTTTGGGCTGTATTAATAAAAGTATAGTGTCTAGATCAAGGGAAGTAATAGTGCCACTCTATTCTGCCTTGGTCAGACCTCACTTAGAATACTGTGTCCAGTTCTGGGCACCACAATTCAGAAAGGATATTGACAAATTGGAGCGTGTCCAGAGAAGGGCAACTAAAATGGTGAAAGGTCTGGAAACCATGCCTTATGAGGAGAGACTTAGGGAGCTGGGTATGTTTAGCCTGGAAAAAAGACGGTTTAGAGGCGATATGATAGCCCTGTTTAAGTATTTGAAGGGATGTCACACTGAGGATAGAGCAGGCTTGTTTTCTGCTGCTCCAGAGACTGGAACACGGAGCAATGGGTGCAAGCTCCAGGAACAGAGATTCCACCTCAACATGAGGAGGAACTTTTTGACAGTAAGAGCTGTTCGGCAGTGGAACGCACTCCCTCGGAGCGTGGTGGGGTCTCCTTCCTTGGAGGTCTTTAAACAGAGGCTGGATGGCCATCTGTCGGGGATGCTTTGATCGTGATTTCCTGCGTGGCAGGGGGGTTGGACTGGATGGCCCTTGTGGTCTCTTCCAACTCTGCAATTCTATGATTCTATGATTCTATGATCTAGAGATATACTGTGGCTGCATATCAAAGTTCTATTTAACTATCATAGATAACAGTAATTGAGAGACAAAAGTCTCATGAATGTTGTCTGATCCTTTCACTGTTTTTAGACAATTAAATGTGGCCTTAAAACATTTTGTATGCAATTCAGTCTCACTCATGTCAACTCATATTGAGGATAAACTATACTTCAGGGGTCAAGAGCTGCAACCAGCAAACACAAGTACACATACTAAACCATTAAATCACACAAAAGGCTTGGATAGGAGCAGTAAAGATTGTTGCTGTTGTTGTGTGCTCAAGTCATTTCCATTTTACAGTGACCCTAAAGTGACCCTATCATGGGATTTTCTGAAGCCGAGAGTGTGTTACTTGTTCAAGGTCACCCAGTGGCTTTTCATGGCTGAGCTGGGATTTGAACCCTGGTCTCCAGAGTCATAGTCCAACACTCAAACCACTATGTCACACTAACAGGAAAGATACAGTATGTTAAACACAGCTAAATAAAGAGGAATAAGGTTAGAGAAAGAAGGACTAGACATCTCAGTAAGACTCAAGGTTTTGGAACAGCTATGTTGTGTTGTGATATTGACTGGAAAGTCTCAACCAAACAGGGGGGTATTGAGGATTAGGAGACTATGTGGGGCAGGGAAACTTGGTTGGATGGTGCATTTTGTACACCCGTTTCAACTGATCAGCTTATCATCCCTATTATGCTAAAGATCACAACAACACCCCCCAGTTCATCCTTATCCCCATTATACAGAATTGTCTAATAAGTGTTTCTTTAAAGTGCAATTTGAACCCAGTCCCAGGTAAGTGTGTGGGAGAATAGCCTTGGATCAAATGATCATGAGTTAGTCCCATGTTATTCAATTGGATGCAAAGTTTTAAGTAGTATTGTAACCTTGATAGCTGATATCTTAAAATTGTATATGCCACATTAGGAGTGTTATCACTAATGTAAATATAATAACTGCCACCATTGCTGATGGTCAGGGAGATGAGGGGGCAGCCACCATCACCACCCACAGCTAGAACCAACCGGACTACTTACCAGCAGGGAGACAAGGGGTTAAATGTTATTGCCACCCAGCAGGGCAACGAGGGAGAAGCCACCATCTTTGCCCACAGCTAGAGTCAACCAGACTGTCGACTGGCAGGGATATGAGGGCTCAGCTGTCATCGCCGCCTGGCAGGGAGAAAAAGGGCCAGCTACAATCACTGACCAGCAGGTACCACCACTGCCCTCCCCAACATTTACTGTTACCAAAATTTTAAGGCTCCAGCAGAATTTCCTGGCTGAAGGGAGACGTTTCCTCCCTTCCCTGGCTCAGCAGCACTGCCTCCCCTGTCTGCTTTCTTGCCTGTTGCTTTCTTTCATAAAGTGATGGAAACACTCAGGAAGCAATGGGCAAGTGAGAGAGCGGTGGAGGAGGCAGTGCTGCTGAGCCAGGGAAGGAAGGAAACCTCTCTCTTCAGCCAGGAAATGCCTCCAGAGCCTAAAATTGGCCACAAGCAGTGACCCAAACTTCACAGGAACAGTGAAGACATGTCCCTACGGAGTATAATGATGCACAGGGCTTTGGGTGGAATGTGGGGGAATGTAGGGGCATGTGGACAAAATTCAATTTGGAGTTTTTGCCTCATATGTAGACAAGTCCTTAGTCTAGAACAAAGTTGATGCAAGTATTAACGTGATAGCTACCGGGCAGCAACAGTAGCGGTGGGTGACACTGGTGGAGGATCTTTCAGAAACAACAGCAGTGACACCATAGCTAACACATGTTAGTACTGTGCAGTGGGAGACAATGGTGAACCCTCTTGAAGAACCTCTCAGCAAGAAAACCCTATGATGAGACAATCTGAAATGAAACAAGAGGAAGGGACAGGACACAAACAGAATGCTAAAATGGCAGAGCAGAAGGCAAGTACAAAAAGGGATGCAGTCAAGGGCACAACAAACTCAATCAGAAGGGAAGTCAAGCAACAGATATCTTCAAAAGCGAAAATAATATCCAAAGTTGTACTACGCATGTTATAGGAAAATGGAATGTGAGAAGCATGACTCAAGGGAAGCTAGACATAGTAAAAGAAGAAATGGAATGCATAAGCATAGCAATAATAGTGGTGAGCGAGCTAAAATGGACAGGAGTGGGACATTTTGACTTGGATAACTACACAGTGTACTATTCAGGAAATGCAAAGACAAGAAGAAATGGGGTAGCATTAATAGTGAGGAGAAATGTAGGAAGATCAGTCAAAGGATATAATGCAAAGTCAGATCACTTCATGTCAATAAGACTTTAGGGTAAACCAATCAACATTACCATAATCCAAGTCTATGAGCCAACAACAGAGGTAGAAGAAGAAGAAATTGAGAGATTCTACAATGGAGTATAGGAAGAAATTGACAACCCACCAAAACCAGACTTCCTATTAATCATGGGTGACTGGAATGCAAAAGTAGGAAGCAGAGGAAATACAAAAAACTATAGGAAAATTTGGACTAGGATCAAGAAATGAAGCAGAAGTTCAATTGATAAGAATTTTTGTGAGGTCAACAATCTATTCATCACAAATACTTTCTTCATACAGCTGGAGAGGAGACTGTACACATGGACTTCACTGTATGGCCAATACAAAAATCAGATAGACTACATAGTTGGATAAAGGAGATGGGGAAGCTCTATTTTTGCAGAAAAAATTCGACCAGACACAGACTGTAGCATGAATAAAGCTGAAGAAGAACACATAATCAATCATCATGCCAAAATATGACTGAAGAACATTCCAGCAGAATTTAAAGATAATGTGAAGAATACATTTGCACAATTAAGCCTAATTGACAGGGAACCAGAAGAACTATGGACAGAAGCCAGGGACATAGTTAAGGAGAAAAGTAGAAAGATGCTATCTGTGACCAAAAAGAAAGAGAAGAATCAATGGATGATAGATAAAATGCTTCAAGCTGTAAAGGAAAGACGAGAAGCAAAAGAAAAGGAAGACAGGGACAGAATCAGAATCATGAATGCAACTATTCAATGATTAGTGCACAAGAATAAAGAGAATTACTGTACTTTAATAATTAATGCAGAGAAATAGAAGCCAACAACAAAAAAGGAAGAACAAGAGACCTCTTCAACAAGATCCATGAAATCAAAGGGAAATTTAAACCAAGGATGGGGATGCATAGAAACATAATACATGAGCAAGATGAAATAAAAAGATGATGGAAGCAATACACAGAAGAGCTATACAGAAGAGATGAAAGGATGAATGACACATACAGGGAAGATGAAACATACGAAGATGAACCCCAAATTTTGGAAACTGAAGTGAAAATTGCACTCAAAGCAATTCGGAAGAATAAATCACCAGGAACAGATGACATATCAATAGAACTGCTACAGTCTACAGAGACAGAGGATATTTTCAGACACCGTTTTATCGTTGCTAGCGTGGGAAGAGCTCCCGGGAGAGGGACGGGGCTCTTGCGCGGCAGGGGGTCATTTTTGGATGATGCTGTCCCTCTCCCGAAAGCATCAGTGTCAGTTCTGTGAAGCTTCAGAAGCCGCAGAGCCATATTTTAATCACGGGCAACTTCCGTGCTTAAAATATGGCTCTGCGGCTTCTGAAGCTTCACGGAACTGACACTGATGCTTGCAGGAGAGGGACGGCGGCATCCAAAAATGACCCCCTGCCGCACAAGAGTGCCGTCCCTCTCCCGGGAGCTCTTCCCGCACTAGCAACGATAAAACGGTGTCTGAAAATATCCAGAATCAACTTTAGTTCTAACTAAAACCTGCCGACATATATGGAAAACAAAACAATGGCCACACATCAGAAATGATCAATATATCTGATCAATATATCAGATTATCTCTCTGTTGTCCCTCCGTATCCCCAGAGAACAACTGCAGATTGTCTTCTGTGGACAGTTGTTCCTCTGTATCCATGGATTTGGTAACCACAGATTTAAATATTCATGGCCTGAAAATATTCTTAAAAAAATAATAATCCAAAAAGCAAACCTTGATTTTGCCATCTTATATAATGGACACCATTTTGCTATGCCGTTGCATATAATGGGACTTGAGTATTCATGGATTTTGGTATCCATGGGGGGTTCTGGAACCAAACCCCAGCAAATATGGAGGGACAACTGTACACTCCCGTCACCCAAAAAGGAGAGACAAAAGATTGCAGTAACTACAGGATCATTGCATTAATTTCCCATACAAGCAAAGTCATGCTCAATAATCTGCAGCAAAGACTCCTACCATATTGGAGCAAGAAATTCCAGAGGTGCAAGCTGGGTTCAGGAAAGGAAGAGGCACTAGGGATCACATTGTAAGCGTATGCTGGATAATGGAGAGCTCCATGGAATTCCAGAAGAAAATCAGCATGTGCTTAATAGATTGCAGCAAAGCCCTTGTCTGCATAGATCATGAAAAGTTATAGATTGCTCTCACAGAAATGGGTGTACCATTACATTTGATTGTCTTGATGTGTAACCTTTACTCAGGACAGGAGATTACTGTTAAAGCAGAATAAGGAGAAACAGAATGGTTCCCAAATGGAAAGGGAATCAGAAAAGGCTGAATTCTGTCACCCAACTTGTTCAACTTGTATGCAGAGAATATCATATGCAAAGCAGGTTTAGACTTCGAGGAAGGAGGAGCGAAGATCAGAGGAAGAAATATCAACAATGTAAGATATGCAAACACCATACTGCTAGCAGAAAACAACAAAGACTTGGTAAAATTTATAAAGATAGCCAAAGAAGAAAATGCTAAGGCAGGCTTACTGTTGAACATTAAGAAAACAAAAATAATGACTACAGAGGTTCTACATCAATTCGGTATAGACAATGAGGAAACTGAAATAGTTCAAAAGATTTCCCATATCTGGGATCAATCACTGATCAGAACAGAGATTACAGTCAAGAAATCGGAAGAAGACTAGGAATAGGAAGGGCAGCTATAAAAGAACTAGACAAGATCCTAAAGTGCAAAGATATAAAACTGAAGACTTGTCAGGATGGTCCATAAAAGCGATCCTCCTCCCAAAAAGTTTCAATATGTAGCATGTTACTTTTGATCTTTCATGTTTGAGCTGTCTGCTGTTTTCACATTCTTTGTAAATGAACAATTTGGTTGCTGAGAATAGTCATGGCAGTATAGAGTCTGTCCGGTAATGGGCAAAGTGGCCTTGCATTTGCAGATTGTTTTGAATCAATTGGCAGAGCCAGGGCCGGCTTAACCATACCGCCAAATCAGCATCTCAGGGGGGCCCGCCCTGTTCCTTTAAAAAAAAAAAGCATCTCCCAAACTAGAAAGAGAAAGAAGCTGAAGGAGGGACTTTGCTGCTCCCTCGCCCCTCCTCCCAGGATCTTCAAAAGGCAAGACAGTCAGGTGTGTGCCAGAGAGGGGTGAGTGTGTGTGAGAGAGAGAGAAAGAGAGGGAGGGAGGGAAGCAAGTGTGAGGGTCATCTCTTTCTCCCCTGCTCTCTCTTCAGAAAGGGCCTCTTCCTTCCTTCCTTCCTTCCTTCCTTCCTTCCTTCCTTCCTTCCTTCCATATGAATCCCCTCCAGCCCATCCTTCCTACTGCTCTTAAAATGTCCTGGTTTCTCTCCCCTCCCTCCCTTTCTCCCCAACTTCCTTCCCTTGCTGCCAACTGAGTTCAACCTGCAAAAGGAATTTGTGCGTGTTTGCCTATGTGCCTTCAAGTCATTTCTGACTAAGGCGAACCTACCATGGGGTTTTCTAGGCAAGGTTTATTCAAAGGGGGTGTGCCTTTGCCTTTCTTTGAGGTTGAGAGAGTGTGACTTGCCCAAGGTCACCCAGTGGGTATTCATGGCTGAGAAAGGATTCAAACCCTGGTCTCCACAGTCATAGTCCAATGCTGAAACTTCTACAACACTCTAGCTCTTTTAACAGAAGAATATAAAGAATATAAAGAAAAATTTGGAGTAATGTTACTGGGAACAATGGTTTTATTGTTGTCACTAAACACACCAGTATCCCATTAGTGTTATGTGAGAAGCATTGGCCTAGAGCAGTGGTTCTTAACCTTTCCTTTATCAGGGACCCACTTTAAACATCTTTTGCTGCTCCAAGACTTAACTCAAGATTTACAACCCTAATAATAATAGCTAATAATAATAGCTAACAACAGCAACAATACGATTACACCATCCATTAAACTTTCCCTCAGAAGCACTCTTGCTTCTTCCTGCAAGTTTGTGGCTGGAGTGGATTGAATGGCAATGTGCAGGCCAAGCCAGCCAGCCTTTGCCTTGGTTCCTGTCACGTGGCTGCTCCACTACAGGGAGGAGGTGGGCCAAGAAGCCTTCAAGCCTTTGAGGACCCCCTGTGAGGACATTGCGGACCCCAGGTTAAGAACCACTGGGCTAGAGAATGCTGGAAAAGGAACAATGCAACCAGACCTTTAGAAGGGTGCTGGCAGGAGAATTCTGGGAGGTGTAATCCAAAAGTAACTTTCCCAGGCTCTGAATGCAGCCTAGAATCATAGAATCATAGGGCTGGAAGGAACCCCAACCACCATCCCATCCAATTGGCTTCTGCCTGCAGAAACACATGATCAAATCATTCCTGACAGATGGCCATCCAATGTCTGCTTAAAAACCTCCAAACAAGGAGACTGCATCACACTCTGAGGTAGTGTATTCCACTACCAAACAGCTCTTACTGTCAGGAAGTTCTTCCTCATGTTTAGGTGGAATCTCTTTTCCTGTAGTTTGAACCCATTGCTCCGTATCCTAGTCTCTGCAGCAGCAGAAAACAAACTTGCTCCATTCTCAGTATGACATCCCTTGAAATATTTAAACATGGCTATCATGTCACCTCTCAACCTTCTCTTCTTCAGGCTAAACATACCCAGCTCCCTAAGCCACTCTTCATAGGGCATAATGGCTTCCAGGCCTCCCACCATCCTGGTCACCCTCCTCTGGACACGTTCCAGCTTCTCAATATCCTTCTTGAATTGTTGTGCCCAGAACTGGAAACAGTATTCCAGTTGAGGTATGACCAAAGCAGAATGGAGTGGTACTATTACTTCCCTTGATCTAGACACTATACTCCTATTAATGCAGCCTAGAATCACATTGGCTTTTTGTTGTTGTTGCTGTATCACACTGTTAACTCATTTTCAGCTTGTAGTCCACTCTTTCTTCTTTAAGGAAATCTACACCATTACGTTAATTGCTAAGCTAAATTATTGGTGGCAAATTATGTAATACAGTAGCCCCCCCTTATCCACTGGGAATTGGTTTGGGTGTGTGTGGATACTGAAAACTGTGGATAAAAGTGAACACCATTGAAAATAATGGGACTTCTGGTTTAAAATACCATAGAGTTGCCTTGGAGGACCTAGAAAATGGCTAGAGAGGACATATTTTCTAGGAAGACTCTATGGTAGGTGTGCTGTTTTGTGTCCCATGGAGAATGAATCCATGGATACGGGGGGTCCTACTGTAATCTGAACATCCTGTACTGTGAATAGGTTAGGTTACAATGACCTGAGATAAACATATGGCCCCCCCCAAAATAAAGCATTGCAGGGGGCCCCAAAATTCCTTAAACCGGCCCTGGGTGGAGCTAGAACTGGGTGAGAATGGGATGGGTGGATGATGGGCAACTAATGGCTCAAGTGCCCACCAGATTTTGACTGATTGTGAATACTTGTTATTTTACTGTATTTCCTATGAGCTTCATTTGAAGCAACAATTTTGTAGTCTTGGCTCTTTAGTTTTTCTGTGTCAATTAAGCTTACTGTTTAACCCTGACACTTCTATCCACTGACTCTGAAGAAGCAGATACATGACAACACTAACATTAGGACCATTCTAGCCATTGTATTCCCATCACGATGTACAGATATGAGAGCTGGACAGTGAAGCAAGCTAATAGAAAGAAAATAAACTCATTTGAGATGGAGAAGAGCGCTGAAGATACCGTGGACAGACAAAAAGACAAACAAATAGGTCCTAGAAGAGATCAAGCCTGAACTTTCCTTGTATGCCAAGATGACTAAATTGAGGACCTGAACAGGTTGGTTGAGTACAGGGAGTCTTGGAGATGTTTCATTCAGAGACAATAAGGGCCATCTAGTCTGATCCCCTGCCATGCAGGAATACCCAATCAAAGCACTCCCGACAGATGGCCATCCAGCCTACAAAGAAGGAGATTCCACCACACTCCAAGGCACTGCATTCCACTGCTGAACAGCTCTTACTGTCTGTGAAGGCTTGAAGGTTGCTTGGCCCACCTTCTCCCTGCAGTGGAGTGGCCATGTAACAGGACCCAAGGCAAAGACTGGCTGTCTTGGCCTGCACATTGCCATTAAAGCCACTCCAGCTACAAACTGGCAGAAAGAAGCAGGAGAAAAGTATTCCCTCCCGTTCCAGTGCCTCTGAGGGAAGGTTTCATGGATGGTGTAATTGTCTTCTTTTTCTCATCATCAGCGTTATCATCATCAGGTATAAATGTTGTAATTTTAAATCTTGAGTTAAGTCTTGGGGGTCCGTGGCAACAAAAGATATTTAAAGGGGATCCCTAGTAAAGAAAAAGATAAGTGCTATGATATATTGGATCCACTACTTCTTGGGAAGGGCTATTGGACTAGCAGTTCAACAACATTGGGAGAGCTCTACAATTCCACCCCTAGTTTAAGAAATCATGTTGGGAGAGTGGGTTTGAACCACTGTATCTGAGTTGGGAAGCTCCTAGCTTTTCTGAAAAGCTTCATAACGACCCAATGGGCTTGGCTCCATGAAACTGGTTCTGTGAAGAACCACCAGGGTTCCATCATTGTTGCAGTGTTCCAGTCTTGTGATTTGAAAAGTCTGGTACAAGGAAAAGTGTGGTACAAGCAGAGAAAGTACAGAAGTTGTGGCAACTGTCATTGCTGCAATCTCTCTGCATGAGCTAAACATTCCCCAGTTGGGGATGGTGGCTGCAGTAGTGATGGTTCTCCCACAGAGTCAGTTCTATGGTGCTGAGCTTGCTGAGACATGATTTTAAAGGAAAGCACTTTCTCTCTCAAGCAGAAGGACAATTGCAGCAGCTGTGCAGTCTTTTCAATGACCTCCAGAGCCCCAGAGGAGAGGACATAATCCCGGATATTCTTGCATACTTTGGGGATATGTCTCAACTTGGAGGGGCCCACTTTTGCCAGCCCCTCTGCCATAGCACACTCATTTTACTAACAGGGAGGGGGAGTTAGAAAGCAAAACTGACTGTTCTTTATTGTGGTTTGAGGCAGACGGTACTATTCAAATGTTGTAGCAGTTGGCATTCATTGCCTGCTAAGTATGACTGACAGCATGAAGTAGATCCTGAAGGGCACAAGCCATTGAAGTAAATGATGAAACTAATGTGGCTTTTAATGGCACTAGACTGCAAATGCAAGGATTGTCAGTCCCAGCAGGACTGGAACAGCACCTTTCAGCAGGAAGAAGTTCTGTCTTCCAGTGGTAAAAAGCTTTTCCATCTTTTCCTCCTTAACAGATTTTTTTCTGGGCATGAAAAAAGACAGAAACAAAGAAGTGGTGGAAATAAATCAGAAGTCTACAAACAGAAGCCAGGCTGCTCATCCCCCCCCCTGCAAAATTCCATGAAAGAGGTGGAGGTATTCCACAATAAAAACCATATCTGGAGGTACCCCTCTCTCCCTCAACTTGCTGTTTTTTGCTTTTGAAAAGACATCAATGAGGCACTAAAATGAATCAAGTTGGCAATTTTGAAAATGTTACCTTTTATGCCAGCAATATGGAAGGATACATTTTTTTTTTAACTGCAAACAGTCAGCTGTATATAGACATCTGTATATGTCTTGTATTTCAAAATGTAGCCCAAATCTCTTAGGCTCCTGTCAGAATTATACAGGGAGAAAAATCCTTACAAAACCCCAACAGACTTTAGTATATTTGGGGGACCTTGAAATGTTTCTGTCGGCCTGGGAGGGGGTTGATTTTATACCACACGTTACTATATCATGCTTTAAAGGAAATCTCCCCAAACAGGAGGGGTAGATTAAAACAGAATAAGCTACATGGCCTGGTCTTTACTGTACAAGTCATATAACGGGCAAGAAGAAAGATAACTGATAGGTAGTATTTTAAGGCATATTAACCCAATTACAAGTATATTTTTACAATTGTAGCTCTAGCATTTATCACACAGCATTTATTAGACCTCTGAGCTAGGTTATGTCAAATGAAACACTGTGAAACTGCAGCATTTCATTAAATTGCTGCTAGAGCAGGGCATTCAATCCTGATCCTCTTAAACCACATGATTTTATCAAAATCTTTGGAAATTGAAGCAATCACTAAAAGGTGTCAGGAAATTAAAATGTTCTGTCTCAGTGAAAGAGATACACTCCTTGTAACATATATCAGAGGGTTCTCAGCACCCCCCCCTTTTTAAAAGACACATTACTATGCAGGGGAAAGTCATCAAATACAGAAGGAGGCACAGGAGATTCCAGAATTATCTAGCTGGTGCCATTTTTCATACTGGTGAGCAACACAGACTTTCTCCTGCCACTTGGTTTACCTTCACGCTTTGCAGAAATCCACTCCAGATGCATTATCTGCAGAAATAACATAATTTTGCCACATTGCAGAATGTTGATTCCCCTTTTAAAGTAGAGCATTTGCGCTAAGCAGTCCCCTTCACAGGTTATCTGACCTATTCATCTGATAGAGCGTGATGTGTTCCTTCCACTTACAGGTGGTATAACTATGTAGAACATTAGTCCCCTGTTTGTGTGAACCCCTGTTTTGGGGCATGGAGCTGGACAATGTGAGGTGAGCACGAACTGAGCTTCTGACAGAGTCTGCAAAGTTACCTTTAAGACAAATGAATATATTGACATCTTGAAAGCTACTTTAACTGATCAGTGGTAGGATGCTGCTCTGGTTTTTTTTTTTTAAACGAGAAGCATACATGCATTGCAAATGTTTGCTGATTTAAAAACACATCCACCCTTTTATAACTTTGTTTTGTAACTGTAATACTTTAAATGTAAATTGTAATTGTTTACTGTTTTGTCCTATTTTGAGAACTTTGGATATACATAATTTTATTTATTTAATATGAACACTCAGAGTAAAAAAAAAAAGTGTATGTGGGAGTGGGAGAGGGGAAGGAATCGGACAGAACCAGCCTCTGTTCACCACTAAAGCCTACAGTGAGTGCTGCCTTTGGATGTGTGAAAGTAACTTCTGAAACTTCAGATGGCCCTCGTGGTTTCTTCCAACTCTATGATTCTATGAATCACCTTGAAGATATAAGCCTTACCCAGCAGTCCTTGGGCAGTTAACACCTTCTCCTTCCAACCTGTCACAAGGTTGTTTTTGTTAAGCTGAAATACTGCTTTTACTGCCAAGGATGCAAATGTAATAAAATGAGTATACTGGTACTTTGGTGAACTTGGTCTTACATGTTAGATTCACTGGATAATCAGGAGGAGGAGCAGCAGCAGAAAAAAGAGGAGTGATACACAAAGTTTAAGAGGCCAACTAGACAAAGAATTATTTTGCTTGTGCAGGTGTGGCTTGGATCAGTTTCGTTTTTAACTTATTGCTCTCAAATATTTGGCAACATTTTAGGCTATCCTAAGAATTCCTCTGGTTTGCTTCATTTCTATTTTTCTTTTCTGAAAAAGATTAACTAAGGTCATAATCTACTGAGAAATTATCTCATGCAAATCCTGTTGAAATAAACGAAGCTGCACCAGAGTACAGTAGCCTTAAAGAGCTTATATATGGGACAGAGAGAGATAGAGAAAAACTTCATTGAAAAGAATACTATTAGAACTACTTGTTTAAATCATTCACCACCACCAATGGATACCACATTATTATTATTCTGTTTTTAATTCCTATTAACCGGCACAGCAGCATTCCTTTATACTTTGGCTCATGTCACAGCAGAAAGGCTACATTGTGCCCAGGTCTCATTGATTTAATTACTCCAGCCTGAATGAATGTAGTCAAACCTAGAACAGCTACTTAAAATGTAATTCAATTCAGTGATGCATAAAAATACCACACTGATAACAGTAACTGAGAAGAACCTCTTGAGAAATAAGCCTATGCTCATACAGTGTGAATGAGGAAGCCTGGCAAAGGCAGGCAATTTGAAAGAATAGAGCGCCCTTATTCAATCTTCCTGCAGAGGGAGCTTGGTAATAGGTTTTTGTCAAAAATGACACTTATGAATCTGTGTATGGTGAGGTGTGGAAATGGGGGGGGGAAAATTGTGTTCCCACTAATTGTTTTCCCATTGGCCTCAAAGACCATGTTCCTGTTAATCTCTTTTTAAAAAACTATTATTGTGACTATGGAAAGCCCCATGGAAAAATATAGGAGAGATGTGTGTGTGTGTGTTTTAATATTGAAGAAGATGGCAAGAGTTTCATTAGCTTCAGTGCATATGGACCCTTGTTTTAGGAATAGAAAGGAAGCATTAGGAGTTGGATTATAACTCAAAACCTACAACTGGATTTCTAAGCCTACATATTTAGAATGAGAGAGCACCAGATGAGTGCATATCACTGGCATTATTTGCTTCCATGTCCTCTTTCCTTGACCATTTCATTCTTGGATTGCTTCCATGAAGCTATGCATTTTAGGCAGTAGTTAAATGACAGTTGGCTAAATGTTTAGTTAAACTTCTCAGATGACTGAAAGGTAGGAGCTCCTAGTTCAGAAATATATACCATGCCCATCCAAAGCAAGGATGGGAAATTTGTGCCCCTTCAGATGTTGGATTGAACTATCCACCATCCCTCACTATGCTGGCTAGGGCTGATGGGAATTGTGGAGTTGTCAAACATCAAGATCTGGAAGACCAGAAGATGCTCATTCATGATCAAAAGTGTATTGCTACTGGATATGCTTACCAATTCCTAGCCAGTACATTATTTACCACCCATGATTTTAAGTTCCAGCAGAGTAACCAAACACAATCTATCTGTGTCTAAAGTATGAACTTCATAAGTAGATTCAGATTACATATTAAGGCAGATGCATAAATACACACAGATGCAATGTATTATTAAGTAATGAAGGAGCTAGAAAAAAAATATTGGCACTCTGTTAGTGACTTACACATGTGTAATATTCCCTGCATGAATGATTGGACATTTATTTTTCCATTTCAGAAGTCATATTCAGTTGAAGGTTGTGGAAGTCAAGTTCTTTATGCTGTGCCATTGTACATTGTAATTGTGCATTTCAAATTAATTTGCACATTCATTTACATGGTTTTACAATTCATTAGTGCACAATTGTCATGTGGCTACATGAGTATAAAGTTACACTCATCTTGTACAGTAGTTTCTTGTCCCTCACCATTTTATAACCAGGAGACAATGAAGTTGAAATCTGAAAGGCAGACACTGACTACAACTTAGAACCATAGAGTTGGAAGGGGCCCCATAGACCATTGAATCCTCCTGCTCAAAGCAGGAAAATCAGTTAGAGTGACCCCAGCAGGTAGTTGTCTAGTCTCTTTCTGAAGATGTCCAGAGAATGAGACCCTACCACCTCCCTAGGTAATTGGTTCCACTTTTAAATAGCTCTTACTGTCAAGACATTCTTTCTAACATTCCGTTGAAGTCTACCATCCTGTAACGTAAAACCATTAGACTTGGTCCTACTCCCTGGGGCAGCAGCCCCTCTGTGACAGCTCTTGAGGTATTTAAAGAGTGCAATCATGCCACCCTTTAGTCTTCTCTTCATCAGGCTGAATATGCCCAGCTCCCTCAATCGTTCCTCACATCTTTTGTTCTCCATACCTCCCAGTGGCGTACCTAGCTTTTTGGACACCCAGTGTGGATCAATTCTTTTTTTTTTTTTTTAACATCCATCTCCTCTGTCCTACAAAATTATTTTCAGTAATAATCATGAACACAAAATAATCATTAAACACAATAAAAAAATGCATTTGGCTGCACAGAATGATATGACTAAAGTAACTCAAATCCTGTTTGTGAAGTCAAAGGCTTTCACGGCCGGCATACATAGACTAAACACAGTTTAGCACTAAACACAGTGTGCAAACATGAATCAAGGAACATGAGAGACACTGCAGACTGGGCCAGCCAGAAAAATCAGCAGTAGCAGAACATGTTATAAACCAACCTGGACACAAAATATTATTTAAAAACACAGAAATTCTGGACCAGGCAAACAACTATCATGTCAGAATGTACAGAGAAGCTGTTGAAATCCACAAACACCAGGACAACTTCAACAGGAAAGAAGAAACGCTAAAAAACAAAATCTGGCTCCCAGTTTTGAAAAACAATAGAACCAAAACTCAACACTTACAAAGGAATTCCACCCAGGGACAAGGTGATTTCCAGCAGATAATGGCCCATCAACCAACCATTAGCCAAACAGACACTAATCATCCTTGCATTTCTGTACCCAGAAATGAATGGTTGAAACTTACCATTCAATTACACAATTTTACATATCCTTTCCAACAGGGGTTCACAATATATACCCCCCCCCCAACTCCTACTCAACCATTCTCTGAAGATGCCAGCCACAGATGCAGGTGAAACATATGAAAGAAACTATTCCAGAACATGACCTCACAGCCCAGAAAAAAACTCAAGGAAAATCTATCAAATCCTGTTTCTTTGTCTTTACAATCACTGTGCTATCATTATTTCAAATTTACTGTTGAACTGCTTTTGTTGGTTTTATTATGGTTTATGGCTATTGTTATTGCTATTGGAGAGCTGGGCCAAAGCTAACAAAATGAAATTCAATACGGAGAAATGTAAAGTACTGCATTTAGGGCGGAAAAATGAAATGCATAAATATAGGATGGGAGAGACCTGGCTGAATGAGACTACGTGCGAAAGGGATCTAGGAGTCCTAGTAGACCACAAGTTGAACATGAGCCAACAGTGTGATGCAGCAGCTAAAAAGACCAATGCGATTTTGGGCTGCATCCATAGAAGTCTAGTGTCTAGATCAAGGGAAGTAATAGTGCCACTCTATTCTGCCTTGGTCAGACCTCACTTAGAATACTGTGTCCAGTTCTGGGCACCACAATTCAAAAAGGATATTGACAAATTGGAGCGTGTCCAGAGAAGGGCAACTAAAATGGTGAAAGGTCTGGAAACGATGCCTTATGAGGAGAGACTTAGGGAGCTGGGTATGTTTAGCCTGGAAAAAAGACGGTTAAGAGGCGATATGATAGCCCTGTTTAAGTATTTGAAGGGATGTCACGCTGAGGATGGAGCAGGCTTGTTTTCTGCTGCTCCAGAGACTGGAACACGGAGCAATGGATGCAAGCTCCAGGAACAGAGATTCCACCTCAACATGAGGAAGAACTTTTTGACAGTAAGAGCTGTTTGGCAGTGGAACGCACTCCCTCGGAGCGTGGTGGGGTCTCCTTCCTTGGAGGTCTTTAAACAGAGGCTGGATTGCCATCTGTCGGGGATGCTTTGATCAAGATTTCCTGCATGGCAGGGGGGTTGGACTGGATGGCCCTCGTGGTCTCTTCCAACTCTGCAATTCTATGATTCTATGATTCTATGATTATACCAGCTTTGGTCCAGGATATTTGAAGGACAATATTTCCCTATATGAGCCCATTAGATCTTCTGGAGAGGCCCTTCTCTCTGCCCAACTACCTTCTCAGTCTCATTTGGTGGGAAAGGGCCTTCCAGGCGGCTGCTCCCAGTCTTTGGAATTCCCTCCCTAAGGAGGCTAGGATGGCTCTCTCCTGTCAGCAAGTTAAGGCATTTTTATGGTATCAGGTTTTTTAAGGAACTGTATGGAATGGGCTTTTAATGATGTGCTCTGCTGTTTTATGGTTTGTATAGTCTTTCAATGAATTTTAATGTTGTTAATGATTAATGTTTTAACTTTATAAACATGGCCTCAACAGGCATATTACTTATACTCATGAACAAATAAGCAAGGGAGGGAAAAGATAGAGTGGAGTAGAAGGAGATCTGGGGTGAATTTACAGCGCTGGTATTTATGGGAGATTATCAGACACATCAAAAACGGTGTTATGACAACACCATGAGATTGCAAAAGGGCTTCCTTATTGGATGATGATGTGCCCCAATGTTATGCAAGTGTTCTGCTGCCATTATGAGGGAGTTCTTTTTTATTGTTGGGGAGAAGTCGAAAATTGATCTTCCGTAGCGTTGTGTTCCAGATTTTTGTGTGTACGAGAAGGTGGCCCGTTCTGCTGGTGTGATTCCAGCATCAATGGGTGGTCCTGCCAGAACACCTCCGGATGTGAACAGGAAAACTAGGTACCATACACTCTTTTTATGAACCTCCCCATCTTGCTTGCAAGTTTCTAAGGTGTATCTGTGCTTTTCTGAATGTTTTCTTTATTAATTTTGGTGTTTTGGGGCTTTTTAGCGCATTCACATCTTCTTGCAAGAAACCCCAAAATCTTGTTCATGGAGAAACATGGAAGTAAGCAGCACGAGTGCTCAAATTGCTGGATTCTTGGGGCAATTTTGTATTGTTATCATGACAGCTTGCGAAAATGTGTGTCATTGTGCCAGAACATGAACACTGTAAAATATAGTGCAAAATAATGTTTTTAGACACTCATCTGATAATCTCCATGGTCTCGGTTAAAGTAAGAGGGTGGGAAGGTTTTTTTTTTAAACTTAAACTGGAGAGGGGAGAACTTGAGCAGGATCTTTTCCACCTAAAGTTATGTCAGGACATGGCATTGCTCTGTGTTTCCTCAGGGACAGTGTACCCCCTCAAATTCTATCCCTGGGGCAGACCACACATACCACATCCCTATTGGTATGCCAATGCAGGCGAAATGTCAGAAATAAACTCTTCCAGAACATGGCCTCACAGCCCAGAAAAAACCCACGGAAAACATACGTCTTATCTTTGTTGCTGTTCCCTGAACCTGCTCCACTTGTCTATATCCTTCCTAAAATGAGGTTCCCAGAACTAAACACAATACTCCAGATTACACTTGACTAGTGCAGAATATAGTGGAACTATATTACTTCCCCTGTCTTGGAAATTATGATTCTAGTAACACAGGCTAAAATATTATTCACTTTCTTTGCTGGAGTATCATACAGTGGGGTCATGTTCAACTTATGATCAACAATAATCCTATAAGTATGCATATGATTTTAATGGCCTAAATGTAGAATTTTGGATTTGTCTCTACTGAATTTCATTCTATTAGTTTCAGCTCAGTTTTCTAGTTTATCAACGTCCTTTTGAATTCTTTTCATATTTTCCAATGTGTTTGCTACTCTCTCAGTTTTGTATCATCCACAAACTTGATAAGGATTCCCTCTACCCAATCATCTAAGTCATTGATAATTTTTTTTTGAAGAGTGACAGCCTCAGGACAAAAGCCTGAGGTACTATACTCAAGACTTCCCCTCAGTTTGAAATATAGCCATTGATAGTGACTTTTGGAACAGTTTTCCGACCAATTATGGATCTATCTGACAGTGTTTCCAACTATTCCACATTTAATCAGTTTGCAAAGCAAATCAGAATATCATGGGGGGCCTTATCAACTGCTTTGCTGAAATCTAGACAAACGACATCTACACCATTCCCACCTTCTACTAAACTAGTGACCCAATTAAAAAAAGGATATAAGATAGGTTTGGCAGTACAGTTGTCCCTTCACATTCGCTGGGGTTTGGTTCCAGGACCCCCCGTGAATATCCAAATCCGCAAATACTCAAGTCCCATTATATGCAATGGCATAGCAAAATGGTGTCCCTTATATAAGATGGCAAAATCAAGGTTTGCTATTTGGATTATTATTTTTTTAAGAATATTTTCAAACTGTGAATACTTAAAACCGTGAATGCCAAATCCGTGAATGTGGAGGGACAACTGTATTTGTTCCTAACGAATCCATGCTGGCTCCTACTAATCAGTGCATTGTCACATAGATACTTGTAAACAGACTTATAACCCATTCTAGTATTTATTCCAGTACTGAGGTCAAACTGACTGGTCTGTAGCTCCCCAGATCTACTATTTGTTCTTTTTGAAGACAAGGGCAATGTTTGCTGTTCTCCAGTCCTTTAGTATCTCACCTGTTCTCCAAGATTTCTCAAAAATGATGGCAAATAGTTCAGAGAGTACATCAGCAAGTTCCTTCTGTACTTTGCGATGCAGTACTTTGGGATTTGGATTCATTTAAGTTAACAAAGTGATTCCTCACTATCTCCTTGTCAATTTTGATATACATTCTAGATCCCTTGCAGCCTATCTGTAGCCAATTGTTCTCTGTCTAATGAACATATCCAGAGGAGGGCAACCAAAATGGTAAAAGGTCTGGAAGCCATGCCCTATGAGGATCAGCTTAGGAAGCTGGGTATGTTTAACCTGAATAAGAGAAAGTTAAGAGGTGGCATGATAGCAATGATAGAAATGTCTAAATATTTGAAGGGATGAAGGGATGGAGCAAGCTTGTTTTCTGCTGCTCCAGAGACTAGAACATGGAGCAGTGGACTCAAATGACAGGAAAAGAGATTCCACATAAACGTTAGGAAGAACTTCCTGACAGTAAGAGCTGTTTGGCACTGGAATGCATGGTGGAGTCTCCTTTGGAAGTTTTTAAACAGAGACTGGATGGCCATCTGTTGGGAGTGCTTTGATTGTGTGTTCCTGCATGGCAGGGGGTTGGATTGGATGGCTCTTTTGGTCTCTTCCAACTCTATGATTCTGTGATTCTAAGGACTTTATCAGATGAGGTTATAATTGCATAGAATCATAGAATCATAGAATTGTAGAGTTGGAAGGGACCATGAGGGCCATCCAGTCCAACCACCTGCCACACAGGAAATCTTGATCAAAGCATCCCCGACAGATGATTAAGACATCACAGTAGTGTGAATGGGATCCCACAATTGCACGATGTTGTTGTCCTCCCATCATTACTGTGTGCTCCAGCCGCTAATAAGGCGTCAATTTTAATTGATGGGACAAGCTGTCAATAGCTCTCTACCCCTGAGCAATGAGTCCCCAACCAGCCCCTTTCTTTTCTTCTTGTTGTGGTTGGTGGTTACCTTGACTCCTTCCTTGTCATGTGGTGTCCCTTGTTGTGGGTTTCCTCTTTGAGCCTCTCCACTGCTGCTATCCTTATAAAGATGTAGAAAGTGATTGTTCAGTTGAAGCAGTTCTGAATCCCTTCTGTATGGTCTTCTCCTGACTGTGACTGTCTTCCAGGGTGTCCCAGCACTGTTACACTGTTCCTCACAGTTGTTTTAGGTCTCTTCATTTCCCTGGGCAGTTTCTTCCTGCTGGTTCTGTGGGATCAATTCTCCCTGTGTTCTATACATGAAGTTCTCATGATCTCTGATGCACTGAAGGGACTCAACATGTACCTGCAATGAAAGATACATGTTGTTTCCAAGAAAGCCACCAATTTATACTTGCTGCAGGTGTAGTCAGAGAGGTTTTCTGGCAAAAAGACAAGCATTGCACACCTATTGCAGCACAGATCCTTCTTCCTCCATCTCTGCAATTATTTCCCTCCTGCCTTTTCAGACTCTTGCTGATATGACTGCACATGTCACAAGGCACATGCTTCTGGCCCTCAGCAACTGAGTTCTAAAGACTGAGGCAGCAGGTACATAGAGCTTGCTAGCTTCACCCCGAAGCAAGTCAGTGACTCAGCAGGAGTCCTGTCCCCATAGACCATGGACTCAGGGAAAGCACATTGCCAAAAACATCCCCCCCCCAACAAACCTTTAAAAAAACCAGTCAAAGGGTCAAGGATGATCCCCCAAACACAGCTCACCTTCTGTTCTATCCCCAGAGACTCAATAGGTTGACACAATATGCATCATTTCAAGGAACTGTGTATCAGTTGTCATCTGTATCATTTGAAGGAGCTGCATTAGGAAAAAAATGTCTGTTTTCCTTTAACAGAGGCAAGCACACATGTCCCTCATCTGCTTTATGCAGACACACACATAAGGAGATTATCAGACAGGAACGCAAAAAGTGTTCCTGTCCCACAATCTCCAGGCCTGTCCCTGTCCCTGGACAACAATCCTCCCCATCAGACTTACCTTCTCTTGCATCCAAAGGCAGCCCAGGAATGAACGGAGCTCTAACAGACCTCCATTCACTTCCTGGACTAAAATGCTGCCCGTTCTTGCAAGAAGACGCAAGCATGGAAAATGCAAAAATAAAAATAAAAACACATCCAAAAAAGTTCACAAAAGCACATACACACACTAAAAAAATAACAAGTAACCCAGGGAGGGTACAAAAAAGAGGGTAGGCAACTGGTTCTCATGATCCCACTTGGAAGTGTTCTGGCAGGGCCGGCCATTGACGCTGTATTCATAAGTCAAAAATGGCACGAGGTTTCAGACGCCGGCAATGCTGGCACCAAAATGAGATGGGCGACCCATTGACAGCTCAGGCCTATCAATAAAAAGAAATGCCACAAGAATGACAGTGGAACACAAAATGGTTGTGTGATATTGGCACCCTTTTGTGTTCTGCTGGTGTTGTTTTGGTGCCACATTAGCCATGTCTGATAATCTCCATATAGTCTTTGAGATAGATGGCACATGCATAAAATAAATATTTCTGAAAATACTTATGGAGAACATAAAAGCTTGCATTGGTATAACTGCCCTAATGTGGAGCACCCCCACCCGATGAGACATGTAACTTTGGTCCAAAGTAGAGATGGGGAGGGGATGTCTGATCTATAGAACACAAAAATTTTCCTTGGCCGTGAAAGCCTTCGACTTCACAAATTTTTTTCCCTTTGATACCACTTTTTTCTGCTTAAGCTACAACCCATTTCACAAAAAGGGCAAGTTGAAACACATTCACTTCAACATCAATCTAGGAGTCCTAGTAGGAGTCCTAGTAGACCACAAGTTGAACATGAGCCAACAGTGTGATGCGGCAGCTAAAAAGGCCAATGCAATTTTGGGCTGTATCAATAGAAGTATAGTGTCTAGATCAAGGGAAGTAATAGTGCCACTCTATTCTGCCTTGGTCAGACCTCACTTAGAATACTGTGTCCAGTTCTGGGCACCACAATTCAAAAAGGATATTGACAAATTGGAGCGTGTCCAGAGAAGGGCAACTAAAATGGTGAAAGGTCTGGAAACGATGCCTTATGAGGAGAGATTTAGGGAGCTGGGTATGTTTAGCCTGGAAAAAAGACGGTTAAGAGGCGATATGATAGCCCTGTTTAAGTATTTGAAGGGTTGTCACACTGAGGATGGAGCAGGCTTGTTTTCTGCTGCTCCAGAGACTGGAACATGGAGCAATGGGTGCAAGCTCCAGGAACAGAGATTCCACCTCAACATGAGGAGGAACTTTTTGACAGTAAGAGCTGTTCGGCAGTGGAACACACTCCCTCGGAGCGTGGTGGGGTCTCCTTCCTTGGAGGTCTTTAAACAGAGGCTGGATTGCCATCTGTCGGGGATGCTTTGATCAAGATTTCCTGCGTGGCAGGGGGGTTGGACTGGATGGCTCTTGTGGTCTCTTCCAACTCTGCAATTCTATGATTCTATGATTCAAAAGTGCAAACCAGATTGGAAGATATGAGGAAGAAAGACATTCTTTTAAGTGAATTGTTTTCTGCTGTAGAACCTGGGAATGGGGGAAGGAGGGGGCCACATAGCAATATAGAAAAATGGGGTGGGAAGGAATAGAAATAGGGGGGAAATAGAACTCCTCTCCATTGATGCCCCCTTGTCGTGGGAGAGAGGCTTGCGTACCCTAATGATGTTTTGAGCTATGCTGGCGGTTGAGCTATGCTGGCTCAACCGCCAGCATAGCTTGGTTTGAGCTATGCTGGCACAATAGCCACTGGTAGGGTCTCCCATGCCAGACAGGTCAAAACCGAAGGGTCTGACAAAGAGCGTCAAAGGGCAGGATGGGCTCTCTAGCCTTATGGCAACCGTCCTAGGAGAAGGAAAACTCTAATCCCAAACCCGGCCAGATGGTGCTCGTCCAACCCTGTAAGGTCAACCATCTCAGAGAAGGAAACTCTAATCAGACCTACGGCCCGAGGACCTCACTGCTACCATCCATGCTTGCAAGGCCAGCAGATGAACCTTTGGTTTAACGGGTAAGGCCAGTTCTGTGCACGCTGCGCTCCACCAGAAAAATCCATTGCACAGGCTCGAAGGACAAATCCAGTTCCAAAAAAGCCCTGTGGCAATAGGCAAGGGACGAAACAGCAGGTGTAAAGTTGCATTGGAAGCCGCAGACCCAACCGTGCATGCAGGCGGTTCAGGACTTTGGTCTCTCGAGGCTAACCCGGGAGATAACAGTCTTGTTCGGCAGCATCCTGAATGACCAAGCAGCCTTTTTAAAGGAGAGCACTGCTTGCTCCATATGGAGAGGGGCCTAGAAAAGGTGGCCTAATGAAAGCTCATCCCCAACTACTTGGTTGGCTAGCCGCGGCCAATGGGAATCTTCTGATGCGGTCAAACCAAGGCAAAGAAACAAAGGCGCACACCGGCCTCCAAAGGTGTAAATAAACTGACGCTTGCATGCTGGAACATCAGAACCATGCGAGACTCTGAAGATAGTGGATGGCCTGAGTGTCGTTCTGCTCTAATAGCCCATGAACTATCACGACTTAATATTGACATCGCTGCTGTTAGTGATGTTCATCTCCATGAGGAAGGCAGCCTTAAAGAACACGGCGCCGGCTACACACTTTACTGGTCTGGCAAATCCAAAACCGAAAAACATCTTTCAGGAGTAGGCTTCATGATTAAAAACTCCATTGCCTCCAAACTCGAAACCTTGCCAACAGGACACTCTGATTGCATTATTTCCTTACGCCTCCCACATGTTGTTCTGTTTAGTATATATGCCCCAACTATGCAAGCCAACCCTGTAGAGAAAGAAAAATTCTACACAGACCTACGCCACCTCATACAAAAAGTCCCTGTAGAAGATAAAATTATTATCCTTGGTGACTTCAATGCCAGCGTAGGAAAGAACTCCGAAGCCTGGAAAGGTGTTTTAGGCAAGCATGGTGTTGAAAATTGCAATGATAACAGATGCTTCTTGCTAGAGTTCTGTGCAGAACAAAAGCTGACTATTACAAACACTATCTTTCAGCAGAAAGATAGCTTGAAGACAACCTGGATGCATCCCCAATCCAAACATTGGCACCTCATTGACTATGTTCTAGTCCGCCAGAGAAACATTCGCGATGTCCGCCATACTCGAGTGATACCCAGTGCAGAATGCCAGACAGATCATTGCCTCGTCAGATGTAAACTAAATCTTCATCTTAAGTTCAAACCTAAGAGGGGCGGCATGTTAAAGAAGAGACTCCAAGTCAACAATCTTCAACAAGCTACCATGAGAGACAACTTCCAGGCAAATCTGCAAACAAAACTTGAAGACCATCCTATAGATCCTTCTCCTACAGTGCTTTGGCAACATATCAAAAATAGTATCCTCCAGTCTGTGGAAGAATCCTTCGGGTTCTCCCACAAGAAAAATCAAGACTGGTTTGATGATAACAACCAAGAGATCAAGGAGCTGTTGGCAAAGAAGAGAACTGCTCACCAGGCATACCTCGCCCAGCCAACTTGCCATGTAAGAAAAGCAGCTTTCCGTCTCACATGTAGTAAACTTCAACAAAAACTCCGAGACATGCAGAAGTGGTGGATCAATATAGCAGAAAAGACACAACACTGTGCAGATCTGGGGGATTCTAGAGGATTTTATGAAGCTCTTAAAGCCGTGTTTGGACCTACTTACCAGGTCCAAAGCTCCTTATACAGTACAGACGGTCAAACATTAATTACTGATAAAGCCTCCATCCTGAATCGATGGGCTGAACACTTTCAAAGTCTCTTTAGTGCCAACCAAGTAGTCCAAGGCTCATCTATCCAACATATGATACAAAAATCGATGAAAAATGAATAGGACATAGCTCCCACTTTGGAAGAGAACCTTAAGGCCATACAGCAGCTGAAAAATGGCAAGGCAGCTGGGATTGATGGAATCCCACCTGAAGTTTGGAAACTCGGAGGTCATGTACTCCATGATCAATTCCACGAACTTCTTGTGAATTGCTGGGAAAAGGGGGAACTGCCATCAGATCTCCTAGATGCAGTCATCATCACCCTGTACAAGAAAAAAGGAGCAAAATTCGATTGCTTAAACTATCGAGGAATAACACTGCTCTCTATTGCTGGAAAAATCCTTGCAAGGATACTCCTGAACAGATTAGTTCCTGCCATTGCAGAAGAACTTCTTCCTGAAAGCCAATGTGGCTTCAGAGCCAATAGGATATGGTATTTCCCCTTAGAGAACTGCAAGAGAAATGTAGAGAGCAGAACAAGGGTCTCTATGTATCATTTGTTGACCTCACCAAAGCCTTCGACACCATGAGTAGGAAAGGTCTGTGGCAGATCCTGGAAAGACTAGGATGTCCCCCCAAATTCCTCAAAATGATTATCTTGCTACACGAGGGCCAGCGTGGTAAAGTCAGATATGGCAATGCTCTTTCAGAGCCTTTTCTAATAACTAATGGAGTGAAGCAAGGTTGTGTTCTTGCTCCAACTTTATTTACAATCTTCTTCAGCATGATGCTCCAAAGGGCTATGGCAGAGCTCGAAGAAGACGATGGCATCTATATACGTTACCGTACTGATGGTAGCTTGTTTAACTTAAGCCGTCTGAGGGCTCGCACTAAGACTCTAAACTATCTAGTCCATGAGCTGCTCTTTGCTGATGATGCTGCCCTTGTTGTCCACACAGAAGCAGCTCTGCAGCGCCTAGCATCCTGCTTCGCAACAGCTGCAGAGCTGTTTGGGCTGGAAGTCAACCTTAAGAAAATGGAAGTTCTTTACCAGCCTGCACCACAGGACGAACACCACCATCCACACAATGCCGTTGGCAACTCTGGGCTGAAGTCCATTCAGCAGTTCACCTAACTTGGGAAGCATCATCTCCTCAGATGCCAAGATTGACAAAGAGATCGATCACAGATTAGCAAAGGCACATAGCGCATTTGGAAGACTTTACAAAAGAGTCTGGAGTAATAAACACCTGAGGTGAAACACAAAAATCAGTGTGTATAGAGCAATTGTACTGTCTATTCTCCTTTATGGGTCTGAAACATGGGTCACCTATCGCCACCACTTACGACTCCTCGAATGCTTCCATCAGCGCTGTTTATGCACAATCCTAAATATACACTGGACTGACTATGTGATGATCGTTGCTGTCCTTGAGCAAGCATGGATCACCAGCATTGAGTCCATGATATTGAGAACACAGCTGCGCTGGGCAGGGCATGTTTCTAGGATGGAGGACCATCGCCTCCCCAAAATAATATTCTACGGTGAACTCGCCATGGGTCAGCGTAAGAGGGGTGCTCCAAAAAAATGATACAAGGACTCCCTGAAACAACATCTCAGGCTCAGCCAAATTGATCACCAAGAATGGTCCGCCCTGGCCTCACATAGGGAGGCATGGAGACACACTATCCACAATGCTGCAGCCTTATTTGAGAACTCACGCTGAACAAGTCTTGAAGAGAAACGACAATGCAAAAAAAATCACAACCCGGAAGCATCACTCAAGGAAACCTTCTGCTGTGCTTTCTGCAACCGGACTTGTCTATCTCGGATTGGCCTTTTTAGTCATCAGCGCGCTTGCAGAAAGTGCGGGATGAGTCCTTCCTGAATCTTCGTTTGCAAAGATAAGCCAGAGAGAGAACAACTTAGCAAGGGCTTGAGGATTGCTTGGCCATTTCCCTCAGTTACTCTCAATCCCCTTGGAATCAGAGGGACGTGGGGGGGGGGGCAGATAGAAATAAATAGAGGAATACAGATTTTTTTTTTTAATGTGGAAATTATGAGGGATTACCAGGGCAATACCCACATCTGCCATGGTTGTTTCCAGGATAACAGAGGAAAAACAGCAATGGGAAAATACAGACAATTTGTGTTTTTTTTAAGGAATTGAGGAAAAGATACAGAATGGTTGAGGGCTCCAGATATTCAACAAGAATGCAATATTTTTTTATTTTTTTAAAAAAAGACAGACAATTTTTAAAAGTGGGGAAAAAACAGAAGAATATTTTAAAATGTGAAAATAAATAAAACAAAAAAGTGTGCAAGTGGGGCTTTTGGGTGACCTCTCACAAGACCTACTATACAGCCATAATGCAACATTAAAAACAAACACAGAAGTAGAAAATATTGGGACAAAATGGAAAAAAAAACTAGAGAGAATTAGTGAGAGGCTGCAGGCTCCTGGGATGGCTCCCTCCTGTCCCACAATGGATCCCAGTATACTAGACTTCTTTAAAGAAAGGTAAACACACTAGAAGAGTTGGGGTATATGAGTATCTCCCACATCCCTTTGCACAGACCTCACTGAGGAAAATAGATAGCATGATTCTCTGGCATCATTGTTTCCATCAAATACTGAAGGAATACCAGAGACTGGTCATCTCCCTTCACACATGGCAGCTCATCTTCAGTTGTTCTTTTTACAGAGGAGAGAACAGGCCAGTGCTGAGGTGAGAAACAAGTAGTTTTTCTCACATTGGACTGCAACATCCATCAACTCCAATCAGCGTAGTCAATGTAGAGCTACATGTTCCTCATCCTTGGACTAGGGGAGCTGTTTCTTTCTTTAGCCACAGTTGATAATCAAGTACATACAGTAGTATGTAAAAGATTCTTGGAACTACATATGCAACATGGCATTCCTCAACTTACATGGTTGTGGTGGAGAGCAGCATGAATGGGCACCATTTTTCTGCTGTGTTTAGCCATCATTTTCCCAGGAACCTCTCTGCAGTTTCACAGGCTCTGGGAAATGGTGGGAGAAGCAACCAGTCAGGACCATCTGGGTGGCTATTGGGTGAGTCTGGAGGAAGCAGAGTGAAGGATATCTCAGCCAGGCCCCATTGGTCACAGAACCACTTCCCTTCTGCCTTTGTCCAAACTCACCATACTACTACTACTACATCAGCATCATCATTCCACCATTCTTCCAATATAGGGACTCAAGACAGCTAAAAATTAGTTTAAAACAATATTTGTTTATTGGGTAATAAAGTTTTGTAACAGTATTAAGCTTTCTTACAACTTGGGGTGGTTTTAGCATGGTGGCAGTTTCCAGCTGGGGGAGAGGCAGGGCTGGTACGTGTGTCATTCCTGGCCGGGTTCCTCTTTTGGCACACTGGGGGGGGGAACATATGGTGTCATACAGATAACTTCACCACAATCTCAGGTGACAGGGGCAGGACCGGTTTAAGGAATTTTGGGGCCCCCTGCAATGTTTTATTTTGGGGGCCCCATATGTTTATCTCAGGTCAATGTAACCTAACTCAACCTAAGAGAGAGAGAGAGAGAGAGAGAAGTTATTCACAGTACAGGATATTCAGATTATTACTAATAACGTTTTTGCAGGAGGAGGGTTACTATGCCCCCCCCAATGATGGGGTCCTCTGCGGATGCTGATGCCTCTGGTGCCTTAAACCGGCCCTGGACAGGGGAACCACACAATAGCTTCTGCCTATGTGGCGTCCTATGTCTCTCATTCCAGATATCACAGCGGGTGGACTGGATGAGTTGTGTTCCATCAGCCATCAGGTGGGTCGACTGATCCCTGGATTGAGACCCATGCTGTGGCTGAGCCTCTTTACCCATAACTAATAAAGCTGTGGGCTTTTATTCGAAGAAGAATTGCTGTTTGTGTGTTTATTTGTGGAGTGGAGCCCCACTCACAAGTTTGCAAAAAAGGGTTTTCCTTCTTGATGTTTTTCAGCAAGAAATGTGGCAAAATTTAGGCATACTAGCTTTAGCTCATTTTGTGTAGGACTTTGAGGCTCAAGGTTTATAGATAAGTCTGGTTGTTCTCCTTGCTCTGCCCCTTTCCATGAATCATCTGAAGAACATCTGGCAAGTCATAATATACCATTCATCCTCATCTCTACTTCATTAACAATACAGACCATTCTGTTAAAATGTGAAGTTGACATTGCCCCCCCATCTTATCCCTGCCTAGTTGAACTCAGCCTAGCTGAAAGCAGCAAATAGCTAGAGCCTAGCTGTATGCAGCAAGTAACTTCCTGGTAGAAATCTAGGAATTAGAAATGGGAGAGGCCCATTGGGTCATCTAGCCTCCTTATTCTGCCCCTCTCCTCCCCACCCCACCCCACCCCACCCCACCCTCTCTCTCGGCTTCTCCTGCCAGTGCAAGATTGTTCCAATCTAATAGAAAGACAATTCCATTGCAAGATTGTATTTTCTGCTTGTCGGTGTCAGGGAGCTTTGCCATCCCAGGGTCAAGAGTTATCCTGCCTAGTCTTTTGTGTTCTAAATTTAATTGTTCCAGTCTTTTTTTCTCTTAAAGAGATCAGTAAAAACTGTTAATTTGATCAATACTTAATTTTTTCACCTCAAGCTCTTTTCTTCTGCTGACTGGTGATAAGCAGTCAAAGGGGCAGCAGGACAAGTAAATTGTCAGAAATTTTTTCGCTCTCTTCAGGCCATTCCACCACTTAGAGTGATGTAATTTATACCACAGTAGTGGCTCTGCAATTACCCTGTCTATTGCTGTCGACAGTATCTCACTATCTTTTAAATGGATCCAGCTTCAGTCGTCCAGCCAAGCAAACAGTACAAATGATGCCATTCCTCATACTGCAAGTCCTAAAGAGATAAGTTCTTTAAAGAGGGGACCATTTATCAGGTGATACAAGCAGGGTACTTACAAGCTTGCTTCTTTGTTTAGCTTCTTTGGCAGCCTTTTCAGATTCCTAATGCTATTGATCTGTGGGAAGATGAAGCAAAACTACTGAAATCAAAGGAAGTGAAGAGCAACACTTCCCTGTAAACCATATACACATGTTAATATACAGAAGGTTCAATAATATTTCTGTTCTACATTTTTTGGAAAGAAGAATAGCAAAACTGCTCTAAGACACTGGATACCAAGGTTTGTTTGTCATATAAATCTTGTTGACATTTGGCATCAGTGGCACACTGGTTTTTCTTTGTATAGCTTTTGAAATAAATGCAAGTTACAGCAGGGGCTTATAATAACTTGCTATGTTTTCTTTTATGTGGCTACTATTGAGGTGGATTCATATGATTGACTTTGTTTCCTAGAGACTCTGGGCATTACCCCAGTGCCTTGCTCTCCTACTTGTTATATGACACAATTATATCCCACCTTTTTTCAATAGTGGAACTGAAGGTGGCTTAGATGAGAGTCCCTGGTGGTCTCTGTTCCAGGCATGGACCAGACTCAGACCTTAGTTTTCAAAGGTGCATAGCTTGCATTACAGTGCATTACAAATGGGATTTGGCCAAGGCATGTGTCACCATGGCCCGATTAGCTAACTCCAGGACTGGGCACAGCTGGCACACCTGCTTTAATTTTGCAAATGCACTCCTGTCACCACTGAAAACCATGCCTCCAGGTTTAGGGTCTTGAGATAAAGAATTTCCTTCTCTTCAACCCTTTTCATCTCTTCATTTCAACCCAGAGTGCCAGTAAAAATACAAAAACAAAACTGAATACATTATTGGGGAGAGGGGGCTATTTATAGCTTGTGCAAGTGTTGCTAACTCATTTGTGGTTGTGGTACCTCATTATATTTATTGTTGTTGTTGTTGTTTGAGGGAGGATTTTTTTTCAAAAAAAGAAACAGCTTGATAATTGGGTTGGAGGACTGAAGGAGGGATGAGCAAGGGACAGCAAAATAGTGAGCAAGAATAAAAAAATATATGGAGTTTAGTCAGCTGAACAATAAGAGCATGGGTATAAACAGCTTTGATTAGTCTTGAGTTATCAGGATTGATCACAAGTTTGTAATCTTATTTTTATTTTCTTTTTCTGTTGGTTTCCTTTTAACATAGGTGAAGATTAGACTTTACTTGTAAGATTTTGGAATAAGATGATTTTTTTAAAAATTACACATCATTCCATTAAATGCAGAAGATACTCTGAAATTTGTTTTGCCCTGTCCTCTTATATTTCAGATGCTGCAGTTGCAATCCTAGCAAACTAGTACAGTTAGCTGTACTAGTTCATTACTTCAGATCAAGAACATAGCTATCTTAAATAATATAAAAGAGATCCAACAAGAAGATGCAGTAAAATTTGGTAACTATCCAAGCTTTTCTTCAGTGGAAAACCTTCAACAAACATAGACAAAATAAATATAAAATAACTGCAATGGGCTAAATGCAACATTGGCTCTACTTAGTGTGTGTGTACATGTGTGTGCTGTTGGCTTATGGTGACCCCATGAATTTTTCATAGGCAAGGAATACTCAGAGGAGGTTTTGCCAGTTCCTTCCTCTGAAATATAGCCTACAGCACTGGGTATTCATTGGTGGTCTCCCATCCAAGTACTCATCAGGGCTGACCCTGCTTAGCTTTCAAGATCAGATGGGATCTGATGCCTTTAGGGTATTTAGGCTACTCTACTTATAGTAGGTCCATTGAAATAAATAAGACTTGTTAATCAAGCTAACGTAAATCTCATTGATTCTAGTGGGTCTGCTCTTGGTAGGACTAACATTGGATTTAGTTCAATATAACTATGACTTAATGCTATAGAGAACTAGAATCACTACTCCATTGAGATATACTTCAGTATATTAACTATGTTTTATTTCACAAAAATGTCTTCCGAATTAAAAAAACACCAACAGTGTAGCACACTGCTACAAATCTTGGATAAAAGGACATATTTTGATTGTATAATTTGGCATGATAAAAAGATAGTTTTACAGGCATTACTACCCAGTTAAACTGTAAAAAAGAATGCATCAACTGCATTCATATCTAAAAATCTTCCTTTTAACTGTATACAATTGTGTTAACCCTCAAGTGTCCAGTCCAAAGTGCTTGGAGCTAAAGAGACTGAAATTCCCTCCAATCAGCTGCTTAACCTAGATCCAGGGTCCATTCCCTCTGTTCCAAACATATCAGTGGCAGAATATGAAATGTTTTGAATAGTATGTCCTCACAGCTGTAGATGTCAGTTAAAAAAATAGTAAAACAGTTCCTATTGGGATATTCATAGAAAAGCCTCATTCCACTTGTACAGGGCTGTATAAAACAGTACCTGCTCTAAAATTTCTGCTTTTTTTCTTTTTAAGATTGTATCCTTTCTTTTCAAAAAAGATTTTATTCTTTCTTTTCTGAAATCTCTAATTAATTCCTAAGATATCAAGCACAATATTGAGATCAGCCAAAAATTCATCACACATTATTATATGCCAATATATTTGTTAAGATTACTTTCTGAGTTTTGAAAAGAAAGGAGTCTTTTATAATAATTCTGCCATACTTTACCTGCAAATAGAGCTGCCAGAATGAAAACATGAGCGGCTCCTCTAGTTTTAATGGTTGTGTAGAAGCGGAAATTTGAGCAGGTGTTAACTTGTTAACAGGAGACCTCTCCTATTTTCAGTCTTGCAATCTTACCTGCGAACTCAAGTACGGTATACAGATTTATTTCAAACATAGGCTGCAGTCCCTTTTCAGCATCCTTGTGGGCAATTCATATGCTTACAATGCTACTTATTTGATTTACAAAAGTGAAGAAGTAGAAATAGTACTTGTATTGAACTTATATAAGGGGGATAATGGAAGCTTGAAACATAGACAATTGATAGTTTTTGTTGTTGTTGTTGACAGCTGCAAGGATGGAAATTGCCCAGAATTGGAAAATGGCAGACCTAAATATTGTGAAATGGTGGGCTAGGGTATGGAATGTATGGTTATCTGAAAAATTATTTTATCAAATTATTAAAAATAATGGGCAAAACCCAAGTACAACATTCCAGGAAGATTGGTGGATCTTTATTAAATATGTAAATGAAGAGCCAGGATGGTTGAAGCCTCCAGGAAAACAGCAACACCTTTGGAAGGATACCTTTTCATTCTATCTCTGAACTGTTAGTTCTCACCTGGAAAAGAAAGACCCACAAATGAATGCCCCACTGTTTAAACGTTTTTATGTTATAATTAGATTATGTTGTTTTCAACATATTGTTGATATGAAGTTTAATATAACTACAAAATCTGAATAAAAGAATAATTATACCAAAAAAAAATAGAAATAGTAAAATTCTTGACAATGCTCTCAGTTGTTTTCCTACTCAGATAGCTGTTACCACTACCTAAGCAACTCAGGAGAGGAAACTAATGCATCCCAACATTGGGGGAGGGCATTTATGTAATCTCTTATGTCCCCAGACTAAAAACCCACCTATTTTCTGTTCCCAACAGCGCCTTTGTCTTTTCTTCTTTCCTTTCAAGACCTCTGTTTTTTTTTAAATCAATAGATGTAGTCCAATTTATGCAAATGAGAACTGGCTAGTGAGGTATCAAAATAAAGCCACTTGATAGGACATTTGGGGAGAAAGAAGGAGTGAGTCCGCCTTCTGAATATTCCTCAGAATGAGAATTTGAGTCGGCACCTCCAGAAAACCATACTTGCCACTTTCTGGCATTTGATTCATTGGGAAGGTTGGACGAGAACTTCCTCCTTCTTTTTCATCTGATTTAAGGAGCAGAAAGCATAGATCATGCTAAATCCCTGTAAGGAGGGAAGGGGAATTTAAAGTGTAGCGGGGCTGAATGGGAGGGGAAGGCATAGGAGATTATCAGACGAGTGCCTAAAAATGTTCTGGGACTATATTTTACAGTGTTTGTGTTCTGGCACAATGGCACACGTTTTCTCATGCTGCCATGATAACGATACAAAATCGCCCCAAGAATCTGGTAATTTGAGCACTTGTGCTGCTTACTTCCATGTTTCTCTGTGAATGAGATTTTGGCGCTTCTTGCAAGAAGATGTGAATGTGCTAAAAAGCCCCCAAACACCAAAATTAAAAAATAAAATGTTCAGAAAAGCACATATACACCTTTAGTTTTCCTGTTCGCACCTGGAAGTGTTCTGGCAGGGCTGGCCATTGATGCTGGAATCACACCAGCAGAATGGGGCACCTTCTCTCTCACACACGAAAATCTGGAACACAAACACTATGGGAGATCAATTTTCGACTTCTCCCCGACAATAAAAAAGAACTCCCTCGTAGTGGCAGCAGAATGCTTGCAAAATGCTGGGGCATGATGTCGTCTGATAAGGAAGCCCTTTTGCAATCTCATGGCATTGTTGTAATGCCATTTTTGACATGTCTGATAATCTCCATAGTGAACACCTTGATTTTTACTCTCAACAACTTCTCACAGGAGTGAGTGCTTGTGGGATTTCTTTCTGTCTCAAAACCACTAGGAGCAAATGACTAGGGACAAGTGGTTTGGGGAGGAAGAGCATGAATATAGAAATAACACTGGGCTCTCACTTTCTCCCAATGCATCTTATATTGCCACTTCAACTTAACAGGAATTAATCAGTACTAGTTAGTTAGTGAGGACTTTATTACATGAGGCTTGTACAGCATGACTACAGCAGGATACAGCATATGTGGCCATTGCTTTTCACACGATATCATATCTGTCCTGTTGCCAGTTTGCGCTCAAATAATTGCTGGAGCACACCTTTTCATTGATGGGAGAAACCCACCAGTTGGCTCTCAATAGTGCTGTGTTTCCATTACTGCCCCTATGCAATAGGTCCCTTCCACTGCAGTTCTGATACTGGCAGTCATGTGGGGTGAGTGGGCAGGTTTCTCTACTTCTCAAGCAGGATGAAGTCCTGCTCAGCAGCTCCCAACTCCTTCCCTCTCCCTCTGCTGGCTTCTCCCTCTCTGTGGCTGAAAATAAATAATCACATCATTAATTTTTAGACACACATCTAACTTCTATGTGAAACTTGAAGTTCCACTACCTTCACTTCCTCCCCCTCCCCTTCCCTGGTGTTGGAGTGTGAGAGCATGTGTGTGTCTCATCAAAGAAAGAAAGAAAGAAAGAAAGAAAGAAAGAAAGAAAGAAAGAAAGAGACTACAGAGCTGCCTGCACTTGAGCTAGGTGAGCCAGGAGAGAGAGAGAGGGAGGCTTTTACTTTTTTTTTTATTAACCCTTTCCTTTCTCCTTTCCCCCACCCCTTTCCATAGCTTTTACTCATTCTCCAGTATTTTGGGGTTTTTTAAAAAAAATCTGTAATTGTGCTGCCTTGGCAGATCATAATCACACAATTATGGCAAAACATTTTTTTAAAAAATACCAGGGAAATGGAATAAAAAAGAAATTGAATACAGCCAATTGTAGCAATTTTTTTTAAAAAAATAAACAGTGCACATGTGATATGTACAGCAAACATGGGGAGGAAGTGGGCAGTGTGGAAGACTGATTACAGGAATGCGCAGCACCACAGCACAATTGAAGAAGAGGTGCGATAGTGATTGCTTTAATACCAGTATGTTTCTGTTTGCCTAAATCATGTGATTGCTGCAAGAAACAGCCTCGTGTGCCAAAGTCCTTAGTTAGATTATATCTTTCCTTTCTCCTATTACAGGATCCAAGCCACCAGGAATTAACCAGTAGAACTTATTCTGATACTTAGCTTGTTGCCATTATACCAGAACTTGGAAGAGCTGTTTTTTTTTAAAACTATATTGCAATGCTGACAGAGGAATTTGGGGGAGTTGTAGTCTAAAAAGTAGGTTTTCCAAACTCTGCATTGTATCTACCCTGGATCTCTATTCACTGCAGCTGAGACATGAGACAGTTGGGAGGAAAAGAATTATGGATAGGAGATGGCTAACAGTAATGGAGAGCCCTTACTAGTTTCATTGACTTCTTAAGGATCTGGAGCTGGATTCTTTTGCGCCAGTCGATGTCTCTCAGTTAAATATGTGAACTATCATGTTTGAATTGACATGTGGTGACATGAAACTTATGTTAGCACCAGAAACTAAACAATAACACCCCAAATAATGAATTACCCTAAAACACGTCACCACTTGACACTATAGTCAATGTGTTTTACTATAGCTGACACAAAGTAGAATATTCAGACATTTCATTTGCAGTGTAAACTGCATTATGTTAAGTAACTCCTTTCTTTCTCTTCCTTCCAGTGTACTGGAAATCTAAGAATTATAGAGTGAGGAACAGGTACCAACATCCCACTTAGACCCACCAATATGAGTGTGAGAAAGCACCTCCAAACATGGAACCATCTTATCAAGATCAGAGTGTGCCACAAGAAAATGGCAAGAAGGGAAAGAGGACAGTAGCCCCTAGTTCACCAAAGGTACGTTATTTATTCAGTTAATTTATATCTTTTCTTTCTCCCAGTAGGGCCCTAAAGCAGTTTACAGCAAATTAAAACAACATACCACTAAAAATTATTTGATGCAAAAGTTAAAAGCCATTAAATAAACAATTATATTAAAATATGAAATAACAGTTACAAAACATAGTAAAAATAAAAAAAAGGATAAAAGCATAGAACACCCCACTAAAAGTCCCTAAATAAAACAAAGGATTTTGCTTGCTAGATAGAAAGAGAGCAGAGAGGAGACCAACCAGACCTCCTGTTGGAAGGAGTTCCACAACTTGGTAGCAGCCACCAAGAAGGCTCTCTCCTTGTTGGAAGTGAAGAAGCATCTGTCTATCTGTCTGTCTGTCTATCTATCTATCTATCTATCTATCTCAGATGTATTCTCTGCCACAATAAACATAGGTTGTGTCTTACTGGAGCGTCCAGCATATTTCTATCCTGTTTTATACCATAAGCTCATATTGCACTGTGGCTATGCTTCACTCTGCTTAATATAAATACCAATAATTCCCTGCACTCCTGTGTCCCCACCAAACATACCTGTGATCTTAAAAGTCTGGCAGGCTCATAGGGGCAGATAATGATCTTTCATATCATTTTTAAAAAACTGTTGGGAGAGGCTGCTTGTTGCTGAGTGGGGTGGAGCTTCTGTGAATTTGAATTTTTTTTAAACTGGTGGGAGAGGCTGCTTGTTGCGAGTGGGGTGGAGCTTCTGTGAGTTTGATTTTTTTAAAACTGTTGGGAGAGGCTGCTTGTTGCTGAGTGGGTGGAGCTTCTGTGAGTTTGATTTTTTAAAAACTGTTGGGAGAGACTGCTTGTTGCTGAGTGGGTGGAGCTTCTGTGAGTTTGAATTTTTTAAAAACTCCTGGGAGAGGCTGCTTGTTGCTGAGTGGGGTGGAGCTTCTGGGAGTTTGAATTTTTTTAAACTCCTGGGAGAGGCTGCTTGTTGCTGAGTGGGGTGGAGCTTCTGTGAGTTTGAATTTTTTTAAAAAACTGTTGGGAGAGGCTGCTTGTTGCTGAGTGGGGTGGAGCTTCTGTGAGTTTGAATTTTTTTAAACTCCTGGGAGAGGCTGCTTGTTGCAGTGGGTGGAGCTTCTGTGAGTTTGAATTTTTTTAAACTCCTGGGAGAGGCTGCTTGTTGCAGTGGGTGGAGCTTCTGTGAGTTTGAATTTTTTAAAACTCCTGGGAGAGGCTGCTTGTTGCAGAGGCAAGCGCCTAATGGCGCACGAGTTTGAGTGGCCAACCCCCCCCCCCCAAAAGCATACTTAAAAGTACAGCATAGAGTTTTCAGCATTAACTAAGAGTTCTTAGATTACCTAAAAACTCTCACCATGGACACTGAGGGGACTGTGGCGGTCACCTGCAATACTTGTGTGATGTTTGTCTTCTTGGCAGCAGAAAACAAGCTTGCTCTATCCTCAATGTGACACCCCCTTCAAATACTTAAACAGGGCTATCATATCGCCTCATAACCATCTTTTTTCCAGGCTAAACGTACCCAGCTCCCTAAGTCTCTCCTCATAAGGCATGGTTTCCAGACCTTTCACCATTTTAGTCGCCCTCCTCTGGACACGCTCCAATTTGTCAATATGTTTTTTGAATTGTGGTGCCCACAACTGGACACAGTATTCTAGATGAGGCCCGACCAAGGCAGAATAGAGTGGCACTATTACTTCTCTTGATCTAGACACTATACTTCTATTGATGCAGCCCAAAATCGCATTGGCCTTTTTAGCTGCCGCATCACACTGGTGACTCATGTTCAACTTGTGGTCTACTAGGACTCCTAGATCCCTTTCGCATGTTGCCATGCTAAACCTGTTCATCTTCCACATATCTGCAAGTCAATAGGAAGGTATCCTGTCAGTCACCCAATCCAAAGATGCCCCCATTTCCCAGTTCCTGTCTAGTCTGGAATCCCTTTGTTTACATTGATGGGAACTATCTGAAGACAAATGTTTCTGTTATCTGGATGGTACCTTCAAAGGTGATGTTTCCTATAACCCCCCCTTGAAAACTCAGTTCATTAGTCGGGTCACACTTTCCTCCCACCCACATCATTCCATCCCTTGATTCCCCTTTTTTGTGCCTCCTGTTATATACCACAAATGTTTCCCTGACCCTTGGCTAGTTTCCCACCGACCTAAGCACTTCTTTCCCTGCTCCTATAAATTTAATTCCATTTTCTAAGTTCCGCCTTCCCCACTTTTGTTGCATGTGTTGCTGCTACTACTCAAGAGTGATTCCACTTCTCATGAGGTGAACCTAGCTTCAGGATCAGGTGCAGTATCATCCCTACAGCCTTTGTCTAAACCCACTTCTAACTCTTTCCTGCTTTACTTTGATAGTCTTGTTTGCTTGATTAGATGAATGTGTGTGTGTGTGAATGTCCTTTACCTCAGTTCAATAAAGTTTCATCAGTTATCTGTATCCTTGACTCTGTGTTTATTCCTGGCTCCACTGGTATACACAGGGTTAAAAGATTCCGAAAGTTATGCAGCCTCTTGCACTGCCATTTGAGTTGCTTTAATTCCCCAATATAAGATCAATACACAAGTGGACATTTCCACAGACACAAAGGAGATTATCAGATGGGCCCTTATAGCCCAATCCTGTTCCAGAACCCCTACCCCACTCTCATCCCTGTTCCGCGATACTAAAAAAAGTTTTGCACATTTTACCTCCATCGTGGAACAGGAAAGTCCCCCTCCTCTCACTGGCCGGGAGTGAATGCAGCTGTTGCAAAGCTGCATTCACATCCCGGAAATGAATTCCTGCCCATTCTCGTGAGAGAATGATGCACGGGAAATTTAAAAATAAAAACAAAACAAAATGAAAAAAATCACTAAGCCCCAAGACACTCTTAAACTTTTACAAGTAACCCGGGGAAGTGGGGGGGAGTGTTTAATTTACCTTCTCATCCCAACTGCACCCAGAAGTGTTCACAACAGAGCTCCCCCCACGGCTGTCATTGTGCCAGCATAATGAGAGAGCAACAGGGCATCTTGCAGACCACCCATGATTCCTTTACAGAAACGGAACAGGTGGTCTATATTAACAATGTTTCCCTGTGAACAAGGTATCCCGGGGGCAGAATGGGAGCAGAACAGGAGCAGCATGGGAACAGAATGACATCGTCAGAAAGGTAACCCTTGCCCGATTCTGTTCCGTGCCTGCAATGGACTTTATAGTCTGTCTGATAATCTCCAAAGAGTTTGTGTAACATAGCTTTAACTGTGGCAACTATCTAGACTCCTTAAGCTTTGAATCTGTAGAGTTGCATTTGCTCAAAAGCATTTGGAGTCCATTCCCACATCCTGTCCTGACCACATTTGATCCATTGTGCTGTATTTCCACATGTTCCTGCAACAGAGAGATGGGAAATTGCCAGTTTTTGCCCCTGTTGCAGGATTCTCTCCCCCCACCCCCATTGGCTTGAAAATTGATTGAAGCTGAGACAGGAAATAACATCTAGTTGTTAGTTTCTGCTTATTTTAGCCCAGTTCTTTTTATTCCCCCTCCCATGGGGGTTGGGGTATATTTTAGCTGCCACTCCTGTAACCTTTTACTAGTTGGCGATAATTTTAACACACATTACATTTTTGGGGGAAGGCAGGAACTTCTCAAGATCTAGTGAAATCTGAGGGGCAATGAAAAAGCTTGATGGGGCTCATGTGACTAGCAGTTTCCAGTTTCTCTACTCCTCCTACAGCATGATAGGGGCCTGGTCACCAAGCAGTCACTCCCCTACTTCTTATAGATCTGGTTGATTACACTCTCCAGCCTAGGACATGGCACAACAATGGGGAAGATGAGACAGCATCTGAAAGAGTTTGGGCTATTCATCTTCAAGCTGCAAGCTGATAATTAAAAAAAAAACTACACCAAAGTATTACATGTATGGCAATATCAGTTTTCTTGAAATGTGGTACGATGCTATATATTGAATGCTGATCACCACTCCTTTTCAAAAACAATCCAGTATTGGCCAGTGATGTCTGCACAACCACAAACCATACAAGAACAATAGGCCTATTCAAACTGGGGGGAAATCATATATTATTTTCCCTAGTACCAAAATACTGTATTACAGTTTGTCTAATGCAGTGTTTGACTGCAAGAGAAATATTTTCTTGCTAGAAGACAGCTAGAACAGGTGTTACAGAAACAGTAGCCTATTTAGGTAGGTAGGTAGGTAGAGAAAAAGATATACTGTATACACATCCATAGTCTACATAACTGATGTAGATTTTCCTTCCTGCATTGCAATTTGTGTGTGTGTACCTAAGGCTGTCTATGGGTGAAGTGGCTCTGAGTTTTCTTTGAACATCAGCAGGTCTTATATTTATTTGACTTATATCCTTCCACTTTTCTCCCAAAATGGGATTCAGGTGGCTTGTAGTATAAAGTTCTTATGCTTTGCTATTTGCTTCTCTAATATAGTGTCATGAGCTCTGCTGAACTATGGCACTCACAAAGCTATGAATTTTTTTACCTAGGTTGTACTTTTATTCTCTACATTTCCCTCATGGAGCTCAAGGTAATGTTTATGGTTGTTTTCTCATTTTATCATCACAACCTATGAAGTAGGTTAAGCTGAGAGATCATCCAATCATAGTCTGACACTACACCACAATGTCTTTATAAAACTAAATTGCTTTAAAATAAATATACATTATTTTACAATCAATTTTAAACATTAAACTAAAATTAAAATTATTTTAATTAACCAGCATTTTACACAAGCTAGCAATTAGCACAGGCTCTAGTCTTGCTGAGGACACCTCTTAAGCTCACTGGTTGACTGTTGAATCTTGAGAATTCTCTTTGTAATATCTACCCATCTGCTTATGGAACACTATCAGCATTTTTGTTCCATAGATGTTGAGCTACAGTTCTATTGCTTTTTCCTTGTTCCCCTTTGACAATTCCCTGATTAGATCATTTGCAGCCCAGTACTCAGGCATGTTTAGGTACCACAGTATACGCTGCTTCATTTGATGGGCCTTACTCTCTCTGTTCAGTGGAACTTACTCTCTAGTAATTCTAAGTTAAATCTGAAGGGTTCTTTTCTTTCTTTTGAATTTAATTGATGTATTGTTAGCTTGCTGGCTGAAGAGGGTTTTTTGGTCTCTTAATTTGTAACGGCATGTTTTTGGTATTTGATTTGTTACTCTAAAATATTGTGTACACTGGTATAAAATCTCTTGTGGATGAAAGGTGGTTTATAATTTTTAAAATATAAATGATTCTAAAAATATTAATAAGGGGGTTAACACTTAAATTTAAAGTTTGATTAATCACTTAATTAATAGCTGATTAATTATTTCTAAAGCCCTTCTACAAATTTGTAATATCAATACATTTCTCAAATCTATATGATCAGGTACTCCAATCTTTAGCCTCCTGGCCTAGTTTTCCATAAGATAAATTATTATGAGCAGTATTGTTTGTTTCCATAAAACTTTTCACATAGATATCATTATATATGTGTGTGTGTATGTGTGTGTGTGTGTATATATATATATATATATATATATATAATATTGATAATTATAATATTGCTTTATAATGTTGATCAGTCTTCATCATCTAATGATGATGATGATGAAAAACACTATCTCAAGTAATTCTTGTTTCAAATGAAGAACAAAGGAGGGGCTTTGCCTTCTTCATTTTGTCTATTGTTTTCTTCACACCCAAGACACACAAATTGAATCAAAGCCCAGTGACACCTATTCAGTTCCACACTGATTTCAGTGGTACATATTTCAGACTTAGACTCCCATAGACCTAGCAGCACAGATTCAAATTCAAAGGCACTGGTGCCTTAACATGATGCTGTAGCAGACTGTTCCCCACACAGAAATGCACATGATGATGTGCCAGTCTGGTAGCAAATCTGTTTTTGATCTATGCTTTCTATCTGTGAATTGTTAAGAAAGACAGATGAAGAATGTATTCTCATCTGTGGGAGCCATGGGTTTCACTGGCCCCCATATAGGCTAGCTGGCTATTTCTACCCCTCCCCTGCTTCACTACACCCAACTGATAAGGATCCAAGGACTGTCCTCATTTTTACCTCTATCTCATTTGTGCTTGGGTACATAATAAAACTAGTAAAATTCTATTGCCCATGAAGTTTCTGAGTCATTGCAATTTTTCTTATTTCCCATCCATTTTTATTGAAATCAAGCAGCCGTCCGAGAGACCTGCATTTGCCATGAAAAGAGGGCAGCCGTCCTTTAACCTGCGTGTATCACTTGGCAAGAAAGATATGATCTTTGTGTTTACTACAAGCCCACAGTTTTGTTAAAAGCTAAAAAAGACATGGGCTCATTTTCCCTTAAAGCTGCTGCCTTTAAACCAATGCTGAACCAAGGCTGTCACTGTTGAGAACCAAAGGTCATGCTGAGAAAAATGAAACGCTGTATGAATAGAACAGGGCTCTGGAGCTTCACCGACAAATTCATTTTGAGCCTGGTGCTATCTCTCAGAGGGTGTGTGCCTCAGAGTAGTCTCAAGAGAAACGTTAACAAATATCTCTAGAATTCTAATGCTGGTAACTGCCACAGAATTTTAAACCTCAACCGCCTGATACACTATATGGAATATGAATTTGTATTAGCAGATTATATCCTGTTTTACACTATAGAGTTATCTATCTGTGTCCCACCTTAAATGAGCAATGACTGTCTGTACATCACAGCGTACAAAATGGGGATACATATTATTCACGGGTTCTTTACAGGCTATTTTATTAAAGACATGAGGAAAGCCTCTGTTGTAGCAATGGAGATTTTCACAGCTGTAGAAAAAACATGCTTGACTTTTCCTGACTGTGCCGTTTACTCATATATACAGACATACATAACCAATAGGCATTATGCATTTTGGGCCAGACCTGTGAGGCAATAACCAATGTATACAATGAAATTAATAAATAGCACCTATTAAAAATATAACCATTTCCTTATGTTTGTCAGACTCTTACTTCAGTCAACCTGAATACACACACACACACACACACACACACACGTATATATATAAAATGCTTCAAGATACACTCCTAAGAAGATGGGGGGAGGGGAATTAGAATTCTGTTTTAAGTATTAAACATATAATTGATGCAATGTTTTATTATGTTTAAAATTAATTATCCTATTAACCAATCATTTCCCTCCATTGCTCAGAGTGACTAACAAACACATATCAGCTATCAAACAGTCACATGTACAATATTCTCAAGTGCTTTAGCAGATTACAATGTCAATTGGCATGATTTAGTGTTGTTTTATTGGGACAGTTATTGAAGAACTTGGGAAGCATTTGTTCTAGTTTTTTGTCAAGAACTAGAGAGGATGAGTGGAACTTTGGGAAAGAAGGCCATAATTGTACTGCGGCAGAGGACGGAGAATGAGAGCCATTGAGAAGGAACAGGCCATTGAAAAGCCCTCCCTTTTAATCTCTCTATGGTGTCTAACAGCAGGCTCACAGACACATTCACTTATTTTATTCTCTCTTGCAAGAATCAATAATTTGGAATGTTTTCTTTCCACTGGCTGAACATACAAGAGTCTTTGTGCATTTCCCCATGATTTTTCACATTTGGGGAATTTTTATGTGGAAAAATTGTGCACCCCCACCCTTTATATTAAAAAAACAGGGTATTTTATGCAATTACATTCTTTAATTTTTGTAATGTTTTTGATGTTACCTTATGCTTTATATTATATGTATTCATGTTATATATGTTAATTTATATATATGTTAGTTTATGTTAGTATGTTTTAATATTTTATGTATTTACATTTATTTTAACATTTATATTTACATTTATTTTAAAGTAAACTTGGGGGTTTGGGTACAAAATACAGTTTTCTTTAGCAACTGGTGGGTTTGTGTAAAAAATTGTTTTGAGCAGAAAACCATTATTTTTGCTCAATTGAATTGTTCAACAAAAGAAGTCCCAAAATGTGAAAAATCCCACGATGGTTGACCATTTTAAAAGTCTTGATGCATTGAAACATCCTTTCTTGTCAAGTATGGGAAAAATGCAAATATTATTTACATCCCTAATCTCTACAGGTCCACCACAGTCTGCCCAGGGAACCAAGTTTTGAATATTTGTATTAGTGCCCCATATTTTGAATTAGTGCTCCATGGATATACTCACAGCTGCAGTTATGATGAACACTACAACATTTCTTCATGTGATCGTAGTACCTAAATTGTGGTTGGAAGGGAGGGCACACACATTATGGTGCATGCCTGCCAGCTTGCCTTGGCTTTAAAGCAGAAACTGGGAACATACAATCAGACTGCACCCTCACCTCTCCCATTCCCAATAGAATGGTGGTGGTGGTGGTGAAACATTGTCTGGAAGTTACCAGAAAGGATGTTCTTATTTGTTTATCCCCCTGGAGCCCTCTTATCCTCTTAATTCCACCAAAAAGTTGTGAGCACATGATGTTCCTGCACACATGGACTTCAGCATTGACATCAATACATGCAGAAGTTCCATACGCACATGAAAATCAGGATGAGTAATATAAATTTCAAGTCAAGATGCAAAGATATTCAAGTCAAGATGCAAAGATATTAAAGCTGCATAGTTATGGTTGGGTGAATACTTTTGAATATGCATTTCACTGGTCACTCCATTCTAAAAAGCATTCATATCTATGTCTCCTACATTTCACTGTTAACCCCAAATTCTAGTCCCTATGGCTGAACTCCAGCCATTACTGATAGGCATGCATTTCCTTGGGAAAAAAAACTCAGGTGAAATAGATGGCAAAACACTTGTTTTGTGTGCATTTGCTCAAGTGGGATACTACTGAAATACACATAATTATTTTATTTTATTTTTTTACTTTCTTTCCTTAGCCAATCTTCTGGGGAGAAACAGATAAGGACATTCTGCCTGTGAAATCCTGAAGTTTGTACTATGAACTTAGTTTTAGTTTTTCCATATCAAAATTAGATCCAACATTGATTCAAAATTCGGAGACCTGATGAAAAGGAAATGCTTGCTCCATGAGAGCATTTGTTGCACAAAACTTACCACATGAGCTATAGCAACAATGACTAAAGACCATCATATAATGCTGTTACTGTGCTAAAGGAAATCTGCCTTCCAGTTTGATTTCCATTTGAGGGTTATACACAACTAATACAGCTCAGTAATGTCGGAACTCTATTCAGTAAAACTGCAAGCAGTTACCATTTACAGTATATCATAGCTCGATGACAGCAGGAATGGTGGGAGTTCATTATAGGGACCATGAATTGTAGGAGGTAATTTAGATTACAATTTAAAGTTTAATTTAAAAATCTATCAACAAATGTGAAAGTGCTCGAGGAACATTTTAAAATGCACTTTAATCTCACCAGCACAAATAGCTTTTTCAGGGCTCTAAACATCATCACCTGGCAAAACAGTAAAACTTTACTGCACCTTTAATTAAATTACAAACACAAAGGATAATTAACATTTTTATTTTTATTTTATTCATGCCATTGTTTTCCTTCAGAGTCAATATCTTGAAGTTACAGCAATAGGATATTGAAGAGAAGTTTATGGCTGACACATTCCACTAAGATATTATAGCATCTAATAAATGAAATGCCCTATAGTGTGTGTACTCTGTAGAATATGTATGCATGTACAGTACTCACAGATCCCTTCCTTGACATGCATATGAAAGGCTGGAGGCTGATTGAAGGATCCTTCATCCAAAATATGCAGCTGTATGATCATCATCACCTCCCAGAATAGGGCACCCTGGGAATTTCAGAAGCCAAACAGGAAGTTGTATCAATGCAATGATGTGCAAGCACCATTAAACAGCTCTTCAGGTATTAGAATAGAGCTATCCTATTACCTTTCATTCTTCTTTTCTCCATGCTCAAGCATTCCTCATAGGGCTTGGTTTCTGATCACTTAACTATTTTGGTCACTCTCATCTGAACACATTCCAGCTTGTGAATATCCTTCTTAAACTGTGGCACACAGTGCTCTAAGTAAGGTCCCACCAAAGCGGGACAGAGTGGCACTATTACTTCCTTTGATCTCGACACTGTAGTTCTGTTCATGCAGTCTAGAATTGTCTTAGCTTTTCTTTTTTTGATGCTGCATCACATAGTTGACTCATGTTTAGCTCTGTTAAAACCTTAGATCTTTACACAGATACTATGGACTTTATCGGACGCTCCACAACCCCCACCCGTGGAGATCAGGAGGAGGACACCGCTGTCCCACTTCCAGTGGTCGCTTCTGCACACTCCATCCTCCTCCCGTCCTTTGTTCATTCTCCCTCTGTGCTGGAGGGACAAAAAAGGCACCATTTTTTATTGATGGAAGTTTCCATCAATAAAAAGCTGTGCTTTTTCATCGCTCCAGCATGGAGGAAGAACGAACAAAGGATGGGAGGAGGACAGAGCATGCAGAAGTGACCACCCAGAAGCAGGACAGCAGCGTCCTCCTCCCAACCGCCACAGGTTTTTTTTTAGAGCGTCTGAAAAAGTCCTATGTCAAGCCAAGTGTTGCCCATTCTATTTTCATGCATTTGATTTTTTCCTGCTTAAATTTTTCCATTTATCCCTTTTGGAATTCATTTTGTTTGTTTCAGCCCAGATCTTCAATCCATTAAGGTCACTTTGGATCCTGAATCTGTCTTCTTTGAAAGATTAGCTACTCCTCCCAGTTCTTCTTCCACTCTATTGTATTTTAACAACAAAAATACAGAATCTGAAATTTCTCGAGCATTTGTATCAGATAATATTTTATTTTATTTTACTTATAATCATATATTCTATTTTATACCCCCCCTTTTAATGTCATCTCCAAATCTGTTGAGCACTCCCTTTATTCTTTCATCTAAGTCATCTATAAAGACGCTGAACAAGAGAGGGACTTTGTCAGTTCTCTCAATGATGAGCACTCTTTAGGTACAGTCTACCAATCTGTTAGAATTAATCCTACAACAGCCTTACCTAGCCTACATTTAACCAGCTTGTGTGCAAAAATATTATGGGGCATCTTGTGGAAAGTGTTACTGAAATCAAGATATGCTATACCCACAGCGTCCCACAATCTATCAAATGTATGGGGGCGGGGGAAGAAAAGAAAAGAACTAAAATTGTTCTAGCATGTCTTGTATTTGAGGAACCCATCTTGGCTCTTCACAGCTTTCTCTTCTAAGTGCACACACATCAGTTAATGATCTGTTCTAGATTATTTCCAGGTAGTGATGCCAAACTAACCTTTGTTGCCCAAGCACTCTTTTTCCCTTTTGGAAGATGGGGACAACATTTGCTTGCTACTGGTCTGCAAGATGCTTCCCTTTTTCAGGGTTCTCAAAGATTATGTCTCTGAGATCACATCTCTAAATTCATTTTGTACCTTTGGAAGTAGTTTATCTGGCCCTGGAACTTCCTCTAACATATATCTTTGACTGCCTCCTCTTCCTTGCATCATTTATTCTGTTTTCACAAGGCTGAGCACTGTTTTCCTTTTGGATAGCATTTCTGTCTCCTCTGCACAGCAGATGTACTACTTCCATATTCTTCCACTTACCATAAGGCTAGCCAAAAAACCCTCCTATTTTAATATTTCCACTAAATACTAATAAATAAACAAACCTATCTTACATTCTGAGTTTTAGCTCTCTTAAATTTCTTCCTGCAAATATTAGCTATTTGTTATATCTCATCCTTATGTAGCCATCCTAGTTTCTCTAGATGCCTCCTACTTTTCTTTCCCTTTGGAGCCTATTGCAATTGTGCTTTGTCAAACCTTTCAAGATGAAGAACCATAAGTGGGCACTTTGGGAGAAAGCCCATCTAGCAATGACAAATCTATTGTTGAGCAACTCTTAAACATTAGGGTGCCAGTTACACGACAGAAATTGTTGCGGTGCTTACCATGATTTTGTGATCACAAATCCGTCCCTCGCTGTTTATACGATTTATGTCACTGATCTGGATATCCCGGGTGGTCCCGTGACTGATATTTACACGTCCACAGTTCCATTTTTTTTTAGGTTTTATTTATTTATTTCTTTTGGCTGTCAATCAAGGATGCGATTACTCGTGTTTTCACAACCTTGGTGATGCACTTCCTTTAGAGTTCTGCACCATGAGCGATGCTATTGGCTGGCTGGAGGGGGGGGAAAGAGAGGGGGGGCAGAGGTTTGTTATTCCCCTTGCTTCTTTAAAATGTTAACCCTTTAAGAAGAGGCAGAAAGCATTTTGAAAGATCCAGACTGAGATCTTTCGCTCAGATGAAGGAACGAACGAGTGCTTTCCATTTGAAATCAAGCCAAGTGAGGGGGGAGAGGCTTCCTATTCCCCTTGCCTCTTTTAAATGTTAACCCTTACAGCAGAGTTAGCTGCAGAGTTCAGGTTTCAAGCCAGCTACAGACAGGCGTTTTGAAAGACACAGACACAGAGAGGGGGAATTTAAGGGGTGTTCATTCGCTCAGAGGCTGGAATATTTTACTGTGCCCATTCAGATCTAGGGAGGTGACCAAGGCAGGGGATGAATGGGCGACCCTCTGCCCACCACAATCTCTCTGTAGCATGCAGTGTAGAAATCCATTTAAAAAGGTGATTGAGTACACGCACGCGCACACGCGCGCACACACACACACATCAACATTCGTGCAGCTGGAAGGGATGCCTTTGTTTTCTGGTGGTGAGGCTGGATCTGTTGAACAGGTGACTGACCCTTCCTTTTCTGGTTGCTGATCTCTAAGCCCGCCCCCAGTCACCATTTCCGGTCATCCCTAGTACTGAGATATTTTGTCCCAGGCTGTTTACATTTCCGGTTTTCCGAATCCTCCAGTGACTTTTTTAAAAACCGGCACAAACCGTGGGACTGGAAGTCCTGCAGGTTGAGGGATAAAAGGTGGGCCCCCTTCCGAAAATCACACACCCAACCCGATGTACATGTAAACTGCCAGTGGGAATGTAGTGGGGACGAATTCTTCCCACTACATTTTCATCGTGTAAATGGCACCTAGGAAGACTTTCCTGACAGTAAGAGCTGTCCAATAGTAGATTTGTAGTTAGTTGAGGGATTGTCACCTAAAGTACTCCTTTCTTGTAATTTGAACCCATTGGTTCAAGTTTCTTCCTCCTGAACAGCAAAATACAAGCTTCTATGTGAGCGGAGATAAATAAAAATGGGAATCTTATCCCCTCTTAGAGCTCATCTACATGGGCTAGGATATGCTACTCCTGGATCAGGCCCATTCCTCCCACATCACCTGCACAGAACGGGAGGAAGTACAGATAGCCACACTGGCCTGTTGCTGCAGCTGCTGCTTTCCTTGTTCTCTCTGATGCCAGGAAGCCAGCCCGCAAGATGTGACCAAGGCCCCCTGCGTGTCACCAGCCTTGGACACATGCTGCAGGCCTCCTTCCTGCTGTGGAAGAGCAACAGCAGTGGGCAGCTGATGTGATGGGCCAGAATGGTGGAATGGGCTCTTGCAGTCATGTGGGGCCCTATCTGTTTTTTGCCGGTGGGAGCAGTTTTTCCTCAGTATTATTTTAAAACTTTTTATTGGGCCCTATCAGATCTTCCCCCCAGTCTTACCCATGTCTTACCCATGCCCCAGGAGGACTGCCTGGGGGCAAAACAGATCAAAAGCCCTGAGTCATCTGGATTGCAAGGCTCCAAGACGGGGACAAGATGGGGTAAATTGTCTGTGCAGACAAGCCTTTAGTCTTCTTTCCTCCTGATCTCTCTCTCTCTCTCTCTCTCTCTCTCTTTTGGCCTAATATAGAACCTTACATTTAGCCCTACTGAAATTCATTTTGTTAGTGTTGGCCCAGTTCTCCAATCCATTAAGATTATCCTGAATCCTGTTTCTGCTTTCTGAGTTGTTACCTACTCCTCCCAATTTGGTGTTATTTGCAAACCTGATGAGCATGCTCTGTCTTTCTGCATTCTAGGACCACTGTCATCGAACTCACTTACAAAGAAGTTGAATAACATTGAGCCCAAGACAGAACCTTGCAGCAACCCACTGTTCTCAACCTGCCTTTCACCCTCCAACTCATGTACATCTCTTTGCAAGTATATATATACTTAAATTACAATGCTAGTCTATTTTGGTCTATTCTCTTTGAATACATTATATCCATCAATTACTTTGTACCAATTATGAGTTTCATCTCACCATGTTTTAGGAATATCTATTAAATCATATTTGTTTTTCTGCGTTATTAGTTCAAGTTCATATTGTTTATTTCCCATGTTTTCAATAGTTGGAATAGTTGGAACTGAGCAGCAGAGGTGCTGAATGGGCTGTGGGAGTCACTTGCCTCAAGTTAAGGACCAATCTGTCAATCATGCACTTATAGATAAAAATGTTTGTCTCCCAAGCTGTAGTGTAACACCAGGGAGTATTAAGATATCATAGACTGACCTGCAACTGCCAGCCAATAGCAGAGGAGAAACAATAGCTTCGATTATGTTCCCCACTATCTTCCATCTCTTACCAAGGTGCTGTAACCTTTCTTTAAATGGAGTTTCCTCCTGAATAGCATTTTACTATATGGATGAACAAGGCAAAATTTCAGAATGAATTCTCAAATAACTCACTGAAATTATCTGCCAGCAAGCACAAAAACAAAAAAAAACAAAAAACCCACCCTTGTTTTAATTGGCTTACTGAATGTTTCATTTTGATCTGGTTATGTTCTGCTAAGCTATATTAAAAACAAAAAAAATCCTCAACATAGTAAAATGCTTAAACATTGGCTCATACAGTGTCCAAGCTAGTGAAATTTAACAAAGTACCATTAATTATGCTTGTATCAAGATGCAAAGTAGATGCAGCTAACACCTATTAATATTGATTGTGGGAATGATTTAAAGGATTGTAATTTTTTTCCTATGAGGGAAATGCTCACCCAGCTCTGTTGAGCCAATTATAGCCAATAAACTCTTATTTCAACTACTTTCAATTTCAGTAGTTTTATATTAAGTCATCCAAACCTCCATAAAACAGAGTTTCTTTTTTCTTGCTTAGATCTATGGAAAGAAACAGCCTTGTGCAAATACATTTGAAAATCTCTATTTAGAAGCTAAGGAGATTTTCACACGGGGAAATTATTTCCCGGGGAGATCGGGAGAGAAATGGGGCTGTTCTGGTAGCAGAGCCCTGTTTCACACACCCTCTTCTGTCTTGCGATCTCCCGTTATCTTCCCTCCGTCCTGCTTCCATTTCTCTCCCGGTACGTTCTGTGATTTTTTACTAATGAACATTGTTCGTTAGTAAAAAATCACGGAACATACCAAAAGAGAAATGGAAGCAGCACGGATGGAAGACGATGGGAGATTGCGAGAAGGAAGGGGGCATGCGAAAGGGGGTGCTGCTATCAAACAGCCCCGTTTCTCTCCTGATCTCCCCGGGGAATAATTTCCCTGTGTGAAAATCTCCTAAGTTAAGGGAGTTAGACAGTATGGTAGAGAATTCCCTATGCATCCTCCCTAAAAGTCCTTGTGCATCTTACTTCACTACAGAGGACTCACACCATTTCTCTGAGTAATCCAAATGACTAAAGGGTTGTCTAAATAGTCAAAATAACCCTCACAGAAATCCCACGACGTGTGGACGTATTGTGAAGGAGGGGGGCAAAAAGGTAAAAAACCTCAGGATAAAAGCCTTTGTGGCTTTCCCCGACTTTGCTTAAAAACAGCGAGGGGTGTGTGTGCATCCCCCCCCATTAGGACAGTGATCTGATGGGAATCACTGTCCTGTAACACAGGAAACATGACTCTGATTGGCTGGACAAGTGCGAGGGGAGGTGTTTGCTGACAGGACAAGTGCTCACAGCCGCCATTCTTCCCCCCACCCCCGAGCGGGGATGGGAGAATGGAGGTGAGCTCTCCTCCTCTTCTTCCTTCCCCGTTTATCACTCCCTGGGCTGTCAGCTAGCATGCAGAGCTTATGGGGGCTGTTGGGGGCAAAAAAACCATTAAGACAAGTCACAGCTGCTGCAACTTGCTTTCACTGCAGGACGTTACATGTTTGAGGTGCTTGTGTAGACAAGCCCTTATGAATTCACTAAAACCATGGCTAATCTCTGGGAAACATTTCACCTGATCAGAAAAAGCTTGTTGTAACCAGTGCTGCTTCCTGAAATATTGAATCAAGGCAACAACTTCCAGCGGGATGGTCATACTAAGGAAAACAACCACCACCATTCAACATTTATGTAGTACTTTAAAGAATAACACCCTTTTAGCGCATACGCTTTTGTGGAGTAGACTCTACTTCATTAGATAGTTAAATGTTGTCCTCAGTCAACAGGGGTATATACATATAGCTGTGGGGAAATGTGAGGTAAAGGATTATTTGGCAATGAAGTGGATAGTAAGAAGCTTATATTAAAATAAAATTGCAGCAAGGGAGAATGTTATTGTTATTGACAGCATGTTTTTTTCTCCACAAATGTTTATCAGACAAACCAACAAGCAAACCATCAACTTAAAAGCATAAAAAGGATGAAGAGAGGGAGAGGGGGAAAAATGTCAGTACCTTTAAGACCAACTGATTTTTATTTAGTATGGTCTTTCATGGATATAAACCCACTTCTTTGGATGCAGTATGGAATTATATTACGGACTCAGGTATAAAGCCTTAATGCCATTCACTACTGTATCTGAAGAAGTGGGTTTAAATCCATGAAAGCTCATACTAAAATAAAAAACAGTTAAAGGTGCTGTCACATTTTTCTCACCCTTCCTTCCTCCTTTATGCTGCAAGAGACTAACAAGGCTACTTTCATAAACTTAAAAAGTCAGCAAGAAGTAGTGATATGGCTTTAACCTACTTCCAACTCTACAATTCTATGATTCTACTTTCTGCCTTATATCTTAAATGAGGATTTATTCCACCACAATAGTTAGGGGAAGCTGTACAAAATTACAGTGGAAACGACAGTGTCATTTTGTACACTGGAGATACAGGACTATCCCCCTGTGAATTCCCCCGAATCTGCAGTGATCAAGCCACACAACGTATGTCCTTTTCCCTGAATCTGGCCACATAATGCATGGCCCAAATTTGGGGCATTTCAGGGTATTTTACCTTGATGCAGAATATGTTGGATTTGGGGTTTTTCTCCACATTTTCGTCCACCACCACCACTGTCACTGTCACCACTTTAAAGCTCAGGAGGCAAGTTCCCAGCTGAAGGGAGAGGTTTTCTCCCTTCCCCTGGCCTGGGAGTGCTGCTTCTGCCTGCTCTCCACTTGCCCGTCACTTGCTTCAAGAGCCTCCATCACTTGCTTCAAGCACCTCTCCCTGCAACTGGTAAGCAATGGCTGTGGTGGTGGCCGAAACTCCGCAAGGATGGTCAGGTAGTGAAGACAAGTACCCAATGTCCCTGCAGCCACTGCAGCTGACGGGGAGCCAGGAGGAATGGGCCCTCAGTGGCAGAAGCCACCACAGCCAGCAGGGAGATGGGAGGAACAGGCCCTTGGCGGCAGTAGCCCCGAGTTGGTGGGGAGCCAGGAGGAACAGCTGCTGCTGCCCAGGCCAGCCCAAAAGCAACCCAGCAAGCAGCCAGGCGATTGGGATGGGGACGGGGAGAGTGCTGGGGTTGCCTAGCCAGGGTTAGGAGCAGAGGCAAGGAGGAGGGAGGGGAGCCCGGCTTCAGGCTTTGGAGGCGGTGGCAGAGGGCCCATTCAACAATGGTGGATCCTCAATTGCAATCCCTTGCAAGCCCGTCCCCTCTGAGGTCTGACCAATCACAATTCAGCTCTACTGTGTGCCCCTTTTCTGAGAGGGTTGCTGATTGATCAGACAACCAATAGTGCAATTTTTCCTGGACTTTTCAAAAAAGACCGCAAAAAATAGAGGGATGGAAAGTCACAGATCTTTGGGGTTTTTTGCTTCCCACCCTTCCGAATAGCGCAAGTGTGGCCCACCGAACGTGAGGACCAATGGGATTCTTCATGAATTCTTCCTGTATATTTTTACCATGTAATCACCCCCACAAATGTTTGTATTATTGTGGGGGAGAAGGCAGGGCAAAGTGCGGGCTTAAGTGCACACAGATCTCAAAGACATTTTCAACCCTCTGAGCCCCCTACAGTGAATCATTTCAACAGAACTTTGTTTTTGCTATTCCTTCAGTGCCAAAATAGGATACAGGCCCATGAAATCCTCCCCTCCCCCCACGGGAAACAAAACAAAACTGGAAGTGGAAGTGGACCCAGCCATTTCCATTTGGGATATCAGTGGGGCTTTCAGTCTGTGGTGTGACTAAGGCTGGTGTCATGCTTCTCCCCACCCGATGGTGTCAACTGATGCAGTTTGGCCTCTCTGCTATCAGTGGAACCTGAGGTGATACCAGTCCCCCCCTAGACTGTTGGAAGTTCCTTGTCCCTGTTGAAGAAGCTGGTTAAGGTGCCATTTATTCCTAAACCCCTTCCAGCTTTAGGTTCTGCCTCGTGATGATGCAACTGGATATCCCAGGTCAGACTTAGCTGAGGTTTAGTTTAGTCTTGCTGCATTTAGGCTAGGGTCTGAGGCAATGATGGACTAGGACTCTTGGAGACCAGGGTCTGAGTCACTGCTCAGCCATGAAAACCCACTGAATGACCTTGGCCAAGTCACACTCTTTCAATCTCACAGGAAGAAAATGACATCTTCCCAAGAAAATCCTAAAACCAGGTTGCCATAAATTGGGATTGGCTTGAAGGCACAACTAAGGCAATGATAACACTTGCCATTTAGCACTGCTGTCTACTCCCACTCTCCGTTTCCAGCTGGACAAAATCATATACAAGTTCTTTGTATTACAAAATTAACAATAGAGCATTAAAAAAAACTCCTAAAAATTCAAATGAGAAAAATACTCATTTGCATGCAGCTCCTTTGCTACAAGCCTCAGTGGAGGCAGCCAAGGAGGGATCAGGCTTTTCTGCAAGCTGTCCACAATGCAGTCTGTTACATTCTGTGGAAATCTAGACCTTTCAGCTAATAACATGGGGAAGCAGCCATTTATGCAGGGTTGGTTGGGCAGAATGGAATGGATGTGCTTAATTATGAGTTGCAGATGTATATTCTTTTATGAGTTAAACTTTGTGACCTGCTTTTATATCTGGATAGCTGTGGGTTTCCTTTCCTATCTGATTGACACCAGAAGGTGTCTATAACGACTTTCTGATAAGGTCCCAAACCCCTCTCCCCAAGGCACATCTTTTTGTGCATACAGTGATATAAAGGAATGGCGGTGGGGGCGGTGGGGGGGAAGATTGGTCAAGGAAGACAAGCTACTTAATTTCTTTCAAACAAAATGAGCAGGCATGACCCAGTGCCATCGCAGGAAAGAAAGAGCTGCCGGTGTATATTAAACATTAGTGCCTTAGCTGCTTAATTATTGGTGCCTGGGCTGCTTAATTATTGGTTAATCTAGCAATTTAACATGCTTCATTTAATTCTAATTAGGAGAATTAATAGGCAGGGAATAAAGATTTAAATGGACTGGAGAAAAACAAAACGGGGTTTTAAGCTGCTCTTGAAAATTGGAGACTTCCACTGTGCGTATTCTTTTCAAAACAAAACATACTCTTTTTTTTCCTATGGGAAGGATGGAAATGCAACTGGGAAGCTTTCTGGACAAATTCTGCACTGGCATGCACCAGCTGTAGCACTGGCTTGGGAGGTCTCTGTATTAATGCTTTGATCACACAATGTAGAGGAAGGAGCTGGTTTTGCCTTTTGATAGGAGATGTGTAGTAAGATATTATTCCATTTGTGTGTTCATGTGTTTTTAAAGAGCATGAGGAGCAGAAGATAATTTAGTGGTGAGATCACCCTCAGGAGGTACATACTATTGATGCCGGTGCTTTAAGTCACAGAGCTGTGAATTATTATATTCCTTCCTCAGTCTGATGCTCTCTTTATGTTCTCTCTCCTGGCATAGCTTTGGGGGATGAAGACATGCGGCTTTTCCACTTCAACAGCTGGCTGGCTTCCATTCTTGCCTCCCCCAAATGTTACCGCCTGATCTGCTTAGTGTGTTTGTCTTTGCTAATCAAGCTGCGTACTCTGACAAGTCCTACGACATTGGACATGGCTGTTCTTCTAATTAAGGTGCTAATTGAATTAAATGGCTGCAGTAATGAGCAGATGAGCAGCATAAAAAGTAAAGAGTCAGATAGGCCAATTAACGAAAGAGCTGAGCATAATTATAACATTTAAAATACATGCAGCTCTGTACCAATATTCTTAATTGTTACAGGGAAATTTATGATAATTGGCTCAACAACAGGCAAGCAGGCTTTGCCTGAAACAAAGCTGGTAATTAAAACAAAAATGATATTCAACACAAATGGCAGAGTAGGGATAACTAATGCTTGATTTATATATAAGATATTTGTAGAAAAAGGCAAACCACTGATGAAGCATTCTGCTGCGTCAAAGTACTCTTGACGGGCAACTTTAAGACAAGGGACCCCACCTAGACAGAAGGGTATTTGCTTTAGCCAATTAGCAACCCAGACTGGGTGGGTTGTTCCTTAGAGATCCTCATCCTCAGAGATTTCCATTCACATCTTACTTGCTGAATTGCTGCAGAATTTAGGTGATGGTAGAGGAAAGTCATATAAGCAACTTGATACAGAAAACTGTGGTATGGATTCCTAAGAAGAGAGCAAATGAGGACAATTCAGTCTCACTCTATTTTTCTTTCTTAACATTTGAGGTGGGCAAAGATTGGCTTGAGTAGTAAGTGTGGGAAACAGAGTAACTGTATTTAAACCTGGCATAAATGGACAGACCACCCACCCAAATATTCATATCCTTTAAATAATAAATTCATATTGATTCAGTGTAATAGCTTCATGCAGTGCTGCACAAGTCAATGAAAAGATAGAAAAGAAATTTGAAAAGTAAGTAAGCAACACATTTGCTACCTCAGCATATGGGGCCCATTGTCACCAAAGTCTAATAGACCACTGGTAGGCATGCAGGTGACATCTGCTGGAATGAAGACAGAGGTGGGGCTCCCAGCTTCTGGGAATACAAGACTGGCATCAACTCAGATGACTGCTTCTTGCCTCAGGTAAAACAAAAGGTTCTTTAGTAGCACACAGCAGGTAGTACACTTCATGTAAGCAAAAGTGGAGATTAAATTTTAGCTTATAAGAGTCAATCAAGACCAAACTGAGAGTACAAGCATGCCACAGTTAACAAAGCCACTGAGAAAGAAGCTTCTTTTTACATTTTTTATGTCTGCCCAGCCCTCCTTTCTTTCTTGTCCTCTGTCTAGTTAGAAGGTTTTTTTTAGCAACATCTGCATTGAGAGGATGGTGAAGGAAATCTGGATAAACACAGACTTTTGGTGTTGGATTGCAGAAAGCATGTCTGTAGTAAACAATGCAATAAAGCTTGAGCAGGGAAAGAACAGGATTCTGCTCTACTCAGTACAACTGTAGCTCCTTGTGCCTGCCTGCAACAGGCAAGGTAAACAGCAGCTGCCTCCAGAATCCCTCAATGAGCATGTGTGAAAAGCAAAACAGAAAGAAAGGGGGAGACAAGATAGCCTTACCATGTATCCTTCAGCATGTTAAAAAGGCATAGATCTAGAAGTTTAGCCACCAAAATTGAAATCATAAGAAAAGTGGGGGTTGGTGAAAAAAATTACCTCAATAAATTTTAGAAGGTGCTTTCAAGTGGTCTCTGGAAGATTCAAAATGTTTTTGTTCGCTTATATATGACTTGCCTGATCTGTTTGTTTTATTCCAGATATGCATTTTGTAGAGGGATAATCTACACGAGCCAGGATATGATGGCTCCTTGTTGGTGTATCTTGACTGCAGATCAGGCCTGTTCCTCCCCCATTAATGCCTCCAAATGGGCTGAAGTCCAGATGGGCATGCCATTTCATCACTGCAGCCACCACCGCCACCATCTCCCTCCCTGTCTCCCTCCCTGCATGTGATCAGCCTTGGTCATGGCTGTGGGACCTCTTCCTGCTTTGGAGAGAGCGAGGCAGACCAGCAGCTGCAGCAACAGGCCTGCCTGCCAGGATGGGCTCCTGCAGTCACATGGAGCCCAATCCATTTTCCCTGGCAGGAATGGATTAAACCAGGTATTAAACCACTGGAAGCTTAAAAGAGATTGCACCAGCTTGACTTCCCTGGGTAGGAAATGCCACAGTTGAGGCACTGCTACAGAGAAAGCCCTGTTACATGTATCCACCAACTTAACTTCACAAGGTGCTAGGCCATACAACAGGGCCTCCTCTGAAGATCTCAAATTTCTGGAAGGCTCATATGGGAGAGGAGGCGGTCTTTCAGATATCCTGGCCCCAAGCCATTTAGGGCAATTCAACCAGTACCTTGAATTGAGCTCGGAAACAAATTGAAGCTAATGCAGTTCTTGCATGACTGGTGTGCCTGTGCAGTTAAATTAGGACAGTGAAGGACTGTCATTGTCACCCTAGAAAAGGGAAAGTCCAACAAGGCATTCAGAAATCCTCCAGACTCCATAAATCTTTGGTTTAAATGGATTGAATCATCTTCACTCATTCCTCATCCTGTAGGGAAGATCTGCTAGGGTCCATCCAAATACCATGAGAAAATGATCTGGCCATGACAACAGGTCCACAGAGACCCTGTCCTCTGTCTGTTTAGCACCAAAATTCAGTTCCAGAGTATGACTTACCACATGTTTCAGGCCACTGAAGTACTGAGACAGCTCAATTATTGCTATAGCAGGTAACCATGAAGTCTTGAGTGGGCACCATCAAGTTGGCCTCAGCATGGATACTAAAATCCCCCAGAACTATGTGCTTGGGCTTCTCCAGAACTACCTCTGAGACCACCTAGGTGGACAGTTCACCAGGAGCAGGTCGGTTCAGTCTCTTTGACCAGCAGAAGATAACATCCTCAAAACTGGTGCCAGGACAGATGGGTCTTCTTGTGAGGCAGACTAAATTCATATGGGTGGTGTCAATCCCCCCCACAAGGTTTATGCTATACTAAGTACAGAATTGGACAAATGTAGGACAGGTCCATCCTGCCCAGATCACATACCCAGGTCTCATTGATACATGGTAGGTTGGCATTTTCATTCCCTATCAAGTCAGTTGTTTACCTGGCATTCAGTAGCTGTATCAACAGAACAGAGGAGATTCAGGGGATCCACCAGAACAACAAGAAAAGACCAAAGCATGAGACAGATTTCAGGCATGTATCCCACCTTTCCTTCACCTAGGATGTCCAACACCAAGCACTATCCCTTTCTTTCTCTATGGTCATGGCATTCTTTCAAAAACCAGGACTACTAAATTTGCTTTTCTCTGATAAAGCATTGAACACCTGTATGGCATCAGCACATGAGCCAACGTTGAAAATGAATTTTCACACACACACTTTGTTGTATATGCAACAAAGTGTACATACATGGAAAGGTTTCCTTGTAAATGTACTGTACAATGTTTTAATAAGTTCATGAAGTGTTACTTTGGGGATTTGCAGGATTCTGGAATATCCCTGAACTTCTTCAGTAGAATTTTTTTGCATGTTTGAAGTTCCTTAATTGCTGGAGTATGTCTGGCAAGTTCACACAGTGGCAGAAGCTTGCTTGGGTGAAGAAAGTTATTCTCTAGAGCTTGTGTGGCAGCTGAAATGTGCATATTCCTTTTACAAAATCTAGCTGCCCTTTTGCTTTTTATTGTATCAATTGCACTGAAATATATTCTCTGAAAAGTCACTCATCATCTGGGGAATGGTTTTCATTTACAGCCTGGACAACATTGCCTTCATATATCAGCATATTTTAAAATGAGAGCTAAATTTACAAATCCTCTTTGGCACTGGTTTTATTTCATTTTCATGATCTGACTGGTCTCCATCTGCAGTCTTCAATCTTGTTTCTTCAAGAATGGTTTGAAAATTTTCATCATTTTGCAGTGCTGGTCCTTGGGAAATGTCCATTGAAAATGACTGCAGAACAGCATTTGCTGTGTGTATCCTCCCCCCTTTTTTTCTTTTTTTTAAATCTCACTATTAAGTGAGATAAAAATACAAATCTTGAGTGAGCAATCTTTTTCAGAAGTCCTGTGGCTTCAATGCTGATGCTTGAATAACATTCAGGATCATTCTCAAATAATTTGAAAAGCTGTACTAGTACGGTACCTTGTAACCTGTAGCTTCTATGGTTGCAAGATGCCCTCCAACTTTGTTCCAATAGTCATTTCAGTTTAATGCCTTTATATTTGACTGAAATAAATAACTTTTGAACAAACATGTAGACTGCATCACAAACCTAAAAGAACTGCTTCATCTGGACATTTCTTTTTTGCTGACAAAGAACAGACTATCATTAGATGCAACTAATGGTTGAAGCAATGGACATAGGGAATTACTTTTCCAAACCTATTTTGCAGCTGTTTCTGAACACCATGTTTTCCCAACAAAACATTTGCTCAATTATAGCACTGACTTATTGTAGTGGATCCCCTCCTGCTTCTGCTGAGTAGGAGATGGAACCCCCTGAGATCATTTATAACTGCCACCACCCAATGATTTTTAATCCTTATGCCCAGTAACTCAACTTGCACTTTTCTGCCTCTGCAAACATACATACACACACACTGAGCAGGCAAGTGAACAAAGTGTGGAGGAGATGATGTCTTTAAAGGAAGCTTTATTCTACGAAAGCAATCTACTTTAGCAACAAGGTATCTTTCACATGAAGGCACTTTCCTTCAGGCATTCTTAGAAGTAGTTACAGTCAGGGCCAGTTTAAGGAATTTTGGGGCCCCCTGCAATGCTTTACTTGGGGCCCCCATATGACTTGAAGGCACATGGGCAAGAAAGAAAGAAGGAAAGAAAGAAAGAAAGAAAGAAAGAAAGAAAGAAGCCCTTTCTGAGGGAGACAACTCTCAAATTCCCTGTCTCTCTCTCTCTCACACACACTCACCCTCTCCGATGTGCCTCTCCCTCCAGCTTCTGCCACGGAGGGCTGCTGTTTCTTTCTCTTTCTCTTTAGTTTTGGAGAGGCTGTTTTGTTTGTTTTTTTAAAAAAGCCAGCAGGAGGTTTTTGGAGGAGGAGGGTAAGAGGGGGCTCCTCCCGGCTGTCTCCTGGCTGTTCCTTCGTCAGATTAAGGAGGCCAACACGGGGCCCCCTCTTGACCTTGGGGCCCCCTGCCAATGCTGATTTGGCAGACAGGTTAAACCGGCCCTGGTTACAGTTACAAACACCAGCCTAGGCCATACAGTTGTCCTTTCATATCCACTTGGGGTTGGTTCCAGGACCCCCGTGAATACCAAAATCCGTGAATACTCAAGTCCCATTATATGCAATGGCATAGCAAAATGGTGTCCCTTATATAAGATGGCAAAATCAAGGTTTGCTTTTTGGATTATTATTTTTTAAAGACTAGTTTCAAGCCATGAATACTTAAATCCGTGGATACCAAATCTGTGGATATGGAGGGACAACTGTATTCAGCCAAGGTTTTAAAAGAAACACGATTCCTTAACATGCCTCACTAGCAATTTTTAGTCTACTCACAATGCAGTTTGGGTTCTGTTCTGAGTGTTTATGGGGGCTGGGAGCCGGGGTGCCTCAGCCTAATCTATTAGTAAGCATCTCCTTACATCTGTTGTCTCTCCTTGTTCACCTCTACGTTCTTCTAACTGTGTGGCCCCCTGAGGTTTTTATAACTTTTCCTTAAAAGCATCTCAAAGCTTTGGGCACTGGTCTGGTCGCTATCATTGGGTCAGTGTCTCCCATGATTTCTGATGCTCTTCTGTGATGCTGACCCCCAATAAACGTAACTTTAAACTCACACCTCATTAACCCTTTGTTTACCTAGAGGAGAGACTATACTGCTAAGCTGTGTTGCCCAGACAATGGGGAGAGCCCATTATCACACTTATAATCTATTTTTCATCCATTCATGCACTTCTCAGTGTTTGCAAGATCATATTTACAATACCATATGCAGATTGATCACTGATCTGTGCCATTTCTAACAGGTGCTCTTGAATCCAGCCCTGTAGAACAAACTGAACAACAGCAGATAAGTTTTCTTTGCTAGTTTTGTCTCTTGTGCAATCAGTCTTTTGTGTAAGTAATTGGCAGTTAGAACTATATTCATAATTTCCTGGCCAACTATAGACTTTTTCAGACGCTGAAAAATAACGCTAGCAACCTCGTCAGCTTGCGAGGCTGCTGCGCTGCAAAGCGTCCCTTTCGTATGACGCTCGCCCCTGCCGGTACTGTTGCGGTACTGTGGGGAGAGTTGAGCGTCATATTTCATTGTTTTTTAATCACAATCAACTTTCGTGAGTAAAAAAAAAGGCCAAATATGATGCTCAACTCTCCCCGCGGTACCACAACAGTACTGGCAGGGGCGAGCGTCATACGAAAGGGACGCTTTGCAGTGCAGCAGCCTCGCAAGCTGACGAGGCTGCTTGCATTATTTTTCAGCATCCGAAAAAGTCCATACCCACACAAACTTGGTTGTATTCATTCAAACTATGTGGAGAAGTGTAATCAGCACTTTTGAGGTACAATATTAACAACTGCTTGTAATTTCATATCTTTTTTGCAAGTGTATTCAAATAGCCTTAAAATAGGCCTGATGGCTGAGCTTCAGTACTCACACCTAAATAGCAATTAGTGTAGGTAAGAGCAGTAGATTTATGCTGGAAATTGGGATCATGTATTGCAGAAGTACTAAGCTTATTACAAGTGTTTGACTTACCTCACAAAGGTAGTTCGTTGAAGAAACTATATACAGTTGTCCCTCCATATCCACGGATTTGCTATCCATGGATTTAAGCATTCACAGCTTGTAAATATTCTTTAAAAAATAATAATCCAAAAAGCAAACCCTGATTTTGCCATCTTATATAAGGGACACCTTTTTGCTATGCCATTTCATATAATGGGACTTGAGTATTCACGGATTTTGGTATCCATGGGGGGTCCTGGAACCAAACCCCAGAGAATATGAAGCGCCAACTGTAATGTCAAGAATACTTGCAATATAATAACAATACTTTTTATCTGTTTCTCACAAACTAAAGTTGAAACAGCAGAATCCCTGGATTCTCTTAGTTGCTTTTCCTTCCATAGCAAGGTATATTCGATGTGACCTTTTGATGATGAATGCTTGGTGAATGCCCTGTTACTCTCTAATACATGCTCCCAGTTTCTGGACCCAGTAACAGCAAAAACAGTGTCATTGCTTTTCTTAAATATTCTGCATGGGAAAGAAAATGCATCTGCTGTGACAGAATATTTCAGCCAATCTGGTCCATTGTACCATTTGGTTGAAAAAAAACACTCAACACCACCAACTACAGTTACACCAAATGGAAACACTGAAAGGACTGGTCTTGAAGGTTATGCTTTGTAAGTCCCCTGGCTCTGGCTGATAATGGTGACAAAGATGATGGTCAGTTTTCTTGATGCCTTCCTGCTCTTGCTTTTGTGTCCCTACACATATACTTGAAGGAAGCTGATTGTGATGTGGTGTGGCATTGACATTAATAGTACTTATCAAGGCACTCCTTTTCCTTTGCTCTTTTGTTGTACAGAAATACTTGTAGAGTGACATTCTGCAAACTGTAATGATATTACTAGTATTAGCATTTAAATTGCATATTTATATTACCCAATAAATGCTCAAATACCATCACATAATAACTATAAGAACAGCCACTTGTTGTTAATAATAATAATTGTACTGCAAAATCCAAAAGTCATGGTGATACCTTTGGCTGGCCAATTAAATGTGCAAAATATATCACACAAGCTTTCAAAGCTTTCAGGTTTCTTCATCAGGCAGGGATATCTCTGTCCCTTTAAAAGCCCCTTCCTAGGCAGAGTACAGCCTTTCCCTTAAGAAGGTTCTGCACTGTAAAGTCTGGTTTTCCTTGGCACAATACCTAAACTATCTTCAGGTTTTACATTGCAGAGGCTTCTTACAAAAAGACTACACTCTGCCTAGGAATGGGATTTTGGCTTTAAAAGGATGGAGACAGAACCATGTGTTCAAGGAAGTGACTCTTTGAACTACTAATGGAGGAAAAAAAATAAGTGCAATGCTACTTTGCTTTGGGCTCAGTTACATGGGATTACCCCTCCCCCAATATTTTGCGCATTTGTGCACTTTCAATACAGCATTGCACAGTTCCCACAATTTACATCGATGTACAGAAAGTAGCGCTACAGATGTTCACATTACTTTTTATAGAATTGTTGGGTCTTTTAATTCACGCGACCCACTGTTATTGGTTTTTTTAGCTTTTTCTGTCTGTCAATCAAACCAGAGTTTAAGCGCTTCTCTATGTACTTCCTTTTAATTTCCCGCCACAAGCATTCTCATTGGCTACCTTCTATGTACCTGGACATACAACTTAACAGCATCTGATTGGTGTTTTCAAATTGCAACCTTGTTGTACTTGTTGTTTCTTCTTTGTTAACAATGGTAACAATGGAAGCGGTTAACCTTGTAAGCATATGCTTTAATCTTATTGATCTATTGAGAGCAACAATAAGATCATATAAGGAAAATGAAAGATGTCATCGCATTCTGAATGCTCGGAGGAAAAGGCTTCTGGCGGGTTTGATGCTGGGTGCTAATACATTAGTCGCATTTTCTTACCACACTCCTTCAATTTGGTATTTTGGAAATTTTGCCATCAATGCAAGCTGAGTTTTTCACATCATCTACCAGAAACAGAAGATTCTGGGTTTACCCTGCATCGGCGGAACGGTATGAAAAGTTTGTAATACTTGTGTGGTCAGATGAGCATTGGTTTTCTAACTTTAGAATGGATCGAGCATTGTTTATGAAACTTGTTGAACTTCTAAGACCACACATTGCAAAGACTGATACCAACATGAGGAAGGCTATATCTCCGGAAAAATGAGTTGCTATTTCAATCTGGCTGCTTGGACACCGTTGCTCCTTTGCTACTGCAAGTCATCTTTTTGGTTTTGGAAAATCCTACTGTTTCAAATATTTTTGAGGAGTTTGTGCTGACAGTGGAAAATCAATTTCTATCCAAGGCTGTTTATCCCGGAGATCCAAGAAAGGTATGTTCAAAAATTACCTTTAAATAACAACCTTTCCATAAATATGTAATAATTTTGACCATCATGGGAAACATCGATAACACTATTAAAAGATTTGTTGATAAAGTGCATTTGTTGTCAAATTAAACTAATATTTCCATAAATTAATGTTTGCATATATTCTATTTCCCAAGCTATAATTATATGTAAATAAATACATCTTGTCTTTTAATTTTTTAAATTGCATTTCTACCTGGCTTATTCTGTTTAATCTTTTCAGATCATGGAGGGTTTTGATCGTTTTGGATACCCGCAAGTAATTGCAGCTCTTGGTGGATGTCATTTTACTATTATTCCGCCAGTAAGACAAGGAAATGCTTACATTAACTGAAAGAACAGTTACTCAATATTGCTTCAAGGTGTATGTGATCATACCGGACTGTTTGTGGACCTTGAGGTTGGTTGGAGTGGGAAAATCCACAATGCTCGAATGTTACATAATTCAATATTTTTTTAAGCAATGGAGGCTGGAATATATGTGCCCCATAACCCTACTATTACTGTGCATGGAGAACAGAAAGGGCCTTTAGTTTTAGCGGATGGAGCATACCTTATAAGGAAATGGCTCATGACACCTTACAGATCAATCACTTCCCTATAACGAGCCCTCATCATTTTACTTTTAGTACGGCATTCCTCCACGGTCCTGTTATGGCCCCTTTTCTTCATTTCTTGGCAATTTTTTAAAATACATCAATATTACAGTGGGAATGTTCTTGCACCTTCTCTTTGCCCCACAAGTCCAGCAAATCAAGGGTTTCATCTTGACCCCAAGCAATGCCCCTGCCACCCTTCTTTTGTCTTGCCTCAGCAGCCATGTTAACAACATAAAGCGGCTGCTTATTTAGTGGATGCAAACAAAAGCAGATAGAGGGTTTAAAACCATACCCACATCCCACCCCCTGGCAATGAGTTTCTAGTTCAAAATGAGGATTCATCCTAGGAACGGTACGTTAAGTTCACATTATCAATATTGCACTTACTTTCACAACATTTTAAAAAAGACGGGGAAAAATACGAAGTGTAAAAATACGCTACCGATGGGTTTTTGGACACCCCTCCTTCTGAAAGAGGCAATGTAGTGTCGTGATGCATGTAAACAATTAGGACTCTTAGCGAATTCTTCATGTTTTTTTTTTCACCATGTAACTGAGCCCTTTGTTTCAACACCCATGAGGCCCTAGAAAGCGTGAGGTTGCTATTTGCTTCAACTCTCCCTTAAGATTACCTTAAACTACAATTTAAACAACAGCTCAAGCAAGATGCAGCTTTGGACACAAGCATTTCATTTCTTCTCCCTCCCATGTGTGTGATTTTTAAAGCATGCTTGATGAAGAAGCCTGTAGGGCTTTGAATGCTGCATTATGTATTTTATGCCTTTAGTTGGCCAAATAAAGGTATTAGCACAATGCTATTGGGATTTTGCTGAATATTTCTGCATAACCAACATGGCTGCCCATCAACAACTCTTTTTTGAATAAGAATTGTGTAATGATTTTGCAGTATGAAAGGCACTTTACATAATTACATATTGTATTGTTCACATGAATTTAAACTGCAAAACTAAGATGTACTCATAAGGAGAGAGATACACACACAGGAGATTATCAGATGGGGGGAAGTGTTCTCTCCTGCCCCCCTCCCATCCCTATAATGGTAGAAAAAGAAATAAATTCAGACCTACTTTTAGTGCGACTGTTCCCTCCCATGAATGGAGCTCGAACAGAGCTCCATTCACTTCCTGGAATGGAAATCCTGGCCATTCTCACGAGAGGATGATCGCGTGGGAAATTCAAAAAAGAAAAAGTAAGGTTAAAAAGTGACAGCAAACACAAAAACCCACTAAAAAAAAACAAGTAACCCAGGGAGGCTACAAAAATGTGTGTCACTTACCTGGATGTCCCACCACACCTGGAAGTGTTATGGCACGGATCTCCCACTGATGCTGGCATTGCGCCAGCATAATGGGGCACCTTTTCAATCGCCTGTCATTCTGTCATAGAAACGGAACAGGCAATCTATTCATGGTTTAGCCCGTGAATGAAAAGGAGTGGTGGTGGAATGGGAGCAGCATGGGAGCATGATGACTGCGGAATGACGTTGTCTGAAAGGGAAGCCCTCTAGTGATCTCCTGGCATCCTTGTCATGCCATATTTACAGTGTCTGATAATCTCCACAGTGAACAGCTGTGTAATATATGCAGTATTAATAGTGTGAAATGAATGAAAAATTCACCAATTGCAGTTAAAGCCTGGCCAACTCTTTACCTTTAATTTTTAAAAAATTACTGTCTTTAAGCATCACTTTTTATAAGGAAATGCTTGACAGCCTATTGTATAGGGTTGCCAGGTCAAGATCATTTCAGACCTAGGATTTGCAAGCCAAAACCTGAGACCTCTGGACAGCTCCTACTTATGCCATGGGGTGGGCCCTTTTGTTTTTGTGCCTCTATGGGACCAACTATAATTGAATATTTTTTTAAAAAATAACAATTTAAGCCCCAATATATATATTTTTAACAATACAACAAATTATACATTAATTTTGGCAGGTATGCAATGTCCAAGCATCCAATGAGGTAACAGTACAGGACTTCATTGAGAGGTGACATGATAGCCATGTTTAAATATTTGAAGGGATGTCATATTGAGGATGGAGCAAGCTTGTTTTCTGCTGCTCCAGAGACTAGGACACGGAGCAATGGGTTCAAACTAAAGGAAAAGAAATTCCACCTGAACATTAGGAAGAACTTCCTGACAGTAAGATATGTTCGGAAGTGGAATGTACTGCCTCAGAGTGTGGTGGAGTCTCCTTCTTTGGGGGGTTTTAAACAGAGGTTGGATGGCCATATGTTGGGAATGATTTGACTGTGTATTCCTGCAGGGCAGGGGGTTGGACTGGATGGCCCTTGTGGTCTCTTTCAACTCTATGATTCTATGACTCTTCTACCTGTGTTGCTCAGTTGTGTTGTAACATTTTATTGCAAATCTTAAAGCCCTAAAGAAAAGATACAAAACAGGTGAGAATGTGTAATAGAAATTCTGCTATAAGGTAATTATCTTTTTGTTCCTTCTTAAATACTAACTGTAAACACCACCACCTTATTAGGTGACAACGGCTACTCCGTATCCCTGGCAACAGCAGTTCCTCTCCAGCCTCCCCCTCTTTCTGAACTCAACCAGCAAATGCAGCCCCCTTCCTTGGGGTTTCCTCACCAACTGGGCCAAACTGATAACTCTTAAGGGTTATATTGTCATTAACCACAGTTGCTTACAACTTATTCAAACACATGCACACAGAGAGACAATATTTTCCCGGTTGGAGATTAACAAGAAAACCTAACTAGTTGGAAAGTCAGTGTGGTGATGTTAGATGTGAGTTCAGGATAGATAAAAAGTTACTGTCCCTAGAAAGGGATGGGCAACTCTATGGGCCATTTCCCTCCTCTAAGACCTCCCCTTCAAGCCACATTCAAACACATACATACCAAGCCCAAGTGCTTCAGTTCCTTCTGAAGCCACACTCAAAATGGGGACAGGAAAAGACGCACCTTCACTTTCTGGCACCATTTTGGAAGTGGCTGTTAAAATGTCAACAGGAAGTGAAGGCACCTCTCTCATGTTCCCTATCAGGGTTTCTGGTTATACAAGCTGGGGGAGTAGACTGCAGGAATGCTGTTATTAATGAAATCTGGCCAGAGAATAATGATCTTTGTTTAATGGGGGTGTATATCTCAAACTATGTTAGAAACCTGCACAAGTTGGGAATTGGGAAAGGATATTGGGAAATCAACTGGCAAATTCACCTAAAAACCAAAACAAAACACCGGTTTGCAGCACTGGGCTGTTGACATTTCTTTATCTCTGGCTGCCAGGGAAGTTAAATGTTACATTCAAAGGAAGGTGCTTAAAGAATGGGAAATACAGTGGGAGTTGGGGATTACTGGTCATCGGATTTTATCCTTTTGCTCATTTTTGAAGGAATTTCAGACTTTTAAGCATCAGGGCAGAGTGAGACAGGTTTGTCTTCTTCAGGTGCTCACAGGTTGCTATGAAGCACACAGTGATTTTTTGGCATTAGATAGGCAGAAACAGGCCTTTGCAAACTGTGTGTGTTTCAAGATACTGTAGGACTATCATCTTGGACTGTTTCTGTTAGAGGGATGAGAGAATAGATTGTCTCCATTTATTGTCTGAGTTCCAGCTACCAGAATCCCTGACCATTGGCCATGCTGCCTGGTGTTTCTGAGAGCTGGAAGTCTAAAATCCTATTGGTGTCTTATTACGTTTCTCTATGGAAGCCATTGCACATTTTTCTCCAATTTATTTCAAGGTTGCAGAACTGGAATTATATGTTTGTTGCTTTTGTTCATTGTTGTGTATATAGTTTCACATAAGGTGCCTTAGGGTACATCCAGACTGATTAAAAAGAATGGAAATTCCCAGGGCTCAGTCAGATGGGAGAATTAATTGCAGAAAATAGTGCATTACAGTAGGACCCCCGTATCTGCGGGGGATTGGTTCCAGGGGGCCCAGTGGATAACGAAATCCACGGATAATAGCGAATGCCCCCTTTGCCATTCCCGCCAGGGAAGCGATCCCAGGGTGAAGGGAGGCAGATCTCCTCCTCCCCTCCCTCCCCATGCACCCCCCCACTGTCGTCATCCGCAGATAACTGAATCAGTGGGTGGCAAATCAGCAGATGTGGGGGTGCTACTGTACATCACTATCACAGCAGTGTTCATTTGTCCTCACAATTCATTCACAAGATTACTACCATGGAAAGCTATCCGAGTTTGAAGTTCACACGGACCATGCTTGTGAGAAAAGATGGTGGCTGCGAATGAATTACCTGCCTTATTATTCCCCCAAAGCTCCCTCCATCCCCCCTTTTTTTGCCTTGTTAAATAAGAGATGTGGAAGAGCAATCTTCTGCTTAAAAACATTTTTTTGGTCTGCTGCTTGAAAATAGCACTCAATCATGTACGCTAAAAACAATGCCAGCTCCGGCCGCTTCGTCGCTGGGAAGCCCACTCCCACACAAATCCAACCAATCATGTTTTGACTTCCTGGATGTGCCCCAATTTGAATTGGTTATTCAAATGGGCTGTTATACACATTTTCATGGTTTGTTTTTTTTTAAAGATCATGAGAAACAGCGAAAGCTGTAATCGCAAACTACATGGAGTTTTCAGCCCCCCTCCTGAATATGGCGAATCCCAGAAGGAGCTCATCTGGACAAAAGGTATTCTGCCCGCATTCCTTGAGGATTTTTTTCTTCATTGTCTAAACAATCCCCCCCCCCCGATTTTGTTCCTGTTTTTTCTGATTTTATTGTGGAGATCCATACACATTTTGTTTATCCCAGAATATTTTCAGAATATAAATCAGATAATTTTTTGTACCATTTTTTGGTTGTTTTGCCTGTCCCTTTACTTTAGATGCCAAATTCTACTTCTAAATGGTTAAATGAAATTTCAAGTTATTCCAATGTTAGAAATTTAGGGACTGATGGGAAATTTCATTTGGAGGGACAGGATGTGCTGTCACTTCAATCCTAATGCTCAGCAAGCAGAACCCATTTACAGGGCTGTTGTTTGGCAAAGGAACTCCTGATTCCTGCCTCCCCAGACTATGCAAGGTACACTAAGTATGCTAAGCTCTATCCTTGACTGTGCTCAATTATTGTTCCTAATACAAACAAATTGACATCCAAACATCATCTAAAACTTAGAAAGAAAGCTTCTAGGCCAAGCAACAACAATGATTGTCACAGTTGCACCAGAGTCAACAGAGTCCTGCTAATTCAGATTGTGTACATGGCAATGAGTAAGTGGATTGCTCCATGAAATGGTTTGTTGTATGTAGCAGAACATAACTCTGGTAGATTTCATGGAGAACTTGTGCTCTTCTTTACCTTTAGATGTTTTCACTTCTGGTTTTAGGAAGCATGGGAGATTATCAGATGCAGGAAAAAGGACCTTATCAGAACACCAGGACAACATTTCTGTCCTGTGAATGGGACCCGGTTTCAGACGCCGCCATCCTTGTTGTGTTCTGTTCCTATGATACAGCAGTTACTAAGGCACCACTTTTCATTGACAGGACCTTCCCATCAATGAAAAGCACCACCTTACTAACTGCTGCAGCACAGGAACAGAATGTGACAAGGACACCTGAAACTGGGCCATGTTCATGGGACAGAAACGTTATCCTAGCATTCTGATAAGGTACTTTTTGGACATGTCTGATAATCTCCATGGTCTCTTGTGTCATCATGGTATGTGTCAACATCCTTACAAGATGATGGGCTTCAGCTGTGAGAAGAATGAAGCTGGTAGCAAATTCCCTTTGGGTTTTGAGTTATATATTGTATATGCAAAAATAGTGCTTCAAATTGTCTGGGAGCTTTAAACAAAAAATACATTAAAGCAATACCATTTCATGAAAAAGAAGAAAAATTTTACAACAGGATTTGTTAAGAAGGACACATGTAATTTGCCTAAAAAGAGTATTAAATATATTAAGTGGATTCCGTTGTCCAGACATGAGTTAGTTAATTACATTAGGGGAATGTGATTATGAATTTATAATTTATTGAAAAACATTGCTCATATCCCCCCACCCCAAGGAAGAATGAATGGGGGAGAGGGACTAAAATGGCTTACAAGTAAAATCATATTACACTTGAAAATATGTGCCACAGCTCCTGAGCCACCGTGATTTTATACCAATGGTAATAGAATAAATAAAGTCGAAACACACATTGCTTCTTTATCAGCATAACTACTTCTGCAGGCAGATTTACCATAACACAGTGTGAGTCGGAGGAGGGGGGACTAACAAAAAAAAAAGATGGTTCATTTACAAATGTAATTTCAATTGAAGATAGTTTTCCAATCTTCTTTCATTTGAGTCTCAATTGAACTTCTTCTCCTTTTTGATGGCATGATTAGACATTGTGAGAGCTGTTGAAGATTAGTCAAGCACAGAGAGAGTAAATTGGGAAGGATGTTTTATCAGCGCACGTCACAATATATGAAAGCAGATGTGTATGCTCTGAGCTGTTCCCTCAAATTACAGTTATGGAATAATTTAGCCCTTTTGATTCTCACAGATTACTGCTTCCACTGATCATGCTGTCAAAATCAAAGTGAGCACTTCATTCCGCTTTTATTCATGCCAGATCTATTTTGCTTTCATAATGAGCAGATATTACCACCGCACAAAGAGGATAAAGACGTTCACAGTGATAGATAGGCAAGAGATTAAATGGGATCTTTATGACTTCTTCAGCCATCAGTTTTGACTGTGCGATAAGACGAGTCGAGTTGGGCACTGATTTGTTCTTTATTGGAGCCAATATTAGCATGGGCTTACCAGTGCACAGTCTGATAAAATCTATTTAAGGTGGAATGCACATAACCATTTTAGACTTAGGAGAACTTCTGTTGCTACCCCAGCAGCAAACCTCTGCATATCATACATTTAGAAACTGTTGGTTTTAAAAATAGATTTATAAGAACTAATTATAATTTTATGTTTCTCTTAGCTTTTGGGGGCTGGGGGCTGTATTAAAGGGTTTTCCAGAGTACCTTTGATTTTAAGCATTTTTTTTTCAAGTAAATATCTCAACAGGTTTCAGTGGCAAAAGAAACAGACTTGTGTTGCTTTGCATCATATGTGAAATATGTAAAGATGTCTGAGACATACTTCCAGACCAGTGACTAGGATGCATACAACCTCAAGCCTAGTTTCTTTCCCCAAGGGGGATTTGGGCTCATGTTTTTCAAACAGCTGCTCAATATGCCAGATGGGAGCAGTTCTCCATGCCTCATCACTTCTGGAAGTGGACGTGCATTCAATTGCAGCTTGCAATATGAATGGGGGACTGCTACACAGAGTGAAAAAGTTTAATAGATGTCTAACTCTTTGGATTCCCACCAATATTCTTCAAAGACAGGGTTGGTAAAGTACAATCCACAGGGTCATTTTTGTGTCCTCTATGGTTCCCCAGGGGACATTTTTTTTTTAAAAAAAATCAAAACAATTTTTGCCACAAGTAATGGGGAGGGGGATCATAGAATCATAGAATCATAGAATTGCAGAGTTGGAAGAGACCACGAGGGCCATCCAGTCCAACCCCCCTGCCACGCAGGAAATCTTGATCAAAGCATCCCTGACAGATGGCCATCCAGCCTCTGTTTAAAGACCTCCAATGAAGGAGATGTCTTCCAAAATACTCCCCCAGGCCATTTTAGTCCCAGGATACACCATTTTTAAAAATAGGAAGTAGAATCACAGAACCACAGAATCATAAAGTAGGAAAGGGTCCCATAGGCCAACCCCCTCCTCAATGCAGGTTCTCCAGCTATAGCACCTCCTGCAGGAAGCTGCCCAGCCTCTTTCACCCAGAGAAGGAGATCCAACCACCTCACTAGGTAGTCAGTTCATTGTCAAAGCACTTACTGTCAGGAAGTTCCTTCTAATGTTTAATTGAACTCTACCCTCCTGGAACTTAAAACAATTAGATCTAGTCCTACCTTCTGGGGCAGCAAAGAATAAACCTGCACCCTCCTCTCTATGACAGCGCTTGAGGTATTTAATGGCTGCAATCATGTCACCCCTCAGTCTTCTCTTCACCAGGCTAAACATGCCTAACTCCTTCAACCTTTCTTCATTTGTTCTGTTCTCCGTGGCTCTTATCTGCCTTGTTGCCTCTCTCTGAACCACTCCAGCTTATCTATATTCTTCTTAAAATGAGGTGCCCAGAACTGAACGCAGTACTCCAGATGAGTCTGACCAGTTCAGAATATAGCAGAGCTATTACTTCTCTTATATTGGAAACTATGGTTCTGTTAATGCAAGCTAAAATATTATTTGTCTTCTTTGGTGCAGCATTACACTGCTGGGTCATGTTCAACTTATGATCAACAATAATCCCAAGGCCCTTTTCACAGGTACTGCTGCTAAGCCAAGTATCCCCCATCCTGTAAGTGTGAATTTGGTTTTTGTGGCCTAAATGTAGAATTTTGCATTTGTGTCTGTTGAATTTCATTCTATTATTTTCAGTCCAGTTTTCTAGTTTACCAAGGTCCTTTTGAATTCTGTTCCTTTCTGCCAATGTGTAAGCCACCTCTTCCAGTTTTGTGCTATCCACAAAGTTGATAAGAATTCTCTCTAACCCATCATTTAAGTCACTGATAAAAATACTGAAGAGTGCTGCTCCAGGACAGAATACTACACTCAAGAGTTTCAAGTGTTTCCATATATTCCACATTTAATCAGTTTTCTAATCAAAATACCATGGTTGACTTTATCAAATGCTTTGCTGAAATCTGGATAAATGATATCTACAGCATTCCAATCACCTAATAAACTAGTGACCCAATTTTAAAAAAAAGTTATTAAATTAGTTTTTTAGGGTTTGTTTGGCAAGATGAGTTTGGCAAAACAGACCTATGCTGGCTCCTACTAACCACTGCATTGTCATCTTGCAAACAGGCTTCTTTATGATGTGCTCTAATATTTGTATTGAGGTCAGGTTGTCTGGGCTGTAGTTCCCTAGATCTTCTTTTTTGCCCTTTCTGAAGAGAGGAAAACATTTGCCCTTCTCCAGTCCTCTGGCACCTCACCTGTACTCCAAGATTTCTTAAAAGAATGGCAAGTGGTTCAGAGAGTACACCAGCAAGTTCCTTCAGTACTCTGGTACTGGCATGTGCCCCCTTCTTTAGACTCAGTAGTCAACAGCTTCAGGGTTAAACAGTAAGGTTTATTACTAGCAGAAATCTAAAGAGTTGACAGTACAACATTTTGCTTTGAATGAAGCACACAAGAAAAGCAGTATAATATAAAGTACTGTATTTACAATCAGTCAGTTCTAGCAGGCAACCCAATAATTGGTTGGCATTGTAGCTGCAGTATCCTCTCTCACCATTTGCTCTACCAGAGCCCATCCTCCCTCAGCCATTAGTTACCATTTTGAAGAGATACAGAACATCAAACAGTTACACAGTACCCAGCAGCATCAGTCAACCAGTTTAATGACAGGAAAAGGTCATTTTATGACCTGGTCTTGACAGGGACTCAGTTTGTCCAGTTCTGCAAATTTGAACTCATTTGAATTAAGGAGGTGATTTCTTATTATCTCCCTGTCAACCTTAAATTGCAGTCTGGATTCCTTAACCAAGGCCTTATGCATGGATACAGTTCTCTTTTTTGGGGGGAGGAGTGAACAGTAAATGGCTTCTAGTCGCTTCTGGCTGCAAAAAAAGTCCTGTCCTAGGTCTAAAATGGTTCAGAGGAGTGCATTTGGGGGCACAATGTTTGATTTGTGTGTGTGGGTACACCCTTCAAGATCTCCTAGGGGGGGTCGAATACAGCCTGAAGCATCCCACCAATGTCCCCTCTATTCTAAGAAAACAGAATATCATGACATTGATTTTTTTTGATCAGACAAAAGTTTGTCTTGAAACTAATATTTATCTCAAATTTATCCATACAAAGCCATGCTATGATGTTCAACAATGATGAAGAAAAGAAATAAATATTATGTACAAAAGCAATGCATTTATAACATTACAAATTAATACAAGTGAAAAAGCCCATCCCTGTCCAAAATACTAATTCTTCAATGGAAAACTTGCAAATGACCTACATATAAGAATAAAAACAAATAGACAAAGCAAGCATAAAATCACTTACTTTTATGTCACCAGCATAAACTGGCAGAAATTTCAAGTAATATATATACATACCTGTATTTGTGTGCTGTGTGCGCGCGCGTGTGCATGCCTAAGGTTTTAGAGGCTTCTAGGCCTCAAGGTTTGGGAGGAAATGATTGCTCTCTCTTCACATATGACAGCCATGTTTAAATATTTGAAGGGATGTCATACTGAAGATGGAGCAAGCTCTGGATGCTGCTCCACAGACTAGGACATGGACCAATGGGTTCAAACTACAGGAAAAGAGATTCCCCCTAAACATTAGGAAGAACTTCCTGACAGTAAGAGCTGTTCAGAAGTGGAATACACTGCCTCGGAGTGTGGTGGAGTCTCCTTCTTTGGAGATTTTTAAACAGAGGCTGGATGGCCATCTGTCAGGAATAACTTGATTGTGTATTTCCTGCATGGCAGGGGGTTGGACTGGATGGCCCTTGAGGTCTCTTCCCACTCTATGATTCTATAAAAGAGCAGCCCCTCCCCCATAAACCTGCATATTATTTTGGTACCCGAGGTAGCACCTGTCATTCTTACATGTAGTGAAAATAAATAAATAAATAAATAATCTGAATACAATACCAGATTGATGAATATGATGTCCTTTGTTGTTGTTAACTGCCCTCAAGATGACCTCAGCCTCGTGAATGAGACACCTTTGAGACCCTCTGTGCTCAACTGATCTGCTTGGGTCCTGCAGGCTCAGGGCTGTGGCCTTCTTGATTGAGTCTATCCATCTGGTATGAGGCCTTCTTCTATTTCTACTACCCTCCATCTTTCCTAGCATTATTGTCTTTTCTAGTGAGTTATGCCTTCATAAGATATGGCCAAAGTACAACAGTCTCAGTTTAATCATCGTGGCTCTAGGGAGGCTTGATTTGTTCTAGGACCCATTTATTGGTCTGTTTGGCAGTCCACAGTATCTGTCACATTCTTCTCTAGCATCACATCTGAAATGAGTTGGTTTTCTTCCTATCAGCTTTCTTCACTGGCCAGCTCTCACTTCCATACATGGTGATGGGAAATACGATTGCTTGGATGATCCCAACAATAGTGTTCAATTTTATACCTTTGCACTTTAGGATTTTGTCTAGTTCTTTCATAACTGCTCTTCCCATTCGTAGTCTTCTGATTTCTTGACTGCAGTCTCCATTCTGATTAATGACTGAACCAAGGTATGGAAAATCTTGAACTATTTCAATGTCTTCATCATCTGCTTTAAAGTTATGTAAATCCTCTGTGGTCATTTTTGTTTTCTTAATGTTCAACAGTTAGCACTTTCTTCCTTGACTGTCTTTAGTAATTGCTCCAAGTGTTTGTTGTTTTCTGCTAGTAGTATGGTGTCGTCTGCATATCTTAGATTGTTGATATTCCTTCCTCCAATCTTCACTCCTCCTTTCTCCAAGTCTAAACCTGCTTTGCATATGATATTTTTTGCATACAAGTAGAACAAGTCGGGAGATAGAATGCAGCCTTATCTGATTCCCTTTCCAATTGGGAACCATTCTGTTTCTCCATATTCTGTTTTAAAAGTAGTCTCCTGTCCTGAGTAAAGGTTACATATCAGGACAATAAAATGTAACGGTACTCCCATTTCAGCCAAATTCTTCTTCCTGAGGCAGCTGTCTCACTCAGCCTAATGGTAGGGCTGGCCCTGCTTCTTGGTCACACATTTGTTTGATTCCACAGTTGTCTTTACATAATTAATAAATTTGCCAGCCCTATGCAGGCAAGTACAATGTTACCCAAAGTTCAAGACAAATTCTTAAGCCTTGCTGACAAATAGAGGAAATCCACAATAAAGCAGATTAATAAAATCAGGGATGAGGATGACAGGAGCCATTTCTTAATTAAAGAAAGGACTTGGATTTTTTCTTTTTAGAATGTTGTTTTTGTTTTGGTAGAAAGTGGCTGGAGGATTCTAGACCAGTGATCTCAAAACAAAGGGAAATGAAAGCCATCTATTTGTTGCAGACTAATAAGCCAAAATCTTCAGTTGCAGGAGTAATCTTTTTATAAATAAAATAAAACATGTCTTCTCTTTGAAAAGTATTCATATCTGTGAAGGTCTGGCTGTTACATAAGTACAGTTTATCTGGATCTAAGAAGAATAGCAATGCCACACCACATACAGAAACACCCTGGGGCTGTGAGAGTGACAGACGTCTTTGTTCCACTAGTTCTGCATAACAGCAACAGCATTTCTATTTCTGTATCACTCATCAGTGCAAAGCATTCCCTAAGCAGTTTACAATGTGTTAGCTAATTGCCCCCCACAAGCTGGGTACTCATTTTAGCAACCTACAGAAGGATGGAAGGCTGAGTCAACCTTGGAGCCCTCTGGATTGAACTCACAACCTTGTGGCTGCAGTACTGGCATTTAACCACTTCACCACCACTTCACCTCTAATACTTAGAAGTGAAGTTTAATCAAAAGACATTTACTGGCCAAACAACCAACACTGGACTCATATAACAAGGATCTTTTGAATTCACTTTGAGGGTGATGGATATCATCACTTCTCTTCAAAACTCCCCCCACACTAGGCTTCCTCCATTATATAAAATATATTTTCCTAAAGTGAATATTACTAGCTATTATTAAATGCTCCAAGTGATGAGAATTCCAGGGGTGATGCAATAGGATTTAGTTTTCTTAAGATAAAAAAAATAGTACAGGTATACTTACACTGTTTTTAAAACCATTTTGCTTTATTTACAATTTAGAAGTTATTATTTACAAATATAAAAGAAGATTTGTAAGCAAGTTACTGAAAGCAAATTAGGTACAAAGTATGAGATAACTGAGCCATGCATCAGCTTCCTAAAGAAAGCAACTAAAGAAAGCACCCCAGATAACCTCTTTTAGCCAGCTCAAAAAGAGCCTTTGTCTGTCTCCCAGTTCAAATGACAAAATGTATTGTTTTTGTTCAAAGAACATCCAGCCACCAGCCCTGACCCAAAAAACAGTTCCCCAATAGTTGTAACAATACATTTCCATTGTAATCTTTAGGGGAAAAGTAGTTGAAAAATAAGAGACCTAAACAAAAAGAGTAGTTGTTCTGTAATTTAGCCTGAAGATTGCTTACATGAAATTGGGTTAAGTTAGGTGAAATTTATAACATCAAGCTATCATATCCCACACAGACAGAGAGACATGTTGGCTAGGCAAAGCAGCACTGGAGGAGTCTTGGATGAAACCTCATTGTGTCAGTATAAGAATCTATTTAAATCAAGTCAGCCCAGGATTGTCTACTCTGACTGGGAATAGCACTACCCCCTGCAGGGTTTCAAGCAGAAGTCTCCCTCATCCCTTCTGTGTAAGATCTGTTAAATCTCAGCTGGTGGGGATTGAATCTAGGACCTTATGCTTGTAAGTCTCTGGGCTTGTCTAGATGCTATGGTGGAAGCTCATCAATGGTAACCAAGCATGTCTGTCATTATTGAACTTCTCATTGGGGAATCTCTGACAAACTGCCAAGGATCTCTGCCTAAGCTCAACTGGAATACAGTTGGAAAGCCACTGATGTATGCTGTTATGTGGAACATCGGCCTGTTGGGATTGTGTGCTTGTTTTTGAGTTTGCATGGCATGCACTGCAAATGATCAGTTGTTAAAAGAGTCTAATAAGAAGCCATTCATTGTCAGTAAGACAGCCTTACTTTGTCACCAGCAGTGACGGCTAAAAGTGAAAACACTGCAGTTCACCCTTCCCTTTCAACACAAAACAAACAGAATAGGTTTTAATTCTGGAACAAATGAATGAAATGGGAGATATTGCTTATGACATATAGTCCAGCTGTACTGAGATTGTCATTTGTTACTTTTACTTTGTACGGTGATAACTTCTTTGTAGAAAAATGGTTACAAAATATGTGCATTAATGTGTATGGCAGGCAGGGCAAGAATCCCATACCCCCACCCTCAGCACATAGGACAAGTAGCAATATACTCAGTCTGTTGAGCCGTGTGCGCAAGTCCCTCCCAGGCATGTGTAGAGGGCCAAGCTGCACTATAGGTATAGGCACATGTGGCCTGCATAACACTGCTAATAAAGCACTCACACACCATGTGTGTATAATCTACAAGTCTTTACGAGTGTATAGCAGAGTAGTATATAGAGTTGATCCATAAGGATCCATACAAGCATACACAATGCATGTCAGCAAGACAGAAAAAGATCCAAGGGTAAAGAGAAGATGAGAGGGATGGGACAAAGGACTGCACTGCTTTATATACACAGCATGATGGGTTATACATTCATACCCACAGAGCTGTCCCCAAGCTCACATTTAGTACAATCCTTTCCCATGCAGATAGGGAATTCAGACAGTACAGCTGTAACTCACACACTAGGCCTTGAGCAGCAAACACCAGCTGTTCTCATTGCCCTCTTTACTGGCCCCTACTGGCCATTGCTCCTTTTATTGTAAAATTTCCACTCGTGGTTTCTACAATCCCTGACACACTCACCCATGCTAAGAAAAACCCTCAACATGTACTTTGTACATCACAGGCAGTGCTTAATGGGTTTACATTCCCTGAAGACAAAAGTCTGCATTTGGATCTACTCCTGGATTCAGTCCTGAGCCTGGATGCTCAGGATTCTGCCGTGGCCACCAAGAGTGTATCTTCATAGCTAAAGCTAATGCACCAGCTCCCCTTGTTCCTGGCCATGGTGACTTATGCCTTTTTTACATCTCTTTGGATTTGAATTTGGAACCCAAGTGCTGCTTATGACCTACAAAGGCCTATATGGCTTCAGCCCAGTTTATCTGAAGAACTATAGCCTCCTATATGAGTTTGCCTGGGCGTTGAGTCCTATGGGGGAGACCCTTGTCTTCATCCTACCACCTACATAAGCACATCTGATGGGAATTCAGGAAAAGGCTTTCTTGGTGGCTGCTCCCGGGCTCTGGGGCTCCTTCCCTGGGAGGGGGGGTGTCTACATGACCTCCCTTCTCCTCTTGCTTCTTGACTTTGGGTAACTGATTCTTTATAAGGAAAACTGTGCTCCTTTTGTTTCTTGATTTTTAAAATGGGTATGTTTTAAATTATTTTTAATTCTATAGACATTTAATAACATTTTTTGTATTTTTTTACCTACATACATTCTTATCACTTATCAGTCTTAATCTTTTTAATCTGCCTTGAGTGCCATTTCATGGGGGAAAGTGGAAAACAAATTAACAAAACTAAATAGTGCAGTATTTACACATTTCTTTACCTTTGGATGATCTCTTATATATGTGGGGTGGGGAAGTAATATTTTAAACCACTCTGAACAGGCTATGCAGTCACCAGACTTGTAAAGGCAAAGGTTGACCCCACTGGGCACCATCAGAAAACTCAATGCTCAGCACCCAGGCCAGCTGCCAGTCATTCAGCCAACTTATGTATTGAGTCTGTCACTTCCCCCAAGCTCTTGAGACCAGATGTCCTTAGGTGGGACACTGCCACAGTTAATCTTCAATCCTACTTACCTAGGTTGCTGAGTCCTGTGCTCCAATTACATAGACCTTATTATTTTATAGCATTTCTGTAGCAAGGTGTTTCAACAGAGGAATAACAGAATACATTTACACTAAAGATTTCAATAAAACTGTGCAATCAATCTGCATTTGGGTGAATTTGTCACAGTTTTGCATTCGGCAAATACTGGTTGGGTAATTGCCACAGCACTGCACTTCTCACAAAAGGCAAGGATGATGAACAGCTCCTAAATGGTGTGTTATTCAAACCCATCTGATATTTAGTTCTCAGCTGGGATGGATGCTGTTTATTGTTTATGTGAAGACCCATGAGGCCATGTCACAGCCCCTCATTTTCCCCAACTAAGGCTTAATGAAACATTTGGGACAAGTGGGCACTACGTTTGTGATCCCAGGGAGTTAAGACCTATTGAACAACATGGGACTCATTTCTGAGTAACTGTGTATAGAAATGTGCTGTAAAAAAACATAAATTGAGCATGTGTGGAATTTGACAAGTGTCTGGATAGTATCCATTTATTTGTACAGACTCTGCCAATCTGAAAGGAGATTATGCAATGTATCATCCACAAGTAATTAGAAAACAACCCCATCATCATCATCATCATCACCACCACCACCTTCTTTTATTTCTATACCACCATTAATGTACCTGGCACTTTACAAGAAAAAGAACAGCGAAACAGTTCCCTGCCCTTGCACTTATGAAGACATGATACAAAAGGAAAGGGAATGGCAGTAGGGGAAGGGATTAAGTCTAGCATTCTCTTCTCTCCCTCCTTGGCCAGAGCAATGGCAACTGGGATGGAGGGAGGGCCGTTCTCCTCCAAATTTTCACTTTACTTTCCAAGGAATAATGTACTGTATAAAATGTCCTTCATGGGGACAGATAAATCTGTCTTGATGCCACTATAAAATCAGGCCAAAAGGAGGATAAACACAGGGTCAAAAGAAATACAAGGTATTCACATATGAGGCTGTTTGTGGGGCCAGCTGAGATCCTTCAGTTCAACTTGCTTCTGGGTCCCCACAAAACAAGGGAATCTGAGAATTTGTTATCCGTTACTTTAGATAAGCATTTAGAAACAAAATACAAAATGAAAATTAATGTTATTTGATTGTTTAACCCTTCCCCTTTCTGGGGGAAAATTAACCCAGAAAACAATCCTAGGAAATCCACTGAGAACATACACTATTTGGGCCTTGGCTGGCTCTTTTTCAACTCTTTGATTAAGTTTCCACCTTAAGGATGGTGGGGGAAAGCAAATTGCAGAGTGTAGACTGTAGCACTAGCAATCCTTGTGACAAATACTAATGTATAAATCAGCAGCCCAATCCAGGCCGGGCTGCTGATCATGTTCTTTGCTGAAATGTCACCTGTTCCTATCTAACGATTTGCATAATGCAAAGCTTCTCACTCGTAAAATACAGATTAAGAGGGGAAGCAAAGAGTCATTCTGGAACCATACAGCCATTTCAAAAGTGGGGAGGGGGGGGGAGAGGGGCTTTACTATTAACCCTGCTGCTCCCATCAGTCCTTTGCCTTTTGCTTCAGCAAGGCACAGGAAAAGAAAGAAACAGTTATCTTTCTTGCTTCTCTTTTAATATTTGCTATATATGTTTTGTGTGTGTGTGTAACAGCGAAACAGTGTAACTAAGTATCAAGAATATGTCTATAAATCTTATACACATATAAAGTATATTCAGCAAGTTTGATATGATAGTTAATATGCTTCTTAACAAGTAGAGCAGGATGTGTGGTAAATTGGTAGTCCCAATAGAGTAAGCCCACTGAATAAACTGTTGGTCGGTGAGCCAACATTTATAGAAACCTCATTGATTCAAAGGGTCTGCTTTAGTTGGGAGTACCAACAGGATTCACAGTCCTCTGTACAGTAAACTACAGGAAGCCCCCACCTTTTGATGGCTTGTTATCTGAGGACTCACTCTTTCAATGCTTGCAAAGTAAGGACAAATTCCATTCATTCAATGAGGGGGCCATTCTTTTGACAGTTCTTGCCTATGGATGTTTGCTGAGAGACTTTGCAAGTAGTGCACAGGCAGGCAGGCACCCATCGGTGTGCGCAGGCCATCCCAAGTAAGCCACCATAATTCCCTCATGTTCCCTACATAGAATCACAGAATCATAGAATTGCAGAGTTGGAAGAGACCACGAGGGCCATCCAGTCCAACCCCCTGCCATGCAAGGAAATAACAATCAAAGCATCCCCGACAGATGGCCATCCAGCCTCTGTTTAAAGACCTCCAAGGAAGGAGACCCCACCACGCTCCAAGGGAGTGCGTTCCACTGCCGAACAGCTCTTACTGTCAAAAAGTTCCTCCTAATGTTGAGGTGGAATCTCTGTTCCTGGAGCTTGCATCCATTGCTCCGTGTTCCAATCTCTGGAGCAGCAGAAAACAAGCCTGCTCCATCCTCAACGTGACACCCCTTCAAATACTCAAACAGGGCTATCATATCGCCTCTTAACTGTATTTTTTCCAGGCTAAACATACCCAGCTCCCTAAGTCTCTCCTCATAAGGCATCGTCTCCAGACCTTTCACCATTTTAGTCGCCCTCCTCTGGACACGCTCCAATTTGTCAATATCCTTTTTGAATTGTGGTGCCCAGAACTGGACACAGTATTCTAGGTGAGGTCTGTCCAAGGCAGAATAGAGTGGCACTATTACTTCCCTTGATCTAGACACTATACTTCTATTGATGCAGCCCAAAATCGCATTGGCCTTTTTAGCTGCCGCATCACACTGTTGACTCATGTTCAACTTGTGGTCTACTAGGACTCCTAGATCCCTTTCGCACATAGTCTCATTCAGCCAGGTCTCCCCCATCCTATATCTATGCATTTCATTTTTTCGCCCTATGTGCAGTACCTTACATTTCTCCGTATTGAATTTCATTTTGTTAGCTTTGGCCCAGCTCTCCAGTTTATCCAGGTCATCTTTAGTTTTGATCCTGTCCTCCAGGGTATTAGCTACTCCTCCTAATTTGGTGTCATCTGCAAATTTGGTAAGTATGCCCCTAATTCCCTCATCCAAGTCATTGATAAAGATGTTGAATAGCACTGGGCCCAGGACAGAACCCTGTGGCACCCCACTGGCCACATCTTTCCAAGAGGAAGAGGAGCCACTGCTGAGCACCCTTTGGGTTCGGCCGGTCAACCAATTACAAATCCATTGAACTGTTAACTTGTCTAGCCCACATTTTACAAGCTTGTTTGCAAGAACAAACAAGGTTCTGTTTGCAAGAACAAACATGGGTTCTGCTTTTCAACCTATTCTGGTTTCTGACACTGTTGCAGTCTCCAGCCTGTCTGATAAGTGGGGGCTACCTGTACCAGATTAACTAGACAGATATACACTATAGGGCTTATGCACAAGGGAAGGAAGCAGCATTGTACCCCAATCATAGCACTGCCGCCTTGCCTTATCGCACATTGTCAGTGTGTTTCAGCTGTTCTCCCATTGTGGTCCCATGGGAGACAATGGTAAACACAGGTCTTTTTGCTAATTGGAAAAATCCATTAGTAAAAAGACCCACGTTTACCACTGTCTCCCATGGGACCAGAATGGGAGAACAGCTGAAACACGTAGACATCATGCAATAAGGCAAGGTGGGACATGCTTCTCTCGGACTTTAATTCCACTTTCCTTCCTTCATGCAATAAGGCTCTATGGAGATTTTCAGACACGGAAAAATCGTCCCTTGCCGCGCGAGCAGCCTCCCGAAACTGCTGCGCGGCAAGGGTATTTTTCGGACGACGCTGTGCCTCTTGCGAAGCCGTCCGTGTCACTTCCGTGAAGCTTGGGACGGCTCCGCGTCATATTTCAATCACGGAGGCTGCCCGTGCTTGAAATATGGCGCGGAGCCGTCCCAAGCTTCACGGAAGTGACACGGACGGCTTCGCAAGAGGCACAGCGTCGTCCGAAAAATACCCTTGCCGCGCAGCAGTTTTGGGAGGCTGCTCGCGCGGCAAGGGATGATTTTTCCGTGTCTGAAAATCTCCCTTGTCTCTAATATGGTAAGGGAAGGGTAGTTATGATGTGGAAAGACATGGAAGCATTTTATTGCTAAAGTAATAATAATAATAATAATAATAATAATTTTTATCCTGCCCCTCTGTTAAAAACAATTGGGGTGGCTTACAAAAATTAAACTACCAATACAGATTAAAATCCCCAAACACCACCCACCCAATTTATTTATAGGACTGAATTCTACCATCACTGTCTACCATGTCTTCTGCATAATGCTAATTTAGCTAATTTTCTATTGAGCCAGTAGCAGTATATACGTTAATCATTTTTGTGTGAATTAGGCAGCTCGCCTAGGTCACTGAAGGATTTGTTCTTCTTTCGAAAGCAAGGAAAGAGTTGTTCTCATCTCTATTTTAAAGCACAGAATTGCCCTACTTACACAAGTGTCTATAGCAGAAGTGGCCTCCATCTGCACTCAAACCAAACAATGACCATACATATTTAAAAGAACCATGCCAAGGCAGAATTAATAGCAAAGAGATCTCTGAGCCAGTAGAACAACCTTCCCTAGCATGGTAGGTCTAGCTGCAAAATCTGTTCAGTGGTACTGTGTGAAGTAATCTATGATCACGCACTTCTTTACAGACAAGGTTGCTTGTGACTGGGACCCACCAGTTTTAATAAAGGGTCAAAGGCAGTAGAACCAGGTTTATTTGGACTGGATGCCCACTCTGCAAAGTCATCCTTCAAACTGTTATAGCTGTTTTCTTTTTGTGAATGGTTCTCAAATGGTTTACTGAATAAGTATGCACATTAAAGCACATCTGGATATTTCTTGGGCAGCCTATCAGCTTCCAAACTGGTCATGACAGACAGATAAATAGACATTTTGAAATTTTGAAGTTCCTAAATCATTTACCAGACTTCACTCTGGTTCACCTCATGGAGACCTAGGAGCAGTTTCTTTTATAAGTGGTTGAAATAATGCCCAAATGATGTGATAGGTGTGATAACTTCTTGTTCTTCCTCCTCCTGCTCCTCCCACTACTCCAGACCTGACTTATAAATTTTAGGTTTGGAAGGCTTCTTTCAGCCCTAACGCTGTTGTACAGATGAAATCACTGCTGAGATAATCCAAACATTTGTGAAGTCAGAGCGATCAGTAGAATGCTTTCCCCATCTTTATCTGTAGGATTTATTTATTTTTCATATCTCTCTCATTATTTTGCATTTATTTATAAGCATTTAAAAACTACTTTTATACAGACATCAGGGTGGTCTATAATACCAAGATCCAGCATGGAATAGTTGTTTGAGTGTTGGACCAGGACACAGGAAGACCAAGGTTTGCATTCCTGCTCAGCCATGGAAATCTACGGGGTGACCATGGGTAAGTCACACACTCTCAGCCTCCAACGAAGGCAAGGGTAAAACCCCTCTGAACAAATTTTGCCAATGAAACCCCATGATAGGTTTGCCTTAGGGTTGCCATAAGTCATAAATTACTTGAAGACACACAGCAACTACCAATATGATTAAAACACTGAAAAAACAATTTAAAAAATCCAGGAACACATCATCAAAACAAAGAAATGCAACAGAACAATAAAACAGAACAGGCCTGCCTCTAGAAATATCTTTTCAGATAATAAATTTTGCATGTTGTATCTGCCACACATGCCATGGATGGTATTCCATATTTGGGATATAAAAACCAAGGCTAAGATCCTGCACCAGACATGTTGCCACAGTTTTCTGGCTATAATCTGTCTCCTGACATGAGCACTGAAATTCAGCTTAAAATCCAGTCAGCCACACCAAAGGACCAAGTTTTGTGGTACTGGTGATGGGGGCACTGAAGGATGACTAATCCGGTTCTCTCCTGTTAGTGAATGGCAGTATGCAGAGGAGTTGTGACGACCCCACCAAGGCCCCTGCTTCTGATTTTACACTGCCACTTGCTGGCAAGAAGGAGCTGTATGCATCATCTTTCAGCGTCCTACTCACCAGTGCATCAGCACTCCATCCCTTGGTATGACTGGCTGGATTTTAAGGTGGATTTTAGGGGCATTTACAATCATGGCAATGTTACCATTATCATAAATGTGAATGGGAAAGAGTTATGAAGTTGTAAGCTTAACTTATATCATAACTAATAGGATGCCAGCTCAGGTATGCTTTCTCCCTAGTTGATACATAGTAAACCTGGGGTGCTTGGAAAAAGAGCCCCCACCCATGAACTTAGAGTTGGGCTGGCACACACTCATGCAGTTAAGGATCAGCACCTTGAACTAGGCTCAGAAGTGAGTAGGCAGCCAATACAGGTACTTCTAGGTGTGTGTAAAATGATTCTTACAGACTAAATGTTTATAATTCTGCATGCTGCTTCCTACACTAGTTGAAGTTTCCAGATTAACTTCAAGGGCAGCCCATATAACATGTTACAGTAACCCAATCAAGATGTCACCAAAACACTGAATTGTTGTGGCCAATTCATCCCCTGTAAAAACTGGTAAAAGGCACTTCTAGCTGGTGTTACCAAAGCTGATAGAAGCACTTCTAACCGTTAGGGCCACCTAAGTTTCAAGTGCCAGAGATGGACCAAGAAATACTCCGAGCTACACTCCTGGTCATTCAGATAGAATAGAGCCTCATCTAGGACCAGCTGCACACCCAGTTCCTGGACATGAGAACCATCTACCCAAAGGGTTCCCATCATGCTGGGATTCAGCACCAGTTTATTGTCTCTCTTCCAGCCTGTTACAGAGAAATAGGTCTGAGTAAGCAGTATTACAAGAAGCCATGAAGATGTTGGATACAGGCCAGAGCCCAGGCTTTTGATTGTTGACCAGGAGCTCTGAATCAGTCTGGAGCCCCTATACCTGGAATCCCTGGGATCCTCCAAGAAACCTATATATCAGTGGTGTCATGTAACCTATGCAGGAGTAATGAGTCTAAAAAATAAAATTGTATTAAAAATTCCAGGATCTATTCCTTTTAAAAAGCAACAAGAATTATCTTCTTTTAAAAAGAGTTAAAAATCATTTACTTTTAAATTCATGCAGAGTGCAACTTAGGAATGCAGCCTAAGCTCAATTAACATTTAAAAAAGTGTGTTCAGAGGTCTGAGATCACCCAGTTAAATTAGACTCATTACAAAAACAAAGGAGTCAGTTTAAAATGCAAATCAAAGTTTACTGAAGGTATATCAATCTCAGCCTACATACTAAAACAAACTTTAAAAAGAGGTTCCTAACTAACTAATAAGATTTAGGGTAGAAAAACTCACCCAGCCTACAGCGGTAAGAGGCTGCATGGTGAACATCATGGCATGGTTTCAGGAAAGATGGCTAAACAAAGATAATATGGCTTAAGATGGCTACAGCCTCATGGAGACTCTAACTTAAAAGAGAACTTGCACAGAGCAATAAAATTTAAATTAGCTCATGTGTTGAATGACCCAGCACTCCAGTTGGCTGGAAGTGCCCAGTGAAATAAGAGAAAGGAAACTTGGGAGAACAGAAGCATGCAGGGAAAAAACCTAGACTTATCTTAGGATGTGAATGAGGTACACAAGATTGCTTTTACATTACAATGATTATTTCCCCACATACTACAACCTATCACAGCTGATACTGAGTAGGGAATATATTCTGCACTTGTGGGGGTGCCAGGTCAGGAGTATCCCAGTCCCTGAGGTTTCAGGGCCAAACTAATGGCTTAGTGATGTTACAGGGCTCATGGCCTGGTAATGTCAAGTGTGGTACATTAAGTTCCTACCACAACTGATCAAAGGATACCATGAAAATAACAAACATAAATTCCAACAAATGAAAAAATATATCTCTGATTAGATTTTTTTTTTTAAAAAAAAAGCTTGTCCATTTTTCATACCTTTGCAAACACTACTTTTAAGAATATATGGTACTGTAGCTACAGACCAAGCAAAGAAAATTTTACAAGCTCTGCTTGGAAAAGAGCCCCTCAGCTTTTCCCAAGTGTTCTTAACACTTTTCCAAGTGCTGCTTCATCACAGGATCAGAATCCAAAATGACCTGAACAGATTAGAAAGCTGGGCCAAAAGTAAGAAAATGAATTTCAACAGGGAGAAATGTAGGATACTACACTTGGCAGTAAAAAGGAAAAGCACAGATATAGGATGGGTGACACTTGGCTTTATGGCAGTACATGTGAAAGGGATCTAGGAGTCTTAGTGGACCATAAGCTGAACATGAGTCAGCAGTGTGATACAGCAGCTAAAAAAGCCAATGCAATACTAGGCTGCATTGATGGGAGTATAGTGTCTAGATCGAGGGAAGTAATAGTGCCACTGTATTCTGCTTTAGTCATACCTCACCTGGAATATTGTGTTCAGTTCTGGGCACCACAATTCAGGAAGGATATTGGGAAGCTGGAACGTGTTCAGAGGAGGGCGACCAGGATGGTGGGAGGTCTGGAAGTCATGCCCTATGAGAAGCGGCTTAGCGAGCTGGGTATGTTTAGTCTGCAGAAGAGAAGGTTGAGAGGTGACATGATAGCCATGTTTAAATATTTGAAGGGATGTCATACTGAGGATGGAGCAAGCTTGTTTTCTGCTGCTCCAGAGACTAGGACATGGAGCAATGGGTTCAAACTACAGGAAAAGAGATTTCACCTAAACAGAGGCTGGATGGCCATCTGTCGGGGATGAATCATAGAATCATAGAATCATAGAATCATAGAATTGCAGAGTTGGAAGAGACCACGAGGGCCATCCAGTCCAACCCCCCTGCCACGCAGGAAATCACAATCAAAGCATCCCCGACAGATGGCCATCCAGCCTCTGTTTAAAGACCTCCAAGGAAGGAGACCCCACCACGCTCCGAGGGAGTGCTTTCCACTGCCGAACAGCTCTGATCGTGATTTCCTGCATGGCAGGGGGTTGGACTGGATGGCCCTCGTGGTCTCTTCCAACTCTGCAATTCTATGATTCTATGATTCTAAACATTAGGAAGAACTTCCTGACAGTAAGAGCTGTTCAGAAGTGGAATACACTGCCTGGGAGTATGTGGTGTGTGGTGTAGTCTCCTTCTTTGGAGGTTTTTAAACAGAGGCTGGATGGCCATCTGTCAGGAATGTTTTGATTGTGTATTCCTGTATGGCAGGGGGTTGGACTGGATGGCCCTTGTGGTCTCTTCCAACTTTATGATTCTATGACTATATGAGAACTGTACTACAAACCAAAGAAAAATCATAAAGCTCTGCTTTGAACAATACATCCAGATTTTCCCCAGCTGTTTTAACACATGGGATTTGTAGTCCAATGAAATAAATTTTGCAAGTATACAGAAAGCTTTCCAAACTCTGCTATTATTAGGTTGCTCCCACTAACCAATACCCCTTGCCAGCCAAATTTTCTTTTCTTTTTTACAATTCTTTTTTCCTTTTTTTTATAACCCCCATCCCCATTATTCATAAGTATAATCATCATAAAGCTATTAATAATTATTTTATTTGGGGGGAGGCAAAGAAGAGGAGGAGGAGGAGGAAGATAGGCCAACAGGGCTATCCTATTTGTGCCTATTCAGAAGAAAGCCCTGTTACCATTAATGGGATTTATAAATTGAATACAGCCAAGAATCTAACACAGTGGTTCTCAACCTTTTAACATCCCATTCATGTTTTAAAGGATTTTTTGCCAGGCTGGGATGGGTTGGGGGGACAGAAAGGGGTGAAATGAGAATGAAATGGAAAGAGAATGAAGATGCACAGTTAGAAGGTGGTAGTAGAGGAAGAAAGAGGATAAGCACGAGAAAGAGGGGGATGAGGAAGGATCAGTAAGACAGTGGTAACCAGAAGTGGGGGGGTGAGAGAAGTAGAGAGAGGTAGGGGAATTAAGGGAGGAGCAAGAGTATGTGCAACTAGGCAATGTGGGGAAGAGAGAAATGGAGAAAGAGGAGATGGAAAGAAGAAAATGTTTACCCTGGAGTTGTGGGTCTGAGGGAGAAAGAGGTGAAAGGGAAATACTGAAGAAGAAGAAGAAGAAGAAGAAGAAGAAGAAGAAGAAGAAGAAGAAGAAGAAGAAGAAGAAGAAGAGTGTAGGCAGGAGTTGAGGGGAGGGAGAAAGAGAAGGGAGGGATGTTTAACCTCATATGGGGTGTGTCAAGAAGGAGAAACAGCATAAGAAAGAGGAGGAATAAAATAAAAAATTAAAAGAAAGGAATTGGTAACCAAAGCAAGAGTTTACCTCACTTTTTGCTAACAACAGTAGCAAAACAGAATCCTGTAGTCCCACATTCAACTGCTCTGGAGGCAGCAACTTCAGAGAGGTTCCCTGTTTCCCGTGCTAATTGCTCACTCCCACTCAGCCTTGGTGTCAGCCTCAGTTTGAGGAACCTTGAGGGGGAAGAAAGGTGAGAAGGGGTGGTGAGGCAGAACCCTTTTGAGGTAGCCTGTGGGACGCGGGACAGCAATACACAATGCCCTCACTCTCACTCTTAAAAATAGAGGAAAGGGAACAGGCCCTGAGATCTGGGAGCCCTATAGCTAGAGAGTATCATGGATATTTGTTGCTGTGTGCCTTCAAGTCGTTTCTGACTTAGGGCGACCCTAAGGCAAACTTATCATGGGGGTCTCTGAGGCTGAGAGTGTGCAATGTACCCAGTGGGTTTCCATGGCAGGTTTAGGATGATTAATCATAGCCACTTCAGTGCTGCTGCTTCAGCGCAGCTGGTTGATCATGACAAGTTGAGTGCAGCCTTTTTGGCACAGCCAATAATGCACAGTGGACAGTTCAACACCGCCCTTTCAGGGCAGGGCTATTTCAACACCTATCACTACTCTGTTTCCTTTTATGCTACTCTTGTCTCCTAAGAATGGGAAGGGATTAAAGAGAGCACTGGAAACAGCAGGCTGAAATGTTTTTCTCAGGACTAAGGGAGAGGTTAACTTTCACTTTCTTCATTACTGGAAAACCTGAAGTGGGGAAATGTGTGTGTGGGGTAGAGGTAGCATTTTAACACTGCTCCTACCTCCTAAGAATCCCTTTCAAAATGGGGGAGGTAAAGAGAGCACCTGAAACAATGGGCTGGAATGTTCTCTCTCATGAGTAAGGGAGAAGTTAACCTTCACTTTCTTCATTACTGGAAAACTTGAAGTGGGGAAATGTTGGAGGGGGAGTAGAGGCAGTGTTTTAACACTGCTCCTGTCTCTTAAGAATCGCTTTCAGAATGGGGGAGGTAGAGAGAGCACCTGAAACAGCAGGCTGAAATGCTCTTTCTCATGAGCAAGGAAGAGGTTAACCTTCACTTTCTTCATTACTGGAGCCAGAGCTCATAATTTTCAAATACCGTAAACACTTTCTTTTGGTAAGTGAGCAAAACGCTGAGCTCCCCATATTCTAGGGCAGGAAATACTCCTGCTTGCTACCATTTAGAACTGAGTGAAAACAAAACAAAAGAAACATAACAAAAAGAAAACTGCCTCGAAACCACGAGCCCCATTTCCCCACTTCAAGTATTCCAGTAATGAAGACAATGAAGGTTAACCTCTCCCCTACTCATGAGATAGAATTATGCTAAAGCTGTCGTCCTAAAGCTGTCTTCTAACTAACACTCTTGACTTATCTGCTTTTCCTTCATGGTTGCTTTGTTTTTATACTACAGAATTCTATTCTAGATTTTAAAAGATTTAAATATTGTACATTTGGAAGATTTTTTTAAAAAATATACATAATACAAAATACATTTTGATATTTTGTAAAGAAACACTTTTAAAATGTAGATATAAATCTCCTAAAGACAGCCAGCATGGGGTAGTGCTTTGAGTCTTGGACTATGACTTTGGAGACTAGGGTTTGAATCCCCACTCAGCAGTGGAAACCCACTGGGTGACCTTGGGACAAGTCACACTCTCTCAGCCTCAGAGGAAGGCAAAAGCAAACCTCACTCTGAACAAATCTTGCCAAGAAAACCCCACAATAGGGTTGCCTTAGGATCACCATGTCAGAAATAACTTGACAGCACACAACAACAGCTGGGTAAAAACTGAAAGGAACTGGAAAGAAAGAGGATCTAGATCAAGGGAAGTAATAGTGCCACACTATTCTGCCTTGGTCAGACCTCACTTAGAATACTGTGTCCAGTTCTGGGCACCACAATTCAAAAAGGATATTGACAAATTGGAGCGTGTCCAGAGAAGGGCAACTAAAATGGTGAAAGGTCTGGAAACCATGCCTTATGAGGAGAGACTTAGGGAGCTGGGTATGTTTAGCCTGGAAAAAAGACGGTTAAGAGGCGATATGATAGCCCTGTTTAAGTATTTGAGGGGATGTCATGCTGAGGATGGAGCAGGCTTGTTTTCTGCTGCTCCAGAGACTGGAACACGGAGCAATGGATGCAAGCTCCAGGAACAGAGATTCCACCTCAACATTAGGAGGAACTTTTTGACAGTCAGAGCTGTTCGGCAGTGGAACACACTCCCTTGGAGCGTAGTGGGGTCTCCTTCCTTGGAGGTCTTTAAACAGAGGCTGGATTGCCATGTGTCGGGGATGCTTTTATTGTGATTTCCTGCGTGGCAGGGGGTTGGACTGGATGGCTCTTGTGGTCTCTTCCAACTCTATAATTCTATGATTCTATGATTCTAGGATCTGGCTCCAGCCTTTTGCTCACATTAAGATAGTGTCCATTTAATCCTATAATTGTTCCCAAGAAATTACAATTCTGTTCATGCAGTTTGTTGAAGGGATCATGTGGGTGTGTAGATATGATTAATCTGACCTTAAGGTATGAAATTACATACACTAGGCTGCTTCACAAATAGGCAGATCCTTCCTACCTGTAGACATGCAATGCTGTATGAACCTAATGTCTACTGTCTCCTAAGCCATTCCAGGCTCCAGCTGTTAGGATGGTAGGTGTGGCATTTGTTTCCTTCTGATGTTTGTGGGGTGGTTTTTTTTTTAATATTTTCTTCTCACTGCAAACACTGGGAAGGAAATTCTTTGCATCAGCGTTGGCATACATTCTCCACAATGTAGGGAGCATGATTGGGGAGTGGGAGGACTTTGGAGCCTACAGATTCAATGCATCCACTGATTCATCATGCCAAGGTCCTGATCCTCCCCTCTTGTTGTTCTCTGATACCAGGCAGGTAAGTGATACAGACCTTCAGGCAAGGAAGAGAGATGCAAGGCCAGATCCCCTCCACTGGTGGACTGGTCCTCTGAGGTGGAAGTCTGATCTGTTATCATGCAGTGCATGGAGGTTTTTGCTTCCCTCCTTTCAAATATGGCGAATTCCTGCAAGATCTCATCAGGCCAAAAGGTATTCCCCTCACATTCCATGAGGAGCTTTTTCATCATATAGATGACACCTTGGTTTATACCTGGAAACCCTGTTACACTTATGGTCATGGTGTTCATGCTCTTTATTAAGGCAGAAGAAAATATTTAGAATGCTTTTACAACCAATCCTTACTGTGTCATGGCTAATAAGGAGCATTCATATGAGAGGGAGACATGGGGAAGACGTGTCACACATTATCCATATAAAGTGAAAAATCTGCACTTCAGCACCACAGAATTTTGTAACTAAATGCATTCATATTCCAGAGAAAGGGGGAAATTATCACAGAGTAGCTGAATTGTACATGGGAAGAGAATGGGAGCCAAAGTAAATAAGAGAATGGAATCTGGAAAAACTATAGCTGGAAAAACTAGTTGAAAAGAACAGAACAACTCCTCTGATAAAATGAAATTAGAATTTTGGCAGGTGTGGGGAGGATGTGGTTTCTCTTATCTTGGGGACAGAAGAGGGGGAGGAGAAAGGGACATTTATTTGTGATGAATGGAAGAGTTGAAAGGAAAGGAAAGGAAAGGAAAGGAGAGGGAAGGGAAGCTCCTACCAGGGACCTGGAAACTATTGGAAGACTTGGCAGGGAGCTGGTTAATAGACTGCTCTCGGCTGCCTCACTGAGAATGGCAGTGACACCTGACTGAGAACTTAGGGAAAGAGTTGGCGGCTTATTAAAGCTGCGGGACCCCGGCTGAACCCCATGACTACACGCTAGGATTGCTGTGTGCCCCACGATAACTCGCAGCTGCTGATAAAGTCCAGTGGTAATGGCTTTTTGCTAATGAGAAAAGTGCTGCTGATTATGACAAATAGCCTCAGACCAACAGGCTAAGCTGCTACACAGGCTCCCAATTGTCAGTCTGGCTGATTTTTGCATTTCATTATTCCTTTCCTGATGTCCTGGCTCCTTCTATTCTCAACATACTCCTATAGCCGTGTGTCACAATTTTAATAACACTTCTTTATCTCAATTTTCCCCTCTCTCCATGGAAGCTAGAAAGAAATGGATGTTGAAGGAACAATGTTTAACCTTGCTTGTATGCCACAGCAAAAGAACCCCTTCAAGCCATTGTTTAAGAATTTCAAAGGCACAAACACTACACAGAGTCTATGTGGCTTACATATCCTCCAACATTTCACAGATGAAAACCAGGACACATGAGTCTAAGCAACATCAGAGTGTGGTCAGAAAGGTGTGGCCAGGCAACAAGAGGGTAAAAGTTATTAAAGGGGGGGGGGGAATACAAAATTACTATTGTGAGCAGAGAAACCCTGGAATTTGTGTGCCAAGGTTAGGAAAGCCTAAAAAAGAAAAAAGAAAAACCCATTTTAAAAAATACAATACTCTTTGTACGTGTGCATGCACATGCAGAAATATTAATAATATTATATAATACATTATTGAAAAATCAAAATGCCTTTTGAGTTTGCTAAAATCACAGCTTTCTCTTAGATCTATGGTAACTGCATGAGCTCCATGTTCTCCCTCTCCCCCCCCCTCTCTCTCACACACAGCCCAATGCACATTATAGATCAGGTCAAATTCCAGCTTCCCATAATGTAACAGTCATGTGGTCACAAGGAGGTGATTTTAATTCCTATGTCCAACCTACTTCACAGGGTTGTCTTCAGGGTAAAAATGGTAGTGATACAGTAGATGTGGGTGAGGAATGTACAATACTTTTAGCTGTAGAAAATTGAATGAAATTTGTTCAGAAAAATATACAGTCAGCCCTCTACATTTGCAGGTTTAACTTTTGTAGGTTTGATTATTCACAGATTATAGCTGTCCCTTCATATTTGCTGGGGTTTGGTTCCAGGACCCCTGTGGATACCAAAATCCATGAATACTCAAGTCCCATGATATGCAATGGCATAGCAAAATGGTGTCCCTTATATAAGATGGCAAAAGCAAGGTTTGCTTTTTGGATTATTATTTTGTAAAGAATATTTTCAAGCCGTCAATACTTAAATCTGTGGATACTGAATCCATGGATACAGAGGGACAACTGTATTTGCTGCTGCCTTTGCTGCAGCCCTAAGCCATTTTAAATAGGGAATCCAAGCCTTGTGAGACTGAGAGAGACTGCAAATGTGTGGCAAGGCTTGTAAGTCCCTAATAAAATTGGCGTAGGGCAGCAGCAGAAGCAGTGGCAAAACCCACCAGCCACTTCTGCCTTGCGAAGGAACCCCGCTGCCTCCAAGGTATCCATTGTGGGTTGAATCTGTGGATTGCACTTTTTTGTGTGTTAAATATGGCTGGGGTGGGGGGCTAGAGATATTTCTGGTTTTTCCACTTTCACAGGGGTCTTGCACTCCTAACCCCAGCAAATGTGGAGGGTCAACTGTGGTTGGAAGAAACATGATTGTCATAAAGACATATTGTACAAGCATTCCACTGATCATTTAGAATGTCTTCCTCAAGTGTCAGTCTTGTACACTCACAGAAGATTAGGAAAGAAAAGAGGGCAGAGAGAAGAAAATTACTAAAATTAAGCCTTAAGGATTATGTAAATCCCAAAATAACAATAACAATTAAGAGAATAAATATTTTCATATCAAGAATGCTTCTTTTCAATATTAACCCTACCTATTTTAGGGAAATCAGAGGTAAAGGAGGAATCTAAAATCCATACAAAGGGAGGGATTTGTGTGTCTGGGACAGAGAGAGATTGAGAGACTGGGATTGAATTTGTGCATTGTTCTGGGAGTGCTATAATTCAAACGGGATCTCAAGGAAAACCCCACTTCCCCAGCTTTTGAAAAAGTGAGTTTACTCCTTTTGCTTACTTTAAGAAGCAATCTGTCGTCACACAGCCAGAATTTCTACCCTCCAAAAACTCTGAATGGTTACTCTCTAGAAACATTATGGGAGGGGGCAAGATTCCATCCCTCCTCTCCTAAAGGAAAGCTGCATCATACTGCGTTAACTGAGTACGGCTCAGTTTGCAGCAATTGAGGCAAGCTGAGATAGGGGGTGGGGGAGGACAAACCAAGACATTTTAAAACTAAATGAGATTTTAGGGATGGAGACAAGGAGGAGGAGGAAGAAGAAGAAGAAGAAGACCACAACAACAGTTGGAGGTTCTAGGCTTCTTGTTTTTAACATTCTTTCAAACATCTTTTTAGGGCACCTTCCTTCCTGTTCCTTTACAGGATCAAGACTAAAGAAGAGGTAGTACAGAGTAAGGGTGCAGTTTTATTAGCTGGGAAGTTCCCAGATCAAAACTCACTTCACCCCAAATTCATTTCACCCAGGCTCTCTTTCAGCTTGTCCCCCATCACCATCATCTGTAAAATGAAGATTATAAAAAGAAAATGTTTTCTGTAATATGGTTGCCCTTTGTATCACTGAAAATAGTTTCAAACTGTTCAAACCCTATCATCATGAATTTCTTTTTATATACTTAGTTGATTACATTTCAAAATATGACTACTTATCTATTTTTACTGTTCCTTGGGATTTAGGGTTATATGTTCATGTAATTATTCTTCAAAAATAAATAATTGTTAGTATTGCCATAACAAATCATGTTAGATTGATTAAATTTGACCATCTCTATTTCTACTTATTAAAGTATCTGTTATAATAATGTAAGATATGGATTTAATTTGACCTGTTGTTCCAATATAATGTTCTTAAGCTCCTTTCTTACATCCTCAGCCATTTGCCATAGACTGGGACTTTATGAATCAGGTGTTTTTTTTGGGGGGGGGTATTTTCTTTCCTGCTTTTTGTGTGTGTTGGTGGAGGGACACATTTATACCACCTACTCCATAAAAATAATCAGCACCAACAAATAATTTTTAAAAGTGTTAAAACATTGCATTCAGCCTTACAACATTAAAAAGCCCATTATGGGCAACGGATGATTAAGAACTGCTTAAGAAACCAGAACAAGGCAGGCTATTGCAGAGAAGATGAATACAAAATCCAGTGCAGTGGGGGAAGAAGGAATCTTCAGTAGTGGAACTGGGCATCTCTGGTATTCAGACAGATGCTACAGACACACAAAAATGTTTCTGCTTTTGTCTGAAAAATGCTGGATACTATGTATCTGAATCCCCCCCACCAAAAAAACCCTAATTCTTTAATAAATATGAAGCACGTAGAGCACCAAATAATTGTCTCAGAAAAATAAAAGGAACACTTGTTGGATCAGTGTTCACATGATTAAAAAAACTAGAAGAAAACTGATCTTTTCAGCCCATTCTTAATCAAAAGTAAATAATATAATCTAAATAAAAATGTATCTCTTCTGCCCTCTTTTACAATGTTTGTGGCGGGGGGGGGGGGAAGAAGGATTTACACTCTCTCATCCATGAAAATTAATTCATCAATGCTGTGTGTTCACCTTTTGGGAATGCAAGATATAAAATACCACAGCATGTCCTCCTTATAGCAAGGGACTATGCCCTCTCCACACTGCCTGTTAAGCATAACAAGCAAGTATGATAAATCCTCTCATTCCATAGTTAAATGAAGAGTAGGAGTGCTGTAGAAATAACACAGTTTGACACCATTTTTGTGTGTGTGAGATATTTAGCTTTCTCTGTCAGAGAGCCCTGGAGCCACAACAAACTACAAATCCCAGGATTCCATAGGATGGAGCCATGATAGTTAAAGCAGTGTCTAACTGCATTATTTCTGCAGTGTGATAGCAGCCTCTGTTTCTGTCTTACTATCTACAGGTATGTTCAAACAGGTCCAATCTGAATCATGTGGGTAGGGAAGATATAAAAATCATTATCTACGTGTACCATTGAGGGTGGGGTGAATTGGGCTGGAAATGAGTGGGAAAGAAATATTTAAACTTGCTCCACTCCTCCTCCCCCATGCTCACTAGGAAATAAGAAAGATTATCCTAAATGCTGTATATTTAATGTACAAAGCAGTCAGTATAGAAAGGTCAAAAATATAAAGCTCAGTATTTGTACATTGTTGTTAGATCTTTTGTTTCTGGGTCTTATTCACATATCAGTGATACTGTTAAGTACACTCCATTTCTCTGAATAGTGAAATATCCTGGGGTAATGGATGAAAGACTACTAGAATATTGGAGTAGCAACTATAATATTAACAAGTATACAGGGAGAACATAGTGGAAGTAAACACGTTTCTAAAGAAAGCAGTGCATCCTACATCAAATTCCTACAGTTCATCCTGCGTCAAAATTCCCAAAGACTGCAAGCATCAATTGCTTTACATCAGTAAACTCCCAGCTCTTTAAGTCACTGTCTACATTCAAACTTCAGCTGCTTTTTTGTATCTCCTCCCAGCTTGGATGGTATTTCTTCACCGTGGAGAAATTCTGAGGTGCTTTGTTAACTCCCCAAATCTCTCATTAAGGTTAGTGGGGGGGGGATCACAATAATAGTGATCACACAAATGCTAATTGATCACCTTTGGGGCAATGGTTTTCCAAAATACTGTCCCCAGGGATCCTTGCCTGACATCTATAATGAGCTTTGAGGCAGAGACTTTTTTTCTTGCCCAGTGTTTTGGTGTTTTTAAACATCTCTAGAATTTTACTACTCAAATATTGGAATGCACTCTGTGACAACTGCTGATATTTTGTTGTTCTTATTGCAGCCATGTTTTATTATTCTGTCTTAGGGTCAAATCAGACAATAAATTTAGCACATTTTTAGAAACGGTGCTCCCTCAAGTGGTGAAAGAGATTTCCCATCCCACATGATTTCAATCAACTGTGTATCTTGCATTTAACATGATTTGTTTTGTGTATGTCATTTTAGGATAAACATGGGTTGATTGCTGAGGCACATAGCTCTGAGGAAATCCCTCTATAGGAGGGGGAATGGTTTACAATTAAAATAATGGCAACTGTGGATGTTTTGTTGCTAGTGTATCTTTTCATTGTGTTTTAAGATCAAACTAGATGATATATCTACGGGTCAGCCTAAGAGGGGCGCTCCAAAAAAGCGATACAAGGACTCCCTGAAACAACATCTCAGGCTCAGCCAAATTGATCACCAACAATGGTCCGCCCTGGCCTCACATTGGGAGGCATGGAGACGCACTATCCACAATGCTGCAGCCTTATTTGAGAACTCACACTGAACAAGTCTTGAAGAGAAACGACAATGCAGAAAGAATCACAACCCAAAAACATCACCCAATGAGACCTTCTGCTGTGCTTTCTGCAACCGGACTTGTTTATCTCGGATTGGCCTTTTTAGTCATCAGCGTGCTTGCAGAAAGCGCGGGATGAGTCTTTCCTGAATCTTTGTTTGTGAAGAAAAGCCAGAGAGAGAGAGAGAGGGGGGGGGGGGATATATGTAGAAGCTTTGTAGAAGAGGTGCTCCCTCAAGTGGTGAAAGACATTTGCCATAACATGTTATTTTATTCAACTTTTTACTCAAGTTCTATTTTACTCTTTTTTTCTTGTGATTGTTTATTGGAAGGCAGATATGGGGCTAATTTGCAAGTTTGATTGCCAAGGCATACAGCTCTGAAGAAATCTCATTGTAAAAGGGAAAATGAGTTAATTGGAAGAAATATGCATTTCCCTTAACATCTAGTTCGATCCTACATATAGATGTTTAAATTCTATTGTTACTTTCTTGGTTACATTGTTTATTATGGTGCAGAAAATCAGTCAGTTAAACAGATAAACAAAAACAGCACACCCTTCCATGGACATGCAATTTTCATTTCCTACAATGCAGAAAGGGACAGAATGAAAACAGTGGAACTCTGATTCCCTCAAAGCACTGGATCTCAGAAATTCTTTACCCTGTTCCACTGGTATAGATAAAATAATAAAACATTTTAAATCTGAGATTTTCCTCTTTATTCTGTTAATTTAAATCCTTCTTCTATTCCATTCTTTCCCCAATTTACCATTCTAAAGTATGGTTTAGACTAGGAAAATCACCTGGGTTATTCATAATCTATGCAGTTTTGAAAAGATTGAGGCAGTGAGGTGAAAAATGTCAGTGTTAAGGAGACCGGGTGGCACAGTGGTTCAATGATGGTACTGAAGCCACAATGTTGTGAGTTTGATCCCAAGGGCTCCAGGTTGTCTCAGGCCGCATTTACATGGGCAAATATTCCCCTAAACATACCGCTAAGATTGCTTATTGTTCCCACAGTATCGCCTCATTCAGAAGGGGGGGAAGGTAAAAAACCCAAATATAGCGTCACAGGAGCTGTCGCCACTTTTGCCAACTTATTTGGAAAGTAGCATGACTTAGCACATTATTGCTTGTGTGAACGATCATTTCGCTAAGGGCTGTGTGAATTACTAGCAATTTTTCCAATACAATCACAACAGAGCTGCACTGTGATTTGTTGGGATGTTCAAAGAAGGGGTGGGCTCTCAAGAGATGGATGGAATGTTTTCAGCCACAGAAAAAATCTCTGCAGCTTGCTTGGCTGTTAGGAAATAAGGAAGCTTGTGGAGAGAGTGGCGGGGGGGGGGGAGTGAGGAGCGACCAGGAAATGTTGTTTTCACTCACGGGAAAAATCCCAGCTGTTTGCAACTTGCTTGTCTCTGTGTGTGTGTCAGAGAGAGAGTGGGGGGGGGGAGAGAGAAGGGAAGGGAGGGAGGGAGATTGAGTAGGGATGGGCTCATCCAGCTGTTCGTTTGATCGCATTTGTGTGAAGGGGGGCTTGATGGGGGGAATAGCTCCTCCATGACTGAAAGGGCTTTTGGAAGAAGAGGCTTGAGAACACTGTACTTTCTCTGTCTCCCTCCGTCTCATGTTCCCTTAGATGTGCTTGGGAGGCCATGCCCCCGCACCTTTGCCCGTCTGAACCAGAAAGCGGGGGAAAAAAAAGAGGAATCGATTTCCCCATAAATTGTCTAATCTACCTGGCACTGGTGCAAAAAAGCGCTAAAGCACAAATTATCACAATAAAAACTGCCATGTAACTGAGCCCTCAGTCTTCCATCCTTTTGTAGGTTGGTAAAATGAGTACCTGGCTTGTTGGGGGCAATTAGCTAACACATTGTAAACTGCTATTGTTAACAATTGTAAGCCACCTTGAGACCCTTGGTGGCTTAAGAGTGGGATATAAATACTCTACATAAATAAATAAATAAAGAGTGGTAAAAATCTGTAAGTAAAAAAAAAATTCATAGATTTAGTAGCACTCTCATTTTTATTGTCCAGCTTGTACAAATGACTTTACTTCAAGCTGGGTGACAATGGAACAGCCAAACTAAGACACATTAATCAATAGCTAGAAAATTTGAAAGTAGGAAGCATAGCATAATGTGAAATCAAAGAACAAGTAGTGCATACATTAAGTACATTTAAAAGAACGGACGATGTTGGAGACATTTTATTTTCTGAACTACTTTTCACATTCTGTATTAAACTGCTCATATTGATATTACAATGGGCCCTCAGCATCTCCTGGGCTTTGATTCCATTAGCCCTAGTGTAGACCAAGATCTGTGGATGCTTAAATCCCATTATATACAATGGCACATTACAATGGCATTCTTTATATAAAATGGCGAACAACAAAGTTTGCTTTTTGGAATCCCCCTCCCCCCGCAATATTATTGAGCTGTGGTTGGTTGAACCCATGGATATGGAGAGCTGACTGTATATTTTGAGGAGGAATGGCAAAAGCTAATATCTCTCCACATTTAGTATGCAGTTATGAATTTGCTTTTGGTGGGCAAGCAGCCTCCCAGCAATTAAGACTAACCATGGGTCTTCTTCTTGTCCAAATCTGATACAGTTCTGAGGGCATGTTTTAAAATAAATATTTACATATTTAGCTCCACTGACTAGTTATACAGTTATTTAAAGGGGTCACAAAAGAGGTCAGTGCTTATTATAATTGAGAAAGAGAGAGGTAAACTCATAATAGGATTTTCCATGTGGAACGATCATCTTATCTAATATGTCTGAAAATGTAATCCATTACTACTAATTACCATGCTGGCTTTGAAAAACAGAATCACACTTCCTCCAGGTCTAGGCTGGGGCCAAATCTCTCTTTCTCTTCGCTTCATTGTTCTTTCCCTCTACCCCAATCTATTCCCACCGTTTTTTTCTCCCAAGAAAAATGCAGGCCTTCGGACATTAGTGGAGAAGGGCCCAGGGTCTCCCTATCGGCCTGAAGCAGAAGCTAAACAATATTAGCCAATCATTTTTGATAGATGAAGCATGGAAATTAGTTCCAGAGTTTAACTGATAACTGAAACCACAGAGTTACATTCCATTATGGCAGCCTTAATTGATGAGCTCATTAAGCCCATTATTAGAGAAATTGATTTCAAATAGGCACTTAAAACTGGCTGGCAAAAGAAAAAAAAGGTGAAGAGATACCACACAATGTGAAGAAAGTAACTAAAATACATAATGAAGCAAGTAATTTTATAGTTTTTTTTAATGAAAGCCTCAAGAGCATATTAGTTGCTGTGTGGATTTTAAATACTCATTTTATGTACTAATAAAGCTTTTGTAGATTGTGTCCATTAGGGAGTTCTGAATGCCTCCAATCTTTAATGCAGCACTGCTACTAATTAATTAATTAACCCCCAGCTGAAGCAATCAATTAGTCATGCAGAATCAGCACTGTAAAGCCACTCCAGGTATTGTCTGGTAGCAGGAAGAATCGGTAGAAATGTCGCCTTTGCTGCATGTTTGGTTATTTTTCTTTCCATTGTTCTTTGGATTAATAGAAACAACTGGAATTAAAGTCCTCAAAAGTGTATTTTAAAATGATGGTTACAGTGAGTGGTCCACAATACTGATGGGCTGAATAGTTAAAGGGGAGCAGTTTATTATTCATAATTAGTTAGATTTTGAGGGGTATACAACCTGCTTTACAATTCTTGTATCATTTTGACTCAGAATAACACTACAGGCCTAAAGAGAAAGAGATGAAGCAACTTGACCCATTGAGCCTAGGAAGCTTCACGGGTGAGTGGGGTCAATCCTGTCATTAAGCCTCATTGTTATAACAAGGGGTAACATTTTCGTTGAGATTTATCATGGGAGCTTCCAGATGAGGTTTTTAAGATGCAGTCACTGTGACTCTTTTATGCAGTTTTATGGAGGTTCCTGACAATATCATCCAGGCATAATCCTACTGCGATTTTTCACCACTTCTTTATTATTTTTTATTACTGTAGGAAAAGTGTGTTGTGGTTTGAGCATTGGACTACACTTCTGAAGATTAGGGTTTAAGGAACTGACAAGGTAAGCTCAACTGAGTAGGTCTGGTTGTGAAAACAACTAGATAGTCATTGGGCATTCTCAGATAAAATCAGGACCTGCAACCTAGTCCATAGCTATGCTTGCTCAGATGTAAAGTTAGCTGTAATTCTCTTGCCATGTGTTTAGACACTCTGTTAAAAAAAATCCAAATGTCTGCCTTCAAAAATCCCAATTACACTGCTTTAGCAAAAACCTGAGGCCCTTTCACACTATGCAGTTATAGTGCTATGGTTCTGCTTTATCTGCCATGGTTCCATCCCATGGAATCCTGGAGATATATTTAAAATTCTCAGCCAGTGCCTCTGTATACCCCCAGATTTCAGAGGATGGTTGCTGAAATGGCGTTGAGCAATACCCATTTCAAAATGTTGGGGAAACCATGTGTATGGTAGCCAATTAAAGGGGGAGGGGAACAGACAACAGTGGTAGAGATATTAATATTCTATTATTTCATTTTTGCAAATGAGGATGAATGATTTCTGCAGTTCTCTTCCCACCGTGGAGAAAATTAATATTTCTCCCCTAGTATTCACGTAACCTGAAGTGTTTTGGACAGTTATTCTGCATAGAAATACATGTGGCTTTTGCATGATGATTGTTGGGGTTTGTGCAAAAATAAAATAAAATAAAATAAAATAAAATGTTTCCAGACAGCCACATGTGCTTTTGTGTATGTGTGTGCAAGATTGCTGTTTTCTATGCAAAACCAAGCAATCCTGTACAACAAAAATCTTGCAAATCAAAATTCTTGCACAACTGTCTTATACAGAAAAAAAAAAATCTTGAACAGCAAAAACCTTGTACAGAAAATAGCACAATAATCTTGTACAACAAAACTATGTGATTATTTTTGGTGCAAGATAGTAGGGGTTTTTTTGTACAAGACTTTTGTGTGTATGTACGATTTTTACTACTTACATATTTTCTTGGGAAATTCTCAGTTTTACCGGATTAAATTTGGCTAATTTGCTGCTCCACATCATTCCATGCATCTTATTAGAAGGTACAAGCCTCTGGTCACTTGGCTGTGACAGAGATACAGAAATGCTCAAGTCAACACACAAATAAAAATGTTGTTTCATTGCATGCACAGAAATACATTTGTGATCTCTCTCTCTGTGTGTGTGTGTCGTCTGACCCCTTCTGAGCTATTGCCATAAAAAAAACCCTAAAAAACTACAGCCAAGTGTTACATTGCTGTCCTAGAATGCAACCTAATATTTTTAAAAAATTGATGCATGCACAGCATACAGAAGATGCACGGGGGGTGGGGGTTGCTCAATGCTGCACGTCCCTTGGCCAGTGGTAGTGCTTGCATGGGGGTCTGTGTATCTCCCAAGGAGCTTTGGAATATCATGCTGCCTACACAGGAAGGCCAAAGATAACACTGTACTGAGATGACCCAGTAGCACTAATGAGGAGAACTCCAAGACACAGAATATCACCAACAATAATATGGCGAACTCTTGTGGACAATTGGATCTTTATACTAAAAACATTCAGGCACCAAGGAATGGCCCAGTGATGGGGCACACACTCCGTGCTTCATTAGCACTGTTCCCTTTGTTTCTGTGAATACAGCCTCAGTCTGCAACAGCTCAGCTGACATCAATAGCATTTCAGTAAGACCTTCCAAGGCAAGTGGATGTTGATTATAGTCAATATTTTGTTAATTCCAGCAGTGATGGTCAGACAGTAAAACCAAACAGTAAAGCTGTTGATTTTTCATTTAAACCAACGGCTTTCTTATTACTTCTTCAGCATTCGCCCAAATGCAGAATATTTTTCCTTCACAGTTCAAGGAGTTCAGGGGGTTTAATGAGCACTGTCCTGACTTTCTCAAATATTATTTTGATTCCAAAATGCTGAACAATTCTAAAATGTTCCAGTATATTTCAGATTAAATAACTGTTGTCATTTTCTGCTTTTATTGTTTTAATAGTCAATTCAATTTAAAACGGTCCATTAAAACTACTCATTTGTACAATATCATCCTATAACTGTCTTTTTTTTATTTAGCAGTTCTGAAAACATCTACCAAACTATTGCCATTTAAAATCTACTTAAAGGCCAATTTAGACAACATTTGCCCTTCTGTAAATAAGCCTTGCTGTTATGCTAAATATGAAATTGCACCAATTGTTTTGTTTTGAAGGATAATTTTCAATGGCAATTGGTTCTTCTGAAAGGAGCATTGCAACATTTATTTAAATCACAACATTCATTAGCATAAATCAGATGCAAAACTGTATTTTGAAGTGTATATTGTTTGCCTACTATTCCAAACATGCAGTGCAGGGAAAAATGCTGAAATGGGATGTACAAGTTTTCACGTACTTTCAATTAACTCTGAGCCTCCATTTAATGTACCAGCTTGTAAATATATGCAGTGCAGGAGTTTTCATAAGACATTTGTGTTGCAGTGCCCAGCAGCAAAGACAGGAGCAGAGACTTCTCAATTTCCTGGCTGGGGGCAGGGAATGGGGCTAAACCTGGGCAAGGGGGCTATGCTTATTTGCTTACATTTATGTAAATATATATATATATATATCTGTTTCTAGAAACCATCCTTCATCAATGGATCCAAGAGTGTTCAAAGCCATATTAAAACAAGTACTCAACAAAAATATTACATTTTAATTATAATATTATGATAGTTTATATACTACCTTACCATCCAAAGGCCCATGCAGTTTACTATTCAAGTTGAAACCGAAAATAAAAATAAACTAATTCTGTCTATGGATTTAAATAAATTTATTCATAGAATCATAGAATCATAGAGTTGGAAGAGACCTCAAGGGCCATCCAGTCCAACCCTCTGCCCTGCAGGAATGCACAATCAAATCATTCCCGACAGATGGCCACCCAGCCTCTGTTTAAAAACCTTCAAAGAAGGAGAATCCACCACACTATGAGGCAGTGTATTCCACTTCGAAACAGCTCTTACTGTCAGGAAGCTCTTCCTAATGTTTAGGTAGAATCTCTTTTCCTGTAACTTGAACCCATTGCTATGTGTCCTAGTCTCCAGAGCAGCAGAAAACAAGCTTGCCTCATCCTCAGTATAACATCCCTTCAAATATTTAAACATGGCTATCATGTCCCCTCTTAACCTTCTCTTCTCCAGACCAAACATGTCCAGTTTCCTAAGCCTCTCCTCATAGGGCATGGCTTCCAGACCACCCACCATCCTGGTCGACCTCCTCTGGACACGTTCCAGCTTCTCAATATCCTTCCTGAATTGTGATGCCCAGAACTGGACACAGTATTCCAGGTGATGTCTGACCAAAGCAGAATACAGTGGCACTGTTATGTCCCTTGATCTAGACACTATACTCATATTGATGCAGCCTATAATCACATTGGCTTTTTAAGCTGCTGCATCACACTGTTTACTCATGTTCAGCTTGTGGTCCACTAAGACTCCTAGATCCTTTTTGCATGTACTGCCCTCAAGCCAAGTGTCACCCATCCTATATCTGTGCATTTCATTTTTACTGCCAGTATTGTGAGGGTGATTTTGATCAGCTTTGTCAATTCTGGTAGTAGGTGCCACAGATATTTGCCTTGTGTCCCATTCAATCATATCCTGAAGAGCTGAAACTAACTTTCCTCTCCCTTGCAATATCCACCACCATATCATGATGAAGCTGTAATCTAGAAGAATCCATGTCAGTGTATAAAAGTCTGCAATGGGTGTGCTATCAATCTCTCCAATGACAAACTTTTCAATTTTGCTCATATGTTTGCACACATCTGAGGAAAAGTGATTGTGTAAACTGCTGCTGACATTATCAATCACATCATAAAATACTTTCCTGTAGAATCCCTCAGGAGACTCAAAACTGGTGAGGCTTGCACCCAGTATCAATGTTTTGTGGAGGCTTTCTGTGCCTAGGGAGGGTAGGGCTTCCTAAATCTAAATCTTTTGCTGTCATTGTGGTCTTTGTCCAGAACTCTTCAAAGTTGTTCCTCAGATGCTGTACTCTCCTTGGCAGACCCCAAAAGAAGTTCTGCTTGATGTAACTGTAGATTACTTCTTTGAAGTGCTGTATTTAGTGTGTCCAAATGGCCAAACACAAGCATCAAGAGCTACAGCATGAAGAAAGAATCAAACCTCTGCCAGCTTTGTGCACATCCATTTGCTTTTGACCCCAAATCTCCCTTTTCCTCAGATGCCACATCCTCAAGGAAATCAATGAGCTGTCTGTAATGAAGAGCAATTGACTGTAAGGAAGCTGCACTAACAGTCCATCTTGTGGGGCAAAATTGTTTCAGATAATGTTGTCTTCTTCCCCTTGAATTTTTTTTAAACCTGGCAAGACGTTTGGATGAACTTCTGACAAAAGTAATAAGGTCAGCTACTTCACTCAAAAAGTCACTCAAAAATGACAACATTTCGTGATACATCCTATACCATTAAATTCACACTGTGGGCCACACAGTGTACATAGAGTGCTCTTGGTTCTTCTTTCTTCACAAACAGTGCATGCGGAAGGGACCTAGGAGTCTTAGTGGACCACAAGTTGAACATGAGTCAATGGTGTGATGCAGCAGCCAGAAAAGCCAGTGCAATTCTAGACTGCATCAATAGGAGTACAGTATAGTGTCTAGACCGAGGGAAGTAATAGTGCTACTCTATTCTGCTTTGGTCAGGCCTCATCTTGAATACTGTGTCCAGTTTTGGGCACCATAGTTCAAGAAGGATGCTGACAAGCTGGAATGTGTCCATAGGAGGTGACCAGGATGGTGGGTGGTCTGGAAGCCATGTCCTATGAGGAGCAGCTTAGGGAACTGGGTATATTTAGCCTGGGGAAGAGAAGAGGTGACATGACAGCCATGTTTATTCATATTTATTTGAAGGCATGTCATATTGAGGATGAAGCAATCTTGTTTCTTTCCAGAGAATAGGACATGGAACAATGGACTCTAACCACAGGAAAATAGATTCCACCTAAACATTAGGAAGAACTTCCTGACAGTAAAAGCTCTTTGACAGTGGAATGTGCTGCCTTGGAGTGTGGTGGAGTCTCCATCTTCGGATGTTTTTAAGCAGAGGCTGGATGGCCAGCTATCGGGTGTGCTTTGATTGCATAGCAGGGGGTTGGACTGGATGGCCCTTGAGACCTCTTCCAACTCTATGATTCTGTGAAGAGCCTGCAGCCCATTAATGCATCCAACTACATTTGATGCTCCAATATAGCACTGGCCACTACACCTATCAAGAGGAAGATTAAAGTAGCAGACTCCATTTGTCAAAATAGCACAAAGGCTTTTAGAAGTTATAGCATCAGTTTCATAAAAACCACAAAATAATTCCTCCACAGACATTTCCTTTGTGGCAGCATGAAAGAAAAATGAAACCTGCTCCTTTGTGTTGATATCTGTAGCCTCATCCACAATTATACTGTAGTAAACAGCTGCTTCAATCTTTCTCACTAATGTACAAAGAACATTGTGGGCCATGGTCTTAAGAAATTTATTCACAATAGCTTTTGAAATCCATTTGTAATTTGTATGATCCAGCCATGGTCTCAGCTGGGGAACATCATCAGCATAAGCAGCAAGTTTTTTTAAAAGTATTTTTATTATTATTTAACAAATAAAACATAAAACTATACATCAATTATCCACACATACAAAATAACACAACTTTCATTTCTTTCACCTTCTTCCTTCCATTCTTCCATCTTTAGACATGGTTACTTCCTGTTTTCTTATATCTCTCAAAATATTTTTCCTTTCTTTGTCATTCTCCTCCCCCTTTCCACATCCTTTCTAGTTCCTACAGCATAAGCAGCAAGTTGACTAAGGTTTGATCCTTCCTCAACATGGCCACAAACTGCAAGGCCCTGACAGGCAAAATGTATCTTACAGGGGATATAATGTTCAACAGTGCCTTTCTAGCTACTTGCATTTGCTTCGGTTTTCTTTCTTAGCAAATGACATGAACATTTACACCACCTCTATTTACAGCCATAACTTGAACAGCTGCATGGTGGAAATTTGAGTGTTGATGGATATGGGATCTTTCTAGAGCTTTCTTCCATTTTTAGAAGCCTTCCTTAACAAAAGCTTCATATGCATCCCTGTCTCTTGAGGTTTTGGGAAGAGGAGCACTGATTTCACTTGCTATGTGGCAGATGTTGCAATATGCTTTGCCCATTTCATAAGAGAGCCAATCAAAAGTTCTCTTCCAAGTCTCTTTGTACTGGCATCCTGATGGCTTTCTTTTCACACCAGGAACACTAATATCTGAGGGCATGTCTTCAGAAGGTAATGCTTCCCCAATCTGGTCCTGGAACTTATCTTCTGTATTAAGTCCAGAGGAGCTGCCAGTGGAACTTTCACCAGTACCAACAAAGGAATTAGTATTATGCAGGAAGATAGAAAACATGTTATATAATCCAATTGGTTCAAAGAGCTGCAGCCAGATTGTTGACCAGGGCTGGTTACAGGAAGCATACAATTCCTCTGTTAAAACAGCTCCACTTGTTTCCAGTCTGTTTCTGGGCACAATAAAAAGTGCTGGTTATGACCTATAAAGCCCTATATAGCTCAGGTCCAGGTTATTTGAAAGACCATATTCTCCCTTGTGAGTCTGCTTGTACTTTGAGATCTTCTGAGGAAGCCCTTCTTTCAGTCCCACCATCTTCACAGGCACATCTGGTGGGAACATGGGAGAGGACCTTCTCGGTGGAACTCTTTTCCCAGGGAAGCTAGACTGGCTCCATGCTTAAGGTGCTTTTGGAAGCAGGCAAAAACCCCTCTGTTCCAACAGGCCTTTGGTGAATAATCCGAGTTACATCTATGTATTTAAGGACTTGTAAAATTGTTCTGTATTTTAAATGTTTAATGTTTCAATATTTTATACATTTATTTTATTTTATTTTTTATTTTAATATATATATCTTTTAAATTTTGTAAGGCCACCTTGAGACCCAGTATTGGGCAAAAGGCAGGATACAAATAAATATCTCCCTTTTAAGAAACACCCATCCATCATGAACTCCCTTCTCTTTTAGTATTCCTGACCAGGGGATCACCCCGAGTATTTTTCTTTTAACATATCAATAATTGTTCTATGAATTTTCTTCTAGCACCTCTTAATTTTGGGGCAGTTCCACCAGACATGAATAAAAGAGCCTACTTCACTTTGGCATTTCTAACATGATAATCACTCATTTTATATGTTTTATCCAATTTTGCTGGAGTCAGATACCAATGATTTTGCATCTTAAAGAAATTCTCTTTCAAATCTTGGCATGCTGTAAATTTATTGAAGTTAATCCAGGTATTTTCCCAATGAGTTAATTCTATTTCATGGCCAATGTTTTTAGCCCATTTTAACATTAAATCATTAGTAAGTTCTTTTTCATGATCTCTGTCCAATAACAGATTGTAGAGTTGGTTATTATCTTTTTTCCTGATTGATTTTTCAGTGACAGCTTCATAGGTCCTAATGACCTCCACTAGCCCCTATGTTGGGTTGCCATAGTCTACTTTATACCACGTGAAGTGTCTGATAAGCCAAATTATGAATTATTGGAGGGAGGGGGTGTAAAGCCAGGTAACAGCGAAGTCTCAGAGCTGAGATAGGTCTTTGTTTGGGGGTTCTTTAGACTAGAGGATGAAAGGGTAGGTGGTGATTTTTGTAGCATGCCTTGGCCCCTCTATCAAACATGACTCAAAAACCAGTCACAAAATTCCAGTTTACAGTACATCTTTATTTGTTAAATCCTGGCATCTGTTCTATTTGTTCTTGTACTGTCTTGTCCCTCTTTCTCAAACTGTCGTTCAAAGTGCAACAGTCATGGCCAGGGGCAGATCTACAACTGCAGAGTTGTTCTTCAGATAGTAAAACTATGAGTGAACTTTTTAAGCATGGCAGTCCTTTGCAAGAAAAAAAAATCCCAAATGTTTTGGCACTATGGGAAGAAATTCCAATGCCTTTTCCTCAACAGCTGTTGGGAAGTGGGGAAATCAAGAATTTCCATTCCTATTCCACACTACCATCAATCTGAATCTGGAATAATCCACACAACAAAGTCACTTTCTTGACCCCACTGTGCAACTCCACAGTGGACTTCCAGTTTCCCTCTGGAATGCACTACCAAATCTATTGTTTACAGCCAAGCCCTCTGATACAGTCACATCTGCTTGGACCACAAGAAAGAGACTGAAACAACAGGCATTTCTCAAACTACAATACCCACCTAAGGAGGTGAAGAAACAAACAAGACAAAACTAATACTCAGGAACCATCTACTACAAGATAGACCAAAAACACAAAATGACATCTACCCTAGATGTCACCTACAGTCCTCAGCTGAGACCACTCAAATGCATCATCAACCAGCTACAACCAGTTCTAGAGAATAACACAGCCCTCTCACAAGCTCTGAGAGACAGACCTTTATTAGTCTACCAACCAAATCTTAAACAACTGCTCACTTACAACAGGATGCAAAACATGGATGGTAATACAGGGACAAGACACTGCTACAAAACCAGATTCCAACTCTGTCTCTGTATCTACCCTGAGAGAAGTATTACAGGGACCAAAAACATCACCCCCAACATCAGAACTGCATTGACTTGTTTTTCTCCAATTTGATATATGCCATCTGACCAACGGAACCATCTTTCCACAGTGGTAGGAATAGGTGCTCCTGGAGGCAAGAGGCTATGCTCCTGGTAGCAGTGCCACTGGTAGGGTCTTCAATGTCAGACAGGCTTTTGCTGAGGAGCCAGACTAAATGTGCTGAACAGCTACTGAGCAGCAGCAGTAGTTGGGGGAGACACTGGCAAAGGATCTTTCAGAGACAATGGCAATGGCACCATAGCTAACACTTGTTAGTACTAAGGAAACATGGTAAATCCCTTTTGAATCACTTCTGTGAGGAAAATGCCATGATGAGACAATATAAAATGAAACAATAGATAGTGCCAGAAGATGAGACTCACAGGTCAGATGACACTCAACGAGCTACTGAGTAAGAGCAGAGGACAAGTAGTGCTATGACGAATAACACAACTGGACTCAAGCAGAAAGGATATTCAGTTGTTGACATGTTCAGAGGCAGAAGAAAAGTCTGAAGTTGCATAACACATAATGTAGGGACATGCAATATGAGAAGCATGAATCAGGGGAAGCTAGACAGTAAAACAAGGAATGGAATGCATAAACATTTTTATTTATTTATTTATTTATACCCCGCTCTTCAGCCACAAGGCTATCAGAGCGGCTTACAAATTGTTTTAAGCAATAGCTATTTACACATCTACACTGCATTAAACAGTTTCCAATGTGTGTTAGCTAATTGCCCCCCACAAGCTGGGTACTCATTTTACTGACCTACGAAAGGATGGAAGGCTGAGTGAACCTTGGAGCCGGCTGGAATCGAACTTGCGACGTGGTGGCTTGCAGTACTGGCATTTAACCACTGCGCCACCAGGGTAATAAACATTGCAGTACTAGGGGTGAGCAAGCTAGAGTGGACAGGAATGGGACATTTTGAGTCAGATAATTATAGTGTTTTACTCAGGAAATGAAAATTAAAGAAGAAATGGGGTGGCATTTATAGCAAGGAGACATGTAGCAAAAGCAGTCAAAGGATATACAGTAATGCAAAGTCTGACCAAATCATATCAATAAGACTTAAGGGAAAATCCATCAATATTACCATAATCCAAGTTTATGCACCAGCTAAGCAGAAGAAGAAGAAATTGAAAGATTCTATTCTGGAGTCCAGGAAGAAATTGATCACACTACATGGAGTCTCCTTGTTAACCACAGGCAAATTAAATATTGTAGGAAAATTTGGCCTAAGGTCAAGAAAGGAAGCAGGAGAGTAACTGACTGAATTTCGTGAGGTCAACAGTCTGTTCATCACAAATACATTCTTCAAGCAATCAAAGAGGTGACTGTACATATACATGGACATCATGTGATGGCCAATGTAGAAATCAAATAGACTAGATACAGTAATTGGAAGCAGAATATGTAGAAACTCCATTCTCTCTGCAAAGACAAGACCAATACAAATACAAGGAGCGGATTGGCACAGAGCATGAATTACTAATATTGAAAATTAGAGTAAAGCTAAAGAAGAATTATTTTCTTCCCTCTGCAGCACCCAAAGCACTCCCCAGACCTGGCTATATCCTTGTAGCCAGATATGAAATGATTATGATAGTGTTGAGACCCACAGGGGACCCTGGCAGATCTCAGCACTGATATAATAATTTTGCCTTTAGCTATGATGCCATAACAAGGTGCTTCTCTGATCCTGCCTGCTTCCTAGGATGCATGGAATGGCTGTGTGGGAGGAGGGAGGCTTCAGAGGCTGCACAGTCAGTCCAAGAGTGGTATATGCCCCAGCCTCGCATAGGTCCATGTACAGAACTGCTACAGTAAGCTGAACTATACAGCTGTGTGTGTGGCATAGCCCCATGACTGGAGTCTCCCCACTGCTCTTTCCCTCTTGTCTGAAGATCCCATGCTATAACAGTATCATATGTAGAAATCAAGGCATTTCCATTTTTGTTGAGAGTTTGTTAAAGAAATAGTATGGCATAGCCCTGTTCTATATATATGAGACTAACTTTGAAAGACAAAGGATCCCACAGGGTATCAGAAACATTTCAGGATGAGCCTGATGTTATTTTATTTGGTGATTTTTTTTTCACATGGATAATGGGGTGGGCGTGGAGTTTGACCCCAGATATGTTTGGCAGAAGAAATGGTTTCATTGTTAAAATGTACTTTGTGCTGTTATTCTCAGTTACACCTTCATTATACCCATCTTTCTGAAGAATAACAAGCAATCTGGACTGACATATGAGATATCTTAAGGGGAAAGGAGAGACATTCCATATGTAAATGCCTCAGGTACAGGGAACATACATTGTAACGACAGTTCTCAATGCTGTCCATAATATGTAGAGATTTTCTATTGTGTTTTGGTTATCTGGCATAATAATAATAATAATAATAAATAAATAAATAAATTTATTTATATCCCGTTCTGCCATCAGGATCAGGGCAGCAAACATCATGTAAATTTATGAAATATATTTATGAAACCATATGGGGGTTAATGATTTCTCAACTGGACCCTTCAACTGATTTACCTTTCATTAAAAGTATACATATGTTTTTGCTTTGTCCATTTTCTCTTCCAAAGTGAAAAGGACTGTGGAATTGGAGAGTGCAGGTCCACCAGCAAAATACTTCCTGGAAATAAGGAAATGAGCTAAAATGCCCTCTTGCAGATTACTACAACTTGTAGCCACCAATGAAATAATTCCCAGTAGGCACAAACCTCCCATAATCCTAACCATTCTTAATGCTGGTTTGGGTAGATGGGAGTTGTAGTTCAAAATATCTGGAGGGCACCAGGTTGAAGATCTCTGGGTTAGATAATTTTATGTAGAAGGATAGCCCTGTTAATAAGAATTAAACATACATATCAAATAGAAGCTCTATGTTTTGGGTTACTTTGTCTCTGATTACTGGTGCTAAACAACATTGAGGGGTTGTCTAGACAGTGAAAATACTTCTCATAGAATTTGAGGAGAATATCTTTTGTTCCAATGAGATCCTGTGGTGATTCACTGTATTCAGAAGGAGCTGGACCAAAAACTCGAAAAATTGAGGAGGAAAAGCCTTTGTGACTTTACCCAAGGTTTCCCCCAAAATACGTGGAAAAGTGTGTTCCCACTCATTTGGACAACCAATTTGGAAAGTTACTTTTAAGACAAATGAGTATAATCATGTTGTTGTTTGTTTGTTTGCCTTCAAGTCATTTCTGACTTATAGAGATCCGATGGCTAACCTATCATGCAGTTTTCTTGGCAAGATTTGTTCAGAAGGAGGCTTGCCGTTGCCTTCCTCTAAGGCTGAGAGAGTGTGACTTGTCCCAAGGTCACCCAGTGGCTGAGCAGGGATTTGAATCCTGGTTTTTCAGAGTCCTAATCCAACACTCACTCCACTCAATTACACTGGCTATGTGTCACCACAGCACAACATGCTGAAGCCATTTATAATTGAGTAGTGGAACCTAAAGCATTATCCCACTGATGCCCAGTTGAAGATGGTTTCAGCATGTCATTTATATTTGTTCTTCTTAAAAGTAAGTTTCTAGCCTCTGAAAAGGAGAATTAAGCATCCCAATGAAACATGTAAGTTAGCTCCTCCCTATGACTTGTTACTCTTCTCCCCCCTCACCCTCTCCCCCTTGTTGGCAATGTCTCTTGCACATTGAAGATCCCCAGCTGTTAACAATTCCCTAACTGATTCAGCAATAAAAATGCTGCATTTTTAAAATATTCATATTATGTGGAAAGTGGTGTTCATCATTAACATCCCAAAGAGTGAATCTTCTAGGCTGTCTTACCTAAACAATTAATATAGATGAGTTTCTTTTTAAAAAGAAAACCAATGCAGCTGTAAGCTTTACATTATACATTTTTAACAGTCCTAACTGTAATATTGCTAGCATTGTAACCATATATCTGATTACCCTGCTGATATTTTAAACAGAATGTTCCTATTTCTTTGATCCTTCTTCATGATGTTGCACACATTTTAATCTTTTCCACAACACAGAGGAAAGTGTACCAATAAATTATTTCTTCATTGAAGCCCTTTTATCAGGGGAAAATAAAATCCTCCCCAGTTTGATAGCAGATACTTAATCAGTTGTATGATTATGGCTCCCCACCTTGTCCTGTTAAAAGACAGATTTTCCACTATTTGCGCTCTTTTTAATCCATAGGAAGTCAATTTTCCACTCATATATTAGTTTATTTTATATTTTCAAATTGATTCTACTATATATTGATTTCCTGTTGTGTGTATTGTATCCTGATCTAGGATTATACGTTTAGTAGAAGTGGATATTCCTGCCACATAAAGGTTGCTGCAGCTCTATAGGACGCTTATCTTGAAAAGGGAGAGTCCAATTTTATTGAAACAGCTAAAATCCCACTTAATTGAATTTTTTTCCCCTCAAATGTACAAGCTCAGATACTTTTGGTTTCCAATTCAGCTTCAGGTGTACGGTGTTTAAATTTCCAAACCTATAAAGACCTTTATGAAGAAGAACCTACAAATATTGTATTTTTGATATGGTGAATTACTGTAGAAGCTGGAGGTAAGAAGCAGTGAAATATCTATACTTTGTAGAACATCTTTTGATCATGCTGGCTTTTCATGGCCTGTTTAACACATTCCTATGGAAAAAGATCATGTTTGAGCCTACATTTTACAATGTTAGAGCCCTGAAATGCTGCAGAATAGAATTAAGGCAGCACGCTGGAACAGAGAGAAACAGAGCCCTCCAGCAGCTGGCAAGATGAACCATTTCTCAGAAAAGCACTGGGGAGGAGGAGAGGGGAGAATGAAATGGAGAGCTTTTGAATTTGTTTTTACTGTTTATCTCAAAAGTAACCCCTGACTCTCTTTTTTAAAAAAAATCTCCAAGTGTCTGTTTTGTGCAATAATGGAAACATTTTTGATGCTGGCTATAGCTTTTCCATGTTCAGCAACTCCCCAACCCAAGGTTGACATTTGAGCATGGAGATGAATGTGGAATACAGTGAGGATGGGAGGGGAAGATCCAGTAGAAGCTGGTGGCTCCAATATCAGTGGGACAGTGAATTTGCTCCAGGTTTTAGTCTGAACTTTAAAGTAGCTATTCCAGGTTCTGATTGAACCCTATCCCCCAACAGATTCAGCACCTTGGCTAACTCCTTTAAGTTTCAGGAGAAATTGTGGAACAGGTTCACCACCTCACTGAAATCAGAGCCTCTAGCTGCCACTGTGAAGAAAGGGTGCCTTGTGCAAATCCAACATTGAACACAGGGAGGTTGGAAGCAGAGCAGATACAATCCTGTTCCCTCTTCCTTGCATTCACTGTGAAATTCAGGCCAGTCAAGCAAATGGCTGCACGAGACTATAAGGAAGGCAGCACTCTTTTTGACTGCTCCTATTTTTTGGAGCAAAGCTGCAAGATTTATAGACTCCTAAAATCATAGAATGTTAGAGTTGGAAGGGACCTCAAGGGCTATCTAGTCCAACCCTTGCCCTTATTGGTGCCGGTGCCCTATTTATGAAATTTTCTGCCCAAGGAGATTTGCCTGTGGAACACATTATAGTTTGCACACTTTAAAGACTCTGGAGGTAGGTAGACAAGCCTTCTTGGGCAGAAAATTTCTTAATGAGGATGACTTATTGAGTAGGTAGCAAAAGACTGTTTCCTTATAGGATTTTTTTTTTCAAGAGCACTGCTTTATAACATGCAGGACTGAGTTTAACATTCTTGTCTTTTTTTTAAAAAAATGATAATTTATATTATTATGTATGTTGGTTGGTTTTTTGTTCTATTTTTATACTGTACACTGCTCAAAAAGCTTTACTGTGTAGCTATATATAAATAAGTGAATATGCTTAACTGAATAGTCATCAAAATACATTATCTGCAGTAAAACTGGTGCTTCCCTATGTTTATATATTTTTAAAATTAAATACTAGGCAAATTAAAATCCATTTTGAATGGATACCTAATTGTGTAGCCTTCTGAATTTTGTGGATTTCATAGCCTCAAACCTGGTAGATCTTGTAGTAGAGACACCTGCCTCTTGTTCATTGGAGGGAGGGGACACTTCCCAATTTGTGACTGGGGGCCACCACTTTATTTTTACTTTTAAGGGTTTTTTTTTGTTTTTTTTAATGTATTAAAAATTCACTGTTTCTCACCAAGACCATTCTCACTTTGTGTGACATTTGGAACACTGAAAATCTGGCCTGAGACAATGATCAAAGGGGAACAATATACTTTTCTTTTGTTATTCTTTTCCCATTATCATAGTATGGTGCTTGACAAGAGTTCTGCAGATACCTTGCCCCCTCCCCGAAAAGATCTCAGCACCATATTTCAAATTAATTGATCTTTTTCTTGCTCACTTTCTTCACTATCTGGCTTTTACAACAGAAATACTAAGATATGTGTGATCCTAATATTGGTATTCATTGATAGATCATTTCACTTGAGGGTCATTATTCTTTGGTCATTATTTTTCTTAATATTCAACTATAAACTTTTTTTGCAATTCCTTCCTTAACTTTCATCAATAGTTGTTCCAAGTCTTTGCAGTTTACTGCTGTCAATTGCATATCTTATCTTATTGATATTTCTTTATCCAATGTTCACCCATTCTTTCTGTGAGATGAATCCTGCTTTTTGTATGATATGTTCTCTATATAAATTAAATAGGGTGATAAAGTGCACCCTTTTGTGATTCCCTTGCAAACTGAAAAGCATTCTGTTTCTCCATATTCTGAAAGTGGCCTCTTGCCCAGAATATAGGTTTGTACATCAGAACAACTGAAGGCTGTGGCACAGTTGTTGTTGGGTTGTTGTTATTATTATTATTATTATTTTTGCAGTGATCCATAGTTTTGCATGATCTTCCCAGTCAAATGCTCTGCTGTAATCTATAAAGCATAACTGGATTTCTTCTCAAATTCTTCAGTGGAGTACATTAGCCAATGTATATGTTCAATATAATCTCTAGTGCCTCTACCCTTTTTGAACCCACCTTGGAAGTCTGCCATTTCTTGTACCATATATGATAAAAGTCTGTGTTTTAAAACTTGGAGCACCATGTTGTTTGCCTAGGACATTAGTGCAATGGTCTGATGGTTACTACAATCTTTGGTGTCCCCTTTATGGGTATTAGAAAGTACAGTACCTGTATATTCAGTATTTCTAGTGTGTGTGCCATTGTTTTGTTTTCTGATTTCAAATATTTATTGGTAGATATTTGTATGAAATAGAATGGTTTTATTTCTATAACTTGAAATAAATTTATTTGTATGTCATCTGTTCTTGGTGAGTTATTTTTATTTTCAAGTGCTTTAAAGGATCTTGCACTTCACTTTCTAAAACTGTAGGATCTTCATCAAAAGTTTTTTTTGTTTGAAGGAATCTACCTTTCTTTCATATCTTTTGTATAGTCCTTCATTGTAGTGCTTTCATTGTCTTTTTATTTTATTTTGTTCTGATCATATAATGGGCCCTTCTCTCTGTCCCACCACTCTCACAGTTACATCTGGTGGGGACAAGCAGGAGGGGCTTCTTAGCGGCTGCCTCTAGGCTCTGGAATGCCCTTGCCAGAGAGGTTAGACTGGCACTCTCCCTACTCCCGCTCCGTAAACAGGTGGAGACCTTTATGTTTACACAGGCCTTTGAGGACTGATTATTTAGGCAGGATTGGTTTTGTACAATGTGCTGGATTTTCTATTTGTTATTTTTGTTGTGCTTTTTTATGGTTTATGTTTTTATCAGGTTTTAATTTATTTTAATTATGTCATCACATTTTCTTTTGTATTTTGTTACTTTTTAATTTTTTTTTTTAAAATCTGCTGTAAGCTGCCTTGAGTCCCATACTGGGAAGAAAGGTGGGATGCTGCTGCTGCTACTGCTGCTATGCTGTTCCCTGTTGTTCCATATAGCACCCCTACTCTTGGTTTAAATTTCCCTTTGCTTCCTCTCTCTCTCTTTCTCTTACCACAGGTGGCAACAAAGCCCACCAAAACTGTTTTCTTTTGCTAAGACCAGAAGTAGAGATGCAACCAATGTCATGGTGACTAGTATCTTCAGGGGGAAGAAAACACAGCTGACAATGTAGATGCCACCAGGAACACTCCCATAAAGAGGTGAATGAGCTGCCCTGGGTTCAAGAACTCAATGGCAGTTACAGTTACAGGACTTTTACTTGTCAATTAATAGTGGGAGGAAGGAGATGATGACAGCTTCAGACACTTGACCAGGAATGATGATGAGTCATACCAACATCTGATAGATCACTAGAAGCACGTGATATCTGGCTTCCAAGTAAGATGGGCAGTTGTCAGATGAGGACTGAGAATCATACTCTTAATCATTTATGATCTTGTCTACTGTGTTATTATGCCACACAAATTTCACAGGGCTTGGTGAGGTTAGCTAGGGTCCCAACTGCTAGTTTTTTGTGATTGGTAGGATGCTAAAAACCCGTCTGAAGGAAAGAAGTATTCATAATACAACTTGGATAGTAGCAATATTATTTGGAATTTCCTGTAGAAAAAGAGCTCTTGGAATTTGGGGACAGGGTTTTAATACTGCTGTGCCTCTGCCTGACTCTGAATGCTTTCTCATATTATATTCTCTACCTTTGTCAAAAATTGAACTATTAAAAGGATTCAAAAAAATGTCATATTCTCTGCCCCTTAAATGAAACCAAAAGCTGAGCTCCTCTACATTTCTCACTGTGTTTAGAAGACTGAGCATAAAACAATATATTACTTTTTTTCATTTGCACAATCATGACCACAGAAATGTTGTACAAAGCTGTAATATTTCCATGTGGGGAGCAGAAGCTGAAACACTGACACTCCACCACATGTATAGATATGTGTGAACTAACTTTTAATGCTCTTTAAAAAAAAAAAAAGACAAACCATAGTCTTCACTTGACCATACTGCTTTTCTCACCTGCTTTCTGAAGAGCAAAAACAAGCTTCTAAAGACTGAAAAATGAAAATCAGATTAAACTGCAGAAAGAATTTTCTCATCATAGATATTTGGAAAATGGAACATGCTGCTCCAGGAAATTGATGACTCTATGTCATTTGAAGACTAGGCATAGTTATAAAGAATCACTACTTGGTTTTTAGATCAGGTGAGTTCGTCTAGATTAGTGCATCTCAACCTTTCTGATGTAGGGACCAGCAATTTTTCTTCCAATGTGTCAGCAGTTGCTACCATATTTGTGCCCATTGGCTACAATTGTTTCTTTCTTTCCTGGAAAATTGCCAAGGACCAGCAGGCAATGGCTTGTGGACCAGCATTGATCCATGGACCATCACTTTGAGTAGCATTGGTCTCAATGAGTTGTTAAGAAACCACCCCATCTTAGCTTTTTATGTCCATCTTTTTAGGTTTTCTCTCTGCAGTTGAATTTGTCATTGCTTTCAAAGTGCTATAACTGTGTAGTGTGAAAGGGCCCCTTGTTATGCTGATATCTTTTGGGAATATAAGAACCCACACCTGGAACATCAGCTCACTAATTAATACACAGGACAACTTTCAATGTAATGTATTCTGTGAATGAGGGAAACTGTCTCTCCATTGCCCACTGTGTTTCTAGCCAACATAATTGCAGCAAGGACCATAATGTTTACTATATTTGTTTTCAGCATACTGGATATAGATCAGGAAAAAATACACCAGGAAGTGTGCATTGAAAGTAATGTTTGTATATTTGTATTTCTAGAAATGTATTATTTTAAGATACAGCTAAATACAGTTACATTGGATCTCACCCCGACCCTGGCTTCTTCAGTTCATAGTGTGAATAAATAAGGCAAATCTCTACATCTAGCTCAATGCAGAATGTCCATGCTAAAATGATGTCAGGGCATCCCCTTCCAGCATCACCATCTGCACAGCTTTCTTATTGCTTTTTACATTTGCTACCTTGTTAAGCCCCCACTGGGGTAAATAAAACATGAAGAGAGATAGAGAAAAGTGTGAGGCTTTTATTTACTCTCATTTTTGGGATATATTTCTCTAGCTGAATGCCTTTCTCTTTAATGAAACCCTTGACTGCTCCACTGGTGAATGTGATTTAAACCCTGGAGAGACAGCCATGATTCACAAACTGTGTTCTGCTCCAGCACTGACCGTTATCTGATGCCTCTTCATGCACAGTTGCCTAAATGACAGTTTAATGGCTCACTGTAAAGGCTAGTTATTTTGTATCTCTATCCAGTGAAAATGGCTAATGGTGATAAGGAAAGGGAAAAAACAAAGCAATTGCTCAGATCTTCAGGCTCATCCAAGCTACTTAGCACGTGCTGGGAGCCTTCAATTAATTATTTCTTCAGTCCACTGAAGCACTCCAAAATGATTTCAAAACTCACCAGCTGCACTAAGAGTCCGTGTTAACAGGGCGCAGGAAACTGAGACTGCACATAAGTAGAACTGACAGACTTTTATGGGGGACCTATGGTGATGAAAAGAATATTTTAGCATGAGAAAAAAAGGCAGATAAAATGATTACAGAACAAAGGGAGAGTGACATTTGCTTACTGGATGTGAAGGATTCTGAAACAATTTGGGTGGACTGAGAGGACACGCTGCCATCCTCAGCTTGAGCCCCTTACAAGGGACACAGCTTCAGAGCAGACAATATATGTGTGTTCTGCCTACAGTTGCAATGGCAACTCCCATTCCTTCTAGTCACTCTTTGCTGGGTGTAAAAGAGGCCAGCAGGGCCTGAGCTTTAACAAGTTGTGTAGAACAGTATTTCTCAACCTATGACTTCCCAGATCTTATGGATTTTGGCTCCTATTCTGACTGAGGCTTCTGGGAGATGAAGTCCCAGTATCGGGAGGATCAAAGGTTGAGAAGCACTGGTGCAGCAAAAGGAATGTCGTCAAGTGCAGCTCCTCATAGACGACTGAGGAAAAAGCCTTGCTGGAAGCCCCGCTTTGCCTCCACTGTTATTGCTCAGTCATCTATTGTACTCCTGGGGCCTGATTTTCTTGGTTGAGGTTATTGTCCAGTCCTGATACTACCAGATGCCTGACATTCATTAAGCAAGCACTATCTCCAGTGATGTCCTCTAACACTGCTGAGGCAACTCCAATCAAGCTAAGGAGCAGGAAATGATCAATAATCATGTGGCCCTGCCTGTCTTCCCAAACTCGTCTTTTCTTCAGATTTTCCAAGCCTAAGAGTTCTTAAGCAATCATATCATCTATGTAATATTCAGACCTCAGACTCTAGTATAAAACTATTAAAATGATATCCTATCTTCTTACATTAAAAAAAATAGATCACAAAGAGGTACACAATAATGTGAATGTACAATTGTTTTTCTGGCTTTTAAGAACTCTTTTTCAGTGGAAAACTCAGTTTAGAGAGTTTTTACTCTTTTATAAGGATGCCAACACAAAGAATATCCAGACTGGTGTTATATTTTCGGGTACAAGACTGTGCAGTTTACTCAAGGCAATCCACAAGATGCATGTAGTATCCCATAATGTCTGAGTGTATTTTCTGTTCTTGACTGGGTTGTATCTTTCTGGAAACAATACAGCAAATCAATTTGCTGTTGTGAGACTGTCCAATCCTATTTTTCAGGTATAGATTTCCCACCTGCTATGCAGTGCTATGTCGCACTATTAGAGTGTGTGTCTGTTTGCTGTGTGTGATGACCTCATGGCTGTGGGCAGCCCATAACTCCTGTCCTCTCCTCTCTTCTCCTATTTTGATTTTGGGTGGCTGACCAGGGAGATTTTCAGACGATCCTTGCCGTGAATAAAATCTTGGTGAATATAGCGCGGCAGGCTCCAAGCCTTAGTGCGAGAGGGAATGACAATCTTGCAGCAGTGACGGTGTCGTCCAAAATCGACCCTCTGCTGTGCTGTGACGAAACTGCAAGGATCGTCTGAAAATCTCCCAGGTATGACTCTCTCTGCCATCAATACAAATCTCTGCATTTAGTAATAATAAATGTAACCCTCTTTATCCATATTCCTTTCAGACTTCAAGCCACCATTCTTCATCTGTTCCCCCCCCCCTCCGCTGGCATAGAGAAACTGAATTTTAAATCCTTCATGTTGTTCTGTGTTTAACTACACAGGGCTACATGTGCATTGGATATATGCCCTCATGGGTTGTTTCAGGTTGGGGTGGCATTTCCTAGTTTTAGCCTAAATGATTTGCCATGCTGGCCTGTGCATTGTCACTTTTCCTCCTAGAGGCTCTTCTGAAGGATTGCCATTCTGATTCTGAAGCTGCTACCATCTGTAGATTCAGTATTAGCCTTGTTGTTCCATGTGGAGTGTGCATGTTTTTTTTACAGGCTGGCTACCCTACTTTGATCTTGAGTTTTCATTGGTGGGGAAAATGGAGTTAGAATGATAAAATCATAGAAACTTAAGATTAGAATCATGGAATCATAGAGTTGGAAGAGACCACAAGGGCCATCTAGTCCAACCCGTGCCTGGCAGGGATACCCAATCAAAGTACCCCCAACAGATGGCCATCCAGCCTCTGTTTGAAAACCTCCAATAATAATAATAATAATAATAATAACAACAATAATTTATTTTACCCCACCCCTCTGTTAAAAACAATTGGGGCGGCCTACAGCAATTAAAATACAACAATACTGAGTAAAATCCCTAAGCACCACCCACCCCCACCCTCCCCCATAAAAAGATATTAAATTAGTATCAAATTAAAATCCACCTAAACTAAAATCACATAAATAAGCAAATACAAAAATCAACAGCCAGAGAAACTAAAAGAGTCCAGGAGACGCAGCTTCTGAGGCCGGGATCTAATCAGGAAAGGCCTGCCGAAAGAGATCTGTCTTTAGTGCTTTTTAAAAGCTACTCAAGCTCATCATCTGATGGATCTCGTTTGGCAGGCCATTCCATAATTTGGGGGCAATTACCGAAAAGGCCCTCTGGGAGGTTGCAGACAGCCTAGATTTTTGTGGCTGAAGCAAATTCCTCCCAGAGGACCGGAGTATGCGGGGAGGATTATATGGGAGGAGGCGGTTCCAAGGATAAGTTGGACCCAAGCCATTTAGGGCTTTAAAGGTAATAACCAACACCTTATACTGGGCCCGGAAACTGATAGGCAGCCAGTGGAGAGACTTTAATACTGGAGTTATATGGTCTCTCCGAGATGTTCCCGAGACCACTCTGGCTGCCATATTTTGTACCAACTGAAGTTTCCAGACCAAGCATGAGGGCAGCCCCATGTAGAGAGCATTGCAGAAATCTAGATGAGAGGTTACCAGCACATGCACCACAGTCTCGAGGTCCCTTACTTCCAGGAAAGGGTGCAGCTGGCGTATCAGCCGAAGTTGATAACAGGCGCTCCTGACCGTCGCATTCACCTAACTTGTCATCTGAAGAGATGAATTAAGGAGCACCCCCAGACTGCGAACCCTTAACGGAGAGCGTGACCCCGTCCAGGACTGGAGGTTGCAACTCCTGGTTTTGGGGCCGCTACTGTAAGCACCTCCTTTTTGTCTGGATTTAATCTCAATCTGTTTTTCCCCATCCAGCCCATTACTGCTTTAAGACAATCATTAAGAGGAGAGACGCCATTGGAATTCAAGGCCGATGATCGGGACAAGGAGAAATAGATCTGGGTGTCATCCGTGTACTGATAACGCCCAGCCCCATAACTCCGAATAATCTCACCCAGCGGCTTCATATAGATGTTAAACAGCATTGAGGACAGGATAGCGCCTTGTGGAATGCCACAAATAAGCTCCTTTCTGCTGGAGCAGCTGTCCCCGAGCAGCACCCTCTGGGACCTGCCCGAGAGGAAGGACCAGAACCACTGGAGTGCAATGCTTCCGATTCCTAACCCTCTCAGGCGATCCAAGAGGATGCTATGATCTATCGTATCGAAAGCCGCTGAGATGTCCAAAAGCACCAACAGGGTCACACTATCCCTGTCGATGCTTAGACACAGGTCGGTGGTCAAGGCAACCATGGCAGTCTCAACACCAAATCCCGTCCTAAAGCAAGTTTTAAATGGGTCTAGATAATCGGTTTCATCTAAGACCACTTGGGTGCTGTTTACACGATGAAAATGTAGTGGGAAGAATTCGTGTCGATCCCTGGCAGTTTACACGTACATCGGGTAGGGTACGTGATTTTCGGAAGGGGGGCCACCTTTTATCCCTCAACCTGTGGGACTACCAGTCCCGCGGTTTGTGCCGGTTTTTAAAAAAGTCACGGGAGGATTCGGAAAATCGGAAATGTAAACAGCCTGGGACAAAGTATCTCGGTAGTAGGGGATGACCGGAAATGGTGACTGGGGGTGGGCTTAGAGATCAGCGACCAGAAAAGGAGGGGTCAGTCACCCGTTCAACAGATCCAGCCTCACCAGCCGAAAACAGAGGCATCCCTTCCAGCTGCATGAAGGTTGATGTGTGTGCGCGCGCGTGTACTCAGTCACCTTTTTAAATGGATTTCTACACTGCATGCTACAGAGAGATCATGGTGGGCAGAGGGTCGCCTATTCATCCCCTGCCTTGGTCACTTCCCTGGATCTGAACGGGCACAGTAAAATATTCAAGCCTCTGAGCGAATGAACACCCCTTAAATTCCCCCTCTCTGTGTCTGTGTCTTTCAAAACGCCTGTCTGTAGCTGGCTTGAAAACTTAACTCTGCAGCTAAACCTGTGCTGTAAGGGTTAACATTTAAAAGAGGCAAGGGGAATACGAAGCCTCCCCCCCCCAACCTCACTCGGCTTGATTTCAAATGGAAAGCACTTGTTCGTTCATGCGTTTGAGTGAAAGATCTCAGTCTGGATCTTTCAAAATGCTTTCTGCCTCTTCTGAAAGGGTTAACATTTTAAAGAAGCAAGGGGAATAACAAACCTCTGTCCCCCTCCCCCCCCAGCCAGCCAATAGCATTGCTCGTGGCGCGGAACTCTAAAGGAAGTGTGTCACAGAGGTTGTGAAAACACGAGTAATTGCATCTTTGATTGACAGCCAAAAAAAACACTAAAAAAAACCCACAGAACTTTGGACGTGTAAATATCAGTCACGGGACCACCCGGGATATCCAGATCAGTGACATAAATTGTATAAACAGCGAGGGACAGATTCCTGATCACAAAATCACAGTAAGCACCGCAACAATTTCTGTCGTGTAACTGGCACCTTGGAGTTGAAGCTCAACTGCCCTCTCGATCACTTTGCTCAAGAATGGTAACATAGAAACTGGCCTATAGTTGTTCATGTCCAGGGGGTCCAGGGAAGGTTTTTTCAGGAGCAGTCTAACGGCCGCTTCCTTTAAACAATATGGAACACACCCTTCTCTGAGGGATGCATCAATGATGTCCTTAAGGAACACCCTCAAGGCAGTCCCCCCCTGGATGGCCAGCCATGAAGGGCAAGGATCGAGAGGGCAGGTCGTCGTCCTCATCCTACCAAGTAGCTTGTCCACGTCCTTGGTACTCATGGATTGAAATTGATCCAGTAAACTTACATCAACGGAGTTGCTGGACACCTCGTCAATTGTTTCTGTCAAATTAATGGCATCTAAGTCAGCTCTTATCCGAGAGATTTTATCTGCAAAGAAGTTGTTAAACACGTCACAGCAGGCCGTTGTTGGGTTAAGCAATATGTTCTGTGCAGGTATAACCTGCGTCATCTTCCTTACCACCCTAAACTGCTCTGCTGGACAGGACGCTGCAGATGCAATATGTGCAGAGGAGAAGGATCTCTGCGCTGTACGTACTGCCTCTCACAAGTTCCTATGACAAGTCCTGTCGGATAAGAGTTGAGTTTTCTGCCAGTTGCGCTCTAGTCGTTGTCCAACCCGCTTCATTTTCCTAAGCTCTGATGTATACCATGGCTTACAGTTTGGAGTGGGTTGGAAAGGACGCTTGGGAGTGATCGTGTCAATAGCCTTGGTAAGGTCGGTGTTCCAGCTATTAACCAAAGCTTTGACAGGGTCACCAGCATTACTAACCATTAAACCCTCCAAGGCTTTCTGGAATCCTATTGGTTCCATTAGTCTTTGGGGGCGGACCATTCTAATGGGTCCACCATCCCCGGTGGGGCGGGAAGAGACTCTTAGTTCAGTCTTGACCACAAAATGATCCGTCCATGACAATGTGGTGGTTTTAATAACCTCCGCCCATGGATATTCCTGTTCCGTACTGAAGAACACATCGAGGGTATGACCCACACAATGTGTGGGCCCGATGACCAATTTGGGATAGGCCCATGTTTGTCATGGTTTCCATGAACTCCTGAGCCGCACCACTCAGATTTATCAAACTGGTCTCAAGTGGAATGTTGAAGTCACCCAAAACTAAAAGTCTGGGCGACTCCAACAGCAACTCTGAGACCAGCTGTGTCAGCTCTGTTAGGGAGTCTGCTAGAAAACGGGGTGGTTAGTATACTAGCAGAATCCCCAAACTATCCCTGGTCCTCAGGCTAAGGTATATACACTCAAAGTGGACTGTGTTTCAGACAGGTATCCTTGTCAAGGTCAGATTGTCCTTATAAACCAGAGCCACTCCGCCCCACCCCCGCTCCGCCCCACTTCCCCTCACCTGCTCACTGACAGAATACCTGGCTGGGAGGGTCTGCGTCCACGTGACAGCACTATCCTCTCCCAGCCATGTTTCTGTGAAGCAAGCCAGGTCGGCATCCTCATCCAAAAGAACATCGTAAATAATGTGAGTTTTTTTCTTAACCGACCTGGCCTTGCAGAGGAGCAAAGAAAGGTTCTGTGGAATGGTTGGTACGCTCTCCAATCCATTCCAGGAAACAGAGTGAACTGAAGGTGGGATAGCTAACAAATAGCGATCCCGCCTTCTTTTATAACATCTGTTCGCTCTGTTCCGACTATACCTCTCTTTCCCCAGAACAACTCCAATTTCCACTCCCACTCCATTCCCAGCCTCTGCTGACTCCAATTGCAGGCTTGGAGTCCTTATGGCTGTCTGGCTGGCATTCCCGAGAGCTGTGGGAGTGGCTTAAAATGCCAGCCACTCCTGGCCACGCCCCCTCCTGCTGCTACCCTGCTCCAAGAAGTCCTCAGGGCCCTCTACAGCCCTCTAGCCCGATGGAGTGGGGAGAAGAGGCTGCTTCAGGCTTGGAGTCCTTCTTGAACAATTACTTATTCAACCTCAACATTTTCTTGTAGCCGATAAATCCCTACAATTTAAAATACAAATTTAAAAAGATTCACAGACATCTTTTCCAAAGGGATAACCATATTAATCTGTCACAACAAATATAGTAAAAAATCCAGTGGCATCTTAAAAAGTTATTAATTTATTATAGCATGCTATCATACCACAATACATTTTTTTAGGTTTTAAGGTGCCAGATGACTCTTTTCTTTTTATATATATATATAGAAATCTTTGTATTATTTATACGCTCTGTGTTTTGTACTGTGGATTTCTTTTTCCAAAGAGAAGCATGTTGGATATTATAATTGCCTGTAAATGTTTGTGATTTGCCTGAACGGTAGCATGTCTGCATTGTTGCCAGTTTGCCCAAAAATGAGTTTGTTCAACCACTGTTGAATTTTGGAGGTGCTTGTAAGCCCCAGTTTCCAGCAGACCTCAGCACTGTTTCTTTTTAAGGTCTGGAAGAGAGGGTCACTGGGGATCTATGATGTGAGTAGCTAGTCTGTTTGAAATGAGTAGTACAGAAGCAAGTAAACATACTCCTCATCCATCATTTCAAGTCATCACAATATTTCTGCAGCCAAGCTGAAGATGCTCACACACAATCAGGATGATGCAAATAGGATAACTGTTTCCTGCCAAACAGGCCACAGCAGTGTTATTCTAACTGTTTTTATCTTCAAAACATAAACTATGTACATTAGGAATAAATGTATGCTAAAGTGCATTTATGTTTAAATATGTAAATGACATTTTGGATAAGAAGAAATTCACCCCTTTTTATTCTACATGTTTGTATTGCTTTTCATCTCAATGTGAGATGAAATTCTTAATTCTCATGCCTTATTTCTCATCTGGCTGTATATAAGTCTTTATAAGTTTGCATTCCTAAGCACCCTTTAAGTGAATATGCAACATTAATTTCTCCTTTTCTCCTCTCTCTGGAGAGAAAGACTGCCAAAATGAATGATGCAACGGTAATGTTGAGGAATTGTGACTTAGCAACAACCTGTTGTGCTACAACCTGTTGTGTATTTTCACTAACATCAGATTCAGCAGAGTGAATGACTTGGTACCTGTTATACAGAGTAGAGGGGAAGTTAAATGTAATCAGAAACAGACTCCAGATTTCAAGAAAGTTGATTTCAGCAGGCTTAGGGAACTATTGGGTTAGATCCCACGGTCAGAAATGTTCAAAGGGAAGGGAATTCATGATGGATGGGAATTTTTAAAGGGTGAGATTTTGGTGCAATTGCACACCATTCAAATGAGGGGGGTTGTTGTTGGGGGGTTGTTTTTGCTTTGTTGGGTGGTAGTGGTTTAATTTTGCTATGTTCATAAGAAGAGGAAGAACAAGGAAATGATAGGAAGAAGATGGTTAAATGCTAACGGGGACACAGAGAAGATGAAACTGCTCAACACGTTCTTTGCCTTATCACACAAGGGAAGAGAAGCAGCAGTGCAGCCCAATAATAGTGCCTCCCATCCTGCATTGCCACACATTGTTCATGTTCTACAGCTGTTCTTCCATACTAGTCCTGTGGGATGTGATGTACAGAGAACACACACTCACATGCAATCAATAAATTGCTTTATTAACATGGACTCATGTGTCAGGAACATTGGCAAAGCTGAAACTGAATTACAGACAAGCAGGACTGTAGATAAAACACCCAGCGTGAGAAATGCAGAAAAGGGAGGTCACCACAGGCAAGGGGGAGGGAGACGGGTGAAAAAGATGTTTGAAGATGTCTGCACCTGGCCTCAAAGGCCTTGAGCTGGCGTTCCCATGCCTACCAGGCGGGCTGGCCTCACACCAAGACATTCCGGGGCCTGAGAAAGAGCCAGGCCTGAACCAGCTACATGTCAGGGTCCTCCATGAATTCCACTTCAACACCCAGAATTCAGGGATGAGCCTGACATACCGCCCCCCGAAGACAAACCTCCCCCTTAACCAGGCTTATCAGGAAAGCGGGCATGGAACTTTCGCAATAAGCGTTTAGCATTAACATGGACAGAATCAACCCATTCAGCATGACCCAGAGGCAAATGTTTCCACTTCACCAAATATTGTAACCCTCCATGATGAAACCTTGAGTCCAACACCTCAGAGATTTCAAAATGTTGATCGTGGTCGACCAAAATAGGTTGGGGTGGAGGACCCGTGGTCGGATGGTGCTGGTCTGGAGGGCACGCCAGTTTGAGCAAGCTGGAATGAAACACAGGGTACACACGACGGTACAGTTTAGGTAAAGACAGTTCAAACACCACTGGATTTATCACTCTAGTAATAGGAAAGGGTCCAATGTATTTAGCCCCCAACTTCTTGGAGGGTTGGGGACTCTTAAGGAACTTGGTGGACAAATAGACCAGGTCCCCAATGGCGTATTCCGGAGTGGGATCTCTCCTTTGGTCAGCATGGTGTTTGTAGCGCGCTTTGGCAAAGTCCAAGGCAGAGATTACCTGAGGCCAGGCGTCTCTGACTTTTTGACTCCACTGGGTCACCGAGACCGGGTCTGTGGGAGTCCCTTCCTTCAGAGGCAAGGGACTGAAATCCTGTCCTGAGACCAGTGCTATTATTCCACTTTAACTGCTATGCCTGCCTCCTGTGGAATTCTGGAGATTGTAGTTCAGTGAGGCGTAAGAGCTCTCTGGCTGAGAATGCTAAATGCCCCTCCCTAAACTACAAATCTCAGGATTACACAGGAGGCAGCCTTAGCAGTTAAATTGGAATAATAGTGCTGTAACAGTGTAGTGTGATAATCTTGGACACTTTGCCAGATATTAAAAGACAAAAGAAGAATTCCTACACAAGTATATTTCAACGAGAGCTGGGAAAGGAAGAGGGACATTCAAACTGGCCAGTCAACAGCCAGGGAGTACCTGGATTAAGAGGCCTTTATGTAATACCTGTGGAAAGGCAGAAAGCATGTTCCTTAGATATTGAGAAGTTAATGAAGGTGTTTGCTGCTCAAAAAGCAAGAAAAGTTCAGATTTAAGTGAATATTTTTTTAAAAATCAGAAGCTAGAAAAGAAAAGACCATTTTATAAATGTTGTAATTTTAAATTATTTGATACAAATTTTATGTAAACTGGTTAAAATAATTTTAAAAGAATAATTCAGGCTATACTTTGTATTTCAAAATTTACAAGATAAGATTGTAAAAGTAAGAAAGGACAAAATGCATTAAATATACTAAATTGGACTCAACTCTTTCTTTTCCTGACTTCAAATTCTGCGTGCTGAAACTAGTGTTTTGTAATTTTGATTAAGGAGATTTTCAGACACGGAAAAATCGTCCCTTGCCGCGCGAGCAGCCTCCCGAAACTGCTGCGCGGCAAGGGTATTTTTCGGACGACGCTGTGCCTCTTGCGAAGCCGTCCGTGTCACTTCCGTGAAGCTTGGGACGGCTCCGCGTCATATTTCAATCACGGAGGCTGCCCGTGCTTGAAATATGGCGCGGAGCCATCCCAAGCTTCACGGAAGTGACACGGACGGCTTCGCAAGAGGCACAGCGTCGTCCGAAAAATACCCTTGCCGCGCAGCAGTTTCGGGAGGCTGCTCGCGCGGCAAGGGACGATTTTTCCGTGTCTGAAAATCTCCTTAGTGTGAATGGGCTAGTCTTTTGAAATTGTTTAATAGAAATGATCTACTTTAAATATTAGGAGAGTGTTGCATTAGAGTGTTTTGTAATACAGTAGCACCCCTGTATCTGCTGATTCACCATCCACTGATTCAATTATCCATGGTTGGTGACAGCGGTGGTGGTGGTGGATCTCACCTCCCTTCTCCCTTCACCCCCTGGGATTGGTCCCATGGTGAGAATGGTGACGGGAGTAAGGGAGGGGAGGATGAGATCTCCCGCTGGGATCACTCCCGTGGTGATGGAAGGTGAAAGGAGGGGAGGATGATACCTTGCCTCCCTTCATCCCCAGGATCACCCCCCAGGATTGCTCCCATGGTGGGAATCGTGATGGGGGCATTCACTATTATCCACGGATTTCATTTGCCCAAGGTGTGAAATGCTTTGCGGAATTTGAAATGGCCCTGTCCCTGGCTTGTACAAGAGTTGCTAGCATGCCCCAGTCCTGCCTCTGCGTATTTTCTGCCAGCCTTGTGGAGGGTCTGATTAATATTGATATCAAACATGTATCAAAAATGCATGGAGCTGTTACTCTTAGTTACATAATTTAGGATGAAAATAGATGGAGGGAGTAATGTAACTCAAGTTTCTTTGAAGAAACACCAGTTGCTGTTATGTACCTTTAAGTCATTTCCAACTTATGCCAATCCTAAGGTGAACTTATCACAGGATTTTCTTGGCAAGATGTGTTCAGTGGGGGTTGCCTTTGCCTTCCTCTGAGGCTGAGAAAGTGTGACTTGTCCAAAGTCACCCAGTGGGTTTCCATGGCCAAGCAGGAATCCTAACCCTCACCTCCAGAGTTGTAGTCCAATGCTCAAACCACTACACCATGCTGGCTCTGAAGCAAGCCCTACTAAGCTTAATTGAATTTTTACTTTAAATATTCCTTTCTGACAGCCTCCAAATATTGGGTATCCCCATCCTGCCAACATACTACTGTTGAACAGCCTTTAAAGTCCACTCCTTTCTTCCACCTTGAACTAAGTATGCTTCTGAATCTGTTCACTTTGGAGAACAACTCAGGTGACTTAAGGAGCTGTAGTAGAAAGACATTCCCTAGTCTTGGGTAGCCAATCAAGAAATGGAAAGAAGAATGTTGGTATTCCAATGTTAACAATTTCTGTGCCTGCCAATGCTATTTAAAGCAAAATTGGAAGAGGCCAGACTGACTTGTTAGATTGATTTTAAATTGAGTGATGATGATCAGGGGCCACTAGGAGCTTAGTTCAATTTCTCCAACTGAACCATGGAAAACATGACCCTGTTTACACCCAGTCCTTGAAAGATAAGCATAGTCGAAGGATGAATTTGCACATGATTCTTTAAACAACTGTAAATAAAGTAAATTGTTTTCAGTAGATGCAAACACTAGAGCAATTTAACTTTGCAAAACTCAATACACAGAGACCTCATCTGCACTGCCTGGATTATTTTTCAGATTGGGATTTAATCATACACAGGATTCACATTTTGCAAAAGCTTGAGAAAAGTAAATGAAATATGTACTTTGAGAAAGAAAAGGTTCTTTAAAATGCATATTTACATCTATATTTAAATTATACATATAAGCATATATATCACAGGGGTTGTCTAACCAGCAAAAACACTCCTCATAGAATTTGAGGAGAATGCGATTTGTCTAAATGCAATTTGAGAATGCGCAGCATCCCAAATTGGATGTCCAGACATGCGATAATGCACAAGCCCATGCATTATTCAAAACACCTTGGGGAGAGCAAAGTCTTACCCCTGCAGTAGATGGAGTTTTTGTCCCCCTTCCTTCTGAATACCACAAATCTCATTCGCAGCAAAAGGTATTATAGTCAAATTATATGAGGAGTACTTTCATCATCTAGACAACTCCAAAGACTTGGGAGATTATCAGACGTGGCTAATGTGGCGCCACAATAACAGTAAAATGCAAAACAGTGGAATGCAAAAGGACACCAATATCAGATGACGTTGTCCTTTTGCGTTCCACTGTTGTTCTTGTGGCGTTTCTATTGACGGGCTGAGCTGTGAATAGATCACCTGTCCCATTTTGATGGCGGCATTGCCAGCATGTGAAACCTTAGGCCATTTAACTCACGTGAATGTAGCATCAATGGTCTGTCCAGTGTGAACACTTCTGGGTGAAATCGTGACATCCGGGTAAGTGACACACTTTTTAAAACCTCCTCTGGTGGATGACCTACACAAGGAACTGGACAGGGGGAGCGTGTCCCTGTTGGTTCTGCTGGACCTCTCAGCAGCTTTTGATACCATCAACCATGGTATCCTTCTGAGTCATCTCTCTGGTATGGATCTTGGGGGTACTGCGGCTCCACTCTTTCTGGATGGTCACTCTCAGAGGGTGGTGCCTGGGGAATTCCAGGTTGACTCCCTAGCCATTGGCCTGTGGAGTCCTTCGGGTTTCTGTAGTGTCTCCTATGCTATTTAATATCTACCTGAAACCACCGGGAGAGGTTGTCCAGAGTTTGGGGGGTCAGGTGTCACCGTATGCTAACGAGACCCAGCTTCCTTTCCACCTAATTTCAAGGAAGCTGTTCTTGTGGTGTTAAACCAGTACCTGGCAACTGTAATGGACTGGATGAAGGCAAACAAATTGAAGCTGAATCCAGATAAGAGGGAGGTGCTTCTGGTCAATTGAAAGACAAATCTGGGAATAGGAAATTGGCCTGTGTTAGATGGGGTTACGCTCCCCCTGAAAATGCAGGTTTGCAGTTTGGGGGTACTCCTGGATTCAGCTCTGAGCCTGGAGGCCCAGTTTCAGCAGTGACCAGAAGTGTTTTTGTACAGTTAAAGATAATGTGCTAACTGTATCTTTTCTTGAAGAAGTCAGATTTGGCCACGGTGATACATTCCTTGGTTACATCTTGTTTGGATTACTGTAATGTGCTCTATGTGAGGCTGCCTTTGTAATGTGCTCAGAAACTTCAGTTAGCCCAAAGAGCTGCAGCCAGGTTGTTAAGTCCTGTCTTGGGAGAAAGGCGGGGTATAAATCTAATAAATAAAAAAATAAAAATTAACTGGGAGCACAGAATACCCTTGCTGCAACAGCTCTACTGGCTGCTGGTCTGTTTCCAGGCAGAATTCAAAGTGCTGGTTTTGACCTACAAAGCCTGGGTCCAGGTTGTCTGAAGGACTGTATTTCCCTTTATGAGCCCATTAGAGCTCTAAGATCATCTGGAGAGACCCTTCTCTCTGTTCCACCTCCTTCTCAGGCTCACTTGGTGGGAACAAGGGAGAGGGCCTTCTCAGTGGCTGCTCCAAGACTGTGGAACTCCCTCCCTAGAGGGGCCAGGATGGCCCCACCCTGCTTTCTTTCCTTTGGCTGGTCAAAACATTTTTGAGCTACCAGTCTTTTACAAATTGACTAGGCTTGGGCTTTTAATGTGGTGTGGTGCTGTTTTTAAGGTTTATATATAGACTTTTAATGAATTTTAATATTTTTTAATGTTTAATGTTTTAAATTGTGTAATTGCTTAATGTTTTAAATTGTGTAAGAAAAACAGAGAGTGGATTTCCAGGTTGAAGATGGTGACACATTGTCTCCTCTTGTAAGAGCTATGCTCCAGGAGGGACACTAGATGCAGTGTTTGCTGGTCTGAGGGGACCCCAACCAGCAAAAAGCTCCCCCTTGGTAGAGGGGGACCTGAGGATCATTTACGTGTGTCTGGTGACTCAGTTTATGGCATTACAGAAGCCATTGAGTTGTGGCAGCTGAACATGGGTGAAACTGAAAGGACCGAGAAGGATATCTTGCCCAACTGTTTCATTAGCCACCAAAGAGAGTTTTAAGTATAGCAGAATCAACTTTCTTAAAGCATGAAATTACATCTATTGAACTGTGACTAAGGAAACTTTCTGAACCCAATGCTGATATTTAAGTTCCAGCAAGATTACTTCTTAGACTACAAAGAGGCTGTGAGTAAACTGACTCATGAATATTTTCTTCTTTTTCATTAAGTAAGAGCACAAAGTAAAATCAAAGTAGAAGACTGCAAGGTGAATGAACAGATGTAAAGATGCTTTATTGAAAAATAAAACGAATTAAGTTAAATATAAAAGACAAGAAAAATAAGAATTGTTGTAAGAACTGTGAGATTAATTAAGTAAGAAGAGCACAGAGTAAAATCAAAGTAGAAGATTGCAAGCTGAATAAATAGATGTAAAGATGCTTTATTGAAAAATAAAAGGAATTAAGTTAGATATAAAAAGACAAGAAAAATAAGAATTATTTTACAAAGTGTGAGATACAATTTATTTACCTTTGAAGTCTGAGAACTCTCATGAGCCTGGCACTGCAAAACAACAGATAAGGAGGAGGCATTAGTACTGTATTAACAGCAACAGAAGTGAATTTCACTTCTGGAATATACAAAAGAACCTGTTGGATTGTAATCATGACAAGGTTTATTGAAAGTGAAAATTGATTGGGAAAAGATTCGGGAAGTTTAGAGACACAGAGACAGTTTGGGAACAAATTTTTAAGGAACTGAGAGAAATAAAACAAACTGAAGCTTATAGGATAGAACAGGGGGACAGCAAAACAGCTGAAGAGGATCAAAGGGAAGGGGAAGTAATGGAGATGGAGAAAGATGGTTTTCTTTTACAGCCCAAGAGAAAGCTGAAAACACGAATTCCTCAAAGAACTGACTGGTTTTAAGAGATCTAATTCTGGAAAGAGAAAGGTGGTCCTAGAAAGTTTTATTGAGAATGAAGGTGATCAGGCTGGAGAAGGGACTGAGATTAAAGAAACCAGTGGATCCAAGAAAGAAGAAAATGGAAAAGGGGGTTCATCAGCTGCAGATGGGGGAGTATGGAAAGCATTCAAAATCTATTTGGATTATGGGTTTATGATAATGTTTTCAGTACAGATTTTTTTCTGTTGTGCAGTTTTTACAAGTGATGACAGTGGGACAGAAGCTTCATTTCAGATATAAAAATATATAAGGGAAATTTATAAGATTGGTTTTATCTGGCTTTGAGATAACTTACAGCTTAAGGTGTTAACTGATTTGAAATGATTGGTGTTTAAAATACTGTGTATATATATAGGAGGCTACTGGGTTACATTAAAACCAAGACTAAAATTAAAAGAGGGTTTGATAGAGGTTATGAATTGTGAGATTTATGGATGTGATGGTTTAAATATAGGCTAAGTATAAGATTGTTTTACTGAAAAGAAAGAAAGAACCCATTACTTAAGATGCTAATATTGTAATGTCAATAAGTGGATGTTGGAATTGCTGGGTTTAGATCAGTGGCCCACAAACTCTTCTGGGCTGCTACTGCCCTCTTTCCTTCTGGGTAACAAACCTAGCACCCCCGACACGTATTTCTTGATATTAGGTTTACTGTTCTACTGCAGTTTAAAGCAACCAATCTAGCACTATAAAGTTAAACAAGCATATGTATTTCATAAATAAAACTTAATTTTTAAAAACAATTTATTTAATGTTCTTTAATCAATGTGAAAATGATGATGTTAGGCCAAGGTCAGCTAGAGAGAGGCGGGCAAGAGGAAAAACATGGGAGGAAACTTTTTATTATTGGAAAATACCCATGGAAAATTCCTTCCTGCAGCACCGAAAACCAGATGTTTAGTAATTTCTTACATGGACAGTGTTGATATATAGAGGTGACTAAAAGAAGATTCCTGTGTTATAAATAGATAATATTGGTGCTAGTATCCTTAGAGAAACCGGACATTATATTTAGAAAAAATGTTAGACTTGGTCTTCCCAAACTAATATGTGGAAGCAGCCTTCCACAAATTTGTCATGCTATGCATTCCCTGTCCAGCTGAGTCCCATCCCTCTTCTTTATGATGGCATTAGCTAGAGTAAACAAAGAGATGGAGAATTGTTCTCAGAGTTATGGTGCTTATTAGAAATGGTCTGGATGCCTCCAAAGCTCAACATAACATCTGACAAATCCCTATTGAGGAAGAGGGACATATTGTGGTGACCAAAAACCTTGGCTGACTATGAGACCAATTAAAATGCATGGATACACATGGGTGGCCAGTTGTACAGGTTGGGCAGCAAAATTCTGTGGTATGGTTAGACTGGAGAAGGGGGGCTTTCCCCCCCTTGTAGCATGATTGTCTATAAATACCTGCCATTCCAGTACTGTATTGCGATCTGTAGATCAGTGGACTGTAATCAAAACTAAACCCTGAGGACTGGTGTCTTTACTGTAGCTCAGAATAGGTTACACTTCTGGCAAAGGAGGACTACCATGAACACAGTTTGCATGTTTCTGACGATGTGTGCAGGGATAATAGAAATCTTGCTTATTACTTCATCCAAGTTGACCATTGTGAGACAGAATGGAGAGGAGAATAAGGTACACAGTTCTCAGGTTGCTATGCCCAGGCCAGCATACTTTTATTAGACCAAACAATTCATTTTTGCCTTGGATGTTGATATTGAAGGACACCTCCAACAGTAATCTTAAAATATTTTCTTAGAATAGAATTTGTAAACGAGAAGGCAAAATTATGTGTAGAGTACAGAAAATTACAGTCTTCCCTCCACATTTGCAGCTTCACTTTTGCAGATATGCTTATTTGTGGATTATTTGCCCCACCTCCACTGCTGCCCTATGCTATTTTTACCACTTTGATAACACTGGTGTTGCTGGGAGGAAATCAAACTGGCAGGGTGGCTGGGCTTGGCTGGTTCCCTCACTAGCGCACCTGCTGGGAGGGAGGAGCACAAAGATGGAGTGTTGTTTGTGCATTTGCTTATTCACTTGTGTGAGCTGGCAACAAAGGGGCTGGGATGAAGACATAGTGAGGAGTGTGTGTGTTTGCTCACTCAGGCAGGCAAGCAAGCAGAAATGGGCTGGGGTGAGGAGATCATGAGGACGGAGGGTGCATATGTCTGTTCACTCACTTGTACAGCTTCCAGTACCTCTTCTCTTGGCCTGTTTGATGAGGGAAAGCAGGAGCACCAGCACAGTGCCAACCTGCCACCCAAGTCCTGGCAAAGCACACAAATCTTAAGTAAAGTCCTGAATTTGAAAGCTCCCCCCCCCCACTGCCTCTTTCCCACCACCACATGCACTAATTTCTGCTCCAATCAGTCAGTCTGTCTCCAAATGGCACCACTCTGAGCTGCAGAAGCAATGTCCTGCACCCAAGCCTTGGAGAGTTTCCTAACTTACGCCACCACTACTAGCAAAACATGGCTAAGGGAGTGAGCATATGTGTGCAAGCAACTGAAGTGTGTGGTGCAAAGTGCAGGAGTCACCACCACATGAAGCAATCAGCAAGGCTGTGCACTGGTTTTAAGGGATCCCCATAAGAGAAGTTTCATGCAACTCTCATCCCCACCATCCCCTGCTGCTATCTTTTTTCCTCACTGCTCCCCTGGAGCTTTACACCACCCCAAGGGGGGCAGTACCACCACTTTGGGAATCACAGATTTAGATGATATGGATAAGATATCAAGGATGGGAAAAATTATTGGTGGTATTCGCAAAAGGGAGAATTCTTGATTGTCTTTTCTTTGTAAATATTGAATAATATGTATAATTCATCTATTCCAATAAGAGAAAAATCTCTTTAGGACTTTTTTGATGGGGCTTTGTAAATTAGTAGCAGTAAATAAATATTAGAAGTATGAGATATTTTGTAGCAAAGGAAGTAAGACTATAAACATCCTTTTCCACCTCTGTAGCTGTTTCTTCTTCCTCTTTTTCTCCTCAGACGGGTTTCCTCAGACTGGTGATCACTGCATCCAGCACTTTCCCTGAAGTGCGGCACTTATGGGGTGAGGTGACACATCATTTCCATCCAGAAAGTTGAAACCTTCTTTGGAAGTTTTTAAACAGAGGCCAGGTGGCCAGATGTCAGGAGTGCTTTGACTGTCTAATCCTACATGGCGGGGGTTGGGCTGGATGTCCCTTGTGGTCTTAAAACTCTATGGTTCTGTAAGAAGTAATAAGAGCAACTGATCACAAGGGAATTTCAGCAACAGTTTCTGCTAGTGGATGTGCCTCTCATATTGATCCTGCTGTTCCCTAATCAGCAGTTTGGACTAAAATAAGAAAGGTTGTAGTTGTTCTTCTTGCTGACTCAACTTCCATCTTTTCTAGAACTGACTGGATTATTGATAAGAAATATCTGTTTATAACAGCATTAATACATTACATTTATTATTAATTAAGCACCAAAGAAATGAAAGTAAAAAAAGAAAATGGTCTTGTGTGTGAGCATTTGTAATGATGAATCTTTGTATTTTTAAAGGAATGGGGGGGGGGAATTAGCATGCAGTTATATTGCTAGATATGATTTCTTAACATTTTCTTATTCCTCTGAGCAAGTCTAAAGTTCAAATATGAGGAAAAACATTCTGCCTGTTATTACTAATAGCTGTTTGCTTCAAAAGTTTATTGAATATTTGAATTGTTGTGCCCAGAACTGGACACAGTATTCCAGGTGAGGCCTGACCAAGGCAAAATAGAGTGGCACTATTACTTCCCTTGATCTAGACACTATACTTAGAATCATAGAATTGCAGAGTTGGAAGAGACCACAAGGGCCATCCAGTCCAACCCCTGCCACGCAGGAAATCACGATCAAAGCATCCCTGACAGATGGCCATCCAGCCTCTGTTTAAAGACCTCCAAGGAAGGAGACCCCACCATGCTTCTATTGATGCAGCCCAAAATTGCATTGGCCTTTCTAGCTGCTGCATCACACTGTTGACTCATGTTCAACTTGTGGTCTACTAGGACTCCTAGGTCCCTTTCGCATGTAGTCTCATTCAACCAGGTCTCTCCCATCCTATATCTATGCATTTCATTTTTCCGCCTTAAGTGCAGTACCTTACATTTCTCGGTATTGAATTTCATTTTGTTAGAAAGCTGGGCCAAACATATCACTCTCTTCTTTTTGCAAAAAGATAATCAAAGGTTCTCAGTTTTTCACAAAAGACCTTAATGATTTTTTCTCTAATCATAGCAGATAGCTTGTCCATTTCAGCTAAGGCACTCAATCTTAGCAGCCAGTCTTCTTTTGGTGGCACTGTTGAAGTCTTCCATCTTTGTGCATATAACAGTCTAGCTGCAGTAGTCATATATCACAATAGTTTTCCTTAACTGTTCTCCAATTGTTCATCCATCAGACCAAAAGAAAGAGTTCAGGCTTTAACTGAATATTCAGTTTCAAAATCCTCCGTATTAAAGTACATATTTGGACCTTTTATTTCAAATCCAACTCAGTCTGATTCATCTGCAGTGTCATCTGTTTTACTTCATCCAAGACTGCTTGACCTGATCTGTTGGCTTAGATGTTTGATCCACAGAAGCTCTTCTAGCTGTCTGTAGTCTTGTCTTTACTTTGGTATCTGTACTCATTTTAATAGCCATCAAACTGTCAAAACTTTTTAGCCTTTCACATGTCCACCACATATTGGAAAATGACCTATTTGCTGTTCGCATTTCCCACATACATTTGCAGCACCTTTATATATTCTAGCTAAAAAAAAAATTGGGAGTCATATACCATCAGTACATCATTTTATAAAAATGATCTTTGAGAACATAACACAAAGTAAATTTCAACACTTCTGACCACATACTTTCCCATTGTTCTATCTGTATATTATACCCATGGTATAGCCTGATGATTTTGAGCTTCTAAGCTTATCACTTGAAGGCATGTTTTACATGAATTTGGCCCTTCCTATGGGGTGCTTCGTATCTTGTGCAGCATTTGAGAAGTTCAGTACCTTCTTCAAGTGGGTGGTCAGGATGAGGACAGGGTGAAGAGAGTTGATACATTATTTGGACATTTTTTTGTTCATTGGGCATTTTGGGACAAGACAATGTGTTTTTCTTTTGTCCAGGTTTCGTTCCTTGGTACAGAAGCTGAGAGTTCCATTGGCTTAGGAAAAGACTGAAGGACCTACAAACCAGCAGGTATCAAAATTGATACAGTTAATCAGCTTTGTAGATTGCCTATGGATAAATTGCAGGGTATGAAGGAAAGAGTTTCTATCTTTCTCATACAGAAGAAAGCTACATTCAAGGGATTTCAAGAGCTCACTGGGCATCTAAACTTTGCTCAGTGGAGATGCTTCATAGGTTCAGCTCTTACAATGTGTCTTGGTCTATTGACTTAGATGTTTGACTTCAATGAATATTTATTCTGTGTATATCTTATAGCTCACTCTAAGAGCTATGTAGAAATCTTCCCATCAAAGTAAATTCCAGACAATTTCCACTTTTGCTGTGTAGGATCAAATAATCACCCTGAATTAAACTGTGATGCCATTTCCCGGCCAACCATCATCCATTTTGTGATTCAGTTAGGCCCTTAACCATATTAATGGTCTGAAGAGGCTCAATGCGATTGAAAGGACAGTAGGCTCTGCTTCTCTGGCCACACAGCTCCTTGGCACCACTCCCCAGTCTCCACTCACACATTTAGTTTGGATGTCTGAGAAGGAAAATCTTACATGGAGACACCTTTGAAGTCATATTCTCCCATGCCCTCATTCAACAGCGGGATGCTTGGGAATAGGTCTCAAAAGCTGAAAAAACTTAGGTCAGTGGTTCAGCCCATCACCTCTTCCATGTAATTCAAGCATGCAGGGCATTTTTGCTTTCTTTGGAAAAAATATACAACTGAAAATCACCCTACTTGATTAGCAGCAGTCATGAATTAAATTGTTCAGGTGTCTCCCCTGCCTCATCTTTATTAGTGTTTTTTTGACTATTTATCAAGGGGAACATCCAATACTTCAGGTGGTTTTGTGAATCTCTTAGAAGAGGCAGAATATATACAGTTTAACAGACAATTCTCAAAGGCATTTTAGAAGCAGAACCGAATTCCTGAGCACCAGAAAAATGGAAATGAAAAGTCTATGGATTATTACAAACTCACTCCATCTAGTCTGGCCATGTGGGAGTGCCCTGAACGGTAAAGGCTTTTTTTCTTGTGTTAATAAGTTACCATGGAAGATGAAATAGTCACAGAGATGGACTGGCCAATGGAAAGCATTATTGGTAGCAACACACACCAGCAGTAAGACTGTTTCCTGCTTCTGATTTAGAACCTATCTTTGCATCATAAGAGGGCAAATCCCATACCTAGAAGATATTTTTGGACTTTTTTCTTTCCAAATCTTTGACTGTTAGTACTACATTCAGGAAATATGTTACATTATTGTTCATATGTATGTTGGATGTGTGTGTGTCTAGGTGGACCCTCTTTCCTTTTATCTCACTAACATTGTAGTTTTGCTCTGTGAATATTACACATCTTACTTTCAGTCCACTATTCAGTTTACAGAACATATTCAGCTTTGTTAAAGCCTTAAGAAAGATATAAAAACTGATTTTGTCTTTTAACTTAACAAGAAGATCAACTGTGATCATCATAAGGAGTGTCTCTGTAGACTGCAAAGACTGAAAGGGATCCAGTGAATCCACTGAAGAGGTACAATAAAGTCAAGGCAACGTGCATAAACAGCATGTTCCAATACTTTCTAAAGAAAAGGTGACAATGAAACAAGGTTATAAATAGAAAAGGATGATGGATCAAGTGAAGGCTTTAACAATTGGAGAAATAGTGGCATGAGTAGTCCAGGCTCAGGCTGCAAATGTATGTGGTCTGCCCCAGATGTACCATGTCTACAGGCCAGGAATCCCTGTTTTGACTACCCTGTATCTATGAGCTTGGTGGTAGGGTGCTGATGGAACTGGGTCATGTCTGTACCTGTGTACCTTAGAAGCTCCCAGACATGTTGCCTCTCCTCACTATAAATGGCTCTAGGAGGGTTGTACCCTCCCAACTGTGTTCTTCCTCCAGGTGCCTTACTCAGGTTCCCCACACCCTGCCGATGCATGAGGGCAGGCGGAGTTTTGCCTCTGCCATGACTGGGACCAGGAAAGCAACTACCCTACTGGTCTCTCCAATTCCAGTTTCTCACGGCACTACTGGTGCATTAGTTTCCCCTCCCCCCAGGTGCCACAGGGTGCTTGATGTCCTGTTTCCTCTGTCCTTTGGTACTATGGAGGGGGGGGCTGTGGTTGCTGGAGGTGACGGGCTGAATGGGTTCCCAAGACTTGAGTTCCATGTTCTTCTGTGGGACTTTTGCACTCTTTAGGGCTCCTGATTCCTAAGGAGATATGCCACCTTCCTAAACCTGTCTAAGGTGACTTCCCAGGTAACATTGTCCATGTTTATGGGGCCAAGTGCCATCTTGGTCTGGGAGTTCAAGTCTCTATGAAGGAGTGCTTTGAACTCATCATCATTAAAGTCATATGTCCCTAACGCTTGATCGCCATCCTCTTTCTGTGCCTGGATGGCCAATAATTTCTTACAAGATATAAAAGCCTTGGGATTCTCACCTGGAACCTGGCACTATATTACGTAAAGGACATTTGCTGTTTGTCCTGGCCACAAGAGCTGGATGAGCTTGTTCATCCAGGGGTGCATCTCTAGGGTTGCACAGTCTTAGGTTGCTAGTGCTGACCCTAGGGCTAGCAAATCTGTGGGGGAAATGCACAACCAAGCAAGCTGTATCAAATCTTGGCCATTTGCAGTAGGATGTGTGTGAGTCATTACATTCAACCACACAATCCCTGTCTCTTTAGTGGACCTAGATGGTCTGCAATGACCTTGGCCTCCATTGCAGTCCAGGAAATCCTCTCATCAATGTTTTGCTGCTCCATCTGGTTGTTGGAAAGGCCTGGCAACAGTCTTACTCCAAATATGGCAGAGCAGAGTGGGTTCTTCCCAGTCAGGGTTGTATGGAGTGTGAGGGACTGCCTCCTCAGGACTCAGTTAGAGTATAGACAGGGAATGGGAGAAGTGTCTGGGCAGACAGTGGAGATGGTTGCCTCCTTCATCTCCAACCTCTGGACTAGTTCTGTGATTTTCTAGTTACAGGCTTCTTTGCTTGTGTTGGTGTGCTATATCTTAGCTTGGCTGGCCAAATACTCAACAGCATGTTGTGCCTTGGCATGTTTCTCCTCTAATGTAGCTAGCCTACATTGTAGTGCCTGGACTGGACTGTAGCCTCTTCTAAACTGGCACAGGCTTCCTCTGCTATGGAAGAAAAAGGCCAACAGAGTGCTATTCTGTGCCCGCAGTTGTTCCAATTTCTTGACCTGTTTTTTTGACCATGTTGCTGAGTTCCTGGATGGTGCTTGAACCATCACTTAGGGCTATCCAGAACCTCCAAGCTGCCGTAGATTCTTTGGAGGGGTGAAAAAGTGACCTCTCCTTGCACTGTGTGTGAAAGGTGTCACACAGGGTTTCAAAAGGGTCTGTAGTCTTAAAAGATCCCTTCTTTCTACCCTTACTGGCAACCCATTTCTCCAGTTTATCCATCTTCAGGTTGCTTTCAAACATGTTGCTTCTCAAAATAAAACTAACCCTGTCTCTGACGACTGCTATTTAAAGCATAAAAGTGTTTTCCCAAAACACTTTGTCAATGTCCCTGTGGCTCTAAGGGTGAAGATGTATCTCTAAATGCCCCTGCAGTTCCTATCTGGCTTCCTGTCAGGTCAACACCTCATTAACTAGGAAAGCGAACCAGGAACTATGATGGGAAGATCACCGGGTTCCTTTGAGGAAACCCCCCTGTATCTGTGTCAAGCAGAGGTGAGGGTGTGTGTGATGAACTCTGTGGAACTTACTACCACTTGGCCTAGCAGTAGGAAAAAGAGGGTTTTAGGTCTTATCTGGGTCCTGCCAATTATAAGTTACTTTTCAGAAGTGAGGGGTGCCTCCTCCAAATCCATGCAAAGAGCTAAACCTGACAGCAGTTTGTTGCTACCTCCAGTGCACAAATGGCTCTTCCCCAAGGAGCTACCCTGAAGGAACTATAAAGATGCATGGGGTTCCTCCCACCTTGCTGGCCTTTCCTAACTAGAAATTCAAAAAGGCACAACAACCAAAGGGTAGTCACCAAGGCCTCCATTTCAGCCTGGAGAGAAGTGACTAGTGGGTTCCACAGGGTTCTGTCCTGGGCCCAGTGCTATTTAACAACTTTATCAATGACTTGGATGAGGGAATAGAGGACATGCTTATCAAGTTTGCAGATGAAACCAATTAGGAGGGGTAGCTAATACCCCAGAGGACAGGATCAGAATCCAAAATGACCTCAACAGATAAATAAAGCTTGGCCCAAACTAACCAAATGAATTTCAACAGGGAGAAATGTAGGATACTACACTTAGGTAGAAAAAATGAAATGTACAGATACAGGAATACTAAAAGAGAAGAGACCTCAAGATGGATGGGACTTTCTCAAAAGGGAGATACTGAAGGCATAATTTCAAACAGTACCATTGAGGAAGAAAAATGGGAGGTGTCTCAAGAAACGAGGATGGATGACTAAAGAACATTCAACGGAGCTAAGTTTTAAATGGAACATTTATAGGAAATGGAAAAAAAGGGGGAAATCACCAAAGAAGAATTCAAACAGATAGCAAACACGTGTAGGAGTAAAGTCAGAAAAGCTAAAGTGCAGAATGAAGTCAGGATTGCTAGAGAGCTTAAGAACAATAAAAAGTGTTTTTTTGGGTATGTCTGCAGCAAAAGGAGGAAGAAGGAAATGGTAGGGCCACTACGCAGAGAAGATGGCAAAATGCTAACAGGGGCAGAGAAAAGGCAGAATTACTCAACACCTTCTTTGCCTCAGTATTTTCAGAGAAGGAAAAGGGTGACCAACCTGAGGAGAATGGAACAGAGGACACAATAGGGGAAATCCAGCACAGAATAAGCAAAGAGGTAGTACAGGAATACCTTCTTAATTGAAATGAATTTAAATCTCCAGGACCAGATGAACTCCATCCAAGAGTATTAAAAGAGCTGGCAAATGTGATCTTAGAGCCTTTGGCATTAATCTTTGAGAACTCCTGGAGAACAGGAGAAGTCCCAGCAGACTGGAGGAGGGCAAACGTTGTCCCCATCTTCAAAAAGGGAAAGAAAGATGATCTCAACAATTATCGTCCAGTTAGTCTGACATCAATACCAGGGAGGATTCTAGAACAGATCATTAAACAGAGAGTCTGTGAACATTTAGAAGGCAATGCCATAATCACAAAAAGTCAACATGGGTTTCAGAGAAACAAGTCATGCCAGACTAATATGATCTCTTTTTTTGATAAAATTACCAGCTTGGTAGATGAAGGGAATGCTGTCGATATCACATACCTTGATTTCAGTAAGGCCTTTGACAAGGTTCCCCATGACATTCTTGCAAACAAGCTCGTAAAATGTGGGCTAGACAAGTTAACTGTTAAATGGATTTGTAATTGGTTGACCGGCCGAACCCAAAGGGTGCTCAGCAGTGGCTCCTCTTCCTCTTGGAAAGATGTGACCAGTGGAGTGCCACAGGGTTCTGTCCTGGGCCCAGTGCTATTCAACATCTTTATCAATGACTTGGGTAACGGAATTAGGGGTATACTTATCAAATTTGCAGGTGACACCAAATTAGGAGGAGTAGCTAATACCCTAGAGGACAGGATCAAAATTCAAAAGGACCTGGATAGACTAGAAAGCTGGGTCAAAGCTAACAAAATGGAATTGAATGTGGAGAAATGTAAGGTACTGCACTTAGGGTGGAAAAATGAAATGCATAAATATAGGATGGGGGAGACCTGGCAAAACAAGACTACGTACGAAAGGGATCTAGGAGTCCTAGCAGACAACAAGTTGAACATGAGTCAACAGTGTGATGCGGCAGCTAAAAAGGCCAATGTGATTTTGGGCTGCATCAATAGAGGTATAGTGTCTAGATCAAGAGAAGTAATAGTGTTGCTCTATTCTGCCTTGGTCAGACCTCATCTAGAATACTGTGTCCAGTTCTGGGCACCACAATTCAAAAAGGATATGGACAAATTGGAGCATGTGCAAAGAAGGGCAACTAAAATGGTGAAAGGTCTGGAAACGATGCCTTATGAGGAGAGACTTAGGGAGCTGGGTATGTTTAGCCTGGAAAAAAGACGGTTAAGAGGCGATATGATAGCCCTGTTTAAGTATTTGAAGGGGTGTCACGCTGAGGATGGAGCAGGCTTGTTTTCTGCTGCTCCAGAGACTGGAACATGGAGCAATGGATGCAAGCTCCAGGAACAGAGATTCCACCTCAACATTAGTAGGAACTTTTTGACAGTAAGAGCTGTTCAGCAGTGGAACACACTCCCTCGGAGCATGGTGGGGTCTCCTTGCTTGGAGGTCTTTAAACAGAGGCTGGATTGCCATCTGTCGGGGATGCTTTGATCATGATTTCCTGCATGGCAGGGGGTTGGACTGGATGGCCCTCATGGTCTCTTCCAACTCTACAATTCTATGATTCTATGAGGATGTGTGACACCTGACCTGATAGCAGTGCATGTGAAAGTGATCTAGGAATCTTAATAGACCACAAGCTGAACATGAGTCAGCAGTGTGATGGGGCAGCCAGAAAAGCCAATGCAATTTGAGATTTCGTCAACAAGAGTATAGTATCCAGATCCAGAGAAGAAGTAGCACCACCCTATTTTGCTTTGGTCAAACCTCACCTGGAATCCTGTGTCCAGTTCTAGTCACACAGTTCAAGAAGGATATTGGCATGCTTTAACATATTCAGAGGATGATCATAGGACCGAGGGAAGTAATAGTTACATTCTATTCTGCTTTGGTCAGACCTCACCTTGAATACTTTGTCTAGTTCTGGGCACCACAATTCAAGAAGAATGTTGACAAGCTTGAGCATGTCCAGAGGAGGGTGGCCAAAATGGTGAAAGATCTGGAATCCATGCCTATGAGGAACAGCTTAGGGAGTTGGGTATGTTTAGCCTGGAGAAGAGGTTAAGAGGTGACATGATAGCCATGTTTAAATATTTGAAGGGATGTCATATTGAGGATGGAGCAAGCCTGTTTTCTGTTGCTCCAGAGACTGGAACCCAGAGCAGTGGATTCAGACTAAAGGAAAAGAGATTCCACCTAAACATTAGGAAAAACATCCTGATAGTAAGACCTTGGAACAGTGGAACATGCTGCTTTGGAGTGTGGTGGAGTCACCTACTTTGGTAGTTTTTAAGCAGAGGCTGGATGGCCATCTGTTGGGTGTGCTTCACGTGTTCCTGCATGGCAGGGGGTTGGACTGGATGGCCCCTGTTGTCTTTTCCAACTCTATGATTCTAAGACCCGAAAGGGTAGCATTCAGCCCACACAAAATGAAGTTATGAGGTTCTACTTCTTACATCCTCCCTAACTGTGATGGGGAACACTTGTCCCTAATGTGTGGTGTGTGTGTATTCTTGACACCAAGTACCTAACTCTTGGATCCCACACCTTAGGTAGGTAGGGATTCCCAGGATAGTCACGTACCAAGCCCTTGTGTTCTACCACAGTTCACGGATGGCTTTTGCCAAGCTTGTGGCCAAGTAGAGGTGGCTGTCTGATAGAGACCAAGAAAGAAAGGGGAGTAGATTCCAACCCCATAGTGGCCCTTATGGCTTCACTCACACAGTTCTGCACTCACACACAAACGCAAAAGCCTGCTGGAATCTCTATAGGTTTCCCTATGTCTGTCCTTCCTGAACTGCATGCGCCAACTCACCAGTCAGTTGTGCAGGGTGTGCCTGCATACTCCACCAATCTTGTTACTCTATGAGGTGGGGGGGGACATTAGAGTCCTGCCCACAATGCCACTTGTCATTAAAATTTGGGGAAATTATTAAAAAAGAAGAGGGCTGTGAGAGGAGTGCATCTTTGGAGCTCTTTCCACCTATGTATATCAATACTAACTGTAGACAGCACTCCAGTTAGAATTGAACAAAGTATTTTATTTGAATTAACACAGGAGATAAACTAATGTTCAAGAACACACACTCTTAAGAATCATACAAAGCTATTGAAGATATAGAGGCAGAAGGGTTGGATAGAGAAGAATCAGGGGTGGGAGAGTAATAGTTACCAGTCTTGGAGAAAGAGGGACTCAGACAGCACCTGAAGGTGGCACAGGGAATCCAGTCTCTTGAAAAGAGAGTGGAGTGGCCTGTTTGTGGCACACCAGATGTGACACACAGAATGGCGGGTCCGGCCTGTGGCACATATGGTAGGGTCGGAGCTAGGATATTTGTACCTTGTTTTGTGCCCTGGATATGTGTGTTAGTTATGACAAAGTCTGAATGGTTTTCTCACAGAATGATCAAAAGGGTCAAGAAAGAGCTGATTGCCTTAGCTCCAGAGTGACAAAACATTGATGGGATTTGTGACAACCTCTTAATGTTCAGATAGGTATGGTGTATAGGAAAGATTTCCATAGGGTGTGGTTGAGGGATGGTCACTGATTGCATTATTGAAAGGATTAGCTGAGACCCATTAACAACGGGGTTTCTCACATAACCCTATCTGGGTTTTCTGTTATTCTGGACATGTCTCAGGTCATCATGACCTCAGCTGTCCTCTGGCCAGCTTGATCCCAAACATCCCCAGTCACTGTGACCCTCAAAGGTGTCCCCGTATGTGTAGTTATGAAACCTCGAGGGGGGGCTAGTAGGGTATGCTAACAGAAGGAAGAAGGGATGAATTTGTAATGAATGTAGTCTGCCCATTAATTTCCTCTATAGATGTTCAGCTGCACAAGCATGATAATAGAGATTCAAGAAGGAGTGGGAGGGGGACAGGTGGTGGTTTGGTAGGGGGCTGCGGTTTGGTAGAGGGAAGCATATATGTTGATAAAGGAGCAAAATTATCAAGAATTGAAGTCAAGTAAAGAAATAGATGAATCCAAAGAACTGACACAAGCAAGAAAAGAAAGAAGAGAGAATTATTTGGCTTTGAGGAGGCAAGCACAGAATTGGCAACCGATTCATAGCTCGGGGGGGGGGGCGTCTAATATGAACGTGAAGGTGGTGATGGCGCCTTCTCATTCTTTAAGATTTAGGTATAAATATGGGTGGATTATTAAATAGGATCTGAATGTGACTTTATTGTTGCAGATCCTGATGTCGATCACTAACTTTTTGCCCTTTAAAGCATAGCATCTGGAGTTTTGTCTCTTAATTTGTTGTTTATCTACAGTATGCAGTTTACAGGGCCCTCAATAAAATGTGTTTCATTTTCACTTTGCTTGATTAGAGTACTTTTATTATAACCTGTTTGGGGTTAGAAAGTATTTTAGAAACTTCTTCACATTGGTTTTGGTCTGTGAATTTTTGAATCATCTAGAGAATATGAGTTCCTTGATGAAAAGTACTATTTTGTGTTATGAACCAGAAAGTAATGGCCTATCACACTACAGAAAGTGGTCTAAAGCATCTATCTTTAATCTTCTTCATAAGTGCTCTAGACACTGTAATTTCCAATAACAATAATGGAATAAATACTTCATTAACCCTTTGAAGCTCCTAATACCATGACAATATATAAATGAACTGACAGAGGAGCAGGCATTATTCAAGTCAGAAAGCAGACCAGAAAGTTCAAATGGAGCTGCAGCGTCAATGAAGTAGCCAGTATAGTTTTATTCCACACAACTAGATGGTGATGTGCTCTTGCTAAACAGAAATAGAAATGCAAAGCAAAACAAACTTCACCAGTACATAAATCATTTCACCTTTGAAATCAGCTTGAAATAAAAGATAAAACAGCACTTGCTAAATTTTGTTTTCGTTGAGTGGCGGATGTTTGTTCAGACAGAGTTTAGCTCAGAGCCAGTGTCAACCAAAACATCATATTTATGTATTTCTGATAGATAATAACTGTATCGATATTGCACCATTCTGGTCATAAATTAATAGTATGACATACCAATACCCATTGCAGCACCGAATGTCAACTATATTTATTGAATGGGAAATAAAAGTGCAATATCTAGTTTGAGCAGAATAGTGCCATAACAATAAAAAGTATAGATTTGGCTTTAGGGAACAATTCCCTGAGTCCCAATGTCTCAAAAAGAAAGCAGGTTCAGAAATATGAAAAATGTTATTATTAAATACAGTTATATGGTAAAAGTTTCTAGATCAAAATCAAAGTGCATGGAAAGGGAAGGGGAGATAACAGGAACTACATGATAAAGTGGGCTTGGCAACCCATTTACATTTCCAACATGGTAATAGCCTCTGTAGTAAATCCAATTCGGGTGAGGGGGGAGGGAGAAAGGAGTGTTGTCCTGCAGTTTCATTTCTGAAATAACCTTGTAAAATCTCTACATTGATAATTCGTTCAGGTTTCTGCCTTATCTACCAGTTCCATCTTAAAGTCTCTGGGTGGGTACTAATAAATTAATTACATCACTTATCCTATTAAATTTTGATTAACATACAATTTAAAACATAACAAATATTAATCATCCCAGCCCTTTACATTGTTGTCTTCAAAAATAGCACAGGTGGAAAACATTATCAGTACTTCTGAGAAAGTGTCTAGAGCTCAAGTCTGGGCTTTCAAGGAAAGAAGCTACCTTTGTTTTTTGGTCATGTGTTCACTGCAAGCTACTGTTTATCAAGGATTGAATCTGGTATTTTACATATAGTAAAATCTAGTAGTAAAGCCTACTCTTTGTGTGTATTGCTTTGGTAGTATTTTGTACTGTGTTCTTGTTGCTGGACCCCTAGTTACTGACCTAAGATTTAATTCAATTCTTTTTCCAAAATAGATTTGGATCCACTGAATCAATGGACATTTTCAGACAGTGCTTAACAGTGCTTACCGCGGGATTAGGTCCTGGGAGAGGAACGGTGCTCTTGCATGGCAGGGGGTCATTTTCGGACCCCACCGTCCCTCTTTCGGGATCTTCCGTGGCACGTCCGTGAAGCTTTGGAAGCGGCCGTGCCATATTTTAAGCACAGTCAACTTCCGTGCTTAAAATATGGCGTGGCTGCTTCCAAAGCTTCACGGATGTGCCATGAAGGATCCTGGAAGAGGGACGGCGGCATCTGAAAATGACCCCCTGCCGTGCAAGAGCGCCGTTCCTCTCCCGGGACCTAATCCCACAGTAAGCACTGTTAAGCACTGTTCTGAAAATGTCCAATAAGAACTTGTTAAGCCAATATGATGTAAGTTATATTGCTTAAATCAATCAATTCCAATTGGAGACCAACAATTGGATCCAGGCCTTGGTCTGTTCTTGTGGAGTGAAGGCCTAGCTTGCCATGCACTGTTGCAGTGTTTTGTCACTACTCCTGACTCTGTGAGGCAACTTGATTTATATGTTCCTGCAGTTCAAGTTTATGTTTAAAAATGAATGATGTTGTCAGAGGTGATTTTTAAAATTGTTCTCTTTCTCTTAGGAAAAACTTACAGCTTTTTAAAAAGAAAGTTGTTTTACTGCCAGTCTTGAGAATTCTTCAGCTGCATTGCTTTTAAACTTCTCAACCCATCTGTTATGCATACGGTAATTCCACACTGTTGGACTCTCCACAAGATTCCAGCCTTCCAGCCTATTTTCAGCTTCCTCTTTCATCAGAGGAGGGGCCTGGTGTCTGACAATCTCTCCAGCTTGGCTGCCACACTCTGTCCCACATAGCATAGCAGGGAAGAGATGATGATTGGGGGGTCCCATTGAAGGCCTCAAGGGGGAAAAAAAAAGCCCCCTTAGGACCTTAAATTTGGTCCAGCCTTAGCCTACTAACACCTAGATAAAACTTTTGGAACTTTTTAGGTATTTTTGCAAATCCCCCGCCTCGCAGCATAAACAGCCACACATACCAGACAACAGTGAGAACAGATTTAACCCCAAATAATCTATTTATTAGTGCACATTATTATTAGCTTTATTTATTATGTATTCATTATTAAGGAGCTTGAAAACCAACAGCACATACCCCAGATAACCCATAGCCCTCTCTGAACCCCCACCCCCAAATCAGTAACAACAACCAAAAGGCAGGGAAGTGTTTACAGAATGCACTATTTACATAATTCCAGACCAGAAGTAGTCTGCCAGCACATTCCACACAGCCTCTCCTTGTTTTTTCTGATCCTCAAGATTCACCATAGATGCCCCCAAGGTGTCCAAGTATTTACTCCTGCAGCTAATGAGGATTGCCGTCAAGAACGTCTCCCCTAATCTCGCATATATTATGCAAGCTCATGCATGCAGTGATGACTAACTAGATTTTCAGACAACACTGTTATAGTGTTACTATTCCACTATATTTGCTCTGGCTGCCTCCTGTTGAATCCTGGGATTTGCAGTTTAGGGAGGGGCATTTACAACTCTCAGCCAGAGAGATCTTAGGCCTCACTAAAATACAAACCCCAGAATTCCACAGCAGGAAGCCAGAGCAGTTAAAGTGGAATAGTAACACTGGAGATTTTCAGACAGGCAAAAATCGCCCCTTGCCGCGCGAGCAGCCTCCCGAAACTGCTGCGCGGCAAGGGTCTTTTTCGGATGACGCTGTGCCTCTAGCGAAGCCGTCCGTGTCACTTCCGTGAAGCTTGGGACGGCTCCGCGTCATATTTCAATCACGGGCAGCCTCCGTGCTTGAAATATGGCGCGGAGCCGTCCCAAGCTTCACGGAAGTGACACGGACGGCTTCGCTAGAGGCACAGCGTCATCCGAAAAAGACCCTTGCCGCGCAGCAGTTTCGGGAGGCTGCTCGCGCGGCAAGGGGCGATTTTTGCCTGTCTGAAAATCTCCACTATAACAGTGTAGTCTGAAAATCTCCTATGAGAACATTCCCTTTGGTCACCACCAACAAAGCTATGAGGCATTTCCAATGTGCTTTCACGTGGCCAAATGCTCTTTCCACCACGTCCCGGGCACAATTAAGCTGCTTGTTAAAGAGTGCCTGTTTTTCCATAAGGGCTCCCTGGTATGTCTTTGTTAGCTAAGTTCTAATGGGATAGGCACTGTCCAGCAATCATAGTGGCCCAAGCTATATGCCCTGCACAGTAATTATACTTCCTAGCACAAAAACTCCCGCCTTCATTGTCTCATAAATTGCCAAGTTCTGGATCATGCAGGAATCATGGTTCTGGCCACTCCACCCAATATCCATGTCCACGAAGTGCCCAGTGTGGTTAGCAGCCCCCTGTAGCAGGACAGAGTATGTGTGCTTCCTTGTTGATGAATTCTCCTCTTGTCCCACTGGTGAAACAATCTGGCAATCACACTCATTCACTGCCCCTACCACCTGGGGGAGTCCCAATCAGGTGAACCCATCCATGATCTGCATAAAGTGGAATGGGAATGGGAAAGGAAAATTACAATTAATGTGGTTATAGGTACATCCCTACATACACACATATGATTATCTCTCTGGCTTTTCTTTGCAAACAAAGATTCAGGAAGGACTCATCCCGTGCTTTCTGCAAGCGTGCTGATGATTGAAAAGGCCGAGATAAACAAGTCCGGTTGCAGAAAGCACAGCAGAGGGTCTCCTTGGGTGTGAATATCAGAATCTATGTAATAGCAGTGCTTTTGGAAATGGGAGCTACAATAACAATTAATGTGCATATCAGGATATAAGCAAAACTAAGGAATGGTGTGGAAATGTTATTCCTACAATACATACTTCTTAAACATTTTCTAGAAAAATGATGCAAGGCAGAAGAATCAATTCCATCAGCAGTATGGACTTGATGAAAAAGTTAGCAACTATGGGCCGGCTAGCTCCAAACTGCTTAGCTGCTAGATTATATATACACAAGTTTGTGAGCATCCAAAGGGTGATCACGACTCTTTCCTCCACTAGAACTGACTTCCTCATAATGTTCCCAGGGAACAAAAAACCCACCAACACATTTTCTTTTAGACATACTTGATGTCATCCTGGAGAAAAATTATTTCAGATTTAACCAACAGTTTTATGTACAAATTAAGGGCGTGGCTATGGGATCCAACGTAGCCCCATCAATTGCAAACTTATACATGTCCGATCTAGAAACCACATACATTCTAAATCCTGAACAAAATCAATATGCCAAGTTCTTCAAAATCTACACTCGTTATATTGACGATATTTTTATTCTTTTTGAGGATTATACACTAGTAGAGAATTTTTTTAATTGGATAAATTCGATCAGTGAACATATAAAGTTCACATGTCATTATCATCGTACTAACATACCTTTTTTAGATGTTATGGTATACATCAAAGATTCCAGAATAGCAGTAGCTAATTACAAAAAACCAACGGATAGAAATACACTACTGCATTACTCTAGTAATCATCCTAAACACCTCAGGGATAATTTACCTTACTCACAGTTTCTGAGGTTGAAAAGAAACTCCACTGAAGAAAGGCAATTTGAGGCAGCAGCTGACGTATACCAAAGAGAACTCACATCTAGGGCTTATCCTCAAAGGGTTATAAAAATAGCTAAACAAAGAGCTATGGCCAAAGATAGAATATCATTGTTTGTTCACAAAGAAAAGCCTAAGAATAATAGAATTATATCTTCCATAGTTTTTAACCAGGGTGCATCACAAATCCAAAAAATCATCTATAAACATTGGCATTTGGTGGAACACATACAGGGATGCTCAGAACCACCTCTTATTAGCCTACGAAGAACACGCAACATCAAAGATTTTCTAGTTCACTCTGATATTCAGTCAAATATAAGGATACAACCATCTATCACTGGACACTATAAATGTGGCCATTGCTCTAGCTGTCCACAGTCCTTAAACATTAAGACTTTTATACATCCCACTACAAAAGAACAGTTTCCTTTAAAAGATTTCACAAACTGTAATTCAAAATATATTATTTACATAATAATATGTCCATGTGGGCTTCTTTATATAGGATTGACTTCAAGAAATTTAAGATTAAGAATTGGCGAACATCGCAGTAAAATTAGAACAAAATATGTGGGGTGTCCTTTAGTGGATCATTTTTTGGAGAAAAACCATGATCCTGCATCATTTAGATTCTGTGTGATTGAACAGCTGCATTGGGGTTTGTTCCACAAAGATAAAGACTCTATACAGAGGTTACTGCATCAGAGAGAAGCCTATTGGATTTTCAGATTAAATTCCTCATAATGATGTCTTTCTTCTGCACTTCTGGATGAAGCAACTCCACTATCTTGAAAAACATGCAGTTGCTGTTGCTGAACTTTTGCATTGCATTGTGTGCCTGTGATGGCACATGTCCAGCACACCACACATTGTGATAGTGGTTTTCGGCAAAGCTGTCGCTGTCAGGTATAACTCCAATGTGGGCCCCATATCTGCAATTTCCTAATCAGTGATCATCAGAGACAATGATCAGTTAGGGCAATTGTGGTTGGATAATGTGTGCGGGCTAACTTAAACCACAGTGTGCCTGCCTAGGTGTACAAGCCATCCACTGGAAATGCAGATGTGTGGGGTATATCACAAAAGGCATTTAGCTCCTGACAATTCATGTGGTTATAAGGATATTTGCATGTATGATGGGAAGAAAAAAAGTGGAGCGGACAGTTGTGTGGACGAAAATACTGTGACATCTAGCACATGTGATCATAGGACCACTCTTTTACACCGATGCTAGTTTGCTTGAGGGATATGGTGTGGTGGAAAACTCTGATAGTGGTACAGTGAGTGTGGCATTAACAGGGTCATGTGGACCAGAAAAAAGTGTGGCGAATATGAGTTTTCCTGTCTGTGTAGACAAGGCCCTCATCAATAAGCAATAAGGCTTTTTAAAACAAAGTTTAACTGGCAAATCTAACAGAGTTTTGCATGTACATTCACATGTGATTGCTGAGGATAATTTTTATTACTGTAGCAGAGATGTGTGAAACAAACAGAAGTCCATTTTATGAGCATAATGACTGGCTGCATCCTCTAAATGTGCACAGAAAATAGCCTTACTCAAATTAGTTAATTAATGCAAAAGAACTCTTGCTCACAGACTGTTCAGCTGTTTGAGAGTGCACATGTGAATCTTTCAAAGGGGAACATGATTTACATATTCTGTGAAAAACAATTATTAGCGGCCACTAGAAATGTAGAACATAAAGTTCCAGCTTAAAGCGCACTTTAAAATCTTTTATTATCTTACAATTTCATAAGTCATTAGCTTTTAAATTTATAAAAAATTAAAAGGATTCCAATATGAAGCTGACAAAACAGATTTAGTTGCTATAACCACACACAATACTTACAAGCAGAAAAATCCAGACTCTTATGATCTCTATATCAACATTTACACTAATCCATGTTTCTTACTCAGCCATGCTCCCAAAATGAATGATTTAATATTCCTCACAGTGTTGTCATATAACTCCTGTATAATTTAGTATACGAAATCAGGCCTGTACAACTGGTGAGGTACCAGATCTCCTAGCCTGTCTCATACGTACTGTGACATACCAGGCAGTTAGAGCTACTACTCCACAGTCCAATGTTGTAATTTAGGGAAGGCAACAGAAGCAGACAGTCTCTTGAGTCACTGGTAGAATTGGGAAGAAGTATCTGGCTGGTGGGTCACATTCATGTTTGTGCACCCCAAGTGGTGGAGGCCTGTGCTAATGTTTTCTTTCATTTAGAGACTGGTCTAGATTTCATGCTTTTTCTGTAGAGGCGCAACTTTATGGACACTCAGGCACAGTGATCTTTATTATCGATGAAAAGAATCTTATGATGTTTTGTGTGCAATTTCACATAACTCTAAACAATTATTAAAACATAAATTCCTGTTCACTTCGGGTCTTATATTTTTACTTGTCTGTCCATGAGTGCAGTATGAAAAATTGCACACTGTACATAGCTAATAAAAATAAAGTAACATTATTATATTTGAGAGCCAGTGAGATGTACTGGTTTGAGTGTAAGACTAGGACTCTGGGAGACCAGGGCTCAAATCCCTGCTCAGCCTTGGAGACATTGGACAAGTCACACATTCTCAGCCTCAGAGGAAGACAATGACAAACCCACTGTGAACATGTCTTGCCAGGAAAATAAATAGGTTCACCTTAGGTTCACCATAAGTTGGAAATAACTTGAAGGCACACAACTACCACCACAACAAATGAATTTATTTATACCCCTTTTCATAGTTTGGGCCTCAGAGCATCTTACAACAGCTGAACTAAACATAATTTAAAGTTCACCTCATACAAAAGTTAAAAATATAATTAAGTTATCAATAAACTTAAAACCAATTAAACTATAACCATTGAAAAGAAAACAACAAATAGCTAATATTTCACATTATGCAAGGCTCATTCCCCTTGAGCAATCAGCTTCAAAAGGCCTGCCAAAACAAAAAGGTCTTCACCTTGTCTACAGAAAGATAGCAAGGAGGGCACTAGTCCAACCTCTCTTGGAAGGGAGTTGGGGAGTCAGAGCTGGGGAAGTCAGAGCTGGGGAGCAGACACTGAGAAGGCCCTCTCCTATATTCCTACCAGATGTTCCTGTGAGGGTGGCGGGACAGAGACAAGGGCCTCCCCAGGAGATCTCAAAGCACAGGCTGGTTCATAAATAATATAATCCTTCAGACAACTTGAACCTGAGGCACTTGGGGCTTTATAGATCATAACCAACACTTTGAATTGTGCCTGGACATTGATTGAAAGCTAGTGGAAATAATCTGGCTGCAGTTCTTTGGAGCAGATTAAATTTCTGAACACTTTTCAAAGGCAGCCTCAGGTAGAGCACAGTACAGTAATCCAAACAGGAAGAAATTAAGGCATGTTTTGACTTTTGTAAAAATTAAAAAAAAAAATAAGGTCAGTGTGACATAGTGGTTTGAGTGTTGGACTACAACTCTGGAGACGAGGGTTTGAATCTCCATTTGGCCATGGAAACTCACTGTTGGATAAGTCACACTCTCTCAGCTTCAGAGGAAGGCAAAGGCAACTCCCCTCAGAACAAATCTTGCCACCAGCACCCCACAATAGATTCACCTTAGGGTTGCCATAAGTCGTAAGCAGATTGAAGGCACACACCACCAACAACAACCAAGTATATAATACCTCTGTCATGTTTTTCATTGCTGTCCCTAGAGTGTTACCATATCATCAGTCTGTTTGACTGAACTCAGGCTTCAGTATTATGGTGTGAAGGTCACTCAGCTTTCATTGAATATGATTGTCAGACATGAGCTTTGGGAAAGTATAGATGAAGCATGATAGTGTTAGCAGTGGGGAGAGAACTGAGATACCAGCCCCATTTGCTGGACCAGGAGTCTATGGGCGAAACAGAGGCCTTTTTATCCTGAATCTCTATAGAAAGGTATCTGCTATCTTTGGCCAAAGAGGTTCCTTATCCTTGAACAGAGTCTCATATAATCAATGTCAGAACAAGCACAGAACAACTTTACTAGTGGAAGCTAAGAATGTATAGACTTGCTCACAAAGGTTCAGATTGTTATAGACACACATGCGAAAGGAAGAATGTTCTCAGGATCTCATAAAGTAAAAGTATCCAACTATAGCTGACAAAAACAGTTAAACAATGGATTATTCACTTTACCCACACTGACTAAGGACTTTATCAGATGCACTAAATATGGCTAAATATGGCATCCTAAGAACACTACATAATTGTGAAAGGGTGTGCATATCAGACGACGTTGACCTTTTGCGTTTATGTACTGGCCAAAACCCATACTTTTTTTCTTGACAGCTGAAGCCTTCAATTGATTCCCTGTGGCACTTTGGTGCTGACATGTGAAACCTCACACCATTGTACTCATGTGAATGCAGTGTGAATGGCTGGTCCTGCGTGAACACTTCTGGGTGAGATTGTGACATTCAGGTAAGTGACACACTTTTTATGACCCTCTCCGGGGTACTTGGGACGTTTAAAGTGTGTGTATGTACTTTGTATAACTTTTTGTGTGTTCTGTTAGTTTTTTTTTTTAATTTCCTGCACGATGAAGTCTCACGAGAATCCGTGAGATTTTGAATGAGGAAGTGAAGGGAGCTCTGTTCACTTCCTCTTTCATTGCCAGGGAAGCTTTTGCCAGAATTAGAGGTAAGTGTGTTGGGGAGCATTCTTTTGCTGCATAAAAATGGATTTTTTTAAGCCAGCAAAAGGATGTTCTAAGAGGCTTGTCTGATAAAGTCCTAACTCTTATTGCATAAATGTTGCAGAAAGGGATACATTTTATGCTGGAAATAGCAGCTCCCAGCAATTTCATAGCTACTACAGTACCTCTGATTGTACTGTGCTCTCAAGGTTGCTTCAAATTATTATTGCTTTGGCATGTATCAGCAATCATGGCTGCTCTCTGGTTTTGCTTAACTTTTAACAGTCATGCAGAGGAGAGTACAATCAGAGACCCTGATCTACCTACTGTCAAGCTGGAATTACTAGCATAGAAAGGGGGCTTGCATTTCTGCTTTCAGTAGAAACAAACAATCCTTAAAAAGTGACTGGAAGTGGAAAGAATAGTTGAATTTGCTATGCTTTTATGTTAATTTAGCACCATTACTTGTATCTATTTTTTTACATTAATAACAGCCTAAAGAATTTTTAAAGTAAACTTGACCAGAACTCTGAGGAGTGTAGGGAACAGACTGAACTCAGGGCAGCTACGCTGGATTGTGCTAAAAACTGTGGCAGCTCTCTCAGACCTTAATGAGCTGTTTAATATGTTTTCCTCAATATTTCTGGACTGAATATTGCATTCCACTTGTTAGACCAAGGAGATTTTCAGACAACACTGTTATAGTGTTACTATTCCACTTTATTTGCTATGGCTGCCTCCTCTTGAATCCTGGGATTTGCAGTTTAGGGAGGGGCATTTACAACTCTCAGCCAGAGAGATCTTAGGCCTCACTAAACTACAAACCCCAGAATTCCACAGGAGGAAGCCAGAGCAGTTAAAGTGGAATAGTAACACTATAATAGTGTAGTCTGAACATCTCCTAAGTCATAGTGATGCTATTCCACACAGTGAAACTCCACTATACCTCCGTACTTTTTAAAGAATAAATTATATTGTCATCTAATCAATTTTGCCTACATTACAGTCACAAAATACAATCTACATATTCTTGATTATCAAAAATATGGTGTAATTTTATAGATAGATAGATAGATAGATAGATAGATAGATAGATTTATATATAAAAATCTATGAAGGGGGAATTATTTTACTTTATTCAGAAGTTAAAGCTATAAGTAGTTGGTTTTGATTATCACATGTGAGTCTCACAAGAAGCCCCTGGATATGTGGTATAAATTATATGAGATGGAGATATTCCTTTTAAAAAAATCTTGCTATGACTGACCTGTTCAAATAATATCACTGCACCGTGCAAATGATCCCAGGTCGCTGTCAGACAAATAAGGCTCAACCTATATTCTTTCTGTTACATCGGAAGACCTGAACTCTCAGCCTTGGCCCTGGCTTCTCTAATGGTGCACTGACAAAGCCAGAATAAACCTCAGGTTGAGCTAATCAAAGGTGAAAAGGGAGAATCAGTAAGTGTCGTATCCTTTTGCCACTTTCATCAATCCAGCTAACTGAATTTGAACTAAAGCTTGGTAAATTTTCTGCAAAGGGAAATTAATATGTAACACATCTGAGGCCTGCTGCAGGCCTGTAAAATTGGAAAGGCTGCATTATATCAGAGGGCGATTATTGAGGGGAAGAATGGCCAAGGCCCAGATAATCAGAAAGAAGCTTCTGTGCATCTCTTCTGTGTTTTGATGGTGTATTCACCCACCACCTTCAAAGCAGAGGTGAAATCCTTTCAATCTCACTCTCCCCCACCCTACATCAGGGAATATATTCTATTGCCCATTTCTGTTGCCCACACATGATTGAATCAATTCAATTACCTCAGAAAATACATATTCAACCCATGAAGATGCTCTGGATAGAAAGAAGAGGAGAAAAAAGACAAAGAAATCTGTACTTACCCAATAATAAGTTTCATTTGGAGGAGGTTTGAAAACAATTCTCCCTCGCATTTGTCCCTGTCAGGTCACATTATTCACAAATGAAGTTTACAAAATATCAATTCAGTTTCAATAAAGGAAGGCTGAATCTCAACACATGAGTGTTGAATTTACCAAATCATAATCCTTGAGGGGACCCTGGTGGCTTCCAAATATTTTCCAGTCAGAGGTAATCAAAAGCAGACTGCTGAATACTAATACATTCAATTTCACCCCTTTTGTTCGCATCTGTTCCCTTATAATACTATTTTTCTACACTTTCAAACCACTGAGGATGGCACCATATTCTGGAATAGAAATGGTTTGACTGTGAAGAAGAGGGTATCCTGTAACTTAGCCAGCTCTGCAAAATGAAATATTTCTACACATTTTCCATTTTAAAAATCAATTTGTTGATTAATAAGCTGGGGAGCCAGCCTGGCAGGAAGCCTTTTATATATATATATATATATATATATATATATATATATATAGAATACCTTGACTAATTTTCTAACCTTCCAATTCACAATATATGTTTGCCAAACTAGATTCTTCCATTGTAATCTTAAAACAAGAAAAGAATTTCTCCTCCTTTCCTACTTCAGTCTTACAAGATACAGTTCTGTCCTATGAGAGGATGGTGAGCATTTTCATCTGCATGGAACCAGCACCCCCCTCCCGAAGGTGAGACCCTAATCCTGTCTAATTGCCAATGGTCTCAGTCATATCATGCCATATGCAGTTGTTAAGATAAGTGGATCCCATCTGAAGATTCTTCCAGCTCACATTTACATTTTATACAGCATAATTAATATGAACTTGTCCAAGTGAGGAAATAATTGCCAGAAAAGGACACATGAGGGTATCGATTTACATATGCCACTTTATACGTATAGATTCATATTAAAATAATTTATATAGAAATGCTATCGATATATCATCTATCTATCTCTATCTAGCTAACTAATCATAATAAGGTAGAACATTGCATCTGCAGGTATCCTGTGCCTTCTGTCCTGGGGCTCACTGCTGACAGACAACTTTAAGACCCCAGCCTTCTCTTCCTAAAGTTTTTATCAATAAACTGGATGTAGACACTCTTTCTAACAAAGGACTCTTTAAAATACAGAAATGTCCTCTGCATAATAGGATTCAGGGCCACCTGAGGAGCAACATCAGAAATATTGCTTGGCAAAGCACACAATATGACAGCTGAATGTGGTAAAATCATCAAGAAGGAGGATACCCTTTCTAACCTGTTCCAGGCAAAGCTACAGAAAAAATAGTGATTCAAGTTTGAGATGAGCTAGCAACAGGGGAAATTAAACTAGAGTATAGTTGGGGGAAAGGGAGGAAAGGGTCACCACATACTAAGAAAAGGGTGAGGGAACTCCTGGTCAGTGTCCTTGAGGCTATGGTGGATATCTTTCAGCTGAGGCCCAGTCCTAGGGTTGGGGCAAACATGATTGGCATTCTGCTGAAGTACTGTCTGTTGTCATTATAGAAAATGCTGTTGCTACTTCTGTGATTCCCAGCAAAATACAGTGTCAGCTTTTTGGTGAAAAGAAGTGTGATCTTGTGTATAGCTGGGAAACAGAAGGAACAGGTTCTACCATGAGACTTGCATGTTAGACATATGGCATGACATGTTACACCCTGGGATAACTGGTTGTTTTGTTACCATCCAATACTAGTGTTTCAATATTCATACCTTTGTATATGAGCACTTACCAGTTATGTGGGACCAGGTCAGTTCCCTTTCTTGTTATTTGTTTTCTTTGTATTTTGGCCAAGGTAGTCCACATCTAATATGAAACTGCAAGATTTGCTAGATATCTGTTTAGGGTTAAGAAACGCCCATGTGGAGCCATAATAGTTAAAGCAGTGTCAAACTGCATTATTCTTGCAGTGTATCAACAGCCAGTGTAGTTATTCAGGTGCAATGTGAATTGAAAGGAAGATATTGGAGATTATCGGGCTCGACAAATACAGTGGTACAACATTGAAACACGACCGCAAAAGGGCTTCCTTATCACATGACGTCGTGCCCCAGCATTCAGTAAGCGTTCTGCTGCTGTCAAAAGGGTGTTTGTTTTTATTAACAGGATGAAGCCACCAATTGATCTCCCATAACATTGTTTTTGCAGCTTTGTTTGTGTGCAAAAATGTGCCCTGTTCTGCTGGCGTGATTCCAGCATCAATGGGCAGTCCCCGCCAGAACACTTCTGGGTGAGATTGGAAAAACTAGGTATTGTACACTCTTTTTATGAACCTCCCTGTCTTTCTTGCAAGTTTCCAAGTGTGTTTCAGTGCTTGTGTGTTCATTTTGTTTGGTAATTCAGGTGTTTTTGGACTTTTAAGCATGCTTGCATCTTCTTGCAAGAACTGCCGAAATCTTGCCCACGGAAAAACATGGATGTAAGCAGCATGACCGGATTGCTGGATTTCAGGTGTGTCTTTGTCTCATTGTTACAACAGCATGCGAAACTACAGTAAGAGCTATTATACCAGGATACTTACGCTGTAAAATATAGTGCCAAAAGAACATTTTTAGACCCTCATCTGATAATGTCCCAAAATACATAATTCCTGACAGTAAGAGCTGTTCAGAAGTGGAATACACTGTCTCGGAGTATGGTGGAGTCTCCTTCTTTGGAGGTTTTTAAGCAGAGGCTGGATGGCCATCTGTCAGGAATGCTTTGATTGTGTATTCCTGCATGGCAGGGGGTTGGGCTGGATGGACCTTGTGGTCTCTTCCTACTCTATGATTCTATTACAGAAATATAACTGGACTTCTGAAACAGAAATTTAAAAAACACCACACAAACAGACCAAACGTCAGCTCAGCACAAACAAATACAGTTTGCCCTCTATATTCACAGATTCTGCATTTCCGGATTCTACCACACATGGCTTGAAAATGTCCCCCCCCCCACACAAAAATATTCCAAAAAGCAAACTTTGAATTTGCCATTTTATATAAGGGAAACCATTTTATTACACCACTGTGTATAATGGGACTTGAGCATCCATGGATTTTGATATCCACAGGGTGTCCTGGAACCAACCCCCAGTGGATACTAAGGACCCACAGTACATGTCTCCTTTCTGATGAAGGATCCCAGATTGGAAAGCCTTTCCTCTCTGTGATATTGGCCCTCTTTTCTGCTGTGGTATTAAGCCTATTCCCATAGTGGTTTACTTTCACTAGTAGGTGTTGCTTTTGTTAAATGTTTTGGATTGTGTTGCCACTGAACTAAATTAATCAAAGTGGCTGGAAAGAAATTTTATTCATAGCTAGATGCACTGGAAAATTATAACACAAATGAATAGCATGAAATTTTCATGTTGCCTTCATTCCATTATAAAACAACCACTGATTCCAATTGCAACCACACCAGCCTGGCACTACATGAAACAATATACAATATATTAACCTCATGCTGTTGTAAAAATGGTTTGATGCTTTGTGAAATTATGCTTGGACAAAAACCAAATAAGTCATGATAATGCAACACTCACTACATATTGCCCAGTATTTTGAGAACAAATTGCATTAATAGTATGGTTAATTCAACCATTTAGAAAGTGCACCCTTTTAAAACTGTGCAATTGTTTTACGCTGGCTCTGTGGTGGTAACACACTGGGAGGCCAAACAGTAATAATCCTAGCTTTTCTTTCTTCATAATGAAAGTGAAAGTATCTAGTTGGAAGAGAAAGAAAAGACTCCTCACAAAATGATTTTGCACAGACATATGCCCCTTAATGGATTACTTTACCAGATTTACCATGTAAATAGTGCTCAGGGTCTAACTTTAAAGTGTTGAATAATTCAGACAATGTAGCTGTTTAAAAGCTGTTATGAGACATTTAAACCTTCATGGTATTTTCTAAAATTGAATCTTTTATTTCTATAATCATTTGTTATGCTGATTTTGTGATCCACGGAAAAAGAGAAGATGAGGTGAAACGGAGGGAGAATCTGCTCCAGCCATGAGCCAGACTATTACAAAGTCTTCAAAATTTCACACACAGAAAGAGGAACACACATGTGTGCTTGGAAAAAAAAAATCTCTTTTTCACACCAGGGACTACTGGCTGAGCACCTTGCTCCAAGTATAGTAGGACTGCCATATCCACTTATTCATTATCCACTGATTCAGTTATTTGTGGAACACAAAACAGCACACCTACCATAGATTCTTCCTATAAAATGCTAGAGAGGCCTCCTCTTTAGATGTATTCTAGGTCCTCCAAGGCAAACTCAATGGTATTTTAAACCAGAAGTCCCATTATTTTCAATGGCGTCGCTGTTATCCGTGGTTTTTGGTATCCATGCCTACCCCCAGAACCAATCCCTGCAGATACAGGGGTCCTACTGTACACATCACTTAAAGACTCTTTTCTACCTGCTATATTTTGTGTTAACAGCTTCTTCTGCTCTAGCTTTTAAAGCAGAGGGCATGAGTAAACCAACCACTGAACTGAATCCAAAGACCAGCAAGTGGAAGGAAAATAGCCATTAAAGATAGTCAGCAAGTATTTGCTCAAGAGGTCATGCAAGAGATTCTGTAAACAAAATAATAAGTAGCAATCTAGAGCATTCCTCATACTTTCATTTGTGCTGGTATTTGCAGATGCTCTTGGGATTTAGGACTTTATCAGATGCACTAACGATATCACATAAATGTGAAAGGGCACATGTACCACACGACGTCGCCCTTTCATGTTTATGTCCTCGCCAAAACCCATACTTTTTAATTGATGGCCGAAGCTGTCAATTGATCCCCTGTGGTGCTTTTGTGCCAGCATTGCCAGCGTGTGAAACCTTGTGCCGTTGTACTAATGTAAATGCAGCATGAATGGCCAGTCCAGCACGAACACTTCCGGGTGAGATTGTGACAACCAGGTAAGTGACACACTTTTATGACCCTCCCCAGGTTACTTGTAAGTTTTAAAGTGTGTGTATGTACTTTTAAAAACGTTTTTGTGTGTTGTTTTTGTTTTGTTTTTAAATTTCTCGTGAGAGCATCTTCCCATGAGAATCCACGGGATTTTGAATGAGAAAGTGAACACTTCCTCTTTCATTGCCAGGAACCCTTTGGATGGGAGGCAAGGTAAATGCAGCATGGGGAGCTCTTTTGCTGGCATAAAAACAGAACAGTTATGCCGGCAAAATAATGGGTTTTTGGGGGGTTGTGTGATAAAGTCCTTAGTTTCATTTTTCTCACCCAACATTCTGGCACAAGATGTTAACAGTTTTTCCATGATGCGAAATACACCTGTGATTTCTCATCCTTTTGAATTTAAGAGTCTGTGAGAGAATGTTAAATTTTTACCTTGAATCAGGTTGTACTCTGTTCAGCAGTTGCAATACAAAAACATTCTATGACTTTCCGTAGCAGGCCAGCAGTGTGCTAATGGTTTGTGCCCATGGGCACATGTGACCACTGGGGTCAGCCTTCCTCTCTGTTCTGAGTTCAGATAACAAACTGACACAGAATAGTTAAAGGGGTCCTCTCCATGGGATGTGTTGGCACTACTCGTGTATTTGTGTCTCCCCCACTTTTTCTTTTTTGGTCACTGGGTTGGATGCCTAGTGACCCACTAACTTAAATTATACAGCCTGTCCCATTTTGATATCCTGTAAAATACAGATCAGTATAGCTGTATGTATGTATGTATGTATGTATTTATTACAGCTTAACTACTTTATCAAGTTATGTCAGCACCTGCTTGCTTGGCAATTTTAGAGTCTAGCCCACAACATCTTGAGCAAAGTTTTAAAATCAAACTAAAGGCAATTTCCAAAAGCCTGGTCTAAACTCTTGCTGTTTCAAGTAGGTTTAAATGCTGAGAAACTAGAGAATATCCACAATATCCCAGTGGAACTGCTGCAGAAAAAAATCCATTAGCATCAGACTTTCCCAATACATGTTTAGAATTTTACAGTAATTATAACTTGCATATGTAATGAAAAATGCTCTGACCTGGGTCCACAGTGGTAGACCTTACTAAAAACATCCTGTTGCTTTCCCTTCTTTTCTATCTACTAGTTCTACCTTCCTGCAAAAAACAAAACAAACAAAACAAAACAAAAACCCAATCCCCTTTTGGATCTCAGCTATTTTCATTTGGGCCAGCATAGTACACTTCTCATTTGCATGTAAAGTGCAGTCAATGTGAATTGATCAAAACCAAATTAACAGCAATTGGTTCCAATACTTTCCCTGTTTACACATTAGTTTTCTACCTTTAACATATAGATGTATTGAATTCAGCTTAGCAACCTGAGCATGAATGCTTTGGCCTTTAAAAGAGAAACTTATCTGTAATTAAAATCATGCACAAGTTTTAGTGGGTGCCTGTTTACTGCCCAGAAAGAAAGCTGATTTTAAAAATGAATAGATTTCCACACAGCAGTTGATGTGTTTCATTCTGAGTTAAATCCCCTAAAATTATAGCATATGATACTAAACAAGCATTTGACCACATAAATGTCATCATGCTTAGGTTCCAGATAGGTTTTATAAAGCTTTATTGATTGTTTCTAAAAATAAGATGGCAACTAGATACTACATTAGTCCAGTGATCATTCTTATAGTATGTATTTGCAAAAAACATACAGTTTAAATATACTCCTACCAGTACTTGGCATAAGTAATTTACTATACTGCTGTGATTCGTAATACAGGGTATAGCATTAAAACTTAAAACCAGCATATGGGACATACTGGCTATAAAAATATTATTTATGCCATTGTGCATTGTGAAGTCTTTATTATACTTTAAAATGGTAATTACTAGGGCTTTCTTATAGTTTTTATTCACGACAGTATGTTGATATGTACTATAGAAGATGCCACAGTAACTGTTCTTGGTGCAGCATATTTGCATAATCAGTATTGTAGTTTAATCTTATAGCAGATAATGTGATATCCTCTAGAATTAAATAGTTTCTTAGTGTATTGATTGCAATTAACTGCATAAATATGAAAACCAAGATAAGGTTTTCCCAAAAATGATACCAAAGTACAGTAAGAAAATTAAACTTTCAGTCATTTGGAGCTAGTGCCTTTGAAAGTAATTATGAGAAAAGAGCTATTTAACCAAACTATAGAAATAGCTGAACTCTTTCTGGTGAAGCTAGATTTTGAGAATGTACAGTTTCTGAAAATCTGTTTCTGAATATGATGTCCAAGTTCAACGGGCTCTAGCTTTCACACAACTGCCTTAGACTGGAATGCTGTTGGTGCACAGTGTTAATGTGTTAACAATCAGATTCTTCAGTCATAGCAGATGAGCAGTCTGAGCTTCAGTCTGCAGAGATATGACGATGTTATTGCCCAGCATCAGCAGCTTGGTTAGGGGAAATATGCCTTCCCATCTACACTGAAAGAGTTGGCAGTGGTTCCTGTGAAAGCAACATGTAAGGCATAATTGGCTGCTTCCCTTTCTCCTTTCCCCATTCTTTGTTTATAATATATAATGATACTGCTGAAACAGCCAACAGTGGAGCTAAAATTGGTTGCTCAATAGGCCTGCATGCTTCCCCACAACACCTTAGCTAGAATGGTGGCACACTGTGAGTAATGTTTTTCCAGAGGTCTTGTCTGGTATGGGGAGGTGGTGGCCTCCATATGTGCTTCTATAGTACATATCAACATACTGTCGTGAATAAAAACTATAAGAAAGCCCTAGTAATTACCATTTTAAAGTATAATAAAGACTTCACCTGTGGAACCTACAGTTTCTCTTCCCCCCAAAATGCTCCTGGAACAATGCTGTATCATAATGTAGCATTATTCCCAGTAGAACACTAGGGCAGGAGGGAAGCAGCAGGGAGCTCCCTCTCCTGAACATATGTCCCCCAACTCAGCTATTGCCCTTCCTCTTACCTTAATAAAAACCAGGTTGCTGAAAATGTCAGCACAGCTGTAAAGATTTCTGCCTTGACTAAAAGGTCCAGTACAAAAGGAAGGCCTTAATTTCTCAATAAATCACTGGTAGTATCTATGCTCTGGGTTCTCTTTCCCTTGCCATAATATTCTGCTCTGTGGTGTCACCGGCAAATCTGTGCTCAAGTCCGTTCAGCAGTTCACCTACCTGGGAAGCATCATCTCCTCAGATGCCAAGATTGACAAAGAGATCGATCACAGATTAGCAAAGGCATATAGTGCATTTGGAAGACTTCACAAAAGAGTCTGGAGCAATAAACACCTGAGGCAAAGCACAAAAATGAGTGTGTATAGAGCCATCGTACTGTCTATCCTCCTTTATGGATCTGAAACATGGGTCACCTATCGCCACCACCTATGACTCCTCGAGCGCTTTCATCAGCGCTGTCTACGCACAATCCTAAATATACACTGGACTGATTATGTGACGAATGATGCTGTCCTTGAGCAAGCAGGGATCACCAGTATTGAGGCCATGATATTGAGAACGCAGCTGCGCTGGGCAGGGCACATTTCTAGGATGGAGGACCATAGCCTCCCAAAAATACTACTCTATGGTGAACTCGCCACGGGTCAGCGTAAGAGGGGCGCTCCAAAAAAGCAATACAAAGACTCCCTGAAACAACATCTCAGGCTCGGCCAAATTGATCACCAACAGTGGTCCGCCCTGGCCTCACATCGGGAGGCATGGAGACGCACTATCCACAACGCTGCAGCCTTATTTGAAAACTCATGCCGAACAAGTCTTGAAGAGAAACGACAACGCAGGAAGAATCACAACCCAAAAACATCACCCAAGGAGACCTTCTGCTGTGCTTTTTGCAACCGGACTTGTTTATCTCGGATTGGCCTTTTTAGTCATCAGCGCGCTTGCAGAAAGCGCGGGATGTGTCCTTCCTGAATCTTCGTTTGCAAAGAAAAGCCAGAGAGAGAGGGGTGTCACTAAGGCTGGTGTTACCTCTCCACTCAACCGTGTCACCTGGTGCAGTTCAGCCTCTCCACGCCCCCCTAGTGCCACCACTGATTCCATGAAGCAGAGTTTAGTGTAATGTACTCTTCATGGGGCTCATAGTGAAATCCCTTTACACGTGGCTGCCTTTAAAGAGTGTTCAGAAGCTTCAGCTAGTACAAAGAGCTACAGCAGAGTGTTAACCAGCGCACCATACTACAATAGTATGGTTACAGGGAACATACTACTTCTCTGTAACAATAGCTCCTTTGGCTGCCAGTTTGTTTCTGGGCACAGTTCAAAGTGCTGATTATAATCTATAAAGCCCTAATACTGTATACCTTTTATCATTTTTCCTGTGTTCAGAGTTGTTCAGAATACTTCAAATGTGTTGTCTTTGATTTTAGGAAATGGTCTGATCATGGCCTTTCAGAGGCATGCAATTCAAGCCAGTACTTTGATTTGAAACAATTTTTTTAGTATGCACTTCTAAGTGATCTGGTTTTCTAATAATCATCATAGCTTTATTCATATTCTATGACTCTGAACCTCCTCCTGCATGCCTGTGTTTACCTGCTTTCTTGTGTTTTACTCTACTTTGTCTTGTCCTTCACAAATAATATGACAAGTAATACCTGTAAGAACAATGCATGTTCAATATACAGTGTAAGACAAGTTCCCCCATCTCCACTTGATAGACTTTCTAAAGTTTCCAAACACCACTGGTAGGAAAGTGGAGGGGGGCACTGAGTGATGTTCAATAAATGTAGTATGTCAGCTATATGACTGTTTGTGATCACGACATTTTACAAACGTGGCTTTTCTGTCATTTTCTAAAGTATTGTTTCAGAGGGTTGTGACAGAGGTAAACAAAAGAAAAGGCAGAAATGTCACCTGTCTTCCCAGACAGCTCAGAATGAAAAATTGAAGAGAAATCTATATGGATGAAATCACTGTAGTTGTTAACTGCTGCACCTGTGAGATCAGGATTAGGGTCCTGATTACTGAAACAGGGTAGTAATCGGAAACAGAGATTACTGAAATACCTCTAGGCTGTTACCAAAATGTGATGTGTGGCTGATGATTGGAAGCCAGTTGCAATGTAACACCTTACATTCTTTTTGAAATGAAACGTATGGTTGATGCACGTATAAAACTATTTCCGTGGAATTCACTGTACATGTATTCAGAGATTATTTTAGGGACTGAATTTAGGTGCCAAGGATTTCAGCAAGAAGAGCATCCTTGAGTAGCTTTCATCAGGAGTAGCTACTTTCATTCTTCCATGACTTAATCGTCTCATCCATTTGAGTCTCATTGACTGTGGGCTTGGCTAGGCGAGAAGATATAGTGATGATTGTTGCACATTAACACAAATTCACATCAGTGTTCATTTGTCTCCACTGTTTTTTGGCAAAATTACTGGTCTGCAAAGCTATCCATGTTTGTTCACGTGGAGCCATGCCTGCAAATCAAGATGGTGGCCGGGAGTGAATCACTTGCGTTATTATTCTCAGCAAGTTGCCACTGCTGCACAGTATTTTTTTTACTGTAAATGTAAGGTGCACAAGTGCAGCCTTCCACTTAAAAAAGCTGTTTGGTCACCTCAGCACAGCAAAAAAGTGCACAATCACAACATTGAAACTCCAAAATGGCACTTCTGGTGCATATCCAACCGATCAGGTTTCCACTTCCACTCTTATCCAGGAATGTGCTGCGATGCAATTTGGTTATCCTAATAATTAGGAATGCACATTTTCCCTGCATTAAAAAAAAAAAAAAAAAAAAAAAGCTTGGGAGAAGACATGAAGGCTTCTCCTGCTTAGTTCTTGGAGTTTGGGGCCCCCTCCTTCTGAATATGGCAAATCACCATGGGATCTTGTTGGGACAAAAGGTATTCTCCCAGAATTCTATGAGGAGTTTTTTCACCATCTAGAGACAACCCCTGCATATATGCTTTTAAATCTGTGAAGTAAATATACACCCTTAGGATCTTTCAAGGCATCATTAATCTATATGACTTTATTCTTTCCTCTTGCTAGAGAACAAATGCCTTTCAGGCTCAGAACAATTCCTTCGTCACTCTTAAGAAATTCCAGTGACTACAAGACCTCCCACATCCACATAAACTACTACTAGTCTGGAGAAAGAGTGGTGTGGTGGTCTGAGCATTGGACTATGACTCTGGAGGCCAGGGTTCAAATCCCCACACAGACATGACTGGGTGACCTTGGGCAAATCACTCTCTCTCAGCATCAGAGGACAGAGGAAGGCAAAGACAAGCCGTCTCTGAACAAATCTTCCAAGAAAACCCTGTGAGAGGGCTGCCATAAGTTGAAAATGGCTTGAGAGCACACAGCAACAGCAAAGTCTGGATTAGGGGCATACTTGTTAAGGGTGCGGGGGAAGGTATGAAGTGAAACACTATGCATTTGACTCGTGGAGAATAGTGGTTTACCTGACAACACTTGCTGAATGTATGACTGAGGTGACATTTCAGATTTCCTTGCTCACAGCTGGGAATGCAAAATTTCCAGAAATTTTGGAACCATTTTTTCCCAAGGAGAATTGATACATTTTTTTAAACTACTAATGGTTGGCATCCATTTGCTAGTCCCAACTAGACCCAGCCAGATGTTTAATGCTGAGTCAACACATAGGTAAATCTCATTAATTCAGTGGGTCTACTCTGGTCAAAACTAACAACAGGCTTTGGGACAATATGTAATATTTTTTTAGTACCCTTTACAGTGACTTCTCATACATGCAATTTTTTTCTGAACTTCCACTGTCTGTAGTTTCTGCTTCTTCTGATCCCTCACTGTTTTCATCTTCACAAACATCTAAAACTGAAGGTTTGCCCAAATTGAGGCAACCATTTCCATTTCATGTATCAAATTATTTTTCTAGTCAATATATTCCCAAACATAGATCTGCTTCTTTCACATGCTACAGAAGAAGAAGGAAGCTATAGTAGGCAACAAGCAAGAGGAATCAGAAGTTGTGTGCTGTAAAGACCTTGATACCATCTTGTAAGAAGAATATAGTTGGCAGAGTCCAAAACTACATTCCTGGACCAAATACCTGAAGATGGTGTATAGTCTGCAACATTTGCAAGTCCCTAGGAAAACTGGGGAGCTGGGGAGACTGTCCCCCAATCAGTTTTTTGTCTCTCCCTTTTCCCCACTGTAACATCGCAATTCCCCCTAGTTCATATGACAAGGGTTCATACAGTATGAGTATGTATATGTTTAAACACAGAAGCACTACATTTTTTAAAATCGCTGTTTATGTTACTTATAGTGGTACATAGGAATGGTTGTCTTTTCTTTTCTTTTTTCTTTCTCCCCTTCCCCGTAATTTTCTTTTACAAATTGTACATATTTTTTACAATTTTTCTAACAAAACTTTGCTCTCTATGCTAATCTGTTAAAGCTCTTCTCATGGCTACAGAGACACCAAACAAACAACCGAAGTAAAGATATAGACAGTGGCTAGAATGCTTGGTGATATACTTGCATGTAACTCAGGGTTACACATGCATATGTTTTTGACAATGTGCAAGGAATTATTCACTAGCTCCTCACACAACTTCCAACCCCCCCACAAGGCAGGTGTCAATCACTGGGGGAATGCCTGCTTCAACTGTTTACTGCCTGGGAGTTGAGTGGATGGGAGGTGACCAGGCAGCACTTGTTCCAGCTTCAATTGCAAGCAGGAAAGAGAAATGTGGTTGCTTTTCTGGATTTCCAAGACAGCAACCTGATTTCTTTTCTCCAGATGCTGTGGCACTGACTGGTCACTTCCTACTTCCTCCTCACAGCCAGTAAACTGCCACCACAGTGCTCTCAACCCAGGCTTGACAGCTGCTTGGGGGCGGGTGAGCTGCTATATTCCATACGTACTTTAGTGTAAATCTTTAGTGTGGAATCACAGCCATGTCAAAACAACAATTGGCCCAATGAAAGAAAAACCTTTTAAAAAAGGGAAAAGAAGACAAACCTTTATAACAAAAGGCTCTTCTCTTTGAAACCTCCCTAGCTATGGGGTTCATAAGCTCTGGCTTCACTTTCCCTTCTCCTTGACATTTATAGAAAGCTCTGGTTGATGAAAAATATTACAGGTACAGAAGACTGCAGGCTGAAGGGGGCATTTTTTGCCACAGTTGTGATCAACTTCCTTCCTTCCTTGTGTGCAGAAGCAAGGCTTGACTCATAACAGATACAGTTTTTTTCTTCCCATCCCATCCTCATCAGATCACTGATGCAGTGGCTCTTACTCTGGGAGGAAAGGTGGAAATGGGACTGGTATTGCCATTTTACTCTGGGTTGTGTGGTAACTACTTATTAAGATGCTCTACTCATTTATGTGAGATAATGGAAGGTACTTATTTAAATGGCAGGGGGGAGAACAGCAGGTTGAATGTTTGGAATGGGAGGTTGAATTTCTGCAGCTGTAGAATTTAATGTACCTCTCATGACCTACCTTCACATTTTCATTATATCTTTGTTAAATCTAGAGTAGATCTGAAACATATCAGTTGTATCCATGCAAACATGCACTAGGCTAGGAAAAGCTCAATAAGTTGACCTTTTGTCTTTCATGCAACTGACTCCACTACTTAAATCTGTGCCCAGAGGGACCATCCCTCCCAACACTTCAAGAATTGTATTCAGAATAACTATTTTGATTCATTATCCTGGTTAATTTTTGATTTACCATCCTAATTAGGGTTGTCTCATCTCAGGATGCCACTGTAATCTCAGGGAATTGCTAAAGTTCCTGAAATCTCCAGTCCATGAGATAAATCTCCAGGTAAGTGGCACTGGAGGAAGAAACAGTTTGATTTCTATGACTTCTTACCCAATTTACTGAGATCCATGGAAATTCCACATGTGTCTGCCAAAAGTCAATATTTCTATGGAGAATTTTAATTAGTTCAAATAGTGCCTGTGAGAGGTTGGGTAACTGTGGGATCTTTTGACCTATGTATACCAGTAGTAACTAATGAGACTCCAAGCCAGGGGATAAAATAAAAATGGTTTTTATTGAAAAATAATCAGAGGAACACACACACACATACACTCAGGCTTCAAGCAGTCACAAAAGGCTACTAAAGAAAGTAGGAAGTACTGGGATAGAGGAATGGAGTTTGGGATTATGAGTTATACAGTACTTATCTGAAGAGCAGAGATTCATGCAGCAGAAGATACTCAGATAGCATTTTGAGAGTCACACAGCAGACAAACTGAGTAACGAGAAGCAGGAAGCTGTGCATATAGTGACAAAGAGTGACAGGAGGAAGAGAAGCTGTGCACACTTTGCCTGTGTTTTGGGGTGATATTTATACTCAATATTCCCCCCTGAAGGGGTGTTATGAGCGGAATACAATGTCTGCCAGAGTTTACCAGGATTAAACAATGGATTCTCTGAATGTGTTAATAATTGCTAATGGCTAAAACATTGGAACTGATGGGTCTTAGGCATTCTGTATTGTTTTAGGATAGATGCGAGAAAAAAAACAGTTTTGCAAGGCAATGAGTGTCCAGCTACCTTGATTAAATTAATGAATTACTCACTTCTATGTATGTTCAGGAGAATTAGCTCATTTCCTCCTCGTATTTGGGAGGCCCTGATCTACTACCAACCATGTGGAGTGTCAATAATACACTCATTTATTAAATATAGCCAACTGCTGAATTATGGAGAGGTGGTATCAGAGCAGGTAACAGTGTGTGAGGTAGTCTTAAAGCCTATATACCCATTTCTTCAATTTTATGAAAACACACATTTAAATCAGTTTAATACATATTTGAAACATAATTTAAAAAGAAAAATGCACCAACCTATTCTGAATGTTTAATACAAAGTTGAAGAAAGAGGGTGTACAGATAGCAGGGCAAAAGAAGCAGAATAGCTTTACAGTGCATCTTCTTCCCCCATCCATGATTAAATGTCTGGCAAGGCTCTTTTCATCTAGCTGGATGCATTTTTTGATGCAACCTGGGGATGCATTTCCTCATCTGTGTTGTCCATAACTTGAGCTGGTCATAAGTAGTTAAATAGAAAGGAGGAAATAGGAAGAAACTAGTGTGGATGTGAAAAGTGAATCTTATATAATATAAATATTTATGTAGAATGAAAGAGGATGAGCCCTCTTTCATTCAAACACAGCATTAAGTCTGGGGGATTTAATCAGCTACAGAGGTTAACTATCAGTTTAATCAAACATTCATCATCCTGAGTTTGCTATTTGGAGAACTCTCCATCACTTTTCATAAATTTTGTTGTCCATCTCATTGCTGTTTACTGATTATCCTATTTTGTCATCTTATTTTTATTATTCTTTTTTAAATGTTTCATATTGCTTTGAGGGCCTTCTGTTTTTAAAAAATACCATATAAATAAACTAGCTGTACCCGACGTAACATATACCAATGGTTTGCTCTGTTGCCCTGTCCTCGCTGCTGCTCCACCACCAATTGACTGCCTGGGTCCCATCACAACAGCAGCAGGGGTGGCAGGGCAATGATGTGACCCTCTGGGCAACTGGGCAATATCAAAACCCATATAAAAAAAGTTGGTCTAGTTCTATAACAGAGTAAATAATGTCTACTATTCCAAAAATCCAATTAATTAGTTGGGAGGTCCATCATCACTAACTCAATTATATATTTTTTCAATACATTGTTACACATTTTCTATGAAGACTCTATGGTAGATGTGCTGTTTTGTGTCCAATGGATAATTGAATCAGTGGGTAGATAGATAGATAGATAGATAGATAGATAGCTTTGGTATGTTTCCTTTCCCAGTGTGCTGATTGGCAGCTTAGGAAACATACCCAACCAATCCCCTAACTCCTTCAGCCAATCACCACCCACATGCAAATCCCCTGTCCCCCTCACAATCCACTCCTGCCACTCAATATGAATCTACACCCCTAGCCTCACAAGGGCCCCTCCCTTCTCTCACTCCCTCAGACAATCACCACCCACATGTAAGAAAGTGCAATATTTCCCCCCTAAAATAATAACATGTAGCTGAACTGTATGAAAGGAGCACTGCCACTCCAAGCTGCACACTGCAACCACAGCTTGAAACCCCAGCAGGGCACATAACGGTGTATGTTAGGCTAGGCACACCTATACTAATACTACAGTAGGACCCCCGTAGCCAATGATTCATTATCCACTGATTCAATTATCCATGGGACACCAAACAGCACACCTACCATAGAAACTTCCTAGAAAATGTGTCCTATCTAGCCATTTTCTAGGTCCTCCAAGGCAACTCTATGGTATTTTAAATGGGAAGTCCCATTGTTTTCAATGTTGTTGGCTATTATCCATGGTTTTCAGTATCCATGGGGCGCCTCAGAACCAATCCCCAGTGGATACGGGGGTCCTACTGTAATACTAATACTAATACGATTACGCCAGTGGCTCTTAACCTTTCTTTACTAGAGACCCAGTTTAAATATCTTTTTTTTGCCATGTACCCACAAGACCTACCTCAAGATTTAAAATCCTAACAACAACAACAACACAGTTACAACAATGCCTCTTAACCTTTTCTTTACCAGTGGCCGCTTTAAATATCTTTTGATGTCATGGACCCTCAAGACTTTAGATTTAAAACCACCACCGCCACAACAATAACAATACCACCCAATAACAATAACAGTAACAACAATAATAATACAATTACACTATCCATGAAATCTTCCCTCAGAGGCATTGGATTGGAAAGGAAAACTTTTCTCTTGCTTCTTCTTGCAAGTTTGTGGCTGGACTGGATTGAATGGCAATGCACAGGCCAAGCCAGCCAGCCAGCCTTCCCCTTGGCTGTCAGGAAATGACATGGATGTGACAACAAGATGGAGCTGTAAGCTTAGTAATGAAAGTAGTTAAGCTCCAGTGGCAGGTGTGTGTGTGAGTCAGCACTTGAGAGTATGCATATCTGAGATGCCTGATGTAACAGGCATTGTTTAACTGCCTATAAAAAGGAGGTGGGAATTATCTCCAGTGTGGGTTTGTTGTGGATGGTGGTTGGCGAAGCAGTTTGTTGGTTTGAGACAGATTTATGAGTATTAGAGACGGTTGTCCTATACTCTGTATATATATTGTAAATATACTGCAAACAAAGATTAAAGCCCTCAAGTTGAGTGAAGGCTGGCCTTGTTGCTGTCTTTATTTGTCAAGGCAGAGCTCAAGGCAGTGTGCTGGGGTGAAGGAATTTTTCCTTCTCAGCCTGCAGTCTTTTGCAGAAGTCTCTCCAGAAACCTTCTCCTTGGCATCCTGTCGACGTGGAACAACTCTGCAGGTGGTCATGGTGGACACAGCATGTCTTTCTATGCCCCAACAAGGGTTATGGGCCCAGTGTCCGCGTGGACAATGCTTGAGAAGCTGTGGGAGATATAGTTCTGCAATTGGTGAGCTGTTTTGTGTTCTTGGAGGGCTGAAGAGAAAAGTCCTGGAAAGGAGTGAGTTAAGTGTGTCTACTCACGGACTTTGCTCTTATCTGTTTGTTTTGGAAAGCTAATTGTTTTTGGCAGCCTGCTTGGACTATTATCAGTGTGTTTGTTTGCATCTGTTTAAGTTGCAGGCTCAGTGCAAACATGGAAACAGCAGTCAGGTTTGAAAAGCTGTCTGAGAAAAACTATGATTCCTGGAAAATTTACCTACAGGTTTTGCTAATAAAGCAGGACTTATGGGACTATGTAAACAAACAACCTGACCCTGCTAATGAAGATGAATTAATAGGTGATGCAAAAGCTAGAGCAACAATTCTTTTGGCTTTAGAACCGAATCAGCTAAATAATATAAGAGATAAGAGGTCAGTGTTTGAAGTCTGGGAAGCTCTTGAGAATGTCAACCAACCAGCTGGAGCCTTGTCAAAAATGCTGTGCAGCAGAAAGCTCTATTGTTGTAAACAGCAGGAAGGTGAATCTGTGCTTGTGCATTTAAAAAGGATGCAGGATAATTTCGCAGAGTGCAGTAGGCGTGGCATCCGAATAGAAGAAACCCAAAAAGCTTTTATACTCCTGAGTAGTCTAAACAGTGAATGGGAGTTTCTAATGTACAATCTCCAAGGAGTAACTGATGCTGATCTAAATGTCAACCTTGTGGCATCCAGAATATTGGAAGAGGCACAGAGGAGAGACTCAGAGGAGAGCTTCAAGGGAGTGACCAGCTGGAGGAGACAACCAACCAACCAATCCACGTCCTTGTCTGAGAAAGGGAGTGCTGCTGTCTGCAGAACACGGAGATATTTTTCCTGTGGAGAGACTGGACATTTGATAAAGAAGTGTCCTAAGCTCTCTGCAGCAAAGAAAGGACAGAAATCACAAAGAAAAGAAAAGACAAGCCCCAAGATGGGAGCGGGTTGGCTACTACTGTAGAGGGAGTTGTAAATGAGAAAAAGGACCAGTCTGTCTGGATTTTGGACAGTGGGTGTTCTCACCATATGACCCCTGATAGGGAAAAACTACAGAGCCCAAAGCCAGCACCAGTGGACACTGTGGTATTTGCAGATGGTGAATCTGGCAGTGTAAAGATTCAAGGGTCTGTATTAATTCCTAGTTTAAACAAGGTATTTCATAATGTACTGTGTGCACCAAAACTACAAAATAGCCTTGTAAGTGGTGGCATCTCTAACCAGTGATGGATATGAAATCCTTTTCAAAGGAGACGAGGGGATTGTGTCCAAGGAGGGAGTAGTATGTGGTAAAGCCATAAAGAAAAATCACATTTATCAAATGGTAGCACAGGTGCAGTGTGGGAATGTAACAAATAAGCCACTGCATGATGGGTGTGCTCATTACCTTCATAGAGTTATGGGCCATATAAGCTTCAAAGGTTTGAGAAACCTAGAGAAGGTTTGCCCAGAGTTCAAGGTAGAGAACTGTAAAAGTTACCTGGACTGTGCTATTTGCAAAAAGGTAAAGGTCAAGGCTTACCCTGTAGCGAAGGTGAGCAAATGCATAACCCAGAGGGCCTTTTCAGGTTGTACAGGCGGATTTATCAGGGCCACATCAAGTAAAGAGTATAGGGGGTAGCAGGTTTACCCTATTGATAGTAGATAGGCATACCAGATTCACCTATGTGGCAATGCTCAAAACCAAAAGTGAGGTTGCTGATATGATCAAAAAAATGGGTCAATTCTGTTGAAAGGGAGTTTCCTTACAAGGTTGGCACTGTTCTGACTGACAGAGGTGGGGAATTCTTAAGTAGTAATTTGCAGCAGTGGTTTGGGCGGAAAGGGATCCAATATAAAACTACAAATCCCAGATGTCCAGTTGAGGATGGTTTGGCTGAACGTAGGATTGGGATGATAAACCAAACAAGAGATTGTATGTTAGAGGATTCTGGAGCACCAGCTAATTTGTGGGGAGAAGCAACAAGAACCGCTTGTCAGAGACTTAGGGAGCTGGGTATGTTTAGCCTGGAAAAAAGACGGTTAAGAGGCAATATGATAGCCTGTTTAAGTATTTGAAGGGATGTCACGCTGAGGATGGAGCAGGCTTGTTTTCTGCTGCTCCAGAGACTGGAACACGGAGCAATGGATGCAAGCTCCAGGAACAGAGATTCCACCTCAACATGAGGAGGAACTTTTTGACAGTAAGAGCTGTTCGGCAGTGGAACACACTCCCACAGAGCGTGGTGGGGTCTCCTTCTTTGGAGGTCTTTGAACGGAGGTTGGATTGCCATCTGTCGGGGATGCTTTGATGAAGATTTCCTGTGTGGCAGGGGGTTGGACTGGATGGCCCTTGTGGTCTCTTCCAACTCTACAATTCTATGATTCTATGATTCTATGGTGCAGTGCAATAAACCAAACACCATACTACTTATTGTATGGAAGAGTACCAAACCTAAAGTACTTAAGAGTGTTTGGACAATTTGCATCAGTGTACATTCCTCCTCAGTTTAGGAAAAAGAATCAGCCCAAAAGCCAAAGGTTGTGTTTTGTGGGCTATGATGGGAACAATTACAGGTTCCTGATGGATGGGAATAGGATTCTGTATTGAAGGAGCGCTAAGTTTGAGACTCATGCTGGGTGGAAGAGCATATACCCTGACCAAAATGTTGATGTAAAACAGAAAGGCAGTGTGGTAGATAAGAACAACAGAAATGGAGGGGTATATGCTTCCAGGGATGTCGTAGATGAGAAACCAGGTGTGTCACAACAGCCTGGAATTTTGAGTAAACAGGGCACTTTGAAGGTGTCTGGTACTCCAGAAGAGCCTAGCACTTCATTAGACTTGCAACCAAAGCCGGAGATAGTGACTGTGAAACAAGAACAAGTTGAGACTCATGAGCAAGATACTCAGGCCAGTGTTGGTAGCAGTGAAACTGAGGGTGGTCAAGGTACATTCCTGATTCCCATGAGGTCTCATAAGGGAAAGTTCTTCATAGTAAAGCAGGGACAAGCCTCTTCTGTGACAGCAGTAAAAAGAACTGAAAACACTCCAGAAAGAGCCAGGAGAACATGCACTAAGCAGGAGGGGTGGAAGAAAACCAAAGCTCTGGTGTGTGTGGCAGAGTATAGCCAGGATATGTTTGGCGGAATGGTCAGGCCTGTAAGTAAAAGGAAATTGACAAATGATAGCACCAGGGAAGCCAGAGCTGGGTGGGTCAGTAGCATGGGCTATCAAGGTCTAAGAAAACACTGTGGCATTGTAAAGAATGGGAATGGAGTCGCAGACTTTGGAGGTATCAGTGAGTAAGGTGACAGTATATAAGAGGATAGGTGTAAATGACACATGGGACACACCACATGTCATTTGGAGGGGAATGTCAGGAAATGACATGGATGTGACCACAAGTCAGAGCTGTAAGCTTAGTAATGAAAGTAGTTAAGCTCCAGTGGCAGGTGTGTGTGTGAGTCAGCACTTGAGAGTATGCACATCTGAGATGCCTGATGTAACAGGCATTGTTTAACTGCCTATAAAAAGGAGATGGGAATTATCTCCAGTGTGGGTTTGTTGTGGATGGTGGTTGGCGAAGCAGTTTGTTGGTTTGAGACAGATTTATGAGTATTAGAGACGGTTGTCCTATACTCTGTATATATATTGTAAATATACTGCAAACAAAGATTAAAGCCCTCAAGTTGAGTGAAGGCTGGCCTTGTTGCTGTCTTTATTTGTCAAGGCAGAGCTCAAGGCAGTGTGCTGGGGTGAAGGAATTTTTCCTTCTCAGCCTGCAGTCTTTTGCAGAAGTCTCTCCAGAAACCTTCTCCTTGGCATCCTGTTGACGTGGAACAACTCTGCAGGTGGTCGTGGTGGACACAGTGCATCTTTCTACGCCCCAACATTGGCTCCTGTCACATGGCAACTCCACTGCAGGCAAGAGGTGGTCTGAGCAGCCTTCAAGCCTTCCTGGACCCCCTGTGAGGACATTGAAGACCCTTGGACGTCCCCAGACCCCAGGTTAAGAACCATTGGTCTAGATACTTGGCAAAAGCAGCATGCAAAAGCTCTGCCTCATTTAGAGAAGAGGGGGTCCAGGGACCCTTGTCTACCACTTGTGAAAATATAAATGAATAGAAAAGGGAGAGAAGGAATCTCTCCAGCAAAGGGGCAGAATGGTCACCTCTAACTTTTTCATAGGTCTTTGGGGTCACATTTGCCCCATCCACAGATTGCAGAGCCTCAGCCTTTCACTCCGACACCAGCTGCCCTTTGAGGACAAAATGCTGGATTCCCACTGGGGGGTGGGTGGCAACCAATGAGAGCCCACTTTACTCTGTTCTATTCCCCTTCCCTTGCTGGCATTGGCTCCTCCCACCAGCCAGAGGTTGTTTTAGCAAGTGGCAGCCCATCTGATGTAGCATTTGGAAAGATAGCCTTTTCCCCCACAGGAAGCAGAGCCAGGAGTGGCCAGAGGATCCCAAGGGACTCCAGGGTGTCCTCCCACCTCCTTCCCACCCCTTTCCAGGTTTTTTTGGGGGGGAGGGGGGGAAAGTGCTCAAGTTCCTGGGGCAGAATGTGTACATTCAGGAGATTTTCAGATGCGGTTTTAGGCAGTATATATTCCAAAACAGCTCCGTTGCTGTCGCACGGCAGGGGAGCAGTTTTGGATGATGCTGTTCCTCTGCCGAACCCCTCCGTGTCACTTCCATGACAGAATGAAGGAAGCCGCGTCATATTTCACTCACGGGCAACAATCGTGAATGAAATATGACGCGGCTTCCTCCATTCTGTCACAGAAGTGACACGGAGGGGTTTGGCAGAGGAACGGCGTCATCCAAAACTGCTCCCCGCCGTGGGGCAGCAACGGAGCTGTTTTGGAATATATACTGCCGAAAATCGCGTCTGAAAATCTCCTCAGTATAGGCTCACTGAAAGACACTTGGCACACCCTGGGGACAGACTAACCCAGGAGTAGCCAAAACAGCAGAATTGTGCAGCAGAAAGGGCACAAAAACAAGGGCTTCAGCTAGCAGCTGTTCCAGAGCTCTGACCCAGTTTCACACACAAGAAGACTTACAAACAGCAAGGCTCATCCAAAAATATCTTGAGGCCTTTATCTTCAGTTTCAGTATAAACAAACCCAGTATATATACAGCAAACCTCATTAACAAACTCAACAGCAACACTTTTCTTTTCTCCACAACACCAACCCACACGCATTGTATCCTGTGCTTTGGCTATATAGGAGTGCTTGCTAGTAATCCCTCTGCCTAGCCATAGCTGTGGGAAAACCCACTTCAGCTTTGCTAGTCTGTGGTCTGTTGCTCCAACATTTTTCCTTTTTCACTTAAAGCAATATTACCATGACAGAAGGAGGGGGGAAAGTGCTCAAGTTTTTGGGTGCAGAAGGGGTAAAGAGCAGAGGAAGGGTGAAAACCTACCCTTCAAGTTAGAACAGGAGGAAAAAGAAGAAAGAAGAGGGTGGGGGACGCATAGAATGCAACATTATTTTCCCCCATGCATGCATATTAAGACAGCAAGGGGAGTTGGCTGAGTATTTAGTTACTGCAGCTCAACAGGCAAAGATGTGGCTGTAGGCCAAGGAGGTGGTGCTGAAAAACACCCTCAAGCTGCTGATTGGCCAGCCAATGGAGTACTACAATCGGTTGTGTATGTTTCCTAAGCAGCTAATCAGCACACTGGGAACAGCAACATACCCAAGAGAATTATATATAGAGAAGATGGTAACATGCCATAAGTAAAACTGGGTGAAATTAGGTCATTAGCGAAGACACATGGGAACACTAAAAAAACTCATAGCAGTTCATTTAGCTGCATAAAGACATCAAGCAATAGTGGCCACAATCCTCTGGAAAAAAGCAGAGAGAAATGGTCTTGCTTAGTCTCTTCCAATAGCCAGTTGCATTTTGGCTGCAGTCTTCCTCAGGGACTAGCTTGCAGTCCTATTCACACATACTTGAGGGTGAGTACACCACAGACAATGAGACATAATTATTTGGAAAATCCACAGTGTCATTTTCCAAAGCGGGGATATAATTTTCACTTTATATGCCCACTTAAATCTTATTCTAGGTTCAATCGTTCCACCCCACACCCCGCCGCCTTTGGAGCAGAAAGGTTGGTAGGTTGATAGTTGCTGAAGGCATAGAAGACCATTTGGGGTTAGTTTAGTTTCAGCATCCACTGGAGAAAAATTTGCTCTTCCCCTGTAGCATGAATACATAAATGAGTCTCATGAGTTTTCCCCCTTCCAGAGCTGGCAAGAAAAAGTAACCTGCTTATAAGAGATAGGTCTGCACTGCTGGAATGCAGTCAGCCTGGATAATAAACTGACTTTCACCTGGGGATCCTGGGTTGAACCATGAACTTACAGTGTAGTGTAGTGTCAGGCAGACCAAAGTGTCAGTCTAAAATGAGAACAACGGGGAACTGATTTGATGATGAATTTGAGCATTTGCTATGATAAATAACAGTTACAATTTTGGGCATCATATTTATAGATTTATGATCTGGAAAGGATCTGGAAATGAATAAGATCATGCAAGGAAAGCCTTTAACAAAACAACATATTTTCAGATATATAAAAAGAATATCACAACGGAGAACAAGAGGAAATCATCATATATACTAAGAAACAATGAAAGAAGCAGTCCATCACACATAAGAGGAGTGAACAAAGTTTTCCCTCCTGATGTTTTTGGCCTACATGTCTTGGTGAGGGATTATGGGAGTAGCTAGGAGTCTTGCAAACATGATCAGGAGTTTCATAGGGAGGGAGGCAATATTCTGGAGGGCACAAGGACACCAAGTACTGGGACAATAGCATCAGTGATGCAGAGGAAATTGGGCCAATAGTGCAAAACTCTGCAGTAGACAGAAAACAGCAACGAGAAGGAAGCAGCTGGAGAGAATGACCCATGGTCTTTGATGTCTTTGTACTATCGCACAGAGCATGAGAAATAAACAAGATGAACTTGAATTCTTAACACAGGAGGATAAATATGATTTAACAGGCATTACACCATTTATAGGATGAACTTCATGACTGAAATATAGTAATAGAGAGATATAATCTATTCCAAAAATATTTATTTATCTATTTATTTGTTTCATCTATATGCCACCATTCTCTTAGAGTGGGACCCAAGGTGGCTTACAAAAAGAATAAGCTTAAAAACTGAAATAATATATATAAAATCACCACATTAAACCATAGCTATGAACAGTATAAATAATTCAAAAGCATACCAAAGTTTAAAACGTTTAAAAATAAAACACCCCCTCCAATAAGAAACAGACCGAACAAAAAAATAAACATAAAAATAAAAAACCAGACTGAACAGAGGAGGAGGAGTATATATGATGGATGTGTAGATTTGTGAAGGGATTCATGACTTAAAGCATGGAAAAAATGTTGAGAACATTTGGGTAAAAAATAAATAAGTGTGTGGATCTCCTATAGACCCCCAAGCCAGACTGAAGACTTAGATGATGCCTTCCTAAAACATATGACCAAACATTCAAAAAGTACCATACTACATATGGTAATAATGGGAGATTTCCATCATCCTGATATTTGTTGGAGGTCAAACTTTGCCAAGAATTCAAAGACATAGCCATGTTAGTCTGGATCAGTATGCAAAGAGATCTTGTAGCACTGTTGAGACTGAGGGCTCATTTACATGATCCAATGTACATCAGCTCCCCATCAGCATATCCTGGCCATGGATCTGGCCCATTCTTCCCCTGTTCCCTGCACTGAATTGGAGAAAGCCCTGACGGGCATGCCAGCCCATCACTGAAGCTGCCACCACTGCCATTTTCTTTGCTGACTTGGAAGGCAGGAAGGGGGCGGGGCCCCCAACATATGACTGAGGCCCCCTGGATGTGATCAGCCTTGGTCACATGCTGTGGGACTTCTTCCTGCCTTCTGGGAGAGTCAGGTGGACCACAGCAGCAGCAAGGGCTAGCTTGCAGGAATGGGCTCCTGAGGACACATGAGGCATGATCCATTGTTTGCTGGCAGTAACGGAGTAAACCAGGTATTTTTATAAACTATGCTGTTGGGCCCTACCCCACCTTCTCCTCGTATCTGCCCCGGGGGTGGTAAGGACTGCATGGGGGCAGAACAGGGCAAATGCCCTGCATTGTATGGACTACAGGGCTCTGAGCTGGGATTAAGACTGGGTATTTAACCCATGTAGACAAGCCCTGAGAGAAAGAAGTTGGTTGCATAAGCTTTCATAAACTTAAGTCTATGAAAGCTTGTGTTGCCAACTTCTTTCTCTCAGTTATTCTGATGATGATGATGCTAATGATGCTAATGTTGATGTTTATTTATAATTCCCTTTCCACCAGAGGGCAGAACATCAAATATATACAATCAAAGACAAGGACAATAAAACATAACACTATAAACATACATAAAATCCCCCACATCCCTCCAGCTGTTGCTCATCTCAGCAAAATCAGGCACAACTCAGCAGCTTAATCCAGCAAATCAAAGAGGAAGGTCTGCCAAGAATGTAAGAACCAACAAATTATAGATTTTCCTTGTTTTTTTTTCTGGGGTGTGAGGCTGAGTTCTGGAATAGTTTCTTTCTTTATTTAAGAAAGAAACTATTCCAGAACACAGCCTCACAGCCCAGAAAAAAAACCCAAGTAAAATCTATGGATGCTGGCCATGAAAGCCTTCAACTTCAAACCAACAAATTCTTCACTAGCCTTGCAGACCATTGAATAAAAGGTAGATGAGGCAACAAGTGGGAGAGGGGTCAGCTGTTTTGGATTTGATCCTAACCAAAAGATATGAACTGGTTAATAGGATGGAAGTAGTGGGATCCTTTGGTGGAAGTGATCACATCCTCTTAGGATTTGTTATACAGAGGAAAGAGGAAGCCAAACTTAGTCAGGCATTTACTCTGGACTTCAAGAGAGCTTATTTCTATAAGCTTAGGGAAATATGGGGTATGAACCCATGGTCAGAAAACCTCTAACCGTGATGGATGAGTTTTTTAAAGGCGAGATATTGAAGGCACAATTACAAGACAGTCCAATTGAGAGGGTTCTGTTGTTATTTTTTTCTGGGAAGGGTTGGACTTGTTTTTGAAGCTCTTGTTTTGTTTTGCTACATTTGGATCAAGAGGAAGGACAAGGAAGCAGTAGGGAGAAGATGGTGAAAGATGGTGAAATGGTAATGGGGTCAGAGAGAAGTTGGAAGTGTGCTACACCTTATTTCATAGAATCATAGAATTGTAGAGTTGGAAGAGACCATGAAGGCCATCCAGTACAACCTCCTGCCACGCAGGAAATCACGATTAAAGCATCCCTGACAGATGGCTATCCAGCCTCTGTTTAAAGACCTCCAAGCAAGGAGACTCCACCATGCTCAGAGGGAGTGTGTTCCACTGCCGAACAGCTCTTACGGTCAAAAAGTTCCTCCTAATGTTGAGGTGGAATCTCTGTTCCTGGAGCTTGCATCCATTGCTCCATGTTCCAGTCTCTGGAGCAGCAGAAAACAAGCCTACTCCATCCTCAACGTGACACCTCTTCAAATACTTAAACAGGGCTATCATATCGCCTGTTAACCATCTTTTTTCCAGGCTAAACATACCCAGCTCCCTAAGTCTCTCCTCGTAAGGCATGGTTTCCAGACCTTTTACCATTTTAGTTGCTCTTCTCTGGACACACTCCAATTTGTCAATGTCCTTTTTGAATTGTGGTGCCCAGAATTGGACACAGTATTCTAGGTGAGGTCTGACCAAGGCAGAATAGAGCGGCACTATCACTTCCCTTGATCTAGACACTATACTTCTAGTGATGCAGCCCAAAATCGCATGGGCCTTTTTAGCTGCCACATCACAGTGTCCTAGTCCTTCCCCCAAAGGATAACAGAACAAATGATGCAGTAAGAGGATTCGAGCACAGAATAGATAAAGAGGTAGTAAAGGAATAAATGAATTCAGGTCTCCAGGATTGATGACCTGCATCCAAAGGTACTAAAGGAACTTGCAGGTGTACTCTTAGAACCACTGTCAATCTTTGACAATTCTGGAAGAACAAGAGATCTCAGCAGACTAGGGGAAGCTGAATGTTGTCCCCTTCTTCTCCAGCTACTACTGATCAGTCAGTTCGACACTGAAACCAGCAAAACCTCTAGAATAGGCCATTAAACATTCACTCTGTGTGCAGTTTCCCAACAGATGGCCATCCAGAACCCCTAAGAGCCAGCGTGGATTTCTCAAATACAAGGCATGTCAGACTAACCTTATCTCTTTTTTGATAGATTTACAAACTTGGTAGATGAGGGGATTTCAAAAAGGCTTTTTTCAGTAAGGCTTTTGACAAGGTCCCCCATCATATTCTTGCAGAGAAGCTATAAAAACATTGGCCAGACAATGCTAGTGTTAGGTGAATTTGTAACTGGTTGATGGGTCAAACCCAAGATTCCCCTTCATCCTGAATAGAAGGGACCAGTAAGAGCAACGGGCTTCTGTCCTGGGACTGGTGTTATTATTCAATACCTTTATAAATGACTTGGATGATGGAATAGAAGACATGCTTATCAAATTTGCAGATGACACTAAATTTGGAGGGCTAGCTAATATTCTATAGGACAGGATTTTATTTCAAAATGACCTAACCAGATTGGAGAGCTGGGCCAAAACTGACAAAATGAACTACAGCAGTACTAAGTGTAAGAATACATTTAGGCAGGAAAACTGAAATGAAAACAGGATGGGTGAAACTTGGCTTGAAAGTAGAACATGTGAAAAGGATCTAGGGATCTTAATAGACCACAAGCTATACATGAATAAACAGTGTGATGCAGCAGTCAAAAACCCAATGCAGTCTCAGACTTCATCAACAAGAATATAGTATCCAGATCTCTCTCTCTCTCTGGCTTTTCTTCGCAAACGAAGATTCAGGAAGGACACATCCCGCGTTTTCTGCAAGCGCGCTGATGACTAAAAAGGCCAATCCGAGATAAACAAGTCCGGTTGCAGAAAGCACAGCAGAAGGTCTCCTTGGGTGATGTTTTTGGGTTGTGATTCTTTCTGCGTTGTCATTTCTCTTCAAGTCTTGTTCGGCATGAGTTCTCAAATAAGGCTGCAGCATTGTGGATTGTGCGTCTCCATGCCTCCCGATGTGAGGCCAGTGCGGACCACTGTTGGTGATCAATTTGGCCAAGCCTGAGATGTTGTTTCAGGGAGTCGTTGTATCGCTTTTTTGGAGTGCCCCTCTTACGATGACCCGTGGCGAGTTCACCGTAGAGTAGTATTTTTGGGAGGCGATGGTCCTCCATCCTAGAAACGTGCCCTGCCCAGCACAGCGCGTTCTCAATATCATGGCCTCAATACTGGTGATCCCTGCTTGCTCAAGGACAGCAACATTCATCACATAGTCATTCCAGTGTATATTTAGGATTGTGCGTAGACAGCGCTGATGAAAGCGCTCGAGGAGTCGTAGGTGGTGGCGATAGGTGACCCATGTTTCAGATCCATAAAGGAGGATGGACAGTACAATGGCTCTATACACACTGATTTTTGTGCTTTGCCTCAGGTGTATCCAGATCTAGAGAAGTAGTAGCACCACCGTGTTTTGTTATGGTCAAACCTTACCTGGAATACTGTGTCTAGTTCTGGTCACACAGTTCAAGAAGGGTATTGATGCCCTTGATCATGTTCAGAATGCTATCATAGGTCTAAAAAGCACACCTTCTGAGGAACGGTTTAGGGAACTGGGTACGTTTAGCTTGGAGAAGAGAAGACGGAGAGATCACATGGTGCTCATCTTTAAATATCTAAAAGGATGTGATGTAGAAGATTGAACAAGTTTTTTTTCCCCCTGCTGCTCCAAAGACAAGAATACAAACCAATGGATTCAAGTTACAAGAAAAAAGATTCCACCTAAACGTCAGGAAGAACCTATTTACTGTCAAAGCTGTTTGACAGTGGAATAGACTATCTAGGAGGATAGTGATCTCTCCTTGTTTGGAGGATGTTAAACAAAGGGTGGGTGGGTATCTTTCAGGAGTGATTTAGCTGTGCGTTCCTGCATGGGAGGGGTTGGACTAGATGGCCCTTGTGGTTTCTTTCAGCCCTTATGATTCTGTGATCAAGTCTGACAACATTTGAAAGACATCATATCCCAGAATTTGATAGCAGTTTTAATATTGTTTTTAGTTAGCAAATTTTATAGGCAGCTGTAGTATTTAGCATCTGGCAGCATTTTATAGACAACATGCAATTATAGTTAGCTTTTAACACCTGATAATTTTGTATGAGAAGCCAATGATTATCAAAGCAAACAAAGAGAAGTCATAACATTTATAGCATATGAATTTCTACATAAAAGGTCATACTCAAAATGAAAATGTTAACATTTTCAATCAGAAAATGAATGACAAATTTAGAAATCATTTGGCAGATTTTTAATATTTGTCATGAAGCAATCCAACATGATAATTTGTTCCAGTCTAACAAAATAATACAAATTTGCCCTCAATAAGCTTTCTTTCTGTTTTCTGCAATTGGCATGAATATTCTCTCAAATGTTCCAAGTGAAAGAATTTACTTCTGCCTTTGAAGGGTGAAAGATTATGTGAAGAACTGCATGACAAATGACTTGTAAAGGGATTTGGTTTTTCTGACAGGTGGGGAGGGGGTAGTTGTCAAAGTTTCTGGATCAGAAGAGAGTAGTTGACAGCTTTGCTACTGCTCACAACAACTTCAATAAGCAACATAAGTGCACTTCCAATGTGGCCCCTGCTGGAAGTCTTATGTATAATAATAATAATACTTTTTTTCTTTTTTGGCGGGGGGGGGGAGAACCTCACTCCCTTACTAACAGACTTTGCTAGCACTTCCTTCGCACAAATGAATCAGTCTGGAGTTGCCTGTTTTAGTCTAAGTCATCTTAGCACAGGGCAGGGAATTGAACTGTGTTCCAGTAGGATGAGTTTCAGCTGCAAAAGTAAGTTAATGTCATGGGACACACTTTTCAAGGTTCAAATAGTTTAGATTTATAACTAACTGAAATATTGAATCAAGGTTCACAAGTTTAGTGCAACTTTCTGGAAAACAGACCTAACAGAATTTATAACCAAGAAAAAAGATATATATTTTTTTATCCTCAAGGAAGTTTCATGTTGCCCCCACTTTTAATCCCCTCCAATTGCTGCTGCAGCATATTAAGATGCTAGAAAACTTAACTAGGAAAAAAGTGCCCAGACCAGTTCTTTTAAAGAATCACTAATCCTGCAAAACAAGAGCACTAAATTAAATGTTGTTCTTTAAGTGATATTGACAAATCTGAAAGTGTGATCGATTCTTAAAGTTGGCACCAAAAAGCACCTGAACTTGTTTCCTTGATTTATTGGCAGTGGTTTCCATGTCTTGCATACAATACAGAAAACAGCCATCTAATTATAGCCAGAAATCTTGATTTGAAGATAATTTAGTTAATAATCTATTCTGACTACTGATTTTGCTGACACTTAAGGCTGTGGGGTTATGGCAGGAAGCCCCTCTGAACCATTTCAAGCAGCCTTTTAAGAATCCATCCAACAATGAAGATTAAACATTAGCTGATTACCGACAAGTAATTAACAGTGTCAACGAAACACAGAAACTGAATTAATAATAATTATATCATCAACATGATGATCATCTTGTAGAGAATCCCAGAGAAGAGGAGAGGTTAATTACTCACTGCTAGCAGAACAGCACCAAGTCAACCGCAACCATGCCTCTGGATGGTGTTAACTGCCAAGCAGATAATTAATTAACATCATAATTGTAATGCAGCCAGCATGAAAATATTGAATTATTATACTATTTCCTTCCTATTACCTACTCCAGACACTCAATAACTTTAGGCTGCATACAGATGGGCAGTTTTTCACACAATCTTCCAGAAAGTATCTTTGGAGACTGCACCACATTCCATATTTTTTTTTCTTTTCATGGAAATTAATGTAATCTGAAGGGTTGGTCTATGCAGAAATCTTACGTTTTCCTTTTTCTAGCCACTTTCTCACCTTTCCCATTTTGGAGGCTTTTGCTTTTGTTCTTATTTTCATTGTAGTACATTAGCACTGTTTTACACATGCATATTGACATCCTACATTTCTCATTTGTTGATTTCTTTTATCAGACATTAATCTGATTATTAGGAATTCAGCTGTACAATCATCCCAATGCTTCACACTTTAGGAGTGAGGAGGAGGAAACTTTTGTTGAATGCTATTGTATATATTCCGCATTATTTCACTAGATGGAGATTTAAAACCTGATCCTAAAGCTGGAGAGAACAAGAAAGCCCACATGTTAGGCATTTTCAGGAAAATCAACTTAATAAAAGAAATGTGAAATTCAGGTACACAGAAGCAGTCCATGCAATGAAATTAATGTGCTGGTTGTAATCCTTGATCCTGGCACAGCCGCAAACTTTCTTGCAACCTGTACATGCATAGTTATAGCATTACAGATTCAGAGAGTTGGAAAGGAGCACAAGGGCCAATTAGTCTGAATCCCTGCCATTTAGGAATACAAAACCAAAGCACTTCTAAAAAGTGGCCATCTATCCTCTGTTTAAAAACTTCCAAAGAAAGAGAGTCCAGCATCATCTAATCATAGAATCATAGAATTGTAGAGGTGGAAGAGACCACGAGGACCATCTAATCCAATCCCCTGCCATGCAGGAAATCTTGATCAAAGCATCCCTGACAGATGGCCATCCAGCCTCTGTTTAAAGACCTCCAAGGAAGGAGACCCTACCACACTCTGAGGGAGTGCGTTCTACTGCCAAACAGCTCTTACTGTCAAAAAGTTCCTCCTCATGTTGAGGTGGAATCTCTGTTCCTGGAGCTTGCATTCATTGTTCCGTGTTCTAGTCTCTGGAGCAGCAGAAAACAAGCCTGCTCCATCCTCAACGTGACACCCCTTCAAATACTTAAACAGGGCTATCATATCGCCCCTTAACCATCTTTTTTCCAGGCTAAACATACTCAGCTCCCTAAGTCTCCCTAAGTCCCTAAGTCTTTCCTCATAAGGCATGAGGAATTTCACCATTTTAGTCGCCCTTCACCATTTTAGTCACCCTTCTCTGGACACGCTCCAATTTGTCAATATCTGAGATGGTCTATTCCACTGTAGAACAGCTCTTACAGTCAAGATGTTCTTCCTAGGCCAAAGTCCCTTTCACAGTTATAGCAGTTTGATAACATTTCAACTGCCATGGTTGATTGATTCCTGGGATCTGTAGTTTGCTGAACTAGGATTCTAGGAGACCAGGGTTCAAATCCCTACTCAGCTATGGAAACTCACTGAGTTACCTTGGGCAAGTCATATTCTCTCAGCCTCAGAGGAAGGCAATGGTAAGTCCACTCAGAACAAATCTTGCCAAGAAAACCCCATGATAGGTTTCACTTTAGGGTCATCATAAGTAAAAAATTACTCAAAAGCACACAGTAACAATGAGGCATTAGGGCTCTTTAGCACATAATTCTACATATCTTGTTACTGTTTTTAATTGTCATCAAGTTGACTCCAACCTATGGTGAGTCAATGAATGAGACCTACAAGTCACCCTATCATTAACAGGCTTGCTTATGTCTTGTAGACGCAGGGCTGTGGCTTCCTTGATTGAGTCCATCCACCTGTAATGGGATCTTCCTCTTTTCCTACTGCCTTTTACCTCGCCAAACATTATTGTCTTTTCTAGTGAGTCATGTCTTATCATATTATGTCCCAAGTACAACAGTCTCCGTTTAGTCATTTTGGCTTCTAGACAAAGTTCAGGCTTGATTTGCTTGAGGACCCATTTGTTAGCTTTTTCAGCAGTCCACAGTATCCACAGAACTCTTCTCCAGCACCACATTTCAAATGAGTTGATTTTCTTCCTTTCAGCTTTCTTCACTGTTCAGCTTTCACAACCATGCATAGAAATGGGAAATACGATGACACTGACAATCCTAACTTTAGTATTCAATGATATAACTTTATACTTCAGGATCTTGTCTAGTTCCTCCATAGCTGCCCTTCCAAGTCCTAGTCTTCCTCTGATTTCTTGACTGCAGTCTCCATGTTAATTACTGAGTGAGCTGAGTTATGGGAAATCTTGGATTATTCACATGTCTTTGTTATCTTCTTTAAAGTTATGCAAATCCACTGTGGTCATTATTTTTGTTTTCTTAATGTTCAACTGTAAACCTGTTTTTTCTGGAGTCAATGACTTTAATCATAGAATTATAGAATTGCAGAGTTGGAAGAGACCACGAGGGCTATCCAGTCCAACCCCCTGCCACGCAGGAAATCACGATCAAAGCATCCCCGACAGATGGCAATCCAGCCTCTGTTTAAAGACCTCCAAGGAAGGAGACCCCTCCACGCTCCGAGGGAGTGTGTTCCACTGCCAAACAGCTCTGACTGTCAAAAAGTTCCTCCTCATGTTGAGGTGGAATCTCTGTTCCTGGAGCTTGCACCCATTGCTCCGTGTTCCAGTCTCTGGAGCAGCAGAAAACAAGCCTGCTCCATCCTCAGCGTGACATCCCTTCAAATACTTAAACAGGGCTATCATATCGCCTCTAAACCGTCTTTTTTCCAGGCTAAACATACCCAGCTCCCTAAGTCTCTCCTCATAAGGCATGGTTTCCAGACCTTTCACCATTTTTGTCACCCTCCTCTGGACACACTTCAATTTGTCCATATCCTTTTTGAATTGTGGTGCCCAGAACTGGACACAGTATTCTAGGTGAGGTCTGACCAAGGCAGAAGATTCTAGAACAGATCATTAAACAGAGAGTCTGTGAACATTTAGAAGGCAATGCCATAATCACAAAAAGTCAACATGGGTTTCAGAGAAACAAGTCATGCCAGACTAATCTGATCTCTTTTTTTGATAAAGTTACCAGCTTGGTAGATGAAGGGAATGCTGTGGACATTGCATACCTTGATTTCAGTAAGGCCTTTGACAAGGTTCCCCATGACATTCTTGCAAACAAGCTTGTAGAATGTGGGCTAGACAAGTTAACTGTTCAATGGATTTGTAATTGGTTGACCGGCCGAACCCAAAGGGTGCTCAGCAGTGGCTCCTCTTCGTCTTGGAAAGATGTGAGCAGTGGGGTGCCACAGGGTTCTGTCCTGGGCCCAGTGCTATTCAACATCTTTATCAATGACTTAGATGAGGGAATTAGGGGCATACTTATCAAATTTGCAGATGACACCAAGTTGGGAGGAGTAGCTAATACCCTAGAGGACAGGATCAAAATTCAGAATGACCTGGATAGACTGGAGAGCTGGGCCAAAGCTAACAAAATGAAATTCAATACGGAGAAATGTAAAGTACTGCATTTAGGGCGGAAAAATGAAATGCATAAATATAGGATGGGAGAGACCTGGCTGAATGAGACTACGTGCGAAAGGGATCTAGGAGTCCTAGTAGACCACAAGTTGAACATGAGCCAACAGTGTGATGCGGCAGCTAAAAAGGCCAATGCAATTTTGGGCTGTATCAATAGAAGTATAGTGTCTAGATCAAGGGAAGTAATAGTGCCACTCTATTCTGCCTTGGTCAGACCTCACTTAGAATACTGTGTCCAGTTCTGGGCACCACAATTCGGAAAGGATATTGACAAATTGGAGCGTGTCCAGAGAAGGGCAACTAAAATGGTGAAAGGTCTGGAAACCATGCCTTATGAGGAGAGACTTAGGGAGCTGGGTATGTTTAGCCTGGAAAAAAGACGGTTTAGAGGCGATATGATAGCCCTGTTTAAGTATTTGAAGGGATGTCACGCTGAGGATGGAGCAGGCTTGTTTTCTCCTGCTCCAGAGACTGGAACACGGAGCAATGGGTGCAAGCTCCAGGAACAGAGATTCCACCTCAACATGAGGAGGAACTTTTTGACAGTCAGAGCTGTTCGGCAGTGGAACACACTCCCTCGGAGCGTGGTGGGGTCTCCTTCCTTGGAGGTCTTTAAACAGAGGCTGGATGGCCATCTGTCGGGGATGCTTTGATTGTGATTTCCTGCGTGGCAGGGGGGTTGGACTGGATGGCCCTCGTGGTCTCTTCCAACTCTGCAATTCTATGATTCTATGAATAGAGTGGCACTATTACTTCCCTTGATCTGGACACAATACTTCTATTGATGCAGCTCAAAATTGCATTGGCCTTTTTAGCTGCCGCATCACACTGTTGACTCATGTTCAACTTGTGATCTACTAGGACTCCTAGATCCCTTTCGCATGTAGTCTCATTCAGCCAGGTCTCTCCCATCCTATATCGATGCATTTCATTTTTTCGCCCTAAGTGCAGTACCTTACACTTCTCTGTATTGAATTTCATTTTGTTAGCTTGGGCCCAGCTCTCCAGCCTATCCAGATTATTTTGAATTTTGATCCTGTCCTCTAGGGTATTAGTTATTCCTCCCAATTTGGTGTCATCTGCAAATTTGATAAGTATGGCCCTAATTCCCTCATCTTTCCTTTGTGAACATCTGAAAAATGCCCTCCAAATAACCTCATACAAACCTTGAGTGAGCAGGTCCTCTTCTTGCCAATTAAACAATAGAAATAATTTTGCCAGAGTACTCCAAAGCTTCTAACTTGCCCTGTTCAATCATTATCCATGGATTTGAAGTCTGGATGCAACAGATACTTTCCTGCTAGGGATGCTTTAGCTGGAAATCCTGCACTGAGCAAGGGGTTGGACTCATGGGCCCATGAGGCCCTTTCCAACTATGATTCTATGACTATCACTCTATGGCTCTTTGGTTAGCAAGTCCAGCCATGGGGCAGAGGCCAAGGATCCTGAACAGGTTCATCATGTCTAAATACTACAGTCTCCATGGCAACAAGGATAATCTCCAGCTGCTGTAACCGTACGTGCTGAAGAACTCTGCTCAGATGAGAAAAGAACTGAAATCAACCTCTCCTTCAACAGGGTTCTCTTCTGCATGTTGCATGTTGATCAAGCAAAAGCTCTAACCACTTGACCATCTCATTCTGCTCATTGATCTGATCCAACCCAACCTTGTCATGGCAGGCATTCTTCTTCTGACTACTCCAATGATTTCTCTCTCAAAACTAAGATGTCACGCTATCTCCTCTCTTTTCCTCAAGCACTGAGAGAACATGAATCTTCATCTCCAACAGATGATGTGCCCGCTTTTGTGGAACAAATCATTTGTATGGCTAACACCTTGGAGTTGAAGATGAACCATTCTGAGGACTCCATTTACAGTTGCATTCAAATGAGGGTTCCAACCCCTCCTTCGATTCCTTTGCTTCCTTTTGTTCTATGACTTGATCAGCATTCCTGGTCAACACCTTCATCCATCCAATCCACTTCTAAAAAGATCAACACTCTTTACCGGATTGTCAAACCTGAGGCTGAATGGCCCTCTCATCAGCCAAAACCTAACTCCATTGTTGTAGAGGCTTCCCAATCCAAGTCACTCCAGAAAACTCATATGACCACTGCAAACCATGAGGGCAAAGAGTTGGCCTCTATGTATAAGAAATTCTATGCATCTGCTGCACTCAGGATCCAAATTGCTAATTACTCAGCATGCATGTCCCATACCAACAACATCTTTGGGAGCATGTTTTTCCTCTACTAGACAAACTACCTGATAATGTCAAGAGGTTAGCCATGGCCCCCTACAACAAGGCTCATTCCTTAGTGGGTCAAAATCAATTCTACGTGTTACTTCGTGGACAGTGCTGCCAAAACTCTTGCAGCATCCATGGCCTTAAAACATCATGCCTGGTTAAGGTCTTCGGGTCTGTCCCCTCAGACTCGAGCTACTATAGAGGACATGCCTTTTGATGAAGAGGGACTCTTCCACAAGGAGACAGACAGCAAACTCAAACTGACTAAAAAAAATGCAGCCCATAACAACAAATAGAATTAATTATGGATGGAATAAAATAAAGGGTATCTCATTTACGTGAGGAGCCGGGCGGCGGCCAAGCACCCAGGCAAGGCAGCCGGGCGAGCGCGAGGCAACAAGGCAGCCGGGCGAGCGCGGGGCAACAAGGAAGGGGGGGCGTGAGGAGCCGGGCGGCGGCCGAGCGCCCAGGCAAGGCAGCCGGGCGAGCGCGAGCGCGAGGCAACAAGGCAGCCGGGCGAGCACGATGCAACAAGGAAGGGGGGGGGCGTGAGGAGCCGGGCGGCGGCCGAGCGCCAAGGCAAGGCAGCCGGGCGAGCGCGAGGCAACAAGGGGGCCAAGAAAGGGGGGGCGTGAGGAGTCGGGTGGCCACGCGCCAAGGCAAGGCAATGGCCACGCAATGGCTGGGGCAAAAGCCAAGAGAACGGGAGGGCTCGTAGGGGGGGGGGTCCGGGTGTGAATAGACAAAGGCTGTGGATAAACAAAGCAGTGAATAAGGAGTAAACAATAAACAGCAAAGTAATAAGAAAGGATCAAAGTAACGGGAAAGGAACCGAAAAGGATAACAAAGGATAAGAGGCAATACTTATCCCTGTCCCCTGCAAGAGCTCTCACGTCGTCGAAAAGATGTAACAGAGAGGAGGAGACCAGGGGAGGCAAGGGGTGAAATAGGTCCTGCCTGGCGCCTCCCCTTGACTCCTCCCGCCGGGGCGTGTCCACGCCCAGGCCAGCCCATGGGCTCGCCTCCCTGCGCCTCATTAAAACACCTCCCCCGGATCCACCATCCTTCAGGATCCGGGTGGTTGTCTGTTACGTACAGAAAAAGAAGACACAGAATAGACTCAGTGCAAAAAGCCAATAAGTTTTGCAAAAAAATTGAAAAGAGAAAACAATATAAAGAACCAAGTGAACAATAGAGATGAAGAAAAAATAGAACAGGACAGGAAGATGAAACATCTATAAGTAGAAGAGAAAAAACACTGGAAGTAGAAGATGAAGAAGAGGAGAAACAGATAGATGAAGAGGAATTAGAAACAGAACTCTCTGTCTCTCTCTCTCTGGCTTTACTTCGCAAACGAAGATTCAGGAAGGACACATCCCGCATTTTCTGCAAGCGCGCTGATGACTAAAAAGGCCAATCCGAGATAAAGAAGTCCAGTTGCAAAAAGCATAGCAGAAGGTCTCCTTGGGTGATGTTTTTGGGTTGTGATTCTTTCTGCGTTGTCGTTTCTCTTCAAGACTTGTTCGGCGTGAGTTCTCAAATAAGCCTGCAGCATTGTGGATAGTGCGTCTCCATGCCTCCCGATGTGAGGCCAGGGCGGACCACTGTTGGTGATCAATTTGGCCAAGCCTGAGATGCTGTTTCAGGGAGTCTTTGTATCGCTTTTTTGGAGCACCCCTATTACGCTGACCCGTGGTGAGTTCACCGTAGAGTAGTATTGTTGGGAGGCGATGGTCCTCCATCCTAGAAACGTGCCCTGCCCAGCGCAGCTGCATTCTCAATATCATGGCCTCAATACTGGTGATCCCTACTTGCTCAAGGACAGCAACATTCGTCACATAGTCAGTCCAGGGTATATTTAGGATTGTGCATAGACAGCGCTGATGAAAGCACTCGAGGAGTCGTAGGTGGTGGCAATAGGTGACCCATGTTTCAGATCCATAAAGGAGGATAGACAGTACAATGGCTCTATACACACTGATTTTTGTGCTTTGCCTCAGGTGTTTATTGCTCCAGACTCTTTTGTGAAGTCTTCCAAATGCACAATAAAGAGGATAATGAGGAATCAGAAAAAGGTGATACAGAGGGCGAAGAAGAGGATGGAGCAGGAGAAGATGGCAATTAAAATATGCTTGTGGAATGTGAAAGGCTTAAATTCAGAGTATAAAAGAAGGCAAGTTTTCACTACTTAGAAAAATAAAAAAGAACAACAATGATGTAACATGTATACGAGAAACCAAGATAAAACAAAAAGACAACAGATTCTTGGGAAATTTGAAATTAGGACAGGTCTTTTACTCAGATAACCTTAAAAAGAAAGAGGGGAATAACTTTATACATAAATCAGAAATACCCTACAAAAGAGCTATTTAAAGATGAGGAAGGTGAATATATAGGTGTAGAGGTAGTTTTTCAGAATACGTGAATAGTAATAGTGGGAGTATATGCCCCAAATGAAAATAGGAAAAATTCTACAAAAAATTACATGAACAGATAGAGAGGCATGTGAAAGGAAGCATGATTATATTAGAAGATTTCAATGGAGTTTTAGATTCAAAAATAGAGAGATCATTCAAAAAGGAAATGGGGTTACAAAGGAAGTTGCCAATCAACATTTTTGATATAAAAGAGGCGTATACACTAGAAGATGTATGGATGAAAAAATATGGTAAAGAGAAAGGCTTTACATTCTGTTCGGATAGATATAGGTCCATCTCCAAAAATGATATGTTTTTGGTATCTAAAAATCTAATACTACAAATTATGGACATGGAAGTCTTGGCTAAGATAACATCAGACCACAAAACAATTAAATTAATACTGAAAGCAAATGAAAGAACTTTCAGCTGGAGATTGAATGAAAGATTATTAAAAGACGAACAGTTTGTTAAAAAGCTGAAAAAAGAAATTACATTATATTTCAAGGAAATGATAATAAATAGGGTCAGATGAAAACCGTCTGGGATGGTGGGAAAGTGATCATAAGAGGCTTATTGATAAAAAGAGGGGCGGAGGTTAAAAACAGGATACAGAAGGATATAACTTTTTAATTAAAGAATTGAAAAAGAAGAAAAGTTGAGAGAAGCCCCAACTAAAGAAAAATTAATACAACAAATTAAACTTATTCACATTCAATCAAACCTGGAAACCATGTCAATATTGGAGAGAAAAATGAAAGAAGCACATCAAATAAACTTTGAATACACTAATAAATTGAGCAAATAGCTGGCATATAGATTAAGAAAAGGAACAGAGAAAAAATTGATAATGGAAATAAAATATTGAGAGAAAGTAACAAGAAAACAAGATGAAATACAAGAAGGATTTAGAATATTCTACAGTAATCTATTCAGCAAAAAAAAAAAAAAAGAGAGAGGAAGAAATCCAAAAAATGAAAACATAGCTAGATAAGCAAGACTTCCAAAACATTTGGAAAAATTGAAGGTGACAGTTTCAATGGTAGAAATATCAAAGGTGATACATGAGTTGAAATTGAATAAGGCTCCAGGCCCGGACGGCTTCACGGCACTGTTTTACAAAAAACTTGAAAATGAATTAGCTCTCTCTCTCTCTCTCTCTCTCTCTCTCTCTCTCTGGCTTTTCTTCACTAATGAAGATTTAGGAAGGACTCATCCCGTGCTTTCTGCAAGCGTGCTGATGACTAAAAAGGCCAATCCGAGATAAACAAGTCCGGTTGCAGAAAGCACAGCAGAAGGTCTTCTTGGGTGATGTTTCTGGGTTGTGATTCTTCCTGCGTTGTCATTTCTCTTCAAGACTTGTTCGGCATGAGTTCTCAAATAAGGCTGCATCATTGTGGATAGCGCATCTCCATGTCTCCCAATGTGAGGCCAGGGCGGACCATTGTTGCTGATCAATTTGGCTGAGCCTGAGATTGCAAAATGTTCAATGAAATAGAAACTAATGGGATACCGCCTCCTCCCATACAATCCTCCCCGTGCACTCTGGTCCTCTGGGAGGAATTTGCTTCAGCCACAAAAATCTAGGCTGTCTGCAAACTCCCAGAGGGCCTTTTCGGTAATTGCCCCCAAATTGTGGAATGGCCTGCCGAATGAGATCTGTCAGATGACGAGCTTGAGTAGCTTTAAAAAAGCACTAAAGACGGATCTCTTTCGGCAGGCCTTTCCTGATTAGTTCCCAGCCTCAGGGGCTCCGGGCTCTTTTTAGTCTTCTGGCTATTTATTATTTATTATTTTAATGTGATTTTATATCAGTTGTTTTAATGTATTTGGTTTAATCTTTTTGTGGGGGTGGGTGGTGTTTGGGGATTTTAAATTGTATTGGTATTTTAATTTTTGTAAGCTGCCCCGATTGTTTTAACAGAGGGGTGGGATAAAAATACATTTTATTATTATTATTATTATTATTATACCTGACTCATGGAAAAATGCAAATGTTTCACTCATATTAAAAGAAGGAAAAGACAGAAGAGAGATCAGCAATTACTGGCCTATTTCACTCCTAAACTCAGATTACAAAATATACATGATGATACTGGCCAATAGATTAAAAGAGATCATATTAGACATAGTGAATGAAGATCAAATGGATTTATACTGGAAAGGAGAACAAGTTGTGACATAAGAACAGTGGTAGATATGCTAGAATATTATGAAGCCCATAGTGAGAAAAAATTGGGATTGATGATAGTTGATGCTGAAAAAGCTTTTGATAGTATATGTTGGGATTTAATGTTGAAAGTAATAAAAAGATCAGGATTGGGTGAGACATTTTCTATGAGAATAGGAAAAATATATACCGAAAAAACTGCTCAACTTATCATCAATGGTGAAAGATCTGAGACATTTAAAATCAAGACAGGAACAAGACAGGGATGCCCTGTATCACCCCTGTTATTCATTCTGGTGCTAGAAGTATTAAACAGAAGAATAAGAGCAAATGATAACATTCCAGGTATAAAGATGAAAGTGTATACTTATAAACTAAAAGCTTTTGCTGATGATATGATCATATCATGGAAGAACCAAAAGACCAGATTGAAGAATACTTAAATACTAAGAAAGAATTTGGGGAATATTCAGGCTTCAGAATCAACAAGGAAAAAAAATCATTATAACTAAAAACATGAGAGAACAAAAACAGAAAGAGCATACAGATATATGGGTGTAAAGTGGGTAAAAAAGCGCGTTATTTAGGGGATGGTTGACAAAACGAAATGCTGACCTATTTGAGAACAATTATAAAAAAAACTTGGCTAGAAATAAAAAAGGAAATAGAGAGATTGAGTAAACTAGGGCTATCATTACTTGGGAAGATAGCAGCGATAAAAATGGTGATATTTCCTAAGGTTCTATATCTTTTTCAAAACTTGCCAATTCTGAGTAATGACAAAATATTTGAAATATGGAAAAAAAAACCTACGAAAGTTCCTATGGGGAGAGAAAAAAGCTAGATTTAAAGTGACCTACCAGATTTTAAAATTTACTATCAAGCGTCTGTGTTACTATGGATAAAGGAATGGGCTAATTTAAACAACAGAAAACTATTAAACGTGGACAGTCATGACGCCAGATTTGGCTGGCACGCTTATTTATTCTATGAGAAAGAAAAACCTAACAAAGGGTTTACAAATCACTGTGTGAGAAAAGGCCTATTGAAAGTATGGGGGGAAATTAGAGATGTATTCTATTTTAAAATCCCACTCTGGATATTGCCTCAAGAGACTTTCTTATCTAGATGGAATAAGACAGATTCATGGTTAAGGTATTTAGATATTGCAAAAAAAGGGAATGACAATTTAATAATGTTAGAAGCAAAGAAAAAATTACAAGAAAAATATAACTTAAATTGGTTTACCTATTTGCAGCTGAAAGAAAAATTTATAGAAGACCAAAAAAGGGGGGGATTTGAGATAGAATACAATGACTTAGATAAGATATTAAGAAAAGAAAATAGGTCAAAAGCGATAACAAAATTTTATATACTATTATTGATGAGGTACACAGAACAGGATTGTATAAAAAAATACATGTTAAAATGGGCAGGAGATATAGGAAAACCTATCAGTATAGAGGACTGGGAAAAAGCAAGGAAAAGATCTTTCACTTTCACAGCATGTCAAAACTTGAAAGAGAATTACATAAAAATTGCTCTAAGGTGGTATTACATGCCAATGAGATTAAGTAAAATGAACAAAACGATATCGAGTAGTTGTTGGAAATGTGGGGGAAAAACAAGGGACGTTGATGCATATGTGGTGGTGACATATGAAGATTAAAAATTTTTGGCAGCAAGTACACAAGACAATTAAAGAAATATTACAAATAAATCTAGACTTTGCACCAGAACTATACTTGTTAAATATAATCAAAAACTTAGAAAATAGGAAAGAAAACAGACACTGGAGGATTTTACTTTATATGATCACGGCAGCTAGATTAGTCATAGCAAAAAAATGGAAGATTAAAGAATGCCCAACTATAGATGAATGGAAAAACAAATTAATAGACATGCTGGAATTGGACATATTAACAAACAAATTATATAATAGGAAAAATACTAAATTGAGAGAGGAATGAAAACAAATATTAGATCACTGGGAAAAAAAGGGTGAAATACAAGGAAGCCGATTGCTATAGAAATAAAAGGACCCCAGAAAGGAGATATAAAAGCAAAAAATGTTCAAATTGAATTGGAGAGTCAAGGTTTGTTATACAAGAAGTAAAATTATCAGAAGTCGTTTAAAGTTTTGAAATGTAGCTATAGTCTTCTTATGTCAAAATGACAAAATAAGGAAGTCATAGGAAATTATTCTTTTGATTATTTCTATAAGTATGGATGTAACAAATATGGAAAAGAATTTTTATTGTTATGAAAAGAACATGGAATGGAAAATACAATTATTTTGTTTGTATAAGATTTAAGCTGGAAAATGATAAAAAATAAAATATTAAAAAATGCAGCCCATGGCCCACAAATTTGTCTTTTCAGCCCAGCCATGCTTCCCACCAAAATCTTGTTATGGTTGGCCCAGGTCATCTTCCACTCAGAGAGCCGTGCAAAGTCAGATCAGCCTAATCCTTCCTTTTATCCCCCAAAACCTCTTCTGCAGTACTGACCACAGCTCAAGAAAAAGACAATTGATTCTGTTGACTCACTGCCGGGCCTTCCTCCTTCTCCTTCCAAACTTTGCTTTGGCAACAGACTTTTTCACTACTTCTCTGCTTGGCAAGCAGTTATCACTGACTCCTGGGTGCTCGACATTGTGCTATGCTGTCAAGTTTGAGGAACTTCCACCCAATGGTTTCATTTCTGGTTACTCCTCCTTCTGATGTTCTTTTACAAGACTTCTCTTCCTTGTTGGAAAAAGGGGCAATCAAACCCATTCCTCTTTCTGTGCCTAATTGGGGCTTCTACTCATGTTATTTTATCATAGAGAAAAAAACACAGAGAGCTCAATTGCTACATTCGTCCAAAGAAATTCTGGATGGTGACTCTTCCAACAATCCTTCCTTCCTGCAAAAAGGTGACTGCATGGCTACTCTTGATCTCAAGGATGCATATTTCCACATTGGCATCTGAGAATCGCATTGTTGTTTCCTTAATTTTGCTACAGGAGGAAGACCCTTCCATTTCCATATTCTTCCTTTCAGACTCTCCACTGCTCTGCATGTCTTCACAAAATGTACGGCTGAAGTTGCTGCTTGGCTGTGACAAAAAGAAATCAATTTCTTCCTGTACTTGAGCAACTGGTTGTTTTTGCTCAAATCTGAGACAAACTTCTGTTGACATCAACTACGTGCTGTCTCTGTTCAACTCCCTCGGTCTCATGGTGAATCATCACAAGTCCTCCCTGCTGCCATCAGGATGGTCCTCTTCATCGGCGCTTTACCCAATTCAGTTCATGCCAAGGTGTTCCTACCAGACGATTGGTACAAGAGGCTATTCACTCCTCTCTACATTTAATCTCGGTGTGTGAGGGCTCAGCTCATTCAAGTACTGTGATGCACGAGGTAACACACACACTGAATCAACACACATGTAGCCGCAGCATGGTTTATTGATCAAGGATATGTATACGGTTTCATTCCAAAGCCAGTTCTGACTGGCCCCAGGACAAAGCAGACAAATAAGGTCATCATTAGGTTTCGATTCCCTGTAGGCCTGGAAACCATTAGGGAGGGTGAGGGAGGCAAAAGAAGATACATTCCAGACTCTCCCAGCCAGTGACCTTGGCTTCCAGGAGGAGCGGTTTGTAGAGTTTAAGGCGGGCTGGCCTGACTCCAGGAGTTAAGGTGTTCTGGCAATGTTCCTGAGAGAACCAACCCCATCTCTCTCTCTCTCTCTCTCTGGCTTTTCTTCACAAACGAAGATTCGGGAAGGACTCATCCCGCGTTTTCTGCAAGCACGCTGATGACTAAAAAGGCCAATCCGAGATAGACAAGTCCGTTTGCAGAAAGCACAGCAGAAGGTTTCCTCGGGTGATGTTACCGGGTTGTGATTTTTTCTGCATTGTCATTTCTCTTCAAGACTTGTTTGGCGTGAGTTCTCAAATAAGGCTGCAGCATTGTGGATAGTGTGTCTCCATGCCTCCCGATGTGAGGCCAGGGCGGACCACTGTTGGTGATCAATTTGGCCAAGCCTGAGATGTTGTTTCAGGGAGTCCTTGTATCACTTTTTTGGAGTGCCCCTCTTATGCTGACCCGTGGCAAGTTCACCGTAGAGTACTATTTTGGGGAGGTGATGGTCCTCCATCCTAGACACATGCCCTGCCCAGCGCAGCTGTGTTCTCAATATCATGGCCTCAATGCTGGTGATCCCTGCTTGCTCAAGGACAGCAACATTCGTCACATAGTCAGTCCAGTGTATATTTAGGATTGTGCATAAACAGCACTGATGAAAGCGTTCGAGGAGTGGTAAGTGGTGGCGATAGGTGACCCATGTTTCAGATCCATAAAGGAGAATAGACAGTACAATGGCTCTATACACACTGATTTTTGTGTTTCGGCTTCCATCTGGAATTCCTCCTCCCAGTGAGACATGAATCCCATCACCTGGGTAAGGGAGAATGGCAGCTTCACGGCATTCCCGTCAAAATTTGCCTTTAGGTCCCAATACTTAAGGCCACGTGGGCTTTCTTACAGCTCCAGTGGTCCAGGAGCCGGTGGGACTGGACCCCCCCCCCCCGGAGGTGTCAGAATCCCACCAGGTAGCCCTGCTGGCACTGGAACTGGGCCTGGTGCTGGGATGCCTCCGTCTCTGAGGGGAGGGACAACTGGGGGTGCCAGCTGCTGGGTAGCCATTGTAGGATTTCTCCAAGCCTGGTTTGCATCACTTGCATCTGCTGTTTCAGTTGATGCACCTCTCTCTCTAATTCGGGCTGAGGGCCTCTCCCCTCATAGTCGCGGGCCCCACTAACCGGTGGCAGTTCCCATCTCAGCAATTGGTGGTCCTCCTGATCCCGTTCGTCTGGCCAGAACCAGCTGGTTTCCATGTCCAAAACTGCTCTGTGCACAGGCGTCTCCGAGAAGAGCTGGCCAGTTGCCCCTAGAGCTCTCCTGGCTCCTGGCTCCGTCAGCTCACTGGGGGGGGGGAGATAGCCTTCCAGCTCTCTTCTGTTCCCAACATTGCCCCTCAGCTTGTAGCTTTGAGCCGCCATCAATCAACTCATCTCTTCCATTGGAGCCCCCAGGTTTCGCTCTTCAGGGTTTAGATACAGCAGAACTGTGCTGTTCTGAAGCTTCTGTAAACCACAAAGGAACCAGATTATTTATTTATTTATTTATTTATACCCCGCTCTTCAGCCACAAGGCTATCAGAGTGGCTTACAAATTGTTTTAAGCAATAGCTATTTACACATCTACACTGCATTAAGCAGTTTCCAATGTGTGTTAGCTAATTGCCCCCACAAGCCGGGTACTCATTTTACTGACCTACGTAAGGATGGAAGGCTGAGTGAACCTTGGAACCCGCTGGAATTGAACTTGCAACATGGTGACTTGCAGTACTGGCATTTAACCACTGCGCCACCAGGGCTTATAGTGATCATGGTCATTTTCAGTAGTTCTCCTCTTATTGTGTGTGTGGTGGGGGCTCTTTGCTTCACCAAGCACTGAAGGGGTTGGGAAATAGTACTAATTAGATCTGAAAACAAAAAAATAGCAATATAGAAGTCAAAACATATGTTATCCTCTGCACAATGAGCTTTTGTTCTTCTGCTTTTTATTAAATTCTGAAGATCTTCATGTACGCCCAACAATATCTTTGTTTGCCTTTTTACACATTGGGGAATGTGGTCTATTTGCCATTAGGTTAAGATGTATGATTTAACAAACCAACGAATTATCTTTCCATTTCTAATTGATTTAAAAACAATTGCTTTGCTGTTACTTCACAGGAGGCTAGGTCTTTAATTGTCACAAGGTCACTTTGTAAGTTTTAATTGCTGGGTGCTGTTCTGTCCTTTCATGGCTTTCAAGGTGATAAATGGCTCTTCGGTTCAAAAGCTAGTCTATATAAACAAGCTTATCTCTGCCCATAGTCTTTAATGAAAAATGAGTTGTGAGTATCATTGTTAATCATGGTAATTGTTAATGTTAAGAGGGCTGGTATTATGAGTTTTCCTATTAGACTTTCAATTCATTATTTAAAATGAACAATCTAGTAACCATCTAAAGCATTCTAATTTTAATTATCCAGTGACTGCATTTCAGGAATCCTTTTTTTTTTTTTTTCATGGAGATTAACAAAACTTTGCTGTGATGCACCTAAGGTTTCAGTTTACCAATAGCTGATTCTGTCTGTCCCAACCCCACTTTTTTCCTCCTGTTTTGAATTGGTTTGATAGGTGTGCTTTTAAGATAGAATTATGAAAATTTGTATCAAGTACCCAGTTAGTATAAAATATTTTTATCCCCAGTAACAAAAAATGATGTGAGTTTAAAAAAATAATTTAGAAAAAAGAATCACAGTGTTGCAAGGAGAGAAACAATATAATTTGGTGATGAACTGAATATTTGGGACAAAGCAGAGAAGAATCAGAGAGAATATGCCATATAGTGATGTTGTCAATTAATGCAGAGAGTATACAGGGGAAGAAGAACTTGAGAGAAAAATATAAACAGCTTGGTCTTGAATGTACTGAGCTTGAAACAACAGTGTCAAGCATCCAAATGGAGAGTAGGTAAATGCTAGGCTGGGAGCTATCCTCATATAGCTGGAACTGAAAACCATGGGTTCGCCTAAGGGCAGCATATAGAAAGAGAATAGCAGAAGGCCAAGAATAGAGGTCTGATAGAGTGCAGCAGAGAGGGAAGCAGAGAAAGAACCTCTCCCTATGGAAACATTGAAAGAGCAATTAGAAACACAGGAAGAAAACCAACTGAGGAGAGAATCAAAAACACCTAGGGAAAAACTGATTGAAGCAAGAGAGTTCATGGGGGATGAGAAGTCAACGAAAATGAGGACTGAGTAAAAAATCTTTGGCTATGACAAAGATATTGCTGCAATTTCAACAGAGGGAAGGTGGAGAAGGTTTCAGCAGTGGCCAGTACTGTCATTTGTCACAGTGACATGTACCTCAGGAACATCCCATTTGGACTACCTGTAATGTGCTCTACATGGGGCTGCATTTGAATAATGTTTGGAAATGTCCGCTGTCCAAAGATCTGGAGTCATATTGTTACTGGGGCTGGTCATAGGAAATACATAAATCTATTGATACAACAACTCTACAGGCTGCCAGTTTGTTTCCAGAAACAATTCAGTATGTTGGTTATAGTGTATGAGCTGCTCTGAGCTCATCAGGAGAGGCCTGATGGTTCTGCCACCCTCACAGGCATGCTTGATGGGAACACACGAGAGAACTTTATTGGTGGCTGTCCCCAGTCTCTGAAACTCACTTCCTCGGGGAAGACTGACTGGCTCCTTACTATCCTTGCATTGACAGGTAAAAACTTTTCTGTCACAACAGGCTTTTAGGAACTGACTGCAAAGATTTTAATAGTATACTGCTTTTATTATTTTTAATGTACATGTTTCAAATGGTTTTAATGCTACACAACTCTCTGGCTTTTTTTCGGAAACAAAGATTCAGGAAGGACTCATCCCACACTTTCTGCAAGCACGCTGATGACTAAAAAGGCCAATCCGAATGCTACAGATAATTTAATATATACAATAACTTTTTCTATATTTTTATTTTGGCATTAACTTTTGTAAGCTGCCTTGTGTCCCAGCTCAGGGAAAAGGCAGGATATAAATGAATTTATTTATTTATTTATTTATTTATTTATTTATTTGTATTTATTAGTTATTTATACCCTGCTCTTTAGCCACAAGGCTATCAGAGCGGCTTACAAGCTGTTTTAAGCAATAGCAATTTTCACATCTACACTGTATTAAGCAGTTTCTAATGTGTGTAAGCTAATTGCCCCCACAAGCCAGGTACTCATTTTACCGACCTATGGAAGGATGGAAGGCTGAGTGAACCTTGGAGCCCTCTGGAATCGAACTTGCAACATAGTGACTTGCAGTACTGGCATTTAACCACTGTGCCACCAGGGCTCCAATACAACAGTGTTGCTGTTTTTCATCATTCTTCTGTGGAATATTCAACAATGTGGAATAACAAAATTCCACAGGAAGATCAAAATATAGTCAAGCTCACAAAACTAGCTATGGCACAATTGCTCTGGAAGCAATTAAGTCAGCCTTATGGTTTTTCTAATGCTTATTATATAAACTGTATATTAAGGATGTTACCAACCCAGTGTCTGGCAAATGAAATGTATATTAATAATTTTTTAAAAACCTAGATGCATCTATCTCCAAATAACATTCTTTCATATAAATTTTTCTTATTGTTTTATTTTATTTATTGGATTTATATCCCATCTTTCTCCGAAGATGGGATTCAAGGTGGCTTACAATAATTTAATAAGATCAATTTAAAACATTAATTTACAAAAGTTAAAAAAAGAATTAAATATTACCATTATTAAAATATAATTATACCAGTTAAAAACACAACATAGTTTTTATAGTTTTATAGTTACATAGTTTCAATAAAAAGTTAAAAACATTAAAAATATTAAAAAGAGTGCGCGCGCGCACGCACACACACACACACACACAATTCCATAATTAAAATTCACATTTCAAAAGCCTGCCTAAATAAAAATGTATTCACCTGCAGTGAAAAGAAAGCAGGGAGGGGGTCAACTGGACCTCCCATGGAAGGAGTTCCACAGTCTGGGAGCAGTCATGGAGAAGGTTCTCTCCTGAATCCTCACAACTGTACCTGCAAAGGTGATGGGACTGAGAGAAAGCCCTCCCCTGCCAATCGTAACACTTGGACTGGCTTGTATAGGGAGATGCAGTCTTTTAGATAGTCTGGCCCCAAGCCATTTAGGCAGGTCAAAATCAGAGATTTTGGCAGGTCAAAACCAGAACATAAGAATTTTAAGAATTTTCTGTCCTTTCTCATATCAGACAATATAAATGTATTCCACCAACTACTTGCTTGCTGTTTGCTTGCTTGGATTGGTAGGGGATTGGACTAGAAGACCTTTGGTGTCAAGGGCAGCACCCTCTAGGGGAGCATTTTGTAAAATAATTCATTCTTATCTGATTCATCATCTTCTTCATCCAATGCCCAGACCATGCAACTGTGGCAAGGGCTTCTTTGCTTCAAGAGATCTAAGTCAGCCTTGGGTGAAATCTCCACTTCCAGAATAGCAGTCAGTCCTACTCTTCCAATGAGTTATCAGTAAGGAACATTCCTTGGAGGAGGAGTGCTCACTCTAACCATGCTGAGATTAGATATTTTGTAACTGATGGTTTTAATCTCCTCTCAGAAGAGGTCATGAGTCCTGAATATCTGGAGCCAGGCAGAAGGGGAGCAACTAAGTAAGTTCTCTGCTAGGATGCCAGGTATGCAAACCTAGACTAGGGACATTATCGGACTAGCATCTTAAAACATTGTAATAACATGAATAAGGAAGGCGGAATCATCATGGCCTAGTAACTGAAATAATCAAACAACCACCACTAGTGTTTTAAGAATGGGATTAAAGGTCCCGCTACAGTAGCACTTGTCATTGCATTGCCTTCTAATTATGCTGTAATGTCCACTTACTTCTGTTTTAGTCAGGGTGCGAGATCTTGGCAGTTCTTGTGAGAAGACATGAGTTTGTATAAAAACACCAAAAACACTTAAAATAACAAATTAAATTAAATACACAGATAAGCTCTGAAACATACGTAAAACCTTGCCAGCAATATAGAACAGTTCATAAAAAGAGTGTCCTGTTGATCGTTTTCACATTGTTGCCTGAACATTTTCTCAGTGGCAACAGGAACAGGAGGAAGAGGGCCGCACATTCACTCTGCGTTCTCATGATTACAGCGGGACTTGATTTTGCATGCTCTTAATATCAAGAAAACAGCAATATTAAAGATCTTGGTACTTGGATGAGGGAATTAGGGGCATACTTACCAAATTTGCAGATGACACCAAATTAGGAGGAGTAGCTAATACCCTGGAGGACAGGATCAAAATTCAAGATGACCTGGATAAACTGGAGAGCTGGGCCAAAGCTAACAAAATGAAATTCAATACGGAGAAATGTAAGGTACTGCACTTAGGGCGAAAAAATGAAATGCATAGATATAGGATGGGGGAGGCCTGGCTGAATGAGACCATGTGCGAAAGGGATCTAGGAGTCCTAGTAGACCACAAGTTGAACATGAGTCAACAGTGTGATGCGGCAGCTAAAAAGGCCAATGCCATTTTGGGCTGCATCAATAGAAGTACAGTCGTCCCTTCACATTCGCGGGGGTTCCGTTCCGCGGACCCCCGCGAATGTGAAAAATCCGCGAATAACTACACCCCTCCCCCTCCCTCCCCAGGCCTTCGTGGGGCCTTCCTAGGCCCCGCGGAGGTCTCACCGGCCCTCCTTCCCACCCTCCCCAGGCCTTCGCGGGGCCTTCCTAGGCCCCGTGGAGGCCTCACCGGCCCTCCCTCCCACCCTCCCCGGGCCTTCGTGGGGCCTTCCTAGGCCCCGCGGAGGCCTCACCGGCCCTCCCTCCCACCCTCCCCGGGCCTTCGCGAGGCCTTCCTAGGCCCCGCGGAGGCCTCACCGGCTCTCCCTCCCACCCTCCCCGGGCCTTCGCGGGGCCTTCCTAGGCCCCGCGGAGGCCTCACCGGCCCTCCCTCCCACCCTCCCCGGGCCTTCGCGGGGCCTTCCTAGGCCCCGCGGAGGCCTCACCGGCCCTCCCTCCCACCCTCCCCGGGCCTTCGCGGGGCCTTCCTAGGCCCCGCGGAGGCCTCACCGGCCCTCCCTCCCACCCTCCCCGGGCCTTCGCGAGGCCTTCCTAGGCCCCGCGGAGGCCTCACCGGCTCTCCCTCCCACCCTCCCCGGGCCTTCGCAGCGCCTTCCTAGGCCCCGCGGAGGCCTCACCGGCTCTCCCTCCCACCCTCCCCGGGCCTTCGCGGCGCCTTCCTAGGCCCCGCGGAGGCCTCACCGGCCCTCCCTCCCACCCTCCCCGGGCCTTCGCGGGGCCTTCCTAGGCCCCGCGGAGGCCTCACCGGCCCTCCCTCCCACCCTCCCCGGGCCTTCGCGAGGCCTTCCTAGGCCCCGCGGAGGCCTCACCGGCTCTCCCTCCCACCCTCCCCGGGCCTTCGCGGGGCCTTCCTAGGCCCCGCGGAGGCCTCACCGGCCCTCCCTCCCACCCTCCCCGGGCCTTCGCGGGGCCTTCCTAGGCCCCGCGGAGGCCTCACCGGCCCTCCCTCCCACCCTCCCCGGGCCTTCGCGGGGCCTTCCTAGGCCCCGCGGAGGCCTCACCGGCCCTCCCTCCCACCCTCCCCGGGCCTTCGCGGGGCCTTCCGGGGGGGCCCTCCCAAAACCGCGAATAACCGAAACCGCGAATGTCAAGTTCGCGAATGTGGAGGGACAACTGTATAGTGTCCAGATTAAGGGAAGTAATAGTGCCACTCTATTCTGCCTTGGTCAGACCTCACCTAGAATACTGTGTCCAGTTCTGGGCACCACAATTCAGAAAGGATATTGACAAATTGGAGCATGTCCAGAGGAGGGTGACTAAAATGGTGAAAGGTCTGGAAACCATGCCTTATGAGGAGAGACTTAGGGAGCTGGGTATGTTTATCCTGGAAAAAAGACGGTTAAGAGTCTATCTTATCGCCTCTTAACCGTCTTTTTTCCAGGATAAACATACCCAGCTCCCTATTACGCTATTACGATATGATAGCCCTGTTTAAGTATTTGAAGGGGTGTCACGTTGAAGATGGAGCAAGCTTGTTTTCTGCTGCTCCAGAGATTGGAACACGGAGCAATGGATGCAAGCTCTAGGAACAGAGATTCCACCTCAACATTAGGAGGAACTTTTTGACAGTAAGAGCTCTTCGGCAGTGGAATGCACTCCCTTGGAGCGTGGTGGGGTCTCCTTCCTTGGAGGTCTTTAAACAGAGGCTGGATTGCCATCTGTCGGGGATGCTTTGATCGTGATTTCCTGCATGGCAGGGGGTTGGACTGGATGGCCCTCGTGGTCTCTTCCAACTCTGCAATTCTATGATTCTATGATCTATTGACAGCTTATCCCATGAATAAAAAGTGATGCCTTATTCATGGTTCATGCACATGCTGGCCACGGGAAGAGGACAACATCATCTGATAATTTTGGCCTATTATGTTATTAGTGGCCCGGCATCCCCTGCATGCCAACGCTGAGCCGGGGCCTCCTCAGTCTCCCATGATGTTCATGTTTGTTGCCTTCTGCTACATGCTGGCACTGCTCCTCACCACCGCCCTCATCTTCTTCGCTATTTGGCATATTACAATTGTCCCTCCACATTCACGTATTTGGCATTCACGGTTTTAAGTATTCACAGCTTGAAACTATTCTTTAAAAAATAATAATCGAAAAAGCAAACCTTGATTTTGCCATCTTATATAAGGGACACCATTTTGCTAAACCATTGCATATAATGGGACTTGAGTATTCATGGATTTGGGTATTCATGGGAGGTCCTGGAACCAAACCCCAGCGAATGTGAAGGACAACTGTATAGCTTTTGATGAGCTCAAGACTAACTACAAGAGACCGATAGACCAGTGTAATACACTTAAACCTCTTGTACTTCCGGAGTACCATATCCATACATTCTTCCGTGTTATGTTTCTGTGTGCAACAGAGTGGCTCACGCTGGGACTCAATATGCCATTATTCGCTTACCACATTTGGAAGTATGGTATTATCATGTCATAATGACACCAGGACTCATCCCATGCTTTTTGCAAGCGCACTGATGACTAAAAAGGCCAATCTGAGATAAACAAGTCCGGTTGCAGAAACCACAGCAGAAGGTCTCCTTGGGTGATGTTTTTGGGTTGTGATTCTTTCTGCGTTGTCGTTTTTCTTCAAGACTTGTTCGGTGTGAGTTCTCAAATAAGGCTGCAACATTGTGGATAGTGTGTCTCCATGCCTCCCAATGTGCGGCCAGGGCTGACCATTGTTGGTGATCAATTTGGCCAAGCCTGAGATGTTGTTTCAGGGAGTCCTTGTATCGCTTTTTTGGAGCGCCCCTATTACGCCGACCCGTGGCGTGTTCACTGTAGAGTACTATTTTTGGGAGGTGATGGCCCTCCATCCTAGAAACGTGCCCTGCCCAGCACAGCTGTGTTCTCAGTATCATGGCCTCAATGCTGGTGATCCCTACTTGCTAAAGGACAGCAACATTAGTCACATAGTCAGTCCAGTGTATAATTTAGGATTGTGCATATACAGCGCTGATGAAAGCGTTCAAGGAGTCAAGTGGTAGCAATAGGTGACCCATGTTTCAGATCCATAAAGGAGAATAGACAGTACAATGGCTCTATACTCTTTGATTTTTTTGTGCTTCGCCTCAGGTGTTTATTATTCCAGACTCTTTTGTAAAGTCTTCCAAATGTGCTATATGCCTTTGCTAATCTGTGATCGATCTCTTTGTTAATCTTGGCATCTGAGGAGATGATGCTTCCCAGGTAGGTGAACTGCTGAACAGACTTGAGCACAGATTTGCCGATGGCAATGTGGGGATGGTGGTGTTCGTCCTGTGGTCAGGCTGGTAAAGCACTTCTGTTTTCTTCAGGCTGATATCCAGCCCAAACAGCTCTGCAGCTGTTGCGAAGCAGGATGTTAGGCGCTGCAGAGCTGCTTCTGTGTGGGCAACAAGGGCAGCATCATCAGCAAAGAGCAGCTCACAGACTAGATAGTTTAGAGTCTTAGTGTGAGCCCTCAAGTTAAGTTAAACAAGCTACCATCAGTATGGTAACGTATATAGATGCCATTGTCTTCTTTGAGCTCTGCCGTAGCCCTTTGGAGCATCATGCTGAAGAAGATTGTAAATAAAGTTGGAGCAAGAACACAACCTTGCTTCACTCCATTTGTTATTAGAAAGGGCTCTGAAAGAGCATCGCCATATCGGACTTGACCGTGCTGGCCCTCGTGTAGCAAGATAATCATTTTAAGGAATTGGGGGGGGGACATCCTAGCCTTTCCAGGATCTGCCACAGACCTTTTCTACTCACAGTGTCGAAGGCTTTGGTGAGGTTGACAAAAGTTACATAGAGACTCTTGTTCTGCTCCCTACATTTCTCTTGCAGTTGTCTAAGGGCAAATACCATGTCTGTAGTACTCTTATTGGCTCTGAAGCCACATTGGCTTTCAGGGAGAAGTTCTTCTGCAATAGCAGGAACTAATCTGTTCAGGAGTATCCTTGCAAGGATTTTTCCAGCAATAGAGAGCAGTGTTATGCCTCGATAGTTTGAGAAATCGGATTTTGCTCCTTTTTTCTTGTACAGGGTGATGATGACTGCATCTCGGAGGTCTGATGGCAGTTCCCCTTTTCCCCAGGAGAATAGAACAAAAGAATAAATGGACACAAATTTGAATTCAAAATGAACTCATCTATGCAAGAATGTATTTACCACCCACTTTTGTTCAATAAATAAGCATTGCTTAAGTGAATTTCAGTGCCTATATTTTTTGCATTCTCTTCCCTTTGGCTTTTCTTATTGTTACCCCTCCAGCCACAAATGTCCATCTCTCTCTCTCTCTGGCTTTTCTTCGCAAACGAAGATTCAGGAAGGACTCATCCCGCGCCTTCTGCAAGCGCGCTGATGACTAAAAAGGCCAATCCGAGATAAACAAGTCCGGTTGCAAAAAGTGCATGCGCTGGGCAGGGCACGTTTCTAGGATGGAGGACCATCGCCTCCCAAAAATACTACTCTACGGTGAACTCGCCATGGGTCAGCGTGGGAGGGGCGCTCCAAAAAAGCGATACAAGGACTCCCTGAAACAACATCTCAGGCTTGGCCAGATTGATCACCAACGGTGGTCCGCCCTGGCCTCACATCGGGAGGCATGGAGACGCACTATCCACAATGCTGCAGCCATCTAGAAATTAAACACTTTTCCTTTACCTGAACAGAAGCACTCTTGTTTCTTCCCAGCAACTGTTTGTTAAACCACAATTGTTAAGATAAATATCAAGGATTGTACTTTTTGCTTTCCCATTTCCCCATTTACCAAAGTATCCATATAAGTATCTTCTACCAGAGGCAATACTCTGTGCATCTTATGTGGCCTGGAACCCACAGAAAGGTATGTTAAATTAAATGTTTTATTCTTTATGGTGTCATGACCCTTTGTTGCTGTTAATATCATCTTGTGGATCTGGAAATTCCCCCAAATAAGTAGAAATGGTTATCTAATTTTGGAATGGTCCCATTTTTCAGACATCAATACATTTTCAGTTAGAGCACCATTTCCTGGTTAAGGTTGGACTGAAGGCCACCATCCCTCCCTCTGGGGGTGGAGGACCAATTAGAATGGTCCACCCTTGAAGGCTGATGGAACCCATTAGGTTCCAAGAAGCCCTAAGGGGTTCTATGTTTGGCAATGCCAGCGATTCTGTTGAAGCTCTGGTTAATATGTGGAATAACAACCTTACCAGAGCTGTAGACACGATCGCTCCCAAGTGTCCTTTCCAACCCGCAAAAAATTGTAATCCATGGTTCACTGAAGATCTTAAACAAATGAAGCAGGCTGGACAACAAGTAGAGCTCAGTTGGCTGAAATCTCAACTCCTATCTGACAAGATACTTCATTGGACTTTTCTTAGGTCCTATCAAGTGGCGATAGATGCAGCTAAGAAATCTTTCTATTCAGCATCTATCACGTCTGTGAAATCCCGTCCAGCTGAGCTGTTCATGAGGAATTTAACTCAATTGCCTCCCACCCAGAACCCTCTATTAGAACCAACTACAGCTTGCTGTGATCCTTTTAATGATTATTTCACAGATAAAATCTCTTGGATAAGAGCTGATTTGGACGCCAACTTTAAGTCAGTAGCAACTAGAGAGGTATCCAGCACCTCTGCCATTACTGTTAGACTGGATCAATTTGAGTCAGTAAGTACTGAGGACGTGGACAAGCTCCTTAGTAGCTTGAAAAAGATGACCTGCCCTCTTGACCCCTGCCCAACTTGGCTGGCAGCCCAGGGGGGTGATACTATCAAGCTGATGCTGTAAAATGTAATTAATACATCATTCAGGGAGGGGTCCCTGCCCTCTTGTCTTAAGGAGGCAGTGGTTAGACTACTCTTAAAAAAGCCCTCCCTGGACCCCCTGAACAGAAATAATTATAGACCTGTTTTGCTGCTGCCATTTTTGAGCAAGAGGGCGGTCGCCAATCAACTACAAGTTGCCCTGGAGGAAACTGATTTTCTGGATCAATTTCAAACCGGATTCAGGACAGGATACAGAGTTGAGACTGCCATGGTCACCTTAGTCGATGATCTCTGTCTGAGCATTGACAGGGGAAGTGTGACCTTGTTGGTGCTCTTGGACCTCTCAGAGGCCTTCAGTACCATCAACCATGGTATCCTTCTGGAATGCCTGAGAGAGCTGGGTATTGGTGGCACTGCTTTGCAGTGGTTCTGGTCCTACCTCTCGGGTAGGTTCCAGATGGTGTTGCTTGGAGACAGTTGTTCGGCCAAGAGGGAGCTCAAAATCGGGCATCCCTCAAGGTGCGATTCTGTCCCCAATGCTATTCAACATTTACATGAAGCCACTGGGCGAGATCATCCGGAGGCATGGGGCAGGGTGTTATCAGTACGCTGATGACACCCAAATATATTTCTCTATGTCTCGGACTGATGCAGTGACTAAGGATGGCATCTCTCTTCTAAATGCCTCTCTTGGGGCGGTAATGGATTGGATGAGGGAAAACCAACTCAGGCTGAATCCAGGTAAGACGGAGGTACTTGTCATAGGAAACCCGAACCCGGGAATAGATTTATGTCAGCCAGTCCTGGATGGGGTCACACTTCCCTTGAAGGACTCTGTCCGCAGCTTGGGGGTGCTCCTTGACTCGTCACTTGACTTGACAGTTCATGTGGATGCAACAGTCAGGAGCTCCTGTTATCAGCTTCGGCTGATACACCAGCTGCGCCCCTTCTTGGAGCAGGGAGACCTTGAAACTGTAGTACATGCACTGGTAACCTCTCGATTAGACTTCTGTAATGTGCTCTACATGGGGCTACACTTGTGCCAAGTTTGGAAACTTCAGCTTGTACAAAATATGGCAGCCAGGTTGATTCCTCCTATAATGACCATATAACACTGGTTCTGAAGTCTGAAGTCCCTTCACTGGCTGCCAATTAGTTTTGGGGCAAGGTACAAGGTGTTGGTTATTACCTTTAAAGCCCTACATGGCTTGGGACCAGAATACTTAAAGGGTCACCTTCTTCTGTATTGTCCATCCCACACACTAAGGTCCTCGGGGAAGAACCTACTTCAGGCAAAAAAATCTAGGTGAACATCAGTGAGCCAGAGGGCCTTCTCCACTGCTGCTCCAAAACTATGGAATGACCTGCCAAAGGAGATCCATCACATCTCTACTCTTACAGCCTTTAAAAAGCCTCTTAAGACGGATCTCTTCTGGCAGGTCTTCCCAACTTAACTCCTCTCCCCGCACAAGGTGATCTACATCACTCTGTCCGCCAATTATCTCTCTTTTTAAACTTTTGTATTCTTGTTTTTAAACTGTGTTTATTTAATTGTAATTTTAGTATTGAGTTGGGAAAGGACTAATTTTGAATTTTATTGTGTTCCATGTGTTTTTATTGTTATAACCCACCCGGATTCCTTGTGATTGGGTGGGTGGGCTATAAATAAATAAATAAATAAATAAAATTATTATTATTATTATTATTTCACTTCCAAAATAAGACACACATATGTAAAACAAATGAAAACTAAATATAGGCCCCATTGGTTCAATTTTCATAAACTGGCATATGATTTGCTACTGCATTCATATTCATTCCTACAATGCAGGTGAGAAGAGCTTACTTTTCACCATTGTTTCCTTTTTCTTTTTAAAATTGTTGTTTGCAGTGCTTCTGACGTGTCTCTCCTGATGGCTGAGAGTTTAGTTTCCAAAATTGCCCTTGATATTCCCCAACCAGGATAAGCAGGCTATCAGGATGAGATGCTTTGAGTCCCAGCTTTGGAGAAAAGGCAGAATATAAATAATAGAATAAAAAAGAATCTTACCAGTGTGGATGACATATTTGTATATGTTGGCTGCGATACTTCTCCCAGCTCCATGGTCCAGAGTGATGCATCATCCAAGGCATTCTGGGTAAATAAAATAATATTTTTTCAGAAGGCAATTCCACTGTGAAGCCAAAAATCTCCTTAGGGCTCATGTACATGGGCAAGGATAGGTCAACTGCCAGCTCTCCGCCAGCGTACCCTACCCACTGGTCAGGCCCATTCCCCCGCCCCCCTCCATTACCTCCACAGAAAAAGAGAAAGTCCAGATAGGCACACGTTTCAGCTTCTACCACCACAGTCTCCCTCACTATGAAGCCAGTCCACAACATGTTACCAAGACCCCCTGCATGTAACCACATGCTGCAGGCCTGCTTCTTGCTACAGAAGAGCAATGGCAGAGGGCAGTTGCATTAATGGGTTCCATGCCAGAACAGGTTCCTGTGGTCTCGTGGGGCCTTGTCCATTTCTTCCTGGCTGGAATGCATTTTAACAGCTATTTTAATATAATGTTTTATTGGGCCCTACCCCATCTTTCCCCCATTGTAGCTTCATGAGAACTGCCCTGGGGCAAAAACCCTCAGTCATCAGGACTGTAGGGCTCCAAGACTGGGGCAAGATGGGGTAAATTGCCCATGTAGACGAGCCCTTAGAATGTTGCATTGCCCAGACCTCTGACAGGGCTTATATACAGAGCACGTTCTGAAAACTGTATGAAACATCCTCCAAATGCATGAACATATGCGAAAACATCCCATACCCAGAACCCCTCATTATGCCCAAATACCTTAGCTTTCTTCTGTAGTTCCTCTCAAAACGGCAACAGGAAGTGATGAGACATCATTTCCAATGAAGAGGGACTATAGAGGAAAATGAAGGTATTTTGGCTTGCTGTGTTTGTGTGTGTGTGTGTGTGTGCAGGTGGCTTGGGGGGGGGATTTACCTCTGTCCTTCACATACTTGTCTTCCCCTGTTTTAGAGCAAGATAACGGCCCCTTCAGTATTCCACACTTCTGAAGTCTATTGCTTCTTGCTGCACTGCATTATTTAATGGGAGAAAGAGCAGATTTTACCTTACTCTGGAGTTTTACATGATTAATCACACAAATTAATCAACTGTAGTTTGAAGTTCTAAAAAAAAAATACTGGGTCAAACTATTATTGTTGTTATTATTTCAAGCTTTGAAGAGGAAGCAGTAAACACACACACACACACACACATACACCAAAATCTTTGGGAGAGCCTGCTTAGGAAGTGCTCATATTTATGGGAGCATGATAGCTTTAATTCGTACTCTGGAGTTGCTATAGGTATTTATTAATCAAACTAATTTACTATTCAATTAAAAAGTGAATTAGAAAAAATGCCATTATATCGGCTGAGGGCCATGCTAACACACACATCTTTCTTGGGTAATAAAAGACCATGAAGTATAAGGTAAAATATAACCAGTCCTTTAAATGATTTTCTTCATTTGCTTATTTTAAAATAATACTGTTTTAAAAACAAGGTTGCAGCCTTTGTAAATGCAAAGCTGTACAAAGGATAAGCCTCTCTCCTCCAAACATACCGTACCTCTGAGAGTGGCTTTCTACAGCAGCCAAAGGGGAGCTGGCATATCTTGTTCCTGGCAAGATGTACCAATATAATTTGGATTTGGACCTCATTGTAGGCCAGTTAAAAAGCAGGAGCATGGACCTATTTCCCCTGGCTTCTTGTAGTGGGAAGCAACAGGATTATGTCATAGAAATGATGGGACAGAGGTTTTGCATTATTGGGAATGGCAACCTAGTGGCTAGACATACATGCTCCTTTCTTTCATATGGGAGTAACTGTGAATCATTTATGCAGAGAACTGAAAGCTAGTACCTCAGTCCAGGAAATTCATGCATTAATAGAAATATACCAGGTTCTACAACTGAGATAAATGAGGAATCCAATATACAGCAAACATCTATACCAAAGACCAGTGTGCTAATGGAGAATATTGTGGTTGTGATTGTTTTTACTACAATACAGCAAATATCAAAGATCTGTCACTTCCATTCAGCTCCCTTCACAGCTTTTGGGGGTGTGGGGGCTTTAAAAGCATATCAGTTTTTTTCTTTTTTTAAAATGAAAAATTTATATTGTATTTGCAGCTGCTATATATTTAAATTATAAGTAAATTGTATCTTTGTTTATCCTTACAGTGTTTAAATTTATGGTGATTTTATAATTTGTTGATACTGAACGGTACAGTTTTATATTGTACTCTACCTTGGAAAGCCAGTCTTGAAAGATGGCTAAGAAATATATTAAATAAAATAAAACATAACAATACCATCCAAAGACCATGTCCACATCCAAATTCATTCAGCCAGTGCACTGAAGGAGAACAATAAAAAGAATAAAAATAAATGATTGTATAGCATGAACAACTTGTCAAACAACAACCTTTACGTCTCCCCATTAAGCACATTTCATCCACAGATGTTAAAATCCTACAGCTCCCAAATGGCCCTGACTGTTTCAGTTAAGTCCCAGGGGCTTATTGGCGTAAACCTTGAGAACATCCTCCTTTCCCTCATCGCAATGAAGAGCCTGTGTTCCATTTCTCTGCTGTTTATCTTTGGCTCCTTGCTGGGACTGGAGGAATATTTTTAGATAAACACCAACCATCTTAATGAGCTTGAGTTGTTTCTCAGCAACTCACTACTCTCACACAGAAACTAAGAAAATACTCATTGAGTATTCTGCCCATATTAATTTTTAATTTAAACCCTTAACTAAAGTACAATAGACTTCTGACATATAAATATTAAAAATTAAATTTCCTGAGTTCATTATCTGATAATTAGAACTAAATAACATCTTAACTGAGAGACAAACCCCACGCAAAGCAAGTCAGTTCCATTTAAGATTCCATTAGAAAAATGTTTGAGCTCATATGTAATGGACCATAAAATTTAATTTGGAAATGATATTACCCAAATGATGAAATGATACCAGTCACAAAGGGACATGTAGTCAACCCTCATCTTTTCATTTGGTGTGATGCTCTTCTATTGATTGTGCAGAATTAAAAAGGAAATACTTAATTTTGTTCTGAATAACACATGTAGGGTTTTTCAGACTTTCTTTTCTCTGGATCCCTTTAGTATTTAAAAGTCAGAATTGACCACTGTAGCACCATGTAATTACAAAGATTTCCTTATCTTAGCCTATTTGCTGAAGTCATACTAAAGAAAGGGTCCCGTAATCCATTGGCTGTCTCATATCTCATTTACATTGGTGGTAATCCCTATCCTATCTCAGCATTTAGGTAATGACTTTGGGATTAAATTGCATTTCTTGCAATTCTTTGCTTCCAAAACCTACACAACACATCAGAAAGCTCTGTCTGTATATAGGCCCTGTCACAGGTCTGGGCAATGCAGAGAGGTCTCTGTTTTCACATTGAAATTAGCTTCCCTTGCATTAGTTTTTAAACATTGCAACATAAAGGTAGTAGAATGAGATACATAGGCTAGAACTCCAGGTAGTAATTAGTGACATTACCAATTTAACTTGGAATGGGTTTGTGCTAACGAAGTTGTTTTCAAAAGCAACTGGATATTTGGCCTACCCACACTACACTAAAAATCCAGTTTGAAACTGGATTGTTTGCCATGGCTCCATCCTATTGAATCCTGGGATGTGTGGTTTTTACAAGGTCTTTAGCTTTTTCTGCCAAAGAGTGCTAGAGCACCACCAAACTACAAATCCCAGGATACCATAGGAGGGAGATGTGGCAAATAATCCAGTTTAAAATGAGATTATTTATGTAGTGTGGATGCACCCTTAAATATTTTCTCTCCAGGGCCCTGTCACATTCCTAATGATATTGCCAGGGGTGTTGATGGAGGAGAACAGATGATCACATGAAAGCCCCAGCTGCTGCATTTCCCCAAGTTACCAACCAAGGATAAGGAGGCCCTGTCTTGCTCCCACTGACAGGTAAATTTTGATGAGGGGAAGGAAAGGTGAGTGTGGCAAGGAACAAAATGAAATTATTCTGAACCAGGCCTAAATTCTGAAGGAGTCTATGAACAATTCAGAATGAGGTCAAACAACTGTTTTATACATTCACCCATATCTCATAGAATCATAGAATTGTAGAGTTGGAAGAGACCACGACGGCCATCCAGTCCAACCCCCTGCCACGCAGGAAATCACAATCAAAGCATCCCCGACAGATGGCAATCCAGCCTCTGTTTAAAGACCTCCAAGGAAGGAGACCTCACCACGCTCCGAGGGAGTGTGTTCCACTGCCGAACAGCTCTGACTGTCAAAAAGTTCCTCCTAATGTTGAGGTGGAATCTCTGTTCCTGGAGCTTGCATCCATTGCTCCGTGTTCCAGTCTCTGGAGCAGCAGAAAACAAGCCTGCTCCATCCTCAATGTGACACCCCTTCAAATACTTAAACAGGGCTATCATATCACCTCTTAACCGGTTTTTTTCCAGGCTAAACATACCCAGCTCCCTAAGTCTCTCCTCATAAGGCATGGTTTCCAGACCTTTCACCATTTTAGTTGCCCTTCTCTGGACATGCTCCAATTTGTCAATATCCTTTTTGAATTGTGGTGTCCAGAACTGGACACAGTATTCTAGGTGAGGTCTGACCAAGGCAGAATAGAGCGGCACTATTACTTCCCTTGATCTAGACACTATACTTCTATTGATGCAGCCCAAAATCACATTGACCTTTTTAGCTGCTGCATCACACTGTTGACTCATGTTCAACTTGTGGTCTACTAGGACTCCAAGATTCCTTTCGCATGTAGTCTCATTCAGCCAGGTCTCTCCCGTCCTATATCTATGCATTTCATTTTTCCATCCTAAGTGCAGTACTTTACATTTCTCCATATTGAATTTCATTTTGTTAGCTTTGGCCCAGCTCTCCAGTCTATCCAGGTCATTCTGAATTTTGATCCTGTCCTCTATGGTATTAGCTACTTCTCCTACTTTGGTGCCATCTACAAATTTGATAAGTATGCCCCTGTTTCTATCATCCAAGTCATTGATAAGTCATTGATGTTGAATAGCACTGGGCCCAGGACAGAACCCTGTGGCACCCCACTGGTCACATCTTTCCAAAACGAAGAGGAGCCACTACTGAGCACCCCTTGGATTCGGCCGGTCAACGAATTACAAAACCATTGAACTGTTAACTTGTCTAGCCCACATTTTACAAGCTTGTTTGCAAGCATGTCATGGGTAACCTTGTCAAAGGCCTTACTGAAATCAAGGTATGCGATGTCCGCAGCGTTCCCTTCATCTACCAAGCTGGTAATTTTATCAAAAAAAGAGATCAGATTAGTCTGGCATGACTTGTTACTCTGAAACCCATGTTGACTTTTTGTGATTATGGCATTGTCTTCTAAATGTTCACAGACTCTCTGTTTAATGATCTGCTCTAGAATCTTCCCTGGTATTGATGTCAGACTAACTGGACGATAATTGTTGGGATCCTCTTTTTTCCCCTTTTTGAAAATGGGGACAATGTTTGCCCTCCTCCAGTCTTCTGGGACTTCTCCTGTTCTCCAAGAGTTCTCAAAGATTATTGCCAAGGGCTCGGAGATCACATTTGCCAGCTCTTTTAATACTCTTGGATGTAGTTCATCTGGTCCTGGAGATTTAAATTCATTTCGATTAAGAAGGTATTCCTGTACTACCTCTTTGCTTATTCTCTGCTGGATTTCCCCTATTGTGTCCTCTGTTCCATTATCCTCAGGTTGGTCCCCCTTTTCCTTTTCTGAAAATACTGAGGCAAAGAAGGTGTTGAGTAATTCTACCTTTTCTCTGTCCCCTGTTAGCATTTTGCCATCTTCTCCACGTAGTGGCCCTATCACTTCCTTCTTCCTCCTTTTGCTGCGGACATACCCCCCCCCAAACCTTTTTATTGTTCTTAACCTCCCTAGCAAGCCTGAGCTCATTCTGCGCTTTAGCTTTTCTGACTTTACTCCTACACGTGCTCGCTATCTGTTTGAATTCTTCTTTGGTGATTCCCCCCCTTTTCCATTTCCTATACATGTTCCGTTTAAAGCTTTCTTTGGTCCTATCGAGAGGCAATACGTGCAGCGCAGAGATCCTTCTCCTCTGCACGTATTGCATCTGCAGAGTCCCGTCCAGCAGAGCTGTTTAGGGTGGTAAGGGAGTTGACGCAGGTTATTCCTGCGCAGAACCCATTGCTTAACCCAACGACAGCCTGCTGTGACGCGTTTAACAATTTCTTTGCAGATAAAATCTCTCGAATAAGAGCCGACTTAGATGCCAGTAATTTGACAGAAACAATTGACGAGGTGTCCAGCAACTCCGTTGATGTAAGTGTACTGGATGAATTTCAATCCATGAGTACCGAGGACGTGGACAAGCTACTTGGTAGGGTGAAGAAGACGACCTGCCCGCTCGATCCTTGCCCTTCATGGCTGGCCATCCAGGGGGGGCTGCCTTGATGGTGTTCCTTAAGGACATCATCAATGCATCTCTCAGAGAAGGGTGTGTTCCATCTTGTTTAAAGGAAGCAGCCATTAGGCTGCTCCTGAAAAAAATCTTCCCTTGACCCCCTGGACATGAACAACTATAGGCCGGTTTCTATGTTACCATTCTTGAGCAAAGTGATCGAGAGGGCAGTTGCGCTTCAACTCCAAGTGGTCTTGGATGAAACCGATTATCTAGACCCATTTCAAACTGGCTTCAGGATGGGATTTGGAGTTGAGACTGCCATGGTTGCCTTAACCGACGACCTGCGTCTAAGCATCGACAGGGGTAGTGTGACCCTGTTGGTGCTTTTGGACATCTCAGCGGTTTTCGATACGATAGATCATAGCATCCTTTTGGATCGCCTGAGAGGGTTAGGAATCGGAGGCACTGCGCTCCAGTGGTTCCGGTCCTTCCTCTCGGGCAGGTCCCAGAGGGTGTTGCTCAGGGACAGTTGCTCCAGCAGAAAGGAGCTTACTTGTGGTGTTCCGCAGGGCGCCATCCTATCCCCGATGCTGTTTAACATCTATATGAAGCCGCTGGGTGAGATTATTCGGAGTTATGGGGCTGGGTGTTATCAGTACGCTGATGACACCCAGATCTATTTCTCCTTGTCCCGATCGTCGGCCTCGAATTCCGATGGTGTCTCTCCTCTTAATGACTGTCTTAAAGCAGTAATGGGCTGGATGAGGAAAAACAGATTGAGATTAAATCCAGACAAAATGGAGGTGCTCATGGTAGCGGCCCCGAAACCAGGAGTTGGGTTGCAACCTCCAGTCCTGGATGGGGTCACGCTCTCCGTTAAGGACTGTGTTTGCAGACTGGGGGTGCTCCTTGATTCATCTCTTCAGATGACGAGTCAGGTGAATGCGACAGTCAGGAGCATCTGTTATCAGCTTCGGCTGATACGCCAGCTGTGCCATTTCCTGGAAGTAAAGGACCTCGAGACTGTGGTGCACGCGCTGGTAACCTCTTGTCTAGATTTCTCCAATGCGCTCTACATGGGTCTGCCCTCATGCTTGGTCCGGAAACTTCAGTTGGTACAAAATATGGCAGCCAGAGTGGTCTCGGGAACATCTCGGAGAGACCATATAACTCCAGTGTTAAGATCTCTCCACTGGCTGCCTATTAGTTTCCAGGCCCAGTATAAGGTGTTGGTTATTACCTTTAAAGCCCTAAATGGCTTGGGTCCAACTTATCTCCGGAACCGCCTCCTCCCATACAATCCTCCCCGTGCAATCCGGTCCTCTGGGAGGAATTTGCTTCAGCCACAAAAATCTAGACTGTCTGCAACCTCCCAGAGGGCCTTTTTGGTAATCACCCCCAAATTGTGGAATGACCTGCCGAACGAGATCTGTCAGATAACAACCCTGAGTAGCTTTAAAAAAGCACTAAAGACGGATCTCTTTCGGCAGGCCTTTCCTAATTAGATCCCAGCCTCAGGGGATCCTGGCTTCTTTTAGTCCGCTGGCCATTTATAGTATTTTATTGTATTTATTGTTTTTAATTGTGATTTTAGATTAGTTGGTTTTAATTTATAATTGTTTAATACTTTTTTATGGGGGAGGGTGCGGTGGGGGGTGTTTGGGGATTTTATCTGTATTGTATTTTAATTTTTATAAGGCGCCCCGATTGTTTTAACAGAGGGGCGGGGTATAAATAAATATTATTATTATTATTATTATTATTATAAAACTTAGCTCCGTTGAAAGTTCTTTAGTCATCCGTCCTGGTTTCTTGAGACACCTCCCATTTTTCTTCCTCAATGGTACGGTTTGAAATTGTGCCTTCAGTATCTCCCTTTTGAGAAAGTCCCATCCGTCTTGAGGTCTCTTCTCTTTTAGTATTCCTGACCATGGGATCACCCCCAGTATTTCCCTGAGTTTATTGAAATCAGCTCTCCTAAAGTCAAGAATGCATGTCTGACTATGCCTGGCTTCTCCTTTCCATTGTATAACAAATTCCAGGAGAACATGATCAATCTCACCTAAGGATCCCACCACTTGCACCCCATTAACCAGGTCATCTCTGTTGGTTAGGATCAGATCTAAAATAGCTGACCCCCTTGTTGCCTCTTCCACCTTTTGGACCATGAAATTGTCTTCCAGGCAAGTCAGGAATTTGCTAGACCTTGAAGTTTTGGTTGAGTTAGATTGCCAGCAAATGTCAGGATAGCTGAAGTCACCCATCACTACTACATCTTTCCCTTCTGCGTGTGTGGTCATCTGTTCTTGAAAGGCATCATCCAATTCCTCCGTCTAACTTGGGGGTCTGTAGTAGAGTCCCACAATAACATCCCTGTTGTTTCCCTCCCCTTTAATTTTTATCCAGATGCTCTCCACCTGGCTTCCAGTATTGATGTCATGGATCTCTTCACTAGTGTAAATATCCCTGACATATAATGCTATTCCTCCTCCTTTCCTGTTTGGCCTGTTTCTCTTATAAAGGTTATACCCCTCTATTCCTACATTCCAATCATGTGACTCATCCCACCAGGTTTCAGTAGTGCCTATTATATCATATTCGTTTTGTAGTGCTAGGAGTTCAAGTTCATCCTGCTTATTTCCCATGCTCTGTGCATTAGTGTAGAGACATCTAAGACCATGTGTTCTGTTTACTTGCTTCCTGTGCAAGTTTTTTTTTTGCCTCCCACTGTTGGGTCCTTGCGCTGTTTGCCTTGTTCCCTGTATGACAGTTTGATTATTTTCTCCAGCCCTTTTGCCTTCCAGAATGCTATCTCCCTCCCCCATTTGACCCAGTTTAAAGCCCTCCTGATCATATTCATGAGACTGTTGGCAAGAATGTTTCTGCTAACTGTCGTAAGATGCACCCCATCTCTTGCCAGAAGTTCCCCCACATGGAACCACAGCCCATGATCCAAGAATCCAAATTGTTCTCAGCGACACCATCTACGGAACCAGTTGTTCACGTTGGCTATTTTCCTCTCCCTTCCTGGACCATGCCCTTCAACTGGCAGAAGAGACGAGATGACAACCTGTGCATCCATTTCTTTCAGCTTCCTCCCCAGGGCCTCATAATCTCTTCTGATCTTGGGAAAGCTGTTCCTTGCAGTATCATTGGTTCCCACATAGACCAAAAGGAAGGGGTAATGATCCGTAGGCTTGACGAGTCTTGTCAGCCTCTCGGTCACATCACAGATCTTTGCCTCAGGGAGACAACACACCTCCTGAGACATCTTGCCAGGCCCACAAACCACTGCTTCTGTACCCCGCAGCAAGGAGTCCCCCACCACCACCACACGCCTCCACCGAGGCTTCGCAGCTGCTGTTCCTTGCGGTGGTCCTCTCAAGGTCCCCTGCTCTACCCCTGAAGTCCGTCCATGCTGTTCTTCCTCGTTGTCCTTGATAAGGTAAAGGGCTTCAAATCGATTCTGTAGCTGCAAGCTGCTCGAAGAATCCCTGGATTTTCTTGTTCTGTGTGTGACATTCCTCCAGCTGTCTACTTCCTGTGTCTGTGAAGTGACCCTCTCTTCCGCAGCCATTTCCTCTGTGTGGTCCCCATCCAAGACTGTTCGTTCTGTTCTGTCCAGGAAAACCCCTTGCTCATGAATCTGTTGAAGTGTAGCTACCCGTGTCTCCAGCTGCTGGACTTTCTCCTCCAAGAGGGCTACCAGTTTGCACTTGGTGCATGTGAAGTTCTCCATGTCTGTAGACAAGAAGACAAGCATTGCACAAGTGTTGCAGGTGACTGCTGCAGTCCCCTCAGTGTCCATGGTGACAGCTTTTAGGTAATCTAAGAACTCTTAGGCAATGCTGAGAACACTAAGCTGTACTTTTAGGTATGCTGTATTTTTGTTTGGTCAAAGTTGGAAACTGGCCTGGAAACTGGCAGGAAACTTGTTGTCCAGAAGCTGCTCTCCTTCTTCTCCCTGGCAGGAAACTGGCCTGGAAAGCCTCTGCAAGGAGTTATATAGAGCTAGGCTCCCAGCTCCACCCCCTAGTGACTCACATATGTGACTCACAGAAGCTCCACCCCCTCAGCAACAAGCAGCCTCTCCCAACAGTTTAAAAAAATTCAATCTCCCCAGTCAAAATGGCTGTCCAGAAGCTGCTCTCCTTCTTCTCCCTGGCAGGAAACTGGCATGTAACCAATCTCAAGCACTCTTTAAGAAATGTCCAAATCCTTGAACATGCCCATTGAGGTGTTTTTAACTAAATTCTGGTCTTCCTTTAAGTCTTCTGTATCATTTTCAGTTTGAGCCATGAAAAATAAAACAGAAACAAACAGTCTGATGTTGCATGTGCAAGTGAGATATTTTGGGTAATTACTATAATTAAACTGTTTCCTTAGCAGGCTAACATACAAAGAGGTACTAAGTATTATCACTAACTTGTTAGACTTAGTTAAACATCATCATGTGTTGTTCCAATCGCTATAAAAACACTTACCCTAGAGTCTTTGCTATCTCATTGACCTGCACTTAAATGGTAATTTATTTTAGATTGCAGGTTATCATTCAAGCTTTGTGGTCTGCTTAGAAGGAGAACCTATGAGATAATACATGATTGCATTCTGACTTCTCACTGTGATCATTGAACTGTTTGCCTCCATCCCCAGTGCCCAGTTTGGATATTATTCTTGACCTAGGGCTCATCTACACCAACACCGTAACCGAGAGCCAGTCTGCAGAGCTGCCTTCAATCAATACAATATCAGCTACACATACCTGTGCAGATCCATTCTGGATCTTTGCCATAATCCAGATTGGCTGATGAACCAACAATTCATCAGCCCCGCTGGCCCATCTCCGTCAGTGCCACTGCCATCACTGCTACCTCACCAAGCACCAGCCAAGCAGCTCTCTGCTGTGGTGTTACTAAGGTTGGTATCATCTCTCCCTCCATTTGGTGTGGTTTGGCCTCTCTTTGCCCCCCCATGACTCCACTGGCTCTCTGAAGAGCCTGACCATCACTGTCACTGCTGTTGAGGTCAAAACAAGGAGCCTGGTGATCAACAAGGAGGGGGTAGATTGACTCCCTCCTTGTTGATCACATGGAGTGGGGCTCCAGTTTGACCTCACCAGCAATGACAGCAGTGGCCATGCTCTGCAGAGAGGATAAACATCCTTTAAATCTCTCCTTTCTGCACACTTCTTTTCATGTGCCTTGCTCTGCTTTTTTCCTACAGGGGTGAGGGGGGGTAAAACCATGCAGAGTCAGAATGAAAGTACAAATTGAAGCCTGTAACTTCCGATTAGGTTACACTGAAAGGGTTAAAGTCAATGGGTGTTGGCAGCTAGTATAAATGGTTTCTGGAGGGCCCGTTCTGCTCAGCAGAAACAGAAGGAAGAAATCTTTATCAATGACTTGGATGAGGGAATTAGGGGCATACTTACCAAATTTGCAGATGACACCAAATTAGGAGGAGTAGCTAATACCCTGGAGGACAGGATCAAAATTCAGCATGACCTGGATAGACTGGAGAGCTGGGCCAAAGCTAACAAAATGAAATTCAATACGGAGAAATGTAAGGTACTGCACTTAGGGTGGAAAAATGAAATGCATAGATATAGGATGGGGGAGACCTGGCTGAATGAGACTACATGCGAAAGGGATCTAGGAGTCCTAGTAGACCACAAGTTGAACATGAGTCAACAGTGTGATGCGGCAGCTAAAAAGGCCAATGCGATTTTGGGCTGCATCAATAGAAGTATAGTGTCCAGATCAAGGGAAGTAATAGTGCCACTCTATTCTGCCTTGGTCAGACCTCACCTAGAATACTGTGTCCAGTTCTGGACACCACAATTCAAAAAGGATATTGACAAATTGGAGCGTGCCCAGAAGAGGGCGACTAAAATGGTGAAAGGTCTGGAAACGATGCCTTATGAGGAGAGACTTAGGGAGCTGGGTATGTTTAGCCTGGAAAAAAGATGGTTAAGAGGCGATATGATAGCCCTGTTTAAGTATTTGAAGGGGTGCCACGTTGAGGATGGAGCAGGCTTGTTTTCTGCTGCTCCAGAGACTGGAACACGGAGCAATGGATGCAAGCTCCAGGAACAGAGATTCCTCCTCAACATTAGGAGGAACTTTTTGACAGTAAGAGCTGTTCGGCAGTGGAACACACTCCCTCGGAGCGTGGTGGGGTCTCCTTCCTTGGAGGTCTTTAAACAGAGGCTGGATGACCATCTGTCAGGGATGCTTTGATTGTGATTTCCTGCGTGGCAGGGGGTTGGACTGGATGGCCCTTGTGGTCTCTTCCAAGTCTGCAATTCTATGATTCTATGAGAGAATCATCACAACATCCCAAGCTAGAAAACTGTTGTTGTGTTACAGAGACTGAAGGCATCACAATATATTCAAATTGGCTACATTGGGTCAGGAAGGCTGCTAGTCATTCCTTCCTTTCCCACAGATACAAGAAAGTTCATAACTACACTCCCCAAAGGTCCCGCTTGATATGAACTGCAGCAGTTTCTAGCCAATTAAGGGAATCAGACACTGGACACTGAATGAGTGATGTGGATAATATGGATATTGGTTTATGCATTACAAAGTAATTGTACTGTGTGTTTTACCATTGCAATTCCATGCACTTCTTTTTCTATTCAAATGGGGTACGGGTTCTGCTAGGGAGGTGGATATTCATCCTATGCAGGTACAAGCTCCAGGCTTAGAGTGAATTCCTCAGTCATACAACTGGTGCAGTGGAAAATGCTTCTAACAAGGCTGTAAGCATTTCAAAAGTCAGCATATTTGCTGTGAGAAACAGAGCCAGAATCTTTGGGATAGGGATCATAGACTCACTGACCATTGTTACCTGATAGTGAGTCTTGTGGTAATAGCTCAACCGAATGCAATTAAATGGTGTACCTAAAAAAACAGTAAGTAACATTATGCCACATAGGTGGCCTTAATCCATATGGGGAAATGACACAGTATCAATAGTACCATGCCTCTTCTCATAGTGTGCCATGCCCCATCTGGAAGAATCCTCTGTGCAGGAAGAGAGCCAGGAGGACAGGTCTGCGACTGAAAAACTTGAGCCCCTTGTTGACAGCCCCTCACTGGCAATGCTGGAAGCCAAGGCAGAGTTCTCCAGAGAAGATCCTCCTTTTTCAGATGAAGGGGGCTGAGAGGCTGACTTCAGTGCAGAGCTACCTCAAGGGATGGGACATCTGACCAAAGCTCTGAGAGAGTATAGGTCAAGAGCAGATTTTCCTAAGCAGCTCTAGGTACATAAGGGAGTCACCCAGTTGCAACTAGGGACTTTATCAGATGCCACAAAAATCGTGGGATTATGACATCATGGTAGCGCGAATGGGTGCAGTTATCACATGACATTGTCATCTTTGCGTGGTTACGCCATGCCCCAGCTGCAAATAATGGATTTCTTTTAATTGACAGGACAAGCCATCAATTGATCATCAATATCACTTTCCTCGTGGTACTGAGGGCATGCAAAAACACATCTCATTGTAATCACAAGATTACAGCATGAATGGGCAGTCCTCAGCAAGAAAACGTCTGGTGAGAACATGATAACAAAGCACAGGATGCTCTTTTTATCATAGAATCATAGAATCATAGAATTGCAGAGTTGGAAGAGACCACGAGGGCCATCCAGTCCAACCCCCCTGCCACGCAGGAAATCTTGATCAAAGCATCCCTGACAGATGGCAATCCAGCCTCTGTTTAAAGACCTCCAAGGAAGGAGACCCCACCACGCTCCGAGGGAGTGTGTTCCACTGCCGAACAGCTCTTACTGTCAAAAAGTTCCTCCTCATGTTGAGGTGGAATCTCTGTTCCTGGAGCTTGCACCCATTGCTCCGTGTTCCAGTCTCTGGAGCAGCAGAAAACAAGCCTGCTCCATCCTCAGCGTGACATCCCTTCAAATTCTTAAACAGGGCTATCATATCGCCTCTTAACCATCTTTTTTCCAGACTAAACACACCCAGCTTCCTAAGTCTCTCCTCATAAGGCATCATTTCCAGACCTTTCACCATTTTAGTCGCCCTTCTTTGCACACACTCCAATTTGTCAATATCCTTTTTGAATTGTGGTGCCCAGAACTGGACACAGTATTCTAGGTGAGGTCTAGTTTCAACATTTTTAGGTTTGGTTCAGTGCTTGTGTGTTCATTTACTTTGTTCATTAAAGTGTGTTTGGAGTTTTAGGCACGCTTGCATCTTCTCGTGAGAACTGCCGAAATATCGTCCATGCCAAATTGTGGAGGTAAACTCCCATTCTTAAAGTGTTAGGGGTTGTTATGCGATAATTCCATGGTGGTTCTTTCACATGATTACAGCTATGTGCAATAGTAAGTGTAATAATGCCACAATGTTTCCACTTTCCTCACTAGTGGAATTACAGCGTTTTTACACGCTAGTCTGATAATGTCCTATATAAGAACATTTTCTGTCTCAGGAGCCAGTGCTGAGAACAATTGACTTTCCCCTGTATTGTTCCACACTTCTGACATTCCTTGAATTTCTCTTTGACTGATACCTCTGCAACCTGACCTTGATATGCACCACTGATTTATCTTCTGGTTGCTTCCTGTTGTGATTGACTCCTTGGAAGGAATCTGATCTATTGCTTGACCTCATCTTGTGTTCTGGCATACAACTTGGTTGTTCCTATGAACTGTTTAGCTGTTGTCTGCTCCATGTAGTGACCCTAGTCTGATACACTGGACTTTCTCTCTCAACATTGTTGTGTGACAGAAAGATACAATTTCTTGCCAAACTGTCCAACACTACTGGGAGTGGGAGCTTACAGCCAAAGACCAGGGTGTAGCCTGCTGAACTGCTGTGTTACAGGGTTTGATGCCAATGGGCCTATCAGTGGCCTTTACCAGCCTCAGAATTAGTTTTGTGGTAGTGTAAACTTTAGCACAACCAAGCCATCTGTGAACCTACCAGATGCTCTCAAGTCAACCATTACTGTAACCTGCAAAACATATGCATGCACATGCATGCATAAGTGCACAGAGAGGATGAGAATCAGCTTACGGTGCAAATGACTATAGGTGGAAATGACTTGGAGGATAGCAGGAGCTGTTAGTTTCCCACAACCTGAGCTTCTTCAATGAGTAGAAAGAGGCTATGCTCAGAGAATTGTGTGACTGAGTAATATACAGCAATATATAGCTCAGCAGGCAGCTGCAACATGCTTAGCTACAGAGAGATACAGGGAACTGTTCTTGAACACTAAGCACCTCTACTCTTGTCACTCCTGCCTACCTGTACACCGCTACCAGTCTCCCAACTCCATTTTGTAACATTTCCCCCGTGCGGCCATATACTGGAAGACAGAGCAAAAGACACACACCCGCCACATTGCAGGACTTATAAAGTGATGACCAAGCCCCTAGGCCAATAAAAATAGTCTCCTTTCCCAGCCCCTTGGTCTCAGCTCCTAAATAGGCAGTCCCAGAGCTCTCTCCTTCACCAAAAGAGAGCCAAAGTGTTCACACCAGCTACTTTTCTCCTCCACCACCACCTGCCAAGTGACTCCACACGGATAGCCAATTGTCCAAGTCCCCCAGATACAGTGTAGGAATGGGGGGGGGGGAGGAACCCACACAAAAACAGGTAAAAGGGAGAAAATTCCTTCCCAGCCCTGAAGTGGCCAGCAAAGCTGGAGGAAGGTGGTTGGGTCCATCTTCAACAGCAAAGAAAAGGAACAAAGGGGCAGGGGGGGGGACCTTAATATCACCCAACTCTGCCCCGACACTCAATGTCCAGGTGCATCTGCATCTGACATACAGCCACCTGGCCTCTTTCCACTGCAAGCCAGCAAAAGCAGCTCCTCCCATGCAGTGCAAAGCGTGACGTAAGCACAGAGCTGAATTCCTGGGGAGCCCTGCACCTGAGGTAAACAGTTCAAACTCCAAACCAGTCTTCTTATAACTTCTCCTGATATTGGGGGGGGGGGCTAATCACACTGACAACCTGACCCTTCCAAGCCTCCTGAGGTCTGCTGGCATGTGATCCAGACAGGCCTCTGCATCTTGCCAGTTGTCTGAACCGCTTCATATATTGGTGGGAGAGAGTGTCGGCAGGCCCATTGTCTAAGTCCCCTATATGGAGCACCATGAAAAGTATATTATAATGAAGGCACTGCAGTGAAAAGGCCCTGACCATATGCATGACTCATTGTGACCTGGAGGACATGGAATTAATGACCTGTACTGTGACCATATTGTCACGCCAGAAATGGAGAGAAGAGTTAGCCAATTCCTCGGCCCAGGTCCAAACAACCACCACTATTGGGTGGTTGGGGGACAAAAAATGTCAAGTCAGACAACAAACCTGACTCAGCCCACTTGTCAGGCCATATCTGGGTGCACCAATGACCATGAAAACACACCCCAAAACCAATGGAACCCACTGCACCAGAAGATACCTTTAAAGCAAATCCTCAGCTCATCCCTCCAAAATGAAATCCCATTGAAGGAAACAAGAAATTCTACCAAAACCTCCAAATCTTCCCTAATACCCTGCATAATCCTGATCCTGTGAGAGGGCTTACGAATTCCACATATAGCATCACATAGATGACACAAGAAGGCCCTACCAGTGCAACAGCCCTACACACAGAATATAAACAACCAGTGAGCTCTTGAAATTCCTTAAGTGTAGCTTTTTTATGTCCTATAAATTCAGAAACGCTCTCCCTCAGATCCCTATGCTTTTCTCCTGGGAGCCTGATTGCTGTTCCACAGTACTGTATCAATTTCAATACTGAGGGGAAAAACAAACATTGACTACTGTCTTCTCATAAGCCAGGAGTACACCCAATTCTGATGTTAGGGCATAGAACTCCCTCATCAAGGAGACACATTGTCCTCATCCCAAATGCTCTATGCCTGATCCATGTAAAAAAGGCCAGCAAAAGAAAAACCCAGTAACTCAAAATCCAGAGGATGAACTGGCAAAAGGCAAAGTGACAACTTAATGTCGCACTTCACCAATTCAACCCCCATACCATTCCTGCATACCTTCCAAACCACTGCATTAAAAGAGGTATAACACACAATACAAAACTCCACAGGAATGACATCATTGACAGTCTCACCTCTGGGGTAAGGCAAATGATAAATAAGTCTGTATTCATCATGAAACCTTTTAGGAGAAAAATACCCCAAAAGTGACACCGTCAAATTGGGAACTGGGAGAGATGTATAGGAGATGCACCTTTTCCTTTCAGGCAGTTCCAAAAAGAATGAGAACCTGCACAAACAGAACACTCATGATGGAATTTGTAAGGCCGGTGTGCATATGCATCCTGAACCCCAAAGTCCCAACACATCAGTCTGCACTGCTGGCTAGCTACCACCTGCAGCTTATTAGTACCACCAGCCCTTGCCTTCTGCACAATATGACTGCTGTGTGACCTCTCACCTTGAGCTGGCTGAGCAGGTGCCATAATCTGCATAATCTGCATCCACAACTGTGATACCCTATATTCCAGTATTCCTGCAGGGCAGGGGATTGGACTAGATGGCCCTTATGGTCTCTTCCAACTCTGTGATTCTATGATTCTATGTGGTACCATCTGAGGGTGGAATTACCAGCCAGCCTCATACAAAAGGTCTAGTTGTAAAGGAGCCAGGCTGGTCCTGAGAAATCCACATAGGCCCTGTAAATAATATTCATATACAGTTGTCCCTCTGTATCCACGGATTTGGTAGCCACAGAGTTAAGCATTCATGGCTTGAAAATATTCTTAAAAAATAATAATCCAAAAAGTAAACCTTGATTTTGCCATCTTATATATAAGGGACACCATTTTGCTATGCCATTGCATATAATAGGAGTTGAGTATTCATGGATTTTGGTATTCATGGGGGGTCCTGGAACCAAACCCCAGCAAAGATGAAGGGACAACTGTAGTGGAAGAATGAAAATGAAAATGAAAATGAAAATGAAAATGAAAATAGCCCTCCATGGTTGCGTGCTAGCAACAAACCCAGCATAGATGAAAAACCCAGGCAAGGGTTTCCCAGGGCCTATCTACCTTGTGTGTATGCAGTTTCTCTTTCTCCTTGTAATTCGACTCATCTTTATCATTACCCCCCCAAAATCATGATAAAAAAAGTGTGAAGACATCAGCATATTTACCACATAGGATCATGTCCATAGTGGCCTGCAATAAACGGTCTCCCAGGGGAAGCATCTGTTCCCCATAAGGAATCACACTATAAGAGACTACGCTGTATCCACTACTGGCAGGCAGCTACATACTACCTAAATGCCCCATAAAACCACTGTGGAGAATCCACAACTATAAAAGCAACTGTGATTATTATCCCTCGGGGATAACAATACCAAGAAGACATTTCAGCCTGCTTCAAACCCAGACTGTGCTTTGTAGGAAATCTGCTACTCCCAGGACCCACTCCAACACTGCTGGAACCTACAGCTGCCTGACCAACTGGAATATTCCAATCCGCTGCCCCCCCCCCGATGGCCAGTTATGGGAACCTGCAGAAAGTGGACTAGTGTTGTGATGCACCAGAAACAGGCTCCACTGATATAGACTCACTAGCACCATCATCCACACTGGCTACTGTGCTAAGCTAACAAAATGAAATTCAATACGGAGAAATGTAAAGTACTGCACTTAGGGCGGAAAAATGAAATGCATAGATATAGGGTGGGAGAGACCTGGCTGAACGAGACTACGTGCGAATGGAATCTAGGAGTCCTAGTAGACCACAAGTTGAATATGAGTCAACAGTGTGATGCGGCAGCTAAAAAGGCCAATGCAATTTTGGGCTGCATCAATAGAAGTATAGTGTCCAGATCAAGGGAAGTAATAGTGCCACTCTATTCTGCCTTGGTCAGAACTCACCTAGAATGCTATGTCCAGTTCTGGGCACCACAATTCAAAAAGGATATGGACAAATTGGAGCATGTCCAGAGGAGGGCAACTAAAATGGTGAAAGGTCTGGAAACCATGCCTTATGAGGAAAGACTTAGGGAGCTGGGTATGTTTAGCCTGGAAAAAAGACAGTTAAGGGGTGATATGATAGCCCTGTTTAAGTATTTGAAGGGGTGTCATATTGAGGATGGAGCAATCTTGTTTTCTGCTGCTCCAGAGACTGGAACATGGAACAATGGATGCAAGCTCTAGGAACAGAGATTCCACTCAACATTAGGAGAAACTTTCTGACAGTAAGAGCTGTTCAGCAGTGGAACACACTCCCTCGGACCGTGATGGGGTCTCCTTCCTTGGAGGTCTTTAAACAGAGGCTGGATAGGATGCTTTGATCGTGATTCCTGCATGGCAGGGGGTTGGTCTGGATGGCCCTCGTGGTCTCTTCCAACTCTACAATTCTATAATTCTATGATCTCCATATGAATCGGTGTGGGCACCCTGGCTTTTGTTCCCTCCAACACATGAACATGAGCCAAAATCTGTTTAGTAAGACTTGCGTTACTCCCACCTATACTTTCCTTTTTAGCTGGAAAAATAGTATGCTTGGATGGGGCCTGGGCATTTTCCAAAGCCTCTAGTCTGGCATGGATCATAGCCAATCCTCTCCTCTCCTCTTCCTTGTCTGAGGAAGCAGACAGCTCAGGAGGAGAACAGTTGGCTAGAGGTTGTTTAGTTGGGCCTTTGCCCTTAGATCCCCCATTGCCTTTCCTGGCAGCCATATGAATGGAAAGGACTAGATCCTAGTCCAACTGCAAACTGAACTGCAAGACCTCTACAATGTGTCTCAGGTCTGGCTGCCTACCCTAGCATGATAATCAGGGCCTAGCAGGGACTACAAAGGCCTAAAGACAAAGGGTTCTACCAGGGCAAACTGAGCCTAACAGGCCCATGGTCTACTCAAGCCTGATAATCAGGGCCAAGTAGGCCCTAGAAAGCCCTAAAGATAAATGGGCCTAGTGGGGCCTACCAGGGCCAACTGGGCCTAATAGGCCTCTCACCTATCTGAGCCTGATGATTGGGGCATGGCGGGGACGACAAGAGCCTAACTAAATAATTTGGCTAGAGAGACCTGCTAGGACCAACTGGGCCCAACAGGTCTCGCAGAGCCTAACAGGCTTTGCAGGGCCAATTGCACTTTCTTGGACCTAGTAGCCCCAGTAGGGCCTAGAAGAGCCCAACAAACCACCTAGGATCTAATTAAGGCTGATCAGGCTTACTGGGCCCTCCAGGAGTTAGGAGTTAACCATTCAAGCCACCTGCTGTGTACTCTAAAGACACAGGGTGGGGGCAACTTACACCAAAAAGTGTGGTCAAGAAACTGACACCAACCATACTCACAAAAAGTGCCCAATCCTGCAGCAAGGCCACCTTATGTGCATAATCACCACCCAATCCCACACTCCCCAACCACCGACAAAAACACTAGGTGGCAACAAGGCAAGGCCACATAGCAAGGATAACTGATGCAGCTGCCTGCTGCCCAATCCTGTATCCCACAGGCAGCAATGATGCACGATTATGGTATGCCTGCCTATCACCTGACTGACCATACAGGAGCATGTGACTGCACACCAAGGATGCCTGACCAGCTCACCCACCTGTCTGGCACTCCCAGAGCACATGATAAGAGTGGTTGCCAAATGCACTCGCCCATTGCCCACAATCCAAAGCACCACCGATAAACCCAAGGTAGCAGTCAAATCACTGTCATCTGCTCTTCCCCTCAAGGTACAAACTTTGCCCTTCAACAACAAAGAGAAGGAGTGAAGGAAGTGGGAGGAACTCAGTATCCCCTAAATCCACCTGCAAAGCTCAACATCCAGGTGTAGCTGTGCCTGATGAAAGCTACTTGGCCTCTCTCCTTGGGAAGCCAACAAAAGCAGCTCCTCCTAGGCAGTGCAAAGTGTGGCATGAGCACAGAGCTGAATTCCTGGTCATTTCAGGCTAGACCTGGTGGGCAAAAGAGAATAAGGAAATGGCACTATTTTTATTTTATTTTTACTATGAAGGCGGAAATAAAATTGGTAAATGGCTGACCTATAAGCTGAGAAAGGAACAAGAGAGGAAGCAGATTCTGAAAATAAAGGATAATGGAAATATAATAACACAATCGGACAAAATCAGAAACTGCTTCCAGAGATTCTATGTAAACCTGGTTAAAGAAAGGCAAATGAATGAGGAAAGAAAAGAAAAAAAAATCAAAAGATACTTAATGTCACAAAATTTATGAAAAATAAGTGATCTGGACAGAGAAGAACTAGATAAAAGAATAATGATAGTAGAAATTGAGCATGCATTTAAAAAGCTAAAGAATGGGAAAACTCCGGCCCCGGATGGATTTCCAGCAATATACTACAAGATGTTTGAAGGAGAACTGAAAGAGCCCCTCCTTAAACTATTCAACAAAATAATCACCTAAGGGAAAATGCCAGCTTCCTGGGAAAACGCAAATATTACAGTAATACCAAAAGAAAATAAAAACCTTGAAGAATTAAGAAATTATAGACCTATCTCATTATTAAATACAGATTATAAAATTTTCACGATTATAATGGCAGAACGCTTGAAGAAAGTTTTGAATGAATGGATAGGAGAGGATCAATCAGGCTTTTTACCAAATCGACATCTGAGATACAATATAAGAAAAATATTAGATCTGATAGAATATTTTGATAAATATCCTGGGAAGAAATTTGCATTAATATGCTTAGATGCTGAAAAAGCCTTTGATAGTGTAAATTGGACTTGTATGCTGGAAACCTTGAAGGAATTGAGGATAGGACAAAATTTCTTGAATGGAATTAAGGCAATATACAATGAGCAAACTGCTCAAATTATAATAAATGGTCAACGGACAGGTAAAATAAGAATGGAGAAAGGGGTTTGTCAAGGTTGCCCTCTCTCCCCCCTGTTATTTATAACAGTCTTGGAAGTTTTATGTAGGGAAATAAGACTAACTGAAGGTATACAGGGTGTCCAAATTAAAAAAACATACTTACAAGATGTCAGCATTCGCAGACGACTTGGCAGTAACATTAGAAGACCCACTACAATCTATTCAAAATTTACAGAGAGTCTTAGATAGGTTTGGGGGGATTTCTGGGATAAGGATAAATAGAGAAAAGATGGTAATGCTAACTAAAATTATAGAGAAAATGGAGGAAGAAAAATTAAAAGATATATCCGGTTTTCGAATAGAAAAGAAAATCAGATATCTGGGGATAATAATTACTAAAAATAATATGGACTTGGTGGAAAATAACTATAAGATAAAGTGGAAGGAGATCAGAAAAGATTTAGAAAATTGGAAACAGCTGAATTTATCTATTCTGGGTAGAGTAGCAGCAGTTAAGATGACGATACTCCCAAAGATGTTGTATTTGTCGATATTGTGTAATGATAAGTTATTTAAAGAATGGGACAGATATTTATCCAGATTCATATGGAAAAATAGAAAACCGAGAATTAAATGGAAAATACTGCAGGAAGAAAAGGCTAAGGGGGGTTTAAGTCTCCCAAATTTGAAACTATATCATCAAGCATGTGCGTTAGTATGGCAATCGGAATGGTTTTCATTGAAGGATGATAAGATTATAACTTTAGAGGGAATCGGACTAAGATATGGATTTCACGCTTACCTGTGGTACCAGAAGGAGCAAATAGATAAAAATTTCAACAATCATTTTGTTAGGAAATCTTTATTGAAAGCTTGGAAAGAAGTGAAGAGGAAGATCTATTGTAAGTTACCACTGTGGGTTTCTCCTCAGGAAGCCTTCAGATGAACTGAGATGCCACACTTAGAATCATGGTGGATTTATGGGGATATGATACATGTTCAAAAAGGAAGCAACAGATTGAAAAGAAGAGAAGAGCTAGATCAAGAACAAAAAAAGTGTAACTGGTTCCAATGCAGGCAAATTATGGAGATATATAACATGGATAAAAAGCTGATAGGAACAGAAGAATTAAAAACAGAATTAGACGAGTTGATTATGGATAAGAAAGCTTTTAGAATATCAAACGTGTATAAATTGCTGTTAAAATTAGACCTGGAATCTGAGACAGTGAAGGAATTTATGGCCAGATGGTCGAGAGATATAAGAAATAATATCCCAATAGAAGATTGGGAGATTTTATGGGGGGGAAATGAAATTCTCATTAAATAGAAATAGTGAATTAAAGGAAAACTGCTATAAAATGCAATACCGCTGGTACATGACACCTTCAAGGTTAGCGAAAATGTATAAAGCAAGAGTAAATACAGTTGTCCCTCCACATTCACGGATTTGACATTCACGGATTTGAGTATTCACGGCTTGGAAAATATTCTTAAAAAAATAACAATCCTAATAGCAAACCTTGATTTTGCCATCTTATATAAGGGACACCATTTTGCTCTGCCATTGCATATAATGGGACTTGGGTATTCACGGATTTGGGTATTCACGGGGGGTCCTGGAACCAAACCCCAGCGAATGTGAAGGGACAACTGTAAATGTTGGAAATGTGAAGACATTGAGGGTACTTTTTACCACTTGTGGTGGTCATGCAAAACTGCGAAGGAATTCTGGATAAATATTCATAATCTGATAAGAAAAATAATCACGATAAACTTTAGACTAAAGCCAGAATTATATCTATTAAACATGTTTGATAGAGATTTTCCGAACGACTTTAAAAGTATGATGCTTTGCATGGTCACCACAGCACGAATTGTGTATGCGAGGTACTGGAAATCAAAAATAATACCAAACTGTGACGAGTAGATGAGGAAATTGTGGGAAGTCACTCAAATGGAGCAACTCACTTGTTGCATTAAACATCAATCTATAAATGAGTTTAGAAAAGAATGGAGAAGCTTAATTGAGTATTGGGAGAATACAGGAGAAATGATGTATATAAATGTATATAGTGGAAAAGGGATTCCTGTTTCTATGACTTAGAGGTATAAAAACATTTGAATAGGGGTAAGATAGAAAGCCGATGTTAGAAAGGAATCAAATTCAGACAACAGTGAATGGATTTTATTTTGTGGAACAAAACTGAAAATATAATAAAAAAAGAAAAAGAAAAAAAGAAATGGAACTTTTAAATACAAGGGACTATGAGATAAATGAGTGAACAGCTGCTAAGTGAATGAAGCTTTCAGTTGGGAATGTAGTGAGAGACAGAACTACTAAGTATGATGGAAAACACTTCATAGGAAATACAATACTCTTTATTGATTGCAAATAGAAATAGAAGATAGTGCCAAAAACACAGGCCCAAATGAAATCTGGAATATGACACAGCACCAGAGGCAAAAACCTTCCAAAATAATTACTGCAAGGGGGAGAAGAAACACACACTCCTCACTGTCCTTCATGTGGACACCCCCAAACATAAACTCAGGAACAAGAGATCATGTGAGCCATTCCCTGTGTTCAGATCACCTATATGCACTGAGTATGTCTAGTACTGTTTTTTACATTTGGCTGTGTAACAGAGGTTGGCCATATCCAGCCTTGGGGCATAATTAGAAACCCTCCTGCTGTCACTCTGTAGAATAGGATGAAAATTAATTCTTGTACAATGTGCTCTGTGCACTCCAGAGAAAGTTGACCCTATCTATTTACATACAGTATGAGGGCCTGCTATCACACTCAAAGCAGCAAACAGCTTCTCTTATCTCAAAATGGTCCTCATTTGTTATTTCTTGCTGAATACTCCCACCCCCATTATTTCCATGATTCCTTGTAATAATAGACTTTACCCTAATGAAACCTGCATTATGAGAAGGTTACAGTTCTGCCCTACTGACAATTAATTCTGTGCTCTTTTATTACTACATATGTAATTGTATAATTGATTTTAAAACTTATTTTGGTGACCTCGAAAGCGTAAAGTATGTAACTCATTAAAGGAAAGAAATTTAATTAATATATCTATTAAAAAGGTATAGAGGGAAAGGAAACTGACAAAAGCAAGATCTGTTGCACATTTAAATACATATGTGAAAAACAGCAGTGAAAGCATGTACTATAGCAGTACTCTTTGCTTTTCCAGCATACAATGGAATTGTATTGCTCAGGAATGGTTGCTGAATAGTTATGGCCAGACAATGCAGTCGTGTCTGAGAAGATCATGTTTTTAAAATGAATTGTAGAGCAACATGTAAGGATGCTATAAATGTTATGATTTTTAAAAGTACCCTCTCCCCTTTCCATGGATGCAAAAGCACCTTCTAAAAGGAGCCAGTATTCGACTTTGTTATGGAAGGGGTTGTAAGCACAGTACTGATAGGAACTGTCACTGTGAACAGAGTACCACATGGGTATAGGAATGGTGTGTGTGGTGTACTCCTGTACATATTTGTACTCCTGTACATATAGTTAGAATTACACAATTTACATCACCCAATTGTTGGAGGGGTTGTGATTGTAAAGGGACTTATTTACATATGTGGTTGGAGCACTGCCAAATAGCCCAGTTCTGGCTTAGAATCATTAATCCCATTACTGAAATTACAAAGTAAAAATAAGGCTGTTGCCTACTCTCCTTTTACTTACTATCTTTGTGTCTGGGAATAAGGGACTGAAATATAAAGAGCTGACAGCCTTATTCCTCGCTATTGAGAGATTGGAAATTGCTAAGAATTGGAAAATGAGGAATCTCTCAATGAAGACTTGGTGGAGATGAATATGGGATACTTGATGATGGAAAAACTTGAGGACAATGTGAAAAAAGTCTGGTTATAATAAGGTCCCATTTGCTGAAAAGTGCCCCCCCTTATTGAATATGTTAATACCAAAAAGCTCACAACATCATGGAAAGATGTTATTTATAATGTTTAAATATCATAGTTAATTGTAAGGCTTGCTATAAACTGTTTTTAATTAAAATATTGATTGATATTGATTGAAAATATTCCAGAACACGGCCTCACAGCCCGAAAAAAACCCAAGGAAAATCTATAGATGCCAGCCGTGAAAGCCTTCGACTTCATATTGATTGATAATTTGTTAGTTAGGTGATGGTTTGTCTCTTTTTTTATTGTTGATATTTATTGAAATTTTATTTTTTATTTTTTTAATTTAAAAGAAATAAAATAAAAAAATTACAAGTTTTGTTGCTCCATAAGAAACTTTTACAATTTAAATATGCATTCTTTTAGACAATACATCTAATTAAATAAAATAAAACAATAAAACTTAGTTTCTTAGACTTAAGCTATTAAGTTGTTTATACATTTATCAATATTAAATAAAACTTCTATGCAATATAGATGAAAGAGAAAAGCAATAACACATTGTAGATTCTTAAACTCCCCACCCTACCACTTCTGATGGTTAATGTTTGTTTATCGACTCTGATATTTGTAATATGAATTTAATACAGATAAAATATACATAGTAATAATATAAAGATTTCTCATGTTCTATACTCCCTTTCATAGAAATAATTATTTATGAGTTCTGAATCCAATTCAATTTTGTATACAGTTGTCCCTTCGTATTCGCTGGGGTTTGGTTCCAGTACCCCTTGTGGATACCAAAATCCGTGAATACTTAAGTCTCATTATATGCAATGGCATAGCAAAATGGTGCCCCTTATGTAAGATGGCAAAATTAAGGTTTGCTTTTTAGATTTTTTTTTAAAGAATATTTTCAAGCCATGAATACTTAAATCCGTGGATACCAAATCCATGGATATGAAGGGACAACTGTATATTTATCTTAATTTACTAATTATTACATTTGGACCCCATTTATTTTCCATATAATTTATCACTTCTTTCCAACTCTCCTGATGTTTGTTAATGCCCCTTCTTTTAAATAGTAGGTAAGTTTATCCATCTCATACATACAGAAAACCTTCATAATCCATTTGTCTGTTGTTGGAATTTCGCTGGTTCTCCATTTCTGGGTGAACACTAGTCTTGCTGCCGTTACCAAATATATCTAGATTTTTTTCTTTTGATTTAAAACATGAATCTTCTGGTTTAAATTGTATAGTATTTTTTAATATTTCTAGCATCAGTATATGATTTTTTTTTCCTTTTCCTTTTTTGTTTGTTCGTTTCCTTACATCCCCACCGTGATGTCCAGCCAGGACTGTTTGAATCTCCCCTGCATTTTCCTTCGTTTTAGTTCAGGCCTTGGTATGTCTGAGCATAGGAATGTTTCATTGTATTAGAGTTGTTGGAGAAGCTGAAGAATTCCCCTGCATTTTTCCAGGTTTGGTTTGTCCCTCCCAGCAAGCTCTGTTTAGCTAGAAGTTTTTTAGTATTTTCTTTTGCCCAGTCTTTGCTGTGAGCTTGCAGGGAGCTGTATTGGTGGCAACCAGGCCCAGACAGCTGGGAAGGGCATTTCTTACACCATTTAGCCAAATTAGTTACCAACAACAAATAAGTCAAAGGAATCAGGAGCTGAAAGACCCTGCACCAGCTCCATTGAGTGAGGAGATTAAACCAAGATCAATCCCAGAGAGATGATACCCTGAAGATTGCTGAAACTCAAACTGTAAAGTACCTTTCATTTCAAGCCTTTTAGAGCTGGGGAGGAGAAAGCTCTTTTCTTTTGTTCCATAAAATAAACTTCCCCCTTTTTTGAACTGGATATTCAGCATCAGAGCCTTTTTGGGTAAAGGAGTTTGATCTCACCAGGGTACTGGCGCTGCACACCCAAACCTGCCACCACCTTTAGTTGGGTGTGTCTTCACACCCACCATAGATGGTAAAAAGTTTCCTTTTCTTCTTTACACTTCTTGCATAAGTCCCTATGATTACTGTACATTTTAGCAATCTTTTCCAGAGCTAAGTACCAACGATAGAACATTTTATAAAAAAAAATTCTGATACTTGTTGCACTTATTGTTTTCACTCCTTTAATACAAGTATTTCCCCATTGTTGTAGATTAATGGAGTATTCAATATTCTGTGACCATTTAATCATATTGTCTTCAATAATCTCATCCTCTGCCTTCAGTTTCAATACAAGTTGATATAGTTTAGACAAACAGCGTTCTGCACTGGAGGTTCTAATTTTTTCAAATTCTGATATTTTTTCATTTTCAATTCCATAAATTTTATTGTGTTTCTTAAACTGTTCTGTTAACTGTCTATGAAGAAACCAATGAAAGGTAATAAATAATTCTTTTAGCTCATCAGGTGATTTGACTATATAGTTCCTGTTTTCTAGTTTTAATAGTTCTTCATACCCATGTTTCATCTTTCATTTTATGGGATTTGTGAAAAGTTTTGTGAGGAAAAAATCCACAAGGGCATTTTTGGATAAAAAGATTATTTGTACTTCCACCAAACCCTCAATAGTGATTTTCTGATATGATGGTGATTAAAATCTTTATTTCATCTAAAATGTTCTTGCCACAGAAAGGCGTGAAAACCCAATCTCTGGTCTGCTTCTTCTAAAAGTAATATTCTTTCATTTGTTAGGTTGATCCAGTCTAGGTAGGACCCATGTTAGACAACTTGCATGATAGTAAAGCATGAAGTCCAGTATGGCTAAACTGCCATGTTCTCTGCTGTCAATCATTACTTTCCATTTAATTTGCAGTTTCTTTCTTTCCCAAATAAATTTAGTAATTCATCTTTGCCAATCTTTAAAAGGCTGGTAATTTTCAATTATTGGTATGGTCTGAAAAATGAATAATATTTTCGGTAATATATTCATTTTTATCAAGGTGATCTGACCCATTAATGACAATTTTAATTTTGACCATCTATTCAGGTCCTGTTTGATTTCTGTCCATATACTTCTGTAATTATTATCAAATAACTCTGAATTTTTTTGGTGAAATAATAACTCCCAAGTATTTTGCTTTTTTGAAGTTAGAGGTTTTTGTCAATTCTTCTCCTTTTTTGTTAAGTTTTTTTGTAATCGTTACTGTTTTTTATTTGTTTATTTTAAATCCTGCATATTTAACAAATTCTTGTAATGTTTGTAATAGAGGTACAATACTTTGCCGGGATTTCTAATGTCTCTGGGAGCCTTGCTGCTGCTTTTCTCCCACCCACCCCAACCTTCCCAAAGCGACAACGGAGCTCTGGGAGCCTCATCGCCACTTTTCTCCCACCCACCCCACCCTTCACAAAGTGACAATGGGGCTCTGAGATCCTCGTTGCCACTTTTCTTCCACCCCCACCCTTCCCAAAGTGACGACAGGGCCCTGGGAGCCTTGTTGCAGCTTTTCTCCCATCCCTGCCCTTCCCAAACAAATAAAGGTAGGTGAAAAGCAGTGATGAGGCTCCCAGAGCCCCATTGCTGCTTTGGGAAGGGGGAGGAGGTGGTGAGGCCTATTTTTATTTGCATTTTTTTTCACATTCATGGGGGTCTTCTGCCCCGACCCCCGTGAATGTGAGGGACAACTGTACATACCACTAGTGCAGTCTGAAAGTGCTTCATACAATGCATAAGAAATTGATAGGTAGGGTGGTATCCACTAATTCAGGTAGCTTTCCAAAGAGAATAGGCAAAGATATTGTCTAGGTGAGAAGATATAACACAGATTGATGCATATTTTTGCAAATTCACAGCAGCACTCTTTTATCTCCACGGAGTTTTTGTCAAAATTGATTGTATGTATCCATCTTTGAAGTGTATATGGGGAGCCATGAACACAAAACAAAATGGGGGCCAAGAGTAAATTACAGCACTTTATTTTTTTTTCCACAGTGTGACCACAGTGTCATTGAGAGGTGACAGTCAATCTGTGAGCCCACACTTGCATGGGAGCCACTATTCCCCTACCTGGTTGTGAGCAGCCTCTGGGTAATGAGCACACAGCTGTTCTCAGCTTTTTCAGGATCCAACAGCTTTTTTGAAAGCTACCGATGGATGGCTTTGATCATGATCATGGCAAGGGGTTGGACTGGATGGCCCTTGTGGTCTCTTCCAACTCTACAATTCTATGATTCTATGATAATCTGACACAACAGCTGTTTTCAAAACTAACCTGACCCAAGAGCTTTTTTAAAAGCTGCTTTTTGATTCTTTTTTCAAGGTACATTGTGCCTTGTTGTCAGCACTCACACACCAGAGAGGCTGTTATCTAGGTTTGCATGGCTTGATGGCACTGCTACAAGCAACCATTGCAGCTTGTGAGACACTGGACCACATGCACCACAGAAGATGTCCACATCACCTTTGTGCTCTGGTGAGAGCCAAAGACAAATACATGCACATGGTGGATGACATGAAGGATTCTGATGACCTGGAGGAATACCTCCCAGTCAGAAATGTGACTTAGCAGGGTCAGCAAGGCACTTTTTGTCCTGCATGACACCATGAGGCAGTTCCCAGTGCAGGACCATCGCTGGTGGGTATACCTGGCCAGCAAAGAGTGATGGGAGCAATTTGTGATGTCCGTGTGGTCAGATGAGAGGTGGCAGGTGTTCTTCAGGATGGTGCGGACCATCTTCCTCAAGTTGATAAAAGCTCTGCATCCAGACATTGCAAAGTGGGACACCAACATGAGGAGGGCCATCTCTGTGGAGAAGCATGTTGCTATCACTGTCTGGCTCCTTGGACATCGCGGATCCTATGCCTCTGCTTGCAACTAGTTTGGGGTTGGGTGCTCCACAGTTGCTGCCATCTACATAGAGGTCATCCTAGCAATGGAGAAGGTTCTTCCACAGACAATCTACCTTGGAGATCCTAGGAAGGTATATATGGCTATGCTTTGCGGGGGGAATTGTGATATCGTGGTGCTATACCAGTTGTGTGCATCTATTGTCGAGATACATTTAGAACAGTTTATTGAAAGAGGCAAATATTTTGGTCTACTGATTGTGTGATTTCGTTGTCAGTGTTGAGCAAGCAGGGATTACCAGCATTGAGGCCATGATATTGAGAACACAGCTGTGCTGGGCAGGACACGTTTCTAGGATGGAGGACCATCACCTCCCAAAAATAGTACTCTACGGTGAACTTGCCACGGGTCAGCGTAAGAGGGGTGCTCCAAAAAAGCAATACAAGGACTCCCTGAAACAACATCTCAGGCTCGGCCAAATTGATCACCAGCAGTGGTCCGCCCTGGCCTCACATCGGGAGGCATGGAGACGCACTATCCACAATGCTGCAGCCTTATTTGAGAACTCATGCCGAACAAGTCTTGAAGAGAAATGACAACGCAGAAAGAATCACAACCTGGAAACATCACCCAAGGAGACCTTCTGCTGTGCTTTCTGCAACCGGACATGTTTATCTCGGATTGGCCTTTTTAGTCATCAGCGCGCTTGTAGAAAGCGCGGGATGAGTCCTTCCTGAATCTTCGTTTGCAAAGAAAAGCCAGAGAGAGAGGGGTGTCACTAAGGCTGGTGTTACCTCTCCACTCAACGGTGTCACCTGGTGCAGTTTAGCCTCTCCATGCCCTCCTAGTGCCATCACTGATTCCATGAAGCAGAGTTTAGTGTAATGTACTCTTTCTTCATGGGGCTCCTAGTGAAATCCCTTTACACGTGGCTGCCTTTAAAGAGTGTTCAGAAGCTTCAGCTAGTACAAAGACCTGCAGCAGAGTGTTAACCAGGGCACCATACCAATGTTTTTATTGTGCAGATAGATGGGGTAGCCATGGGCAGCCCCCTGAGCCCAGTGATAGCAAATTTTTACATGGAACATTTTGAAAAGCAAGCCCTCGAAACAGCACCAAAAAAAGCCCACAACATGGTTCCGATATGTGGATGACACTTTCACCATTTGGAACTACAGAGAAGAAAATTTGGTCTCATTCCTGAACCACCTGAACATCATACACCCAAATATCCAATTCACGATGGAAAAAGAGAAGGAAGGAACACTGCAATTCTTGGATATCCTAGTCATCCACAAACCAAACCAACGGTTAAGCCACAGGGTATACAGAAAACCCCCACACATGGACAGATACCTGCACAAGAACTCCAATCATCACCCAGGAAAAAAAGGAGCACAAGATAAACATTGGTAGACTGTGCAAAAAGGATTTGCAAAACCCACTACCTGGAGGACAAACTCAGGCACCTAAACTGGGCCCTACAAGCTAATGGTTACTCCAGATCAGACATCACAAGAGCAGCCACACCCAGAAAAAAACCACAGGGATGAAGAAGAAAAACAGCCACCCCAAGGGAAGGTATTTTTATCATACATCAATGGAGTCACAGACAGAATAGGGAAACTGATGAGGAAACACAAGCTCCAAACAATCTATAGACCAACCAGAAAAATCCAAGAAATGCTACACTCAGCGAAGGACAAAACAGACCCCCTCACAGCTACAGGACTTTACCACATAGCATGCAGCTGTGGACAAGTTTACCTAGGGACCACAAAACCCAGTGTGCAAACATGAATCAAGGAACACTGCAGACTTGGCCAGCCAGAAAAATCAGCAGTAGCAGAGCATGTTATAAACCAACCTGGACACATAATGCTATTTGAAAACAGATATTCTGGACAAGGCCAACAACTATCATATCAGAATGTACAGAGAAGCTATTGAAATCCACAAATACCTGGACAACTTCAACAGGAAAGAAGAAACCCTAAAAGTAAACAAAATCTGGCTCCCAGTTTTGAAATGCAATAGAATTAAAACTCGACACTTACAGAGGAATTCCGCCCATGGAAAGAAGGATTCCCAGCAGATAATGGGCCATCAACCAACCATTAGCCAAACAGACACTAACGAGCCTTGCATTTCTATACCCAGAAACTAACCATTCAATTACACAAATTTACATATACTCCCCTACAGGGGTTCACAGCATATAAACTCCACACACACTTCTACCCAACCATTCTTTGAAGATGCCAACTACAGATGCAGGCGAAACATCAGAAGGAAACTATTCCAGAACACGGCTTCACAACCCAGAAAAAAACCCCAAGGAAAATCTATAGAACATGATTACTTTTTTGAACCCAACCCTTGTAAATAAAAATGGCACACCATAATTGTTTGGGTATGCTTCTTCTTTTTCCACTGGAGCCAGTGCACTTCAGTTGGGCCCCGGTGTGGAAATTACACATCTCAGTATGGGTAATTTGATTTGGGGAGAGGTGATCAGGCAACATGGGCCTGGCAGGGACTACGCCTCACCTCACACCTCACCCTAGTTCCCAGAAGGATTTCTCCTTCCATTGTAGTGGAGTCACACACATCCCCGGCCTTTGCAGCACAAGCATTCTTATGTTGGCACATATGATGCCAAAGGCATTACCAAAAAAAGGCAAATATACATGCCACCATCACACCAGTCCATGGTGGTGCCCCTCCCCCAAGGGGGGGGGCCTTGATCCTTTCAACACATTGTGAGGTGTCATTACACTGCAGCCCCAGGAAACACTCTCAGTAGATAGCACAATGGTTCCCCACAATGGTCTCCCCCCCCAAAAAAATACTGGGCCCATGTCAGCGTGCCTCCAAGCTCAGCAACTGTCAACAGCCTTCATTCCTCCATGCAAATGAACAAAAGTACATGCTCAGATGATTTTTTTCCTCCCACAAACAACACACATCTGGGGTGGAGCCATCCATAAACCCAGCATAACCCAGCAGACCTACATGGGGCAGGGAGGAGGGAAATGAAATAAAACATGGTTACCAGCTTAGTGTTTTGGCACATTTTTACAATTCACTCATGGTGCATTGCTGGGTTACAGTTGTCGTTAATTCCCACGGTACACTCAGTCAAAGGATATTGGGGGTTACTAGTAGCACAGTGCTCACATTTGCAATCACCTAGCTGAGTAACCTGCACACGGAAGAGGATGAACCATATTTCCCATCAAACGTGTAACAGTTTCAAAGTTCACCTGGACAGTCTGATGGCTGCAGTCATGCTGGCCAACATTTCTCCCCTTTTTGAAAAAAAGACATAATTGCCAAAAATTACCCCCTCAAAATACCTGATTGGCAGTGAGCATAAGTGGGGGAAACCGGGATATGTAAAAGTATAAAACAGTGGTTTTCTGCAATAATTGTCAGGACAGCACGATGGTGACTCCTGGGATGTGGGTTAGCAAAAAGACATGGTTTTACCTCAGTCCCCCATGCAAGCGGAATGAGAGGACGGTGGAAGGACGCCGACATCATGTGGGAAGGCGGCAGGAAAAATGGAACATTCCTGCCGCTTTGCTGCTTTTCATTGGAGTGCGGGAAGGCTCTAAGGTATCAAGGTTTCATTCCTAACAAAAAGTAATAGTTGTACATGTTTGGGGGTTAGCTAATTTTGTATTCAGAGAGTTGTGGGTGACCAAAGAAGCTTTTTAAATACACCTGCCCATATTGGATTGGATTTCTGAGATAAGTTAAGGAAAAGGCAGTTGTGTAATTTGCACACAAAGTGGTCAGAATTGATCTAAAACAAACCTTTAACTTTCCTACTGGTTTAAATGGGGAAAAGACCATTGGATAATTACATCATTTAGCACATTGATTGTCCAAAAGTCAATTCTAATGATTTCAGAAATGGAGGGCATTGTGCTCTCCTCATTTTTAAGGAAAGGCTTTTGTTCAGCAAAGAGTCATAAATGGTGGATTTTTTAAACAAGACAATATGGAATGGCCAAGGAAAACAAAAGTTTCATTACAGCAAACAAGGTTTATTTCACAAAACCAAAGCAAAGCAAAACCAAATCAATGGCATACAATTAAAGGAACCACTTATCTCCCCTTATAATGCAGCAAAGTAAAAAAGGGGGAGAGGGGGAAGATTTCTTTGTATTTAAACTGAATGTGAAACCATATGAATATTTTCTGTCATTAGTCTAAAAATGTAACATATAAAGAACAATTAAATGAGATCACTGGGTATAGTGTTAAAGTCTTATAAATAACTTGGGAAGAACTGAGTTAAAATTGCTACTCAGCTTTGAGGTTCATTCACAGATCATTCACCTCACTACTTGCAAGGATAAAATGGGATAACACCCTGAACTCCTTTGGAGGAGGAAACAATATAGAAATGTGGTTAATAATAACTATATTTGGTTTCCTATTATATTTATTCTTTTAAAAATGCCTGTGCCTAAATTAAATTTCTTCGTGCACCATTTTAATAACAATAAATTGTAAGGTGGTGTAATGACATATTTTTGAGAAGCAAAATCAAAACACCTCTTGCTACACCAACATTTTTTACTTTCTGCATCAGTGCAAGAATACCAAAGAATACCATTATAACTCAGTATGTAAGGCAGAAGGACCCTCCTTTACGAACTGATGACTGCAAGGAAATATTTGGTTTGTACTATCTGGGCTATTCAAAGAATTTCAGATGCTTGATAAAAGACCTACGTTTGTCTACATGTGGGACCCAAAATCCAAATGAAGTCCTGCCCCTCCTGCCCCCACATTCGCCCCAAAGCCCTGTGCAGAATTTATTATCTTCATGGATGTCGGGTACTTGTCTTCAATTTCCCTGCAGAGTTTTGTCTGCCGCTCCCACTGTTTGCTGCTCATTACCACCGGAACCACAAGTGGTCAGATCCTGGCAGGGGCAACCATTTTGAAGCTCCTCTGGCTTGGCAGTGCTGTCTTCACCTGCTCTCCTGCTAGCCTATTGCAGGCAGAGGTGCTTGAAGCAAGTGATGGGCGAGTAGAGAGCAGGTGGAGGCAGCACCGCTGAGCCAGCAGAAGGTAGAAAACCTCTCCCTTTGGCCAGGAACTTGCCTCCTGCGCTTTGAAATAGTCATGGTGGCAGCAATGGCAGTGGTGGCTGTGGCAGACAAAAATCCAGACAAAACTCCAAATCCTAAAAACTTTGCAGCAAGGTAAAATATCCCCAAATGCTGCATTGTTTGGCATGGAGCTGCAGTCATTTTAATTTCCAGAAGTGCCCCCAATGTAGTATTACCATGGACCATTGTGGAAATTGAATGTGGCAGTTGTCACCAGGCACGCACTCACATGTGAGTGTGCATGCGCACACACGCACACACACAGTGTAGGCTAGAATTTTAATTTGCAGTACCTATGAGCACTGGATAAATCCATTAGAAAAGCATGACAGAGCAAATTTCTCTGTACAGTCTATTCTATTTAACTTTATGACAGGTTCAGAGGAAAGGATAGTCCTTGAAAAGTATTCAGAAGTGCAAAATGTGGCAGCAAAACCATAAAATTACCAATCTTAAATCAATTCCAGTGGCTTTCAGTTTTGTTCCACAGGATCAGTTTAAGTGCTGGTTTTGACGTACAACACTCTGAATGGCTTAGGGCCAGATGGTGGTGCCCTAAGGCGGGTGCAGAGAGGCCGAACCACACCAGGTGACACTGTTGGAGGCAGGGGGTGATGCCAGCCTTAGAAATGCCACAGGGGCCAGAATATCTGAAAGACCACCTCCTCTTGTAAGCCTGCATGAAATTTGAGATCTTCAACAGAGACTCTGTTGAATATCCTATAAATCTGAAAGGTTAGATTGGTGAGTACACTGGACAAGACTTTCCCTGTAGCAGCACCTTGACTGTGGAACTCCCTCACAGTCTGGCTTGACAAGTGTTCAGAAGGTAGAGCTATTGCAAAATGTATCAGTTAGCTGCTAGACTATATACAGTATGAATATCCCTTTTCCAAAATGCTTGGGACCAGAAGTGTTATATATTTTGGATTTGTTCAGATTTTAGAATACTTACATATACAGAAGGAGCTATCTTGGAGATGACACCCAAGTCTAAACATAATAGTCATTTATTTTTCATATACACCTTATACACATAGCCTGAAGGCAATTTTATACACAATATTCTAAATAATTTTGTGTGTGATACAAAGTTTGTGTCCATTGAACTATCAGAAATCAAAGATGTCACTATCTGAGCCACCCACATGAACAATTTTGAATTTCAGGGTATTTCAGATTTCAGGATAAGGGATATTCCACCTGTATTACCAACCTCTGTTGAGCTTCTGGCAGCAAGAACAGTGGTTAGGATAGTATTGTTCCATCTGGCCTTTGCTTTCTAAAAGTGGTTTTAAAACTGGTTTTTAAATTTGTTTTTCATCTATTTATTAAATATGCTTCTATATCTCTTGTTGTGTGTTGCTTTGAGGGCCTTGCTGGGCAAAGAAGTGGTTAATAAATAAATATTCATATTGATACCAAGGAAATTAAATCTTAATTATAAAACCACAGTCCAGTTGGAAACTAGCATGTGGATTAGCTGCCCTGAATTTACCTGACAGGAATTTCTGGGCAAAATAATATTTATTCCAAAATTACATACAGAAATGTGAAGAGCTCTTTACAATCAACCCTAAAAAGAACTTGTGATGTAGTAATGGGGACAATTTGTTATGTTGTTTACCAAGCAAGAACAGTCCATGTCAGGATTTATATCCCTACACAAATTCCCAAGACCCACTGTTCAATCCAAGCCCATTACTTGTAAATCACTAATCCACTCTTTATTGCAGTCCTGTTCTCCCCTATCTGAGAATATATCCCATTGAACTCAAGAGAGCTTAGTTCTTGGTATGCATTCATGGAATGCCCTGCACATTTCTTCCAATGTTTATTTTCTTCTCTTTCCCTGAATCTTGAAACATAAGCTCCAACCAAGCTTTTATACTCTCATTTTCCTATTGTGCAGCCTTTATTTCTGACATGTTTTTCTACAACCTCTCATTTTCATCATGGCTCATCAAAAAACATATGCGTCTGTGAGAATGAAATTAATTCATGATGATGAATATAACCATGTGAATGAGTTTTATTGAACATGTCTCTTGTCTCCTATTCTTTCTCCATCCAACACCACATGAATCCCCATGCGGTCTTCTGGCAATCCCTACTTCTATTCCACTTGCCAACAGCACCATCTTTTGCCTCTCTGAAAATAAAATAGCAAAAGACAGGCCAAGGGGGGAGGCAAAAAGATAAATGGCAAAAGTTATAATACAGGAAGGACGTGCTGCAGAAAAGGTATTACCCTATTATGCTAAGTAACAAATGGAGTCACTCGAAATCCTACATTTTTCATCTTATCAACTTGGAAATACATGGATATTCATAGCTGTTACACCTAACATTGTAGAAAAGAGAAAAGATATATATTTGCTTTGAAATTCATCAGATAACACCAGTAAATCACATGTCAACATCTCTTTTTAAAAAGTGAGGCTTTCAAAACCAGCTTCTTTTGCTTATTCTAACCTACATAAAACAAAATAGATGAAATAAACATTACTGCTCAATCACTGAGACAAAATACCACCACAAAAGATTGTTTGGTTTAAAAAATATGATTGTTGTGACTTGAAAATGCATTTTTAGTGGCAATTTTATTATAAAGTATCCTATCAAGCAACATTTTAAAAAATATAGCAATGGATTGCTAAAGGACTAGGGACATTATTCGCATATCAGTAATCGCAAGACAGAATTAAGCTGGATTTTTTAAAAATTGACTAAGCCTGCAGTCCTAGGCATGTCTACACAGAAGTACAATCTACAAGGATAAAGGTGGGTTACTAACAGGTAAATCGTATAAGATTGCATCCTAACTGGTAGAAAAGGGTATATGGGAAGGGCATCTCAGGATCATTTATTGAGTGAAGAATGAGCTTGTTAACATATACGTATATCATTGCGTAATTCCAAAATATTGTGTTATTACAAGGATAAGGAGGAGGTGATGCCAGCCCATTGTAGTTTACACTGTAGTTTAATTTAGTATACACTAAATTAGTGTAATCAGTCTGGCTCTTGATGGGAAGAGGATGATGGCATAGAGGGAGCTTTGGTCTTAGCCAGAAGGACTTTTCTTGTGTTCTTGGTCACTTTTTATATCCAGGAGAAACTGAGGAAGGTGTTAAAGATCCTCAGAAAATTTACTTCTTAGGTGTCAGGGAAATCATGACAGTTAAACTAATACATAATAAATATGCAGTTTGCGATGTCACTCCAGTCATTGAGATTGTTTTCCCACATTGCTATAAATACAGGGAGTGGGTTTTATAACAGCAGCATGAAAAACACAAGAGGCAAAACAACATGTGGACAAGAGGGAGTTTCTTTTATGCCATATGCTGCACCTGCTTTACCATATATGAAGCTCTCCCTTGGGTCCTGACATCTTACAAGACATTTAAGACCCGCTCAGTATTATTGAATCCAGCTTTCCATGATTTCCATATCATCTTTCAGCTTAAGGAATCCAAAATGATACCCAAAATGAAATGCATGAGTATTCTTCTCCCTCACCCAACCCCAGTTGCTCAAGAGATTTCCCATGAAAATTAGGGTATAACCAAAGATGTCCTGTTTACCAATACAATAAATGAGATAGATTTATTTAAATTGCAGGAGATAAACAGGGATTCAGCTCCATAAATGAAGGACAATAAAAAAACAAAAAACAAACAAAAGACAATAAAAACAGAAGAGAACAGATCCGTACCAAAGAAAATATAATTATTAAATTAAAAGAACTTAAAGTGTGAAAGAACTTGAATTAAAGCATAAGGCGGAACAATTCTTAAATACAGCACTTGAAATATGTAATATAACCCACAATTTCTGCTTCATAAAATCTTCTATTTTCCCCTAAGCTTCCACCACCCCATTAGACAATTACAACTTGTGTAGTAGTTTGGACAAAAAATTAAGGTAGAAAGACATCTTCTTGTTGTTGTGTTACCTAAGAGGTGGGGAGTGCATTTGAGTCCCATCCGTGATACCAAAATCTTATTTAATGTCTGGGGGAATTGTTAGCTCAAACAGGAGGCCTACGAGAGGAGGTAACTTCAGGGATCTTTTCATATATGTATAACAGTACTAAGGAGATTATCAGACGTGCCAAATAAAGTGGAACAGGGACTCCAGAGTATTGGGAAATGCTCTCCTTTTCACATGACGTTCTCGCTGCCCGTTCTGTTCTTGTCCTGCTACAGTGCTGCCCCCGTTTTTTTTATTCACAGCTTAAGCCATCAATAGATCCCTCATTCTGTTTCTGTAATGGAATGAGGGGAATGTGAAAAGGTGCCCATTATGCTGGCCAGCCCATCATCCCCCTGATCGCCAGTCCTCCAGCCCCCGATTGCGAGTCCATCACCCCCCCGATCGCCAGTCCTCCAGCCCCCGATCCCCAGCCCATTACCCCCCTGATCGCTAGCCCTCCACCTCCCCCCTTCTCGTGAGAGCAGCCGGGATTACAAACCAGGAAGTGAAAGGAGCTCTTGAGCTCCTTTCACTTCCTGGGCTTCCCAGGACAAGAATGATTCAGGTAAGTGTGAAAGTTTTCATTCTTGTGCTGGGACAGGGGTGAGAGAGTGGCAGGAAAGGAGATTGTGGGATGGGAATGCTTTTTTTGTTCCCGTCTGATAATCTCCTAACTGTAGAGAGCGGTCCAGTTAAAAGCAAAACAAAGTATTTTTATTGGAAATAACACAGAAAGTAAACTAACATACACAACATACATTCTTAAGATCAATACAAGGCTATAGCAGAGTAAGACTGGAACATTGGATAGAGAGAAGTCGGGGAAGATGGGATGATAGTTACCAGTCTCAAAGAGCAGCAAAGACACTCAGACAGGAGTATGAGAGTGGCACATGAGGTTCCAATCTGGCACACACTCAGAAAGAGAGTGGCAGAGTCTGTTCACTGTTCTGGGATCTAGGTTCTAATTTTTATACTCTATTTCATATCCTGAAGGGACACTCCGGTTATGACAAAGCCTGGATGGCTTTCCCACATGACAAAGAATTTATCAGACACGGGTAAACATGGCAAAAAACTGGATCCAAAATCATGTCATAAGGACATGAGAATAACACAAAAGGGCAAATTATCAGACACCTGTGTCCTCACCCATTCCTGGGGCATAGCACTGGCATGGACAAGGTATCGCTTCTTTATTGACAGGCTAATCTGTCAATAAAAAGTGACACTGTGAAGACACACCCAACTAAAGGTGGTGGCAGGTTTGGGTGTGCAACACCAGTACCCTGGTGAGATCAAACTCTTTTACCCAAAAAGGCTCTGATGCTGAATATAAAGTTCAAAAAAGGAGGAAGTTTATTTTAAAGAACAAAAGTAAAGGGCTTTCTCCCCCCCAGCTCTAAAAGCTTGAAATAAAAGGTACTTTACAGGTTGAGTTTCAGCAATCTTCAGGGTATCATCTCTCTGGGTTTGATCTTGGTTTAATCTCCTCACTCAATGGAGCTTGTGCAGGGTCTTTCAGCTCCTGATTCCTTTGACTTATTTGTTGTTGGTAACTAATTTGGCTAAATGGTGTAAGAAATGCCCTTCCCAGCTGTCTGGGCCTGTTTGCCACCAATAATACAGCTCCCTGCAAGCTCACAACAAAGACTGAGCAAAAGAAAAAACTAAAAATCTTCTAGCTAAAGAGAGCTTGCTGGGAAGGGACAAACTAAACCTGGAAAAATGCAGGGGAATTCTTCAGCTCCTCCCACAACTCTAATACAGTGAAACATTCCTATGCTCAGACATACTAAGGCCTGAACTAAAACAAAGGAAAATGTAGGGGAAATTCAAACAGTCTTGGCTGGACATCACAGATGCGTTATTCACGCCCACACTACACCCCCGAAACAACTGAATGATGGTGTTGTCTCATAATTTTGCCTTTTAGTGTTATCGGAAATTATTAGACGTGGCAAAAACCACATCAGAAGATCACGAGGGGAACAGGAACGAGTGAGATTATCAGATGATGTCATCCTTCAGCATCATGGAGACATAGCGCAGTCATGAGTAAGGTGTCCTTTTTTATTGGCAGCTTGTTCCCATCAATAAAAAAGGGAAGCCTCATCTGAAGCAGTGCTATGACCCAGGCTGAGGACATGGGCGTCTGATAATGTCACCCTTCCTTTTCTCCTTTTCTTCTGATGTGGTTTGGGACACAGTTTTCCACCGTATCTGATAATCTCCATTGTTGCATTGTTATGATGTGTTTTTTCACACGTCTGATAAGGTCCAAAGGGAACAAAACTCAACTGATTGCTTTAGTTCCGTAAAGGCAAAATATTGATGGTTCTGCAGCAACCTCTTAATATTTGGTCAGGTAGGGCATGTAGGAGATTTCTGTAGGCTATGGATTAAGGAATGGGCACTTAATTGCTTGATTGAATTATTGCTAAAACGCCCAAGGCTAGAAAAAAGGATTAGCACATGCCTCCTTAATGACTGTGTTTACTAAGGGGCTTTCTGCATAATCCTAACTTGGGCTTTCTTACCATTATATTGCTAGACACATCTCAGGTCATTGTGACCTTAGGCTGACCTCCAGTCTGCCTAAGCCAATATGACCCTGAAAAGTTGCCAATATTTCCAGTTATGGAATATTGCGGGGAGGGGGTAGTAGGCATGCTAACAGTTGTGTGTCTTCAATTTATGGCAACCCCAAGGCAAGCCAATCATGGGGGTTTCTTAACAATATTTGTTTAGAGTGGGGTTGCCATCACTTTCCTCTGAGGATGGGAGAATGTGAGAAGTTCACACAGTGAGTTTCCGTGGCTGAGCAGGGATTTGAACCCCACTCTCCTGAGTCATAATCCAACGCTCAAACAACTACACCATGCTGGCTCTACTTCTTGTTGTTATGTGCTATCAAATCAGCTTCGACATATGGCAACCATATCATTTTGAGAGACCTCAAAGACTCCTGGTTGTCAACAGCCCTGTTCAGGTCTTGCAGATTCAGGGCCATGGCTTCCTTGACTGGGTCTATTGACCTATGATGCAATATTTCTATTTTCTATTACCTTAAACTTTACCAAGTATTATCAGCTTTTCCAGTGAGACATGTTATCACATGAGATATCCAAATTACAATAGTTTCAGTTTAGTCTTGGTGCTTCTAGTGAGAGTTCAGGCTTAATCTCCTCTCGGAACTCATTCGTTTTTTGTTCTTGCTCCCCACCCCACCCCTATTTATTTGCTGGCAGACTTTTCTTAGGGTTTAGATGTATTCTGTCTCTATAGCTCTAGGTATGCATCTGTTCCTAGTGATTTGTTCCTCCCAAGTGCTTTGTGAGCAACTTCCTATAACTTTCTAAATTGTGGTTGCTTTATCATAAGGTCCTGCTGTGAAGGAATCTGTCATCATTTTATATTTTTTGTTTAGTTCTTCAGTGCATTGCTTCAGTCATTTTTTTTAAAAAAAATTATTTTATCCTGATCATATAATGTGTTTCCTTATTGGATGTATAGCATCCTTACTCTTGGTTTAAATTTCCCTTTGAATTCTCAAATCTTGTGGAAGAAGTATCTTGTTCTTCCTTTTAACTGTCTTCTTCTATTTCTTTGCACAGATTACAATAGTTCTCTTTGTTCCTTTGTACAAGTTGCTGAATAGTTCCATTCAGGATTCTGACCCTACTTCTGTCATCATTTACTTTTGCTTCTTGTCTGTCCTTAGCAGTTTGAAGGGTTTCACCAGTCTTCCCAATGAGGTTTTTCTTTCATTCTAATTCCAGTCAGCATCTTTTTACAGTCTCCCCTGGATATTCTAAGGTTTTGGTCCACAGTTCTTCTGGTTTCATGTTCACTTAGGTTTAGTAGTGCAAATCTGTTCTTTAAACAGTCTTTACCTTCTTCAGGGATGTTCTTCAGATTATATTTTGGCAATATGATTGATTTAATGCTCTTTTTAAAAGAGTTACTCTAATTTTTTATATTAGATCATTGATATTTCATTATCTGTGCTACAATCTGCTTCTGGTCTGTTGTTGTTGTTGTTTTCTTAAAGAGAATGATGCTTTTCCATCTTCTGCTTCTGATTATGTAGTCTGTTTAATTTCTATATTGTCATCTGAGTATTCCTTGCGTAAGTAAACCCTATGAAATTCATGAGGTCACCATAAGTTGACAGGTGTTTTGAAGGTGCACATACACATAACCCTGTTCAGTGGCCTGAATAATGTTTTTGCAACTAACAATCTGTCGGCCTCACAGAATTCAGTAAGTTTTTCTCCAGCTTCATTTCTTGATCCTAGCCCAAATTCTCTAGTGGTATTTGGTTCTACTCTGTTTCCTACATTTGTATTCTAGACAAATATGATTATTAATTAGTCCTGTTTTTGGTATGTGATCAGGGTTTTTTTTGTGGAAGCTGGCATACAGCCTTTTAGTTTCTTCTTTTTTCTGTCTATGGAGCATAAACTTGGATTATATTTTGTTAACAGGTTTTCCATGCAATCTTGTTGATATTATTCAGTCAGACATTGCATTATATCCCCTGATTGGTTTTTCTACAGCTTGCCTCACTACCAATGCCACCCCATTTCTTCTTACTTTGTCCTGTAATGAATAAAATACTATGTAATTGTCTGACTGAAAATGTGCCATTCCTGTCCACTTTAGCTTACTCACCCAAGTATTGCAATGACTATACATTCCACTTCTTGTTTTACAATTTCTAGCTTTCCTTGAATCACCCCTCTCACATTCTATGTTCCTATTACATATGTCGTGCAGCTTTGGACTTTCCTTTCGTAGCTGAGCAGCTCAGCAGCTGAATGTTTTTATGGCTTGAGTTCAGTCATTTCCTGAGGCACAGTGCTGTTAATATCTGTCCTTGGCCCCAGTGGTTACCATATATACTTAGCTATAAATCAATCTTGTGGATAAGTCAAGGGCATATTTTGGGCCCCAAATTACAGAATTTGCTATGACCCATGGAAAAATCTAGGGTTAAGACATGTAACAAAGGATGTAAAGAAAGTAGCAATGCTGAAGAACTTGCATAATTTCGGGAGGTGTAACTGTTCCTGTTCACCCAAAAGGCTGCGAATGGGTGCTTTCACACTACACTTATAGCACTGTGACTCCACTTTAACTGCCATGGCTGTTGTGAAGATTTTGCTTTTAACAAAGTGGAACTTTTCCAAGTTCTGGTTTCTGACCGAGCTGTTCCCAGCTCCTTCCTCTGGCCAGCAAGGTCCAACCACTTGCCTGCCTGGCTCAAGAGAGTTGCCTTCCTCTTCCACCTCCCCTGGCTCCGAGGGCCATCTCCCCCAGCTTCAAGGGCCATTAAAAGCCTTCCTCCCCTTGCCTGCTCCTCAGCCCAGAGATGGAGCACTTCTGGTTGCTGCTGCTGCCACTGCTGCCACCTTCTCTGCCAGTGTGCCAGACAGAGGTGCTGGCTCTCAAGCTGGGCAGATATGGTGTAGCTCTTGTTCTGCCACTGCTGCTGGTGCTGCTTCTGCAGCCACCAGCAGGACATGATGGAGCTCCATGGAGGTGATGCCTGGGAGCTCCTGCCACTGCTGCTGCCAGCCGGGCTGGGAAGGGTGCTAGGGGGTGGCTGCAGAAGCAGCAGAAGGGATGGGGCTGCCCAGCAATAAGTGATTTTCTCTTTTCACTTGGGCTGGAGGGAGGGAAGAAGGCAGGGAGAGGGGTCCTGGGACTGTTTTGAAGGAAGGGTGGGGGGCTGAACATTGACCCATGGATAACTCGACCTAGGTTTTCAGGATAAATTGTTAGACTAAAATTTCTCAACTAATAGTTGAGTATATCCAGTAATTAAGTGTTTTCCAACCTGTGTGGTCTCATCTACCAAAACTGTCTCTTGCTTCATTTTGGATTGTCTCATTATAGTTTTCATTGTAAAAGAAAAAGAAGTGATTTACCAAGGCCGCAATCTCACATTATTAACAAGAGTTAGTTAAAGTGACACATTATCTATAAGAGATCTTCTGTCAGGGTCATCTCCCACTACTGTTCTAGAATAGCAGATTCAATAGTCAGTTTGTGAATGCTTAGAAAGTAATGCTGTGATTACTAAAACCCAGCATGGGTTTCTCTAACATATGTCATGCTAGACTAATCTCTCCTTTTCTTGTAGATTTACAAACTTGTTAGATCAGGGGAAGGCTGTGAATGTAGTATACTTTGATTTCAGTAAGGGTTTTGACAAGATCCACCATGATATTCCTTTTGACAAGCTAGTGAAATGTGACTAGAAAGTGCTACTGTTAGGGGGATTGTGAGTGGCTGACCAACTGACCCCAAAGAGTGCTTACAATGGTTCTTGATCCTGAAGAAAAGTGGCTAATGGGGATGCTACAGGGTTCTGTCCTGAGTCTGGTATTGTTCAACATCCAATGGCTTGGATGATGGAATAGAATCATAGAATCATAGAATCATAGAATTGCAGAGTTGGAAGAGACCACGAGGGCCATCCAGTCCAACCCCCTGCCATGCAGGAAATCACGATCAAAGCATCCCTGACAGATGGCCATCCAGCCTCTGTTTAAAGACCTCCAAGGAAGGAGACCCCACCACACTCCGAGGGAGTGCGTTCCACTGCCAAACAGCTCTTACTGTCAAAAAGTTCCTCCTAATGTTGAGGTGGAATCTCTGTTCCTGGAGCTTGCACCCATTGCTCCGTGTTCCAGTCTCTGGAGCAGCAGAAAACAAGCCTGCTCCATCCTCAGCGTGACTTCCCTTCAAATACTTAAACAGGGCTATCATATCGCCTCTTAACCGTCTTTTTTCCAGGCTAAACATACCCAGCTCCCTAAGTCTCTCCTCATAAGGCATGGTTTCTAGACCTTTCACCATTTTAGTCGCCCTCCTCTGGACACGCTCCAATTTGTCAATATCCTTTTTGAATTGTGGTGCCCAGAACTGGACACAGTATTCTAAGTGAGGTCTGACCAAGGCAGAATAGAGTGGCACTATTACTTCCCTTGATCTAGACACTATACTTCTATTGATACAGCCCAAAATTGCATTGGCCTTTTTAGCTGCCGCATTGCACTGTTGGCTCATGTTCAACTTGTGGTCTACTAGGACTCCTAGATTCCATTCGCACGTGGTCTCTTCAGCCAGGTGTCTCCCATCCTATATTTATGCGTTTCATTTTTCCGCCCTAAATGCAGTACCTTACATTTCTCCGTATTGAATTTCATTTTGTTAGCTTTGGCCCAGCTCTCCAGTCTATCCAGGTCATTCTGAATTTTGATCCTGTCCTCTAGGGTATTAGCTACTCCTCCTAATTTGGTGTCATCTGCAAATTTGGTAAGTATGCCCCTAATTCCGTCATCCAAGTCATTGATAAAGATGTTGAATAGCACTGGGCCCAGGACAGAACCCTGTGGCACCCCACTGGTCACATCTTTCCAAGACAAAGAGGAGCCACTGCTGAGCACCCTTTGGGTTCGGCCGGTCAACCAATTACAAATCCATTGAACAGTTAACTTGTCTAGCCCACATTTTACAAGCTTGTTTGCAAGAATGTCATGGGGAACCTTGTCAAAGGCCTTACTGAAATCAAGGTATGCAATGTCCACAGCATTCCCTTCATCTACCAAGCTGAATAGAGGGCATGCTTATCAAATTTACATATGACACCAAATTAGGAGGGGTAGCTAATATCCCAGAGGGAAGGGTCAGGATTCAAAATGCGATAAACAGATTGGAGAGCTGGGCCAAAGCTTAACAAAATTAAATTAAACAGGGATAAATGTAAGGTACTACTACATTCAAGCAGGAAAAATGAAATGCACAAACATTGGATGGGTGAGATCTGGTTTGACAACAGCACATATAAAAAGCATAAAGGGCCTTAAAGACTGTTACCCTAAGAGGTGGGGGTGCTTTGAGACCCACCCATGACATCAAAGTCTAGATGGGAAAATTATTAGCTCAAACAGTATGCCTGTGAGAGGAGGGCAACTGTGGGGATCTTTTCACCTATGTATCCTAGTACTACCTGCAGAGAACTCCAATTTAAAGTGAAATAAAGTGTTTTTATTGGAAACAACACAAAATGCATTCACACACGCATCACATGTTCCTAAGAACCACACAAGGCTATCAAGGAGTAAGGCAGAAAGACTGGCTACAGGGAGAGATTTGGAGGAAACAGGATGATTGTTACTAGTCTTGAAGTCCGAGGGTGGCACTGGAGGTTCTGATCTGGAGGCATGCCATGAAAGAGAGTGGCTGGGCTCGACAACAGTGGCACACCTTTCTATTGTTGGGCGATTAATATTTATATCCTGCTTCATATCCTGAAGGGGTCCTCTGGCTAGGACAAAGCCTGGATGGTTTTCCCACCAGGTAAACAAAGGAAACTGAAACTTAACTGCTGTTAATAGCTGGGAAATTGGAATTGATGGGTATACACTAGTCTTGCAAAACTGCACAGGATGGGTATGAGGTGAGGTTTCCTCAGGAGTAGATTTGGGAAAGGTTACTTAAATGTTTGCTGGATGACTCATTGCTGAAGTGCCCAAGAAGGAATTAGCACATACTTCCTTAATGGCTTTGTTTACCAAGGGGTTTCTGCACAATCCTAATATAGGCTTGCTTGCCAAATATTTCTAAGATACATCCCAGGTCCTTGTGACCTCCACCTGACCTATTTTTGGATAACCCTGACCTGGAGACCAGGGTTTGAATCTCCACTTGGCCATGGAAACCCACTGGGTGACCTTGAGCAAATCGCGCTCTCAAACCTCAGAGGAAGGCAAAGGCAAAGGCAACCTCCTCCCTTTGAGCAAATCTTGCAAATAAATAAATAAATAAATCCCATGATAGAGTCACCTTAGGGTTATCATAAGTAGGAAGACTTGAAGGCACACAAAAACAACAATTAACACTTTTCTGCTATCTTTTCCATCTCTGATTGTAGGTGTGTGGTAAACCTTTATATTGTCTTTTGTCATTATGCCATTTGTTTCATTACTTAAAACTTCATTTGTTTTGAAAGATATTGTCAAACTGCTAAGAGCACACTAGTTTTCTTATTCATTCATTTCAAGTATGCTCCTTTTTATTACATGTTTTTGCCACCACCACCACCACTGCATTTAATCCCTACCATGCCTTGGTCGTGGCAAGGGAGAGAGCAGAGCTGATTCCAATGACAGTCTCCTGTGCAGTTACCATGCTGTTTTCAAAGAGCATTCTAGACATGGCACCATTTCGACCACCATTCCCGTCCTCTGAATGCCCTGAACAATGTAACTACGGGCAGGCTTTTCAGAAAATCAGCTGCCACCAACAGAGAAAGGTGAGTTTGGACTTGTGTCTAAGTGAACATTATATGATTGCAGTCTTAAGTAGAAAGGCTGGGGGAAAAAATAGTGTTTCAGAAAAAGTATTTTTCCCTTGCAGCATGGATATGTATTTGGAGAGTAAAAGACTTATGAATCTTTTCCAGACACAATCATGCCTTTCCCCCAGAGTTTTTGTGAAGGTTAATTAATTTTGTGGTTTTCAGATAATTGACTACCTAGTTGATGTATAAATAATTTTATTATACAATTATATATACTTGATTATTGTCAATAGTAAATATTTTCCTTTATTTCTCTGAAAAGAATATCTCTCCTCCCCTCCCCCCAAGTGAGAAATTGGCTTTGGATCTACTTGACACTGTTTGGAAAACTGACTAACAGGGTGTTCACTTTTACTAGGCTATTAATTGATAACACTTAATTAATCTGCCATGTGAGAGATCAAATGAAGATTATGTCCCTGCACTAGTAACACATATTGACTTTGTTATTCCAATTATGTGTCTGACCAGACTAGCCCAGACTTAACCTTTGAATCACCCTCAGCTCACAACTAGATCAGCTCCCAGGGATCTGACCTGAAAGACCTTGACACTGTTTGAGTGCCATAGTCCTCCTTCTAAACTCTTTTCCCTTCTGTCTGGCACATCTTGGGGCTCACACTGTCGTTTACAATTATGTGCATCTACTAAACACAATGCTAAGATAAGGACTTAATCATTAGTACCATGGCCTGATCACAATTAGCTGTTTTACAAATCTGACTTGGTACAGGGTTTTCCCCCCTTTCTCTTGTTTTCTTTAAGAAAAAGAACAAGAAATAAAGTCTTGCATTAAAAAAGAAAGAGAGCAAACAGCCTATAGCAAATTATTTATCCATCTACAGGTTGAGTCTCCCTTATCTGAAATGTTTAGGACCAGAGGTATTTTGGATTTTGGATTTTGGAATACTTGCATATCCATAATGAGATATCTTGGAGATGGGACCCAAGTCTAAACAAGACATTTATTTATGTTTCATGTACAAGTTATACACATAGCTTGAAGGTAATTTTATACACAATATTTTAAATAATTTAGTGCATTAAACAAAGTTTGTGTACGCTGAACTATCAGAATGCGAAAGTGTCACTATCTCACCACTTATGTGGACAATTTTGCATTCTGAGCATTTTGGATTTCAGAATTTCAAGAGACTTAGGTTGTATTTAGTGTCTATTTCTCTACCTTTGTTTCTTTTGGAATGGTGAAAAACCTCATGTGGTGAAGTTGTGTTGCAATTAATGTCTAAAAGAACTTAAAGTATATTTATTGTTTTTTTAATGTTTGATTTCCATAGTCCTTTAAAAAATGAAAACTGGAAAGTGTGATCCTGGTTCTCTATTTTCTTCTATATCCCAGAAGCCCAACCAGTATATTAAAGCCTAATACCATGTGTATAAATTATTGTGTGCTGGTGACATATTTATCAGGGCATTGTCATGTCAATAAGACTACAATCCTCTGCTCCTGGGGGTGCATCCGGGGACCACAAAGATAAGGAGATCTCATCTTTCCCCCACCACTCCCTCCCAGAGCAGAACTCCAACCTTGGAGAAGGCCCAAAGGGGCCTGTTTTGGGTGGGGTGTAGGTAGGCAGAGAGAAAAAGGATGGGTGGGAAGAAATTTTCACTCAGAATGTGTCAGAGTGAGTGAAATTCTCACTCAGAATACTTAGAATGGGAAGGTATTTTCCACAAAAGTGAGAAACAAAATTGTTGTTGGTGGTGGGGGGTGTTTCTAAAAAAAACAGGTCTAATATTTCTGGCCTGATTCAACAAGAACCTAGCAGGGGGTTGGAGGAAACAGAAATCAGAACATGTTCTTGCCCTTACAATTCCACTCTAAATCCAGTTATTTGTGCGTAGATACTTAGAATCATAGAATCATAGAACTGTAGAGTTGGAAGAGACCACAAGGGCCATCCAGTCCAACCCCCTGCCATGCAGGAAATCACGATCACAGCATCCCTGACAGATGGCAATCCAGCCTCTGTTTAAAGACCTCCAAGGAAGGAGACCCCACCACGCTCCGAGGGAGTGTGTTCCACTGCGGAACAGTTCTTACTGTCAGAAAGCCATCAGCCATGAATGGAGGTACTTTTCCACTGTCCAATTATAAATAGTGCTCTAGAATAGACAACCCCCCATTTTTTGAGTTAAAATATAGAGTTTGGAATATTCTTGCTGTATAAGACGACACCCCACTACACCCCACCACCCACCCTCCCCAAAGCCGCAATCGGGAGCCCAATTGCGGCTTTAGGGAGGGCGGATAGTGGCTGGAAAGCCTCCCCCCTCCAGCCAGCCAGACTTCCATGTACCTGAAGCCACAATCAGGAGCCCTCATTGGGGAATCACGGGAGATGTCTGTCTGGCTGGGGAGATTCCCCAATCCCAAGATTCCCCAGTCTCCCATCCACCTCCCGTGCCTCCCTATCCCATGATGGGTTGGGAAGGACGGGAGCTGGCTAGGAAGCTTCCTAGACACCTAGGAGGGGTGGCTGGCTAGGGGGAAAGCTTCCTAGCCAACTCAGCTCCTGTCCTTCCCCAGTCCAAGATGGGTCTGGCAGCCACATCTTGGACTGCGGAAGGACAGGAGGTGGCTAGGAAGCTTCCTAGACACCTTGGAGGGGTAGCTGGCTGGGGGGGGGGGTAAGCTTCCTAGCTAGCTCAGCTCCCATCCTTCCCCAGTCCGAGATGGGGCTGACAGCCCCATCTCTGACTCAAGAAGCAGGGGAGGTGGCTAGGAAGCTTCCTAGCCAGCTCCCATCATTCCCAACTTGTGAGGAGCCCATCGCGAGTTGGGAAAGTGCAGCCAGCCTAACCTCTGCGTTTCCCCTGCTTTGCCAGGGGAAACATGGAGGTTTAGCTGGCTGGCCTAAACCCCCACCCAATCTCCCGTGTCTTCACTCCCTTTGCGAAGGGAGCGAAGATACGGGAGATTGATGGCTGGTAAGGCAAACCACTACATTCACCCCTCACCTTCACCTTAGCTTCCTCCCCAAAGGGGACGAAGGTGGAGGAGAGGGGCGAATGTAGCAGTTTGCCTCACCCACCACCCATCTCCTATGTCTTTGCTCCCTTTGTGAAGGGAGCGAAGAGGCAGGAGATCGGGCAGAGGGTGAGGCAAACTGCTACATTCGCCCCTCTCCTCCACCTTGTATTCCTCCCCAAAGGGGCGAAGGCAGAGGAGAGGGGTAAATGTACCTGCTTTGCCTCACCACCTGCCCAGTCTCCTGCATCTTCGCTCCCTTTGTGAAGGGAGTGAAGAGGCAGGAGATCAGGTGGCGGGTGAGCCAAACTGCTACATTAGCCCCTCTCCTTCGCCTTGGATTCCTCCCCAGAGGGGGCAAGGGCAGAGGAGAGGGGCAAAGGTACCCGCTTTGCCTCACCCTCCACCCGCTCTCCTGCATCTTTGCTCCCTTTGCGAAGGGAGCAAAGACACAGGAGATGGGCAGCGGGTGAGGCAAACTGCTACATTCGCCCCTCTCCTCCACCTTGGATTCTTCCTCAAAGGGGGCGAAGGCGAAGGAGATGGGCGAATGTACCGGTACATGCTTTGCCTCACCCTCCCTGCCCAGTCTCCTGCGTCTTCTCTCCCTTCGCAAAGGAAGTGAAGAGGCAGGAGATCAGGCAGCAGGTGAGGTAAACTATATACTCAGCGTATAAGACGACCCCTGACTTTGGAGGATATTTTCCAGGGTTAAAAAGTCATCTTATATGCCAGATTACAGTTGTCCCTCCACATTTGCGAACTTGACATTCGCGGTTTCGGTTATTCGCGGTTTTGGGAGGGCTCCCCCGGGCCCCCCCAAAACCGCGACACGGGGCCTCCAGAGGCCCCGTGAAAGACCTGGGGAGGGGTGGGGAGGCCTTCGCGGGACCCCCGGAGGCCCTCCGGAGGCCCCGCGAAGGCCTCGGGAGGGGTGGGGAGGCCTTCGCGGGACGCCCGGAGGCCCTCCGGAGGCCCCGCGAAGGCCTGGGGAGGGGTGGGGAGGCCTTTGCGGGACCCCCGGAGGCCCTCCGGAGGCCCCGCGAAGGCCTGGGGAGGGGTGGGGAGGCCTTCGCGGGACCACCGGATGCCCTCCGGAGGCCCCGCGAAGGCCTGGGGAGGGGTAGGGAGGCCTTCGCGGGACCCCCGGAGGCCCTCCGGAGGCCCCGCGAAGGCCTCCGGAGGCCCCGCGAAGGCCTGGGGAGAGGTGGGGAGGCCTGGGGAGAGGTGGGGAGGCCTGCCCAGGCCTTCGCTGGGCAGGGAGGGAGGGAGGGAGGGCCGGGGAGGCCTCCGCGGGGCCTAGCAAGGCCCCGCGAAGGCCTGGGCAGGGAGGGAGGGAGGGCCCGCGAAGGCCTGGGGAGGGGTGGGGAGGCCTTCGCAGGACCCCCAGAGCCCTCCGGAGGCCCCGCGAAGGCCTGGGGAGGGGTGGGGAGGCCTTCGCGGGACCCCCGGAGGCCCTCCGGAGGCCCCGCGAAGGCCTGGGGAGCGGTGGGGAGGCCTTCGCTGGACCCCCGGAGGCCCTCCGGAGGCCCCGCGAAGGCCTGGGGAGGGGTGGGGAGGCCTTCGCGGGACCCCCGGATGCCCTCCGGAGGCCCCGCGAAGGCCTGGGGAGCGGTGGGGAGGCCTTCGCGGGACCCCCGGAGGCCCTCCGGAGGCCCCGCGAAGGCCTGGGGAGGGGTGGGGAGGCCTTCGCGGGACCCCCGGAGGCCCTCCGGAGGCCCCGCGAAGGCCTGGGGAGCGGTGGGGAGGCCTTCGCGGGACCCCCGGAGGCCCTCCGGAGGCCCCGCGAAGGCCTGGGGAGGGGTGGGGAGGCCTTCGCGGGACCCCCGGAGGCCCTCCGGAGGCCCCGCGAAGGCCTGGGGAGGGGTGGGGAGGCCTTCGCGGGACCCCCGGAGGCCCTCCGGAGGCCCCGCGAAGGCCTGGGTAGCAGTGGGGACGCCTTCGCGGGACCCCCAGAGGCCTTCCGGAGGCCCCGCAAAGGCCTGGGGAGGGGTGGGGAGGCCTTCGCGGGACCCCCGGAGGCCCTCCGGAGGCCCTGCGAAGGCCTGGGGAGCGGTGGGGAGGCCTTCGCGGGACCCCCGGAGGCCCTCCGGAGGCCCCGCGAAGGCCTGGGGAGCGGTGGGGAGGCCTTCGCGGGACCCCTGGAGGCCCCGCGAAGGCCTGGGCAGGGAGGGAGGGAGGGCCGGGGAGGCCTCCGCGGGGCCTAGCAAGGCCCCGCGAAGGCCTGGGCAGGGAGGGAGGAAGGGCCGGGGAGGCCTCCGCGGGGCCTAGAAAGGCCCCGCAAAGGCCTGGGCAGGGAGGGAGGGAGGGCCGGGGAGGCCTCCACGGGGCCTAGCAAGGCCCCGCGAAGGCCTGGGGAGGGAGGGAGGAAGGGCCGGGGAGGCCTCCGTGGGGCCTAGCAAGGCCCCGCGAAGGCCTGGGCAGGCAGGGAGGGAGGGAGGGCCGGGGAGGCCTCCGCGGCGCCTAGCAAGGCCCCGCGAAGGCCTGGGCAGGGAGGGAGGGAGGAAGGCCTGGGCAGGGAGGGAGGGCCGGGGAGGCCTCCGCAGGGCCTAGCAAGGCCCCACGAAGGCCTGAGCAGGGAGGGAGGGAGGGCCGGGGAGGCCTCCGCGGGGCCTAGCAAGGCCCCGCGAAGGCCTGGGCAGGGAGGGAGGGAGGGAGGGCCGGGGAGGCCTCCGCGGGGCCTAGCAAGGCCCCGCAAAGGCCTGGGCAGGGAGGGAGGGAGGGCCCGCGAAGGCCTGGGATGAGGTGGGGAGGCCTTCGCGGGACCCCCGGAGGCCCTCCGGAGGCCCCGCGAAGGCCTGGGGAGCGGTGGGGAGGCCTTCGCGGGACCCCCGGAGGCCCTCCGGAGGCCCCGCGAAGGCCTGGGGAGCGGTGGGGAGGCCTTCGCGGGACCCCCGGAGGCCCTCCGGAGGCCCCGCGAAGGCCTGGGGAGGGGTGGGGAGGCCTTCGCGGGACCCCCGGATGCCCTCCGGAGGCCCCGCGAAGGCCTGGGGAGCGGTGGGGAGGCCTTCGCGGGACCCCCGGAGGCCCTCCGGAGGCCCCGCGAAGGCCTGGGGAGGGGTGGGGAGGCCTTCGCGGGACCCCTGGAGGCCCCGCGAAGGCCTGGGCAGGGAGGGAGGGAGGGCCGGGGAGGCCTCCGCGGGGCCTAGCAAGGCCCCGCGAAGGCCTGGGCAGGGAGGGTGGGAGGGCCGGGGAGGCCTCCGCGGGGCCTTGCAAGGCCCCGCGAAGGCCTGGGCAGGGAGGGGGAGGGGTGTTTGTTATTCGCGGATTTTTCACATTCGCGGGGGTCCGTGGAACGGAACCCCTGCGAATGTGAAGGGACGACTGTATACGGTAGTTTCTGCATTGCTTAATAATAATAATAATAATAATAATAATATTTATTTATACCCCACCCCTCTGCCAAAAACAATCGGGGCGGCTTCCAACAATTAAAACATTATAATAATGACTAAAAACACCACCCACCCCCACCCTCCCACATAAAAAGACATTAAACACAATAAGATTAAAACCTTCCAGCTAAAAAAACACATTAAAAACAAATATATACATAATTTTTTAAAAAGCCAGGAGACTGAGTTCCTGAGGCCGGGATCTAATTAGGAAAGGCCTGCCAAAAGAGATCCGTCTTTAGTGCTTTTTTAAAGCTACTCAAGCTCGTCAGCTGACGTATCTCATTCGGCAGGCCATTCCACAATTTTTTACTTTCACTTTGCTTTTTTGCTTCTCTTATCTATTCCAATAACCCATTTGCTCAGCAAGGATCACCACAAGTAGTGTGGAGGGTAGTGGGAGGCAGCTGGTGTAATGTAGAACAGTCACTTAGAATTGGCCCAGATCAGCAGCAGAGCTCAGCACACAGCTTCAAGTTTCACTCAGCTCCCCCAAGCGTGTTCCCAACTGCAAAGTCAGGATCAGGCTAATCAGTGGGTGGACTTCCCAATTTTGAACTCGCTTCATAAATTTGGGCTTGCCCAGATTATTTCATCTGCAGCAACTGGCAAAGTAATCCCTGCATATCATGCTGTAGTTAAGAGATTCAAGAACAAGCCAGGCTGCTTTTCATGGCAGCCAGCTGATAAACTTACAGACCTCCATTCATGGCTGATGGCTGACGTCTTTACTTTGTGTGCTTACTTTTAACTCTTCCATTGGCTATAATTTCCATATTTAATCACTGAACAATATTATTTGGCTATGTGTAACACTAGGATATTGTAAAACTAAGTCTGTCATTCCCCTCATTCTACCACTCTACAGCTGGCATTCAGTTAGTGGCATACACATGCATAAGTTACAGTATGCATGCAGGGTGAATTATTTGCCATAGTGCAACAGACAAACTCTGCTGACAGAGGCAGAAGTAGAGTTGTACATACAGCAACACTGCATATTGTACATTCTGCAGAACAATTGCATGTTACAATCTTCTGTTGCCTATTGCAGTTGCATTGCACAATAACACACAATTATTGACATGTGTTGCACAATGCTGCTATTCTGCATGGGGTTTACATAGTGCCAACACAATGTATGTGGATATTTACATTACACTGAAGGGACATCTGACTGCAGCCTAAGGAGGCAGTTTCTCTAACAGAAGCTGCAGTTTGGCAACAAAGGGGTTGTCTAAGGACATTTTCAGACATGTCTCACTGTGCTAGATGCTTTCAGGAGAGCTTTGGCACTGCTGCGCAGCAGGAACTCCATTTCGGATGACGACGTCTCTCTGGCGAAATCATCCGTGTCACTTCCGTGTAGGATTGGAGGTGGCTGCGCCATATTTTATTCACAGACAACTTTCGTGAATAAAATCTGGTGAAATATGGCATGGCCGCCTCCAATCCTACATGGAAATGACACAGACGATTTCGCCAGAGGGACTGCATTGTCCAAAATGGAGTTCCTGCCGCGCGACAGCGCTGAAGCTCTCCCGAAAGCATCTAGTGCAGTAAGACGTGTCTGAAAATATCCTAAATGGTAAAAAAAACATAACAAAAGAACACCCTCATGGAATTCACTGGGAATCCTACCTGTCTAAATGGGATCCTACACCAATCCACACTATTCATAAGGAGGTGGCCCAAAACAATTTGAAGGGGAGCACAAAGCTGATTGGCCAGGTGAGAGTGGAAGTGGGGCTTGCTAACAGGGCAAGCACTCTCTGCCACCATGTTGGATTTTTGTCTTAGTGAGTGATTGCTAAGGCGATTAAATTGGGTGGTTATTATTTTATAGATTTTTTTTGCTTTCCTGTTAAATTGGAAAATCACTATATTGCTTCAGTGTACCTTGGACAACTTTTTTTTTAAAAAAAAATCAGTGGTGGGGAAGAACTAATGTGACTAAATCTCTTGTGGCTGCCATCTGGAATGCGAGGCTTATGGGTGCTTCTGACACCAAAAACACTGTTAAGAAATGTCACTGTTGCTTCAAAATGCCATTACTACAAGGTACTCAGTTTCCCCCCCCCCCATGTAGATGGGCCCATAGATTCCTACTCTGTGTGTGCTATGACAAATGTTATCAACAACGTTAGGTTAGAATCATAGAATCATAAAGTTGGAAGAGACCACAAGGACCATCCAGTCCAACCCCCTGCCATGCAGGAATACACAATCAAATCATTCCTGACAGATGGACATCCAGCCTCTGTTTAAAAACCTCCAAAGAAGGAGACTCCACCATACTATGAGCCAGTGCATTCCACTTCCGAACAGCTCTTACTGTCAGCAAGCTCTTCCTAATGTTTAGGTGGAATCTCTTTTCCTGCAGTTTGAGCCCATTGCTCCATGTTCTAGTTTCTGGAGCTGTAAAGTAAGATTAAAATTCTATTTTTAATTTTAAATAGCTACAAGTGTTATCCCACTGCTGGAACAAAGGATATAATCACATTCCACTTAATCTAATCCTGGAAAAGCTTTCCAATAGATGCAACAGAAAATGAAACATCCAACAAATCTAACCCCAGAAAACCTGGGGGCTGGGTGGGGGAATAAAATGAGACCGTATCAAACTTTTAGCTCCAGTCACAAAATAAGTGATTGTTCACCCTTTCTACAGCAATATCAGCATGCACCATTCTCAAAGACACCTCTCTGATAGCAAATTTCAAAACAATCCATTGGGCCATTGAGAGTAGCAGCTTTTGCAGGGTGGGGTGAAGTATAATCCCATTTCTGGTTATAAAGGCATAATGTGGTTCATCTGTATTGCAGACATGGTTGGCAATAATTATTGCTACATACCCCAACATTGTGGAAATGGCGTAAGCTATAACTTGAGAAAATAGAGCTAAATAATACTTTTTTAAAAAACCGACTGACAATGTGTCGTGTGAACACCTCTGTGTGGGTTGCCGGAATAATATACACTGAAGGAGGGGACTATTGCAGACATCCATATTCATCATTTGATCAATGCAATATGAACCAATGACTTTGGTGTGTGAAAGAGCCATCACAGATAGTGCTCCATAGGAGGAACTTCCTAGTGATTCTACATGTTAAAAAATGTTTTACAATGGGACTGGTTCACAAATTCCCTGCCAATCACCTTGTGATTCCAGTGATGAATATGTGTATTTGTCTGAATCAGGAATTGCCAGGGAAGACTAGAAACCATTGCTCCAACATATCATTTCTGCCGTTACTTATTCTGCCATGGAACTAACAGTGCCACAAAAGCACAATAAAAGCCCAGAAAAGAGATTTAATTGAGCTGTATTGTGAAACTCTATTGATGGCATGCTCTTAACAGGTCTATTCAAGCACTCTCCTGATTTGAGGACACAATTCTGATGCTCCAAATCTTTATAATGGTATCACACTAGTTTCTGTTTGGAATGTTCATATTCTACTTTTCAGAGCAGAGAAAGCTTGAAGAAGAAAAACTGGGTGGTCTAGATTCTCCAGTGGTGATTAGAGAACGATAATCGATGCTGAAAATTCCTCTGTACAGCATAGAGCTGGTTCAAAATGATAATGGGCATTTCAAAGTCACTTCAGAAATGCTTCAATTTGTAGATTATTAAATAAAGAATACTGTCTTGCAACAAAAACAGAGAGAAAGAGGCCAAGTTCCTAATTATTCCAATTTTTTATGTAGAAATTGTAGAAAAAATGTGACTGCAATCAGTTATGATGAGAATGTCCTCTGGCTAAAAAACAAATACTGAAGAAAATTTTCCGGGGGAGTAGCTGCATTATATCTGTTGCAGCAAAATAACAGTCTTGTAGATCCTTAACCATGAACAAGTTTTATTTAGCATAGGCTTTTTTGGAATGCAGTTTACTTCACCAGATGCAGCTGCTGACTCTTGGTTGTTTTTGGAGAAAACTATGTTCATAAAATAATTACAAAAATTAACTCATGAAATTTCATCAGATCCAATACTCCAGATTACGCTAAGTGATGACTTCATCAGCAACAGATGGAATTGGTATCTTATACAGTAACTGAAACTGCTTTGATATAAAGAACTAGAGGTCTCAAAATGTGTCCCGATAAAAAGATTGTCTTGATAAAATGTGAGATTTAACTATTGCAGCCAAATTAACACATTATATAAGGACAAAGAAGAAAAGGCAGAGGTGGAATTCTTTTGAAAGAAACTGGATTTTTTTAAAAAATTGAGAACTGTAACATATATATATATATATATATATATATATATATATATATATATAAAATTGTTATGAACCAAGCTAAGAAAACTGATAACAGGATAAGATGTTAAGTATAGTATGTTATTTATAATTGATGAGCTATATAAAAATGTTTTTCATTTATGAACAATACTTACGAAATTATCTTTACTTACCCAGCATAATCACCTAAGTTTCAGAAAACATATATGCTTTATCTGAAATAATATCCAAAGGTTTAAAAGGTGTCTTATGTCAATTTGGGAATGGAGGTCAGAGATGTATTTATCTAATTATTTCATGCCTTTCTGTAAACAGCCCAGCCCAGGTTGGCTCACAATATGGATATAAAACAAATACATCTGAAATCTTATTAAGCTATATTAAAATACAATACATGGAGTAGTATATTAAAACAGTAATTAAAGGAAAAACAAGTTAGAACAGACTGCAGGAAAGTACAGTGCAGAAAAAAAAATATTTACAGTGCAGTCCTATGTGTCTCTTGTGAGAAGCAAGTCCACTGACTTGGGAAGGGTATCTCATGAAACTGTTTCTCTGTGTATTAGTGGATGAAGTCTATGAATTTTGGGTTAAATCACTATTTCTTGCCAGCTGTGTCACAATGTAACATAAACAGCTGTTTCAGTGAAGAAGCCATACTAGTAAGGTCCGTGTTCAACTTTAAACATCTGTCTTGTTCTTTACAACATAAACCGTTCTCTCTCTGGCTTTTCTTCGCAAACGAAGATTCTTCGCAACCGTGCTTTCTGCAAGTGCGCTGATGACTAAAAAGGCCAATCCAAGATAAACAAGTCCGGTTGCAGAAAGCACAGCAGAAGATCTCCTTGGGTGATGTTTCCGGGTTGTGATTCTTTCTGCGCTGTCATTTCTCTTCAAGACTTGTTCGGCATGAGTTCTCAAATAAGGCTGCAGCATTGTGGATAGTCCGCCCTGGCCCGATGTGAGGCCAGGGCGGACCATTGTTGGTGATCAATTTGGCCGAGCCTGAGGTGTTGTTTCAGGGAGTCTTTGTATCGCTTTTTTGGAGCGCCCCTCTTACGCTGACTCGTGACGAGTTCACCGTAGAGTAGTATTTTTGGGAGGCGATGGTCCTCCATCCTAGAAACGTGCCCTGCCCAGCGCAGCTGTGTTCTCAATATCATGGCCTCAATGCTGGTGATCCCTGCTTGCTCAAGGACAGCAACATTCGTCACATAGTCGGTCCAGTGTATATTTAGGATTGTGCGTAGACAGCGCTGATGAAAGCGTTCGAGGAGTCGTAGGTGGTGGTGATAGGTGACCCATGTTTCAGATCCATAAAGGAGGATAGACAGTACAATGGCTCTATACACACTGATTAAAGTGGAAAACCCTTTTCTACAAACCCTCTGTATTGGGAGGCCAGGGAGATAAACATCTAAACAAAATTAAATATACCCTAAACAATTAGGAACCCACAATAAATTTTGCAGGGAGAGATACTTTGCCTCCCCGCCCCCAACAAAATCTACCCTGGGAAGGTATGAATTTGTCTCAGGGCTAGCTTTCCTCAAATTGAATTCTGCCCCATCAGTGATTACAAGAAGGGAGAGAGCTTCATATTCTCTTGGGTCAGTCTGGGGCAAATTAAGGTAACTTGGCACTGAAGCCACATGCTAGTTTTCTGAAATGCTAAGAATTTCTTCCAAAGATAGGTGCCTACTCCACCCTGTCAATGTCTGCATGTAATCCCATTTTACAGATGTCTGCATATTTAGTGTTAGATTTTAAAATGGGAATTGAGGTGCTTAAAATGTGCAATTTGTGGAGTAATTTTTTAAAAAGTATTCTTTCCCCATTACTTTTATGATGCATGCAAAAAAGGATCAACACATAATTTATTTATATATAAATGTGCAAACCACAAGCACTTGGGTTTGATAAGTTTTGTTCTTCTTTGATATTACTACAAAGCTGAATGCTTTGTTGCCTGATTTGAAAATCCTGATAAAAATAAGTTGGCATAAATTAACCAAGACAGGCCAAAGGAGGAGCAGGGGTCTAAGCAGACCCAAAGCTGGAAGGAGGTTTGGCTGGGGCTTTCTTATTTTTACAATTGCCAGCCTCAACCCTCCTCCTGGTTCTTGCAAAATACTGAAATGATCTTGAAGTGCAAATCACATTGATAGCTTATTAAATCCCCCTACATAAATGACGATTCATGCGGGAAGGGGAGCTGGGGGCGGGGGAAGCATCGGCGTAATAATCCTCCCCTCAGTACCATTTTGCTCCCTCTTTCACTCTCATCCCATTATAAACTAAACATAATATTTTTCACCATTTTCCAGCCGCTATGGATGCTCACAATGGAAAAGATACTGAAATCAGCAGGAGCCACACTGGGGATGTCAGACTTTGGAGCATTTGCTGCCATGGGACCTGGGGGGGGGAGAGTTGTGCGGGGTGGGGAGGGCAGTAAATCAGTGCATGCTTGTCAACAGCTCCAAGCTGCAGAATTACTCGAGCGAAAATAACAAATGGCTGTCATTGTGGAGCCAAAAACCTGTGATTATAATTATCACATCCCCAGTGACCTTGCATAAACTTTAATCCCTCTCCAATGGAGCATTTAAATAGGCTGCATCTACTGGCAGGAGACCATGTCCCTTTCCCTGAGAATACAGAGACCAGGAAAGAAACGAGGCACAAAAAATACCACCAGGCCTGTCTGGTGTCTTACAGCCTCTATTAAGGGGCTGTACATGGAAAGCAATCGTCACTGTCATTTTAATTGATATTATATTGCCCCAACAAACTCAATATGCCTCAATTGTCTTTGACTCCAGTTAAGCCCAGCTCAGCCATTTTAATCAGCTGAAAAGGTCAAACACCAGCAAGTGTTGGCTGCATCATTTCAGTCGGTTTCAATATTACAACTACATACAAACTGAGTGGGCAGAAACAGTATGTTGTCTTCCTACATTCTCCCCATCCCATTTTAAATGCAAAAAAAAATGTGGGGGGGGGGACAAATAAAAACATTTCAAGGCAGAACTAGGTATGCTTTTGGGGTGTGTGTGAAATAATAAGGTAAAATTTAAACTCTTCCACAAATTGTTCCACACTTTTAAGAGTAACATAATACTGACTTATAATTAAATCCCTATCATTCCTTTCCAGTCTTTTACAATATTAGCTAACAAAGGCATACTTGTTTGAAAAAACCTCAGACAAAGAAGCTCCTTTTTACAAAGTTTTTTTTTTTAATTTTCACAGGTGCCCCTGTTCATTCATACCCCATTCTTCAGTTGTTTTTTAGCAGCATTGGCATTGGAAGGATGGTGAACTAACATATGGACAGGGATCATCTTTTTGGGTTCCAAAAAAAAAAAAAAATGTCTCCCCATAGGCACTTTGGTAATTTCTAAGTCATAGGATGAAAAGGGAGGTCACCTAACACCTAATTAAATATCAGGATGCAGAGAATAGATGCAAAAGGACAATTTTGGCAGTGGAGGGAAGTGAGCAGTAAGGTAGCCCAAGGAAATTGCACTGCACTGGAATTGTATTGCATTTGTAAGGATTGGTGCTGTTTTAAATAAACATTATAAATACAGTGAGCCCACTGTCTGCAGATTGGAGCTTCCGTGGATCACTATGCCCCATTTAATTCAATGGTGGCATGTGCATGCAGGCACGTCACCATTGATTAATATGGGGCTTGAGCGCCTTTTTTTTCCCCCATCCACAGGGTGCCCTGGAACTGAAACTCTGTAGATGGGAAGGTCACCATGAGTCAGAAATGACTTGAAGGCACACAACAACAACAGCAACAACAATCTTAGGAAGTGTTCAAGGAAGTGCTCTAGAGTTTTCTAGCAGAATTCTAAGTGCCTCAGGATTCCTTAGGATGCAATCATGACAGTTAATCATACTGACAAACCTATGGAGTGCAGATACATCTTGAAGTAATGGACATATACTTCAAAACACACAGTTTTTCCTAAGCACCATCATGATCTGACCTGATTGTGACAAAAATTGTGATTGTGATTGTGTAAAAAAAAGAACAACACTTGGGTATCCTGGCTGCTAGTTTAGTGAAAACAGCAATTTAAAAGTAAAATTCCTTGTGACAGAATAATAGAAAAATCAAATAAATTCATATTAATTGTATCTTGATGGCTTATTAGAATATAAGTGGTTCAAAAATGTATGTTCTTTTAGTGTAATCCTACAAGGCTTTTTGAAATCCAACACAATTTAAAAAAACAATTAAAATGATTTGTTTAAAGTAAACATAAGATGTTAATTAATATTAGAAAAGAAGATAAATTGGAATTAATGGAAAAGTCATTTTTTAATGAAGAGAAAAAAGGTGAAATATCTGGGCACTGAAATGCCAAATAAGAACTCTACATTATTCCATGACAATTAAGTATGGCCCTCGTATCTGTGGGGGATTGGTTCTGGGGGCTCCCCCACAGATACTGAAATCTGTGGATAGTAGCGAATGCCCTGAAGTAGGAGAAGGGAGAGAGGGAGGGAGGGAGGCTGGAACCTGCTGCTGGAACTCAAGCGTCCTCCTCCACCACCACCACCACTGGAACCCATCCTGCCTTGGCTGCTGCTTCCCAGGCCTTTTCCTCCTCCTCCTCTGCCACCGCTGCCACTAGAACCCAGCTGACCTAGGCCGCTGCCTCACAGGCCTCCTCCTCCTCCACCGCTGCTGCTAGAACCCAGCTCACCTAGGCTGCTGCCTTCCAGGCCTCCTCCTCCTCCTCCTCCTCCTCCTCCGCCAGAACCCAGCTGGAACCTGACTCTGGAACCCAGGCCTCTTCCTCCACCTCCTCCTCCACCACTGCTGCTGCCATTGGAACCTGGCCTGCCTTGGCCATTGCACCCCAGGCCTTTTCCTCTTTCTCCTCCTCTGCCACCACCACTGCTGCAGAGTCAAACAGGGGTTGGCCTGAGCAGCCTGTGGGCATCCCTCATCTGGCAACTGGGCTCAGCCCACTGGGGGTCCCAGGATGGCATCATTGGGGGGTGACTGTGAGGCATCGGGGTCCCCCGCCTACCTGGCCTTGCTCTTCACCTTCAAGTTCAGACCCCCGGGTGCCAACCATGGATAACTGAATCAGTGGATACTGAATCAGCAGATATGGAGGTCCTACTGTATACTAAAACTTAGAATGAAATAAAACAAGATCTGCATACATGGGACAAACTTAAACTGTCACTGCATGAGAGAATTTCAGTGATAACAATGAACATATTGCTGAAAATGCTATTTTTATTTCAGACAATACCAATCTTGACCAACAATGTGCCATTTAAATATTGACAAAAGGGGTTGTCATAATTTATATACCAAGAGAAAAAGCCTAGAGTGAAATATAAATTCTACAAGATGCCAAGCAAAGAGAAGGATTAGGATTGCCAGAACTGAAATTGTATTTTCTCTCTCTCTCTCTCTCTCCTTCTCCTCCTTCTTCTTCTTCTTCTTTCTTTCTTTCTTTCTTTCTTTCTTTCTTTCTTTTTTTTTTTTTTTGCATATCTGGTCTGATTGAAGGATTGGATAATGTTGAGAAATAAAAGATTATTTGAGTTGGAAGGTCATGATTTAAGGTTTCGGTGACATGGTTGTCTATGGTATGACAAGGCAAAAGCTAATGTTGACTTTAATGATCGCTATGTGAGACGTGTGAATTTAAGAATATGAACAGATATAAACTGAAGTTATGTTCTAAGATTCCTTTATGGATTTATACACAACAAGCTTTGTACAGAATATTAGGATCTTTTAATGTTTGAGAAGGAACAATAGAGAATTAAAATGAATAAAGAATTGATGTCAGAGGGATTTGATTTTCAGTGGTATTCCTATAGACAGATTTTTGTGAGATTTAAAATTGATAAAAACTGATTAGTTTTGAACAGAATAGTTATTCAAATTGCAATTTTGTATTGATGATGAACATTTGATTGATAAGATGTATAAAATGTTATTGAAACAAGAGATGGAGGAAGAACAAATTAAAAACTGTATAGTAAAATGGGCACAAAATATTGGATATAATATTAAGATGGAACAATGGGGGAAATGTAATTGAAGGGATTAAACTTTACATTATGTTATGATCTTAAAGAGAACTTCTATAAAATGATGTATAGATGGTATCTGACTCCAGAAAAGTTGGCTAAAAAGTCTAAAGGCATGTAATAATGTATTGTGTTGGAAATGTAAACAACAGGAGGGAATGTTTTATAATATGTGGTGGACCTTTGATAAAGCATAAAAAAAATAGAAACAGATTCACTGTTTGATTCAGAAGATATTTAAGAGAAATTGGACTAATACCAGAAATGTTTTTGTTGGGACTGTTGGATGATCAAATTGAGAAGTGCAAAAATATATGGTTATAGAGGCAAGACTGCTATATGAGAAGAAATGGAAGAATATGGAAATTCCATATCAGGAAGACTATCAGAAATAAACTGTCTACTTTATTAAGAGAAACATCGTTGAGTAGTTTTAAGGAAGATTGGACCCATACTTGGATTTGTGAGAGAACAAAGAGAGAATTTTATAATCATAGGATTTGAGAATTTGTAGGTTAGATTAATCTCTAGAAGTGTGATTTTTTTACTAGGTAGGAAAGTTGGAAGTCAACTTTTGAATTGTTTATCTCTTGTTCTTTTGTGTATTTTTATGTCTTTCTTTTTTAGTGGTAGATTTAGTAGTTTGTAGTCAGTGGTATGTAGTTTAATAATGGATGGTGTTAGGTGTGATGTATGTGTATTGTGTGTATTCTTTTTATTAGTGTATGTAGATTATAGTTTATAAATAAAATAATTTTTAAATTATTCTTTCTGATCAATAGCACATGACTTAATGCGTAATGACCCCAAATGACAATCACAGATGAGAAAGTAGGCATCTGCCCCGCAGAATTAGTTTTGTTGTTATTGTGTGCCTTCAGGTCATTTCTGATTTATGGTCACCCTAAGGCAAACCTATCATGGTAGTTTCTGAGGCTGTGTGACTTGCCCAAGGTCACCCAGTGGGTTTTCATGGCCAAGTGGGGACTTGAACCCTGCCCTCTAACTTTGTACTCTAACACTCAAAAAAGGCCAATGCGATTTTGGGCTGCATCAATAGAAGTATAGTGTCTAGATCAAGGGAAGTCATAGTGCCACTCTTTTCTGCCTTGGTCAGGCCTCACCTAGAATACTGTGTCCAGTTCTGGGCACCACAATTCAAAAAGGATATTGTCAAATAGGAGCATGTCCAGAGGAGGGCAACTAAAATGGTGAAAAGTCTGGAAATCATGCCTTATGAGGAGAGACTTAGGGAGCTGGGTATGTTTAGCCTGGAAAAAAGATGGTTAAGGGGTGACATGATAGCCCTGTTTAAGTATTTGAAGGGGTGTCACATTGAGGATGGAGCAAGCTTATTTTCTGCTGCTCCAGAGACTGGAACACGGAGCAATGGATGCAAGCTCCAGGAACAGAGATTCCACCTAAACATTAGGAGGAACTTTCTGACAGTAAGAGCTGTTTGGCAGTGGAACACACTCCCTCGGAGCATGATGGGGTCTCCTTCCTTGGAGGTCTTTAAACAGAGGCTGGATGGCCATCTGTCAGGGATGCTTTGATCGTGATTCCTGCATGGCAGGGGATTGGACTGGATGGCCCTTGTGGTCTCTTCCAGCTCTATAATTCTATGATTCTATGATTCACTACACCATGAGTTTTGGGCCACTACAAATGACATGCCTACATATGTATGACTAGCATGAGGTAGTTCTACACTTGGTTGAGGGTGCAGGGGCACATAAACTTCAGGTCCTCCATACTCAGCAGGGTGAGCTATGTTTCAAAGTCTCGAATGACTAATGAAGAAGAAATCAATTTCAGCACTGCAGGCTGAATCCACACCTGCAAAACAATTCATCCTTACTTCAATCCTGGTTCTGTTGGAACACATGACGTTCCTCTGTTTTCAAAGTGAAAGTGCTTCTTTTAGGCTTTAGCACTTTTTTTAAAAAATCTTTTTACTCTGTACTTTCTTGGGGGGGGGGGGAGAACAGCTTTTTTAGATGTGTGCCCTGTACTCTTAGTCTTGATCGGGGTGGGATCGGGGGTGAGATTTTGGAGAGCAGAACAGGTTGGTGGGAAGTTACCTCGGTCTGGCAAGTGTGATCTCACTAGCAAGGCTTCTGAAACATTAAATGTATGTATGGTGGGAGGTGGACAAACTTCATGGTTGGAAGGTTGCAAAGGGATTGTTTGTATTGCAATTTATTTAAAAATTATTTTATTAAATTTTATTAAATACAGTAATTTGTCAACATTTGCAGGAGTTAAGGGTGCCCAGTCATGTACATTTTCCCCCAAACAGTAATGCACTCAGGTGGGTGAGATTTAAGGGGAGCAGATGGGGGAAGGGAGAAGGAAGGACACATGTATTCCCTCATTCAGTCAGTTGCTCACTGGGGTGGGAGGGGAGGAAGGGGATCAGAGGGGGGAAGAAGGAGGGAGGGCGTTAACACTCCCTTGATCACTCACTCACTCACTGGAGTGAGGGGAGGGGATCAAACGGGAAGGAAGGAGGGAGGGCAGGAAGGGGGGAGGGTGCACGTGCTCCTTTGATCAGTCAGTCAATCAATCAGTCACTCACTGGTGACAGGAGGGGTGGAGAATTGGACAGGAGGAAGTAAGGTGGGAAGGCGCACACGCTCCCTTGATCAGCCAGTCACTTAGTGAGGAAGGGGATTGGATAGGGGAGGAAGAAGGGAGGGAGGATCAGTGTATGTAGGTCTCTGGGGCAAATGGGGGGAGCAGGGGAGGGGAGGGGACAAGGAGGGACCTGCCAAAACCCTTTCTTGTTGCCCTTTCACCATTGACCCCACACACCACTCACCCACCATCCCGTGTGTGTGTGTGTGTGTGTGTGTGTAGAATTAAATGTCAATTTAGGCCATAACAGTTAAAGTTTCAGCTCACTCAATCACTCGGGCAGGATGGGGAAGGGGATGGGATGAGGGAGCCATCCAATGGGGGTGCAAGTGGGTGATAAGATTGACAGGAAAAGTAAAGAGACTATTGGCTGATAGATTTATGCAGAAATACCTGTATCCGCAAGCATGCCAGGAAGAAAAAACACCCGTAGCCACTGCCTTGTGTGACTTAAAATAATCCAATATAGTGAGCACGTGAACATTGTAGGGAATGCCCTTTTGTATCAAGGTGGGGAAATGTGTGGCTGTCAATACCAAAATGCATTCAGATTATAATAGGTGTGTGTGACATTAGTGGGGTAATTCAAGGCAGGATACTATACACTGCTGGGATACAGCCTGTGGATTCAGCTGTAATCTTCTGTGGGTGTATATCTTTTGAAAATGTAATTTTTTCATTCCAGTTATTTATTTTGTTTTCTCCATTAAACAGGATTTCTAAGGCACATTGCAATTTTTAAAAATGCCTTTAATACAAATGCAACTTAAAAATAAACTGAGAGATGTATTGGGACTATTATATACAGCTGTGCTGTATATAATACTACTTCATTAATGTATATAATACTACTCTCTACTATAGAGAGAGGAAATCTTGAGGAAGAGGTACCAATATGTTAAGATGCTGGAACGTTTCCCCTTTGAACAGAGGAGATTATCAGACGCAGCAAATGTGGTGCCACCATAACAACAGCAGAATGCAAAAGGACACCAATATCAGACAGTGATGTCCTTTTGCGTTCCACTGGTGTTATGGTGTAATTTCTTTCTTTTAATGGCTGAAGCCATCAATAGATTACCCCGTTCTGTTTTGGTGCTGGCATTGCTGGTGTGTGAAACTGCAGGCCATTTAAATCCAGTGACTGCAGCAAGAATGGCTGGTCTGGTGTGAACACTTCCAGGTGAGATTGGGACATCCAGGTAAGTTTCACTCTTTTTATTACCCTCCCCGGGTTACATGGGACTTTTAAAGTTTGTGTATGTGCTTTGTGCAACTATGTGTTATTTTTATTTTTCTTTTTTAATTTCCCATGCGATGAAGTCTCACGAGAATCCACAGGACTTCAAAGGAGGAAGCGAACAGAGCTCCGTTTGCTTCCTCGTCATTGCCGGGGAGGCCTTCGGATGAGAGGAAAGGTAAGTGCAGTGGGGAGCATTCTTTTGCCAGCATAAAAATGTTTTTTTATGCTGACAAAATAACGTTTTAAAGGGGGTCATCTGATAATCTCCAGAGCCAAGAGCATCAGAGATGTTTTGTTTTATTTTTGTTTTTTGGAGGTTTTTTTTTTTTTAAGGACTTAATCCTGCAGTTCCTGATTGCCTCAGAACACAGGGGAAACTACAACACTCCCAGAGTCTGCAAATGTACAGGTATATCTCAGCTAAAGGAGTAGAAGTGTTTCTGGGCTTTAATTCTTTAACAGAAAATTGGGTACCAGAAACAGAAATAAAGGAAAGGAATAGGGGTTATTTCCTACACCAGAAAAAGGAAGAAGAGTTCAAAATGTTTCAGCAAACATTTAATCAAAACTAACATTATATACATGTGAAATGAAACAACCAGGTGAGGTAAGCCTTACGTAAGTAAACAAAACATTTTGAACCTTTAGAGATTGCTTAAAAGCTTTTTCCAAAATGCATCTGCGGCATTTTTTTTCTCTTTCACAGCCACCCATTTTCTTATAATAGTCATTTTGATTACCAAACTCATAGATTTATGTTTTTAACATGCTGGAGAGAGCTGGTGAGGCAAGCAAATCTTCTTTCTCCATTTGCATGATCAGTAAGGGATTATGGAGGCAGATGCTGTTTACTTTGTCTGTTGTAGGTAGGCACACACATGTACATTAGGACTGGTTAGGATAAAATCCCACTTTTCCCCAGCTCAAGTTTTATTTCATTGTTTACTGCAGACATGCTGCTGCAACCCAGCACCAAAAGTCTGTGTTTCTCCAGCCCTTCTTTATCATCCTCTCAATGCTAATGCTGCTTAAAAAAATTAAAAAAAATAAAGCACACCTTTCAGCTAGACAAAGGGCAAGGAGGAAAACATGGCTGAGTAGGCATAAAAAGACTTTGTAAAAAGGAGCTTTTTTTTTTTTTTTGGTCAGAAGCTTTGTTAGCTGAAGTATGTATATAATTTCCTTTCCATTAAAGGGAAGGTATATTTTAAAGGACAAACTGGAGGGAAGAAGTAAGTATGCAAAAGTGGGAAGATGTTCCCTGGCTCTTCTGTGCTGGCCAGCAGGAACCTGACAGAACCTAGTACAGCTGTCCCTCCATATCCACGGATTTGGTATCCACGGATTTAAGTATTCATGGCTTGAAAATATTCTTTAAAAATAATAATCCAAAAAACAAACCTTGATTTTGCCATCTTATATAAGGGGCACCATTTTGCTATGACATTGAATATAATAAGACTTGAGTATTCATGGATTTTGGTACCCACAGGGAGTCCTGGAACCAAACCCCAGTGAATATGAAGGAACAACTGTAGTTCTTGGGCAAAGAATTCTGCCTCACTTCTGAAAGGATGACTCTGTAAAAGTACAATCCTGTGCTGGTCTACTCATAAGTAAGTCCCTCTGAGTTCAGTGACACTTGTTTCTGAGTAAATGTAGATAGGATGGCAAGAGAAGTTTTATGAAATAATTGTCAATGATTGATTGACTGATTGTTTTTACAGAGGGGCGGGGTATAAATAAATTTTATTATTATTATTATTATTATTATTATTATTATGAAAGGTGTGAAGGTGCCATGAATTTCTTCTCCTTCTGGATCCTTAACAGTTTCTCTAGATCCTAAAATATTGCTAGCAAGGATTCAAGAAGGGTCATTTTGCCTCCATTAAAGACAGAAATCTGTCACATAACTATTGCATAGATATATCTGCTAGGGGAGGAGTTAGCAGCTTTGGGAAGAAGTCAGAGTTGAATATGTTGATGACCAACTTGAAATAATGAGACCAGAGACAAGAAAAGGGTTAACAAGGGCCACTTTATTGACCTAAAATCTATTTAAATGAATTTTTGCCTGGGTATGAACCAAAATGGGAGGAGCAACCTGATGTGGGTCCAGGTGAAGACCAGGAGCCAACTTGGGACCAGTCTCCTCAGCCTTTCGTTGGACGAAACACCAGACCCTGAGTGCAATCCAACCATTGTTGGTTGCTTCTTTGACGGTCATTTACTGCAAGGCCAACCTAGGGGGCTCTCTCCCAAGCCTGCTTAGTCCCTTTCCCCCATGAGGCCAGACAACATGGCTCTCACCCCTTTATGCAAGATCAAATTGCCTGCCTCCAACAAGTGAATGCCATCAGTCCTGTAGAGCTCTGGCTGTTGGAGGGCACAATGAGGGGCCACAGAGCCTTAAATAGCTCTGGCCACACCTCTTAATCATGCCACCCATTTGGCACTGTACACCAAATGAGCAACCATCCAGCCTCTCTTCAATGAGGCCATCAAATCCCTCTCCCCTCAGTATTTGCCTTCAGCACACTTCAGGGAAGTGCATTTCCTTTCTACCCTTAAAACATCTTCTTTCAGATAAAGAGGAGATGAGATTTTGGTGGAAGAAGAGGAAATCTCTTCAAATAAAAAGGTTTTCTAAAATGTATTTATTTAGTTAAAGAGGCAATGAGATCTTGGTAGAAAAAGAGGAAATCCCTTCAGCTAAAGGGAAATTTATCAAGAGGAGACTATTAAGCTTTGGACTTTAAGAAATTACAAGAGAATAAACACATAGCTTTCTCTTTTTTGTATACTGGTTACCTACCCCACCCCATTTACGTGCGATCAGTATCTATGGTTTTGTTTACCCTTGCTTGAGGGAAAAGGACTCTCTAGGCACCTGGAAGACCATAGATTTGCACTGGAGGTTGTCTTTCTAGGCACTGGGAGGTCCTCCAGCACGATTGTATGAGCAGCTTCCACCAGAGGTTTACCACAGAGTTGTGTCAGATGCCTAGAGACACATTGGAGATTATCAGACACTTCAAAAGTGGTGTTACAGCAACTCCAGGAGATCGCAAAAGGGCTCCCTAATCAGACATCATCATCCCTGCTCATTATGCACCTGCACTGCTTTTTATTGATGGGAGAAGCCGTCAATAGATTGATGGGAGAAGCCATCAATAGGTCAAAAGAATCACAATCCATTTCTGTCATGGATGTTCCTGCATGTGACAAGGTGCCCCATTTCGCTGGCGAGATCCCAGCATCAATGGGAGGTCCCTGCCAGAACACTTCCAGGTGATATCAGGACATCCAGGTAAGTGACATACTTTTTATGACCCTCCCCAGGTTACTTGTTAATTTTAAAGTATGCTTTTGTGCTTGCTGTCACTTTTTAAAATTCTTTTTCTTTTTCTTTTTGAATTTCCCGCACAGGCATCTTCTCGCAAGAATCTGTGGGATTTCTATCCAGGAAGTGAACAGAGCTCTGTTAGAGCTCCTTTCACTCCTGTGGTGCCTTGTCAACATGAGACAAGGTAAGTGTGGTGGGGAGGGTGATTGTGGAGGGACTGGGACAGGACAGGGGCAGGAATGGAGATTGTGGGACAGGAACACTTTTTTTCTTCCTGTCTGATAATCTCCATCCTCTCTAGGTATTTTCTAGGCACTCTAGTGCAATTCTATAGTATAATATGGTGGTTCGCTATTATACATTTTCATGTATCTGTGGTAAGTCTGGGAAGGTATCTCCTTCATAAATGGGGAGGGGCAATCTGTAGTTATTCAGTAAAACAGCTTATACACTTACCCACTCCTTGTCATCATATCATATAGTCTGGGTTTTCATAGATTTTACATAGTCTTGGTACATTGTTTTCATAGACATTTAATCTTATAATATATATCTTTATATGCTCTAGGACCATATCTTTTATAAGGCACACATCTTTTACTGATAAGGCATATGGTACTTGTTTTACACTGCCGAAGTACAGAATATCAACCTACACAGTACTGAGGCATTATAACACATACAGTTGTCCCTCTGTATCCATGGATTTGGTATCCATGGATTTAAGTATGCACGGCTTGAAAATATTCTTAATAATAATAATAATCCAAAAAGCAAACCTATATTTTGCCATCTTAAACGAGGGACACCATTTTGCTCTGCCATTGCATATAATGGGACTTGAGTATTCACAGATTTTGGTATCCATGTGGGGTCCTGGAACCAAACCCCAGCGAATATGAAGGGACAACTGTATATCATCTGTTGAGGGCCTTAGCACATCTCATATGTACATTTTACAGTCTGCAGTATTTGGTAGCATTTCACCATTTCTAATACAGTGCAGTATCAGTAAGGCATCTAGCTTCTTACAAAACATTGTTTTCAACTGTGTTCAGCATGGTAGTATATTTACATTACATTGATTCAACACAGTTATAACATTGTTTCAGAGAGTAAACTATCTGTTTTGAGAGTACTTTAACTGTCGCCTGTTCTTCTAGCATTTTAACTGGAGTATGGTAAATAAAAGAGCCAGCGTGGTGTAGAGTTGTTGTGGGGTTGTTGTTGTTGTTGTTGTTGTTTGATATTGGACTATGACTCTTGAGACCAGGGTTCAAATCTCTGCTCAGCCATGGAAACTCACTGGGTGACTTTGGGGAAATCGCACTCTCTCAGTCTCAAAGGAAGGCAAATGGAAATCACCTCTGAACAAATCTTGCCAAGAAAACCCTGTGGGATGCTTTAGGATTGCCATAAGTTGGAAATGACTTGAAGGCACACAACAACAATGGTAAATAGAAGATTCTATTCCATTCTATGGATAAACAGCCACCAGCATCTGTGTCTTCTGGCTTAGTCAACCGAATGCCACAGCCTGCTCTAAAGTGTCTGTTTATATACGGTAGCTTATATAGCCTTCCTAAGAGAAGGAAACTCTAATCAAACCTATGACCCGAGGACCTCGCTGCTACCGTCCATGCTTGCAAGGCCACAGCAGATGAACCTTTGGTTTAAAGGGTGAGGCCAGTTCTGCACACGCTGCGCTCCACCAGAAAAATCCATTCCACAGGCTCAAAGGACAAATCCAATTCCAAAAAAGCCCTGTAGCGATAGGCGAGGAACGAAACGGCAGATGTAAAGATGCACTGGAAGCCGCAGACCCAACCCTGCATGCAGGCGGTTCAGGACTTTGGTCGTTCGAGGCTGATCTGGGAGATGACAGTCTTGTTCAGCAGCATCCTGAACAACCAAGCAGCCTTTTTTTTTTTTTTTTGGAGAGCACTGCTTGCTCCATATGGAAGAGAAACGACAACACAGAAAGAATCACAGCCCGGAAACATCACCCAAGGAGACCTTCTGCTGTGCTTTCTGCAACCGGACTTGTTTATCTCAGATGGCCTTTTTAGTCATCAGCGCGCTTGCAGAAAGCTCAGGATGAGTCCTTCCTGAATCTTCATTTGTGAAGAAAAGCCAGAGAGATATAGCTTTCCGTTTATTTGTTCTCTCATCCAATATGGGGATGGTGGAGATTTTGAGATACATACGTGCTTCCTATCCTGCTTAGATAACCTAAAGGCACTGATCTTGGAAGCTACGCAAGGTCAACCCTGGTTAGTTCTTGGATGGGAGACTGCCAAGGAATATCAGGTGCTGTAAGCTATATTTCAGAGGAAGGAATTGGTAAACCACATCCAAGTACTCCTTGCCTAAGAAAACCCTATGAAATTCATGGGGTCACTGTAAGTTGACAGGTGACTTGAAGGCACCCAGCCACCCCTGCTTCCTTCTACCTTAATACGGTAATTCTTAAATCATATTTGGAAGCCACTCATTCCCTTGTTCTCTGAGACTCCATCTTACATTTCAGTTATGTCAAGAATCAGTATCTCCTTCTCCATTTTTTTCTAAGAGAAAGTTGGGTTAGCTATTGTTTTGGTTTAATTGGCTCTGCACCCAGAAATTCCAAGCCTGTACTTTAACATTAATATTTCCCTTTCTGTTACACAGACATTTGCTTTTTAACCATTGGTTTTAAAATACTACTGCTACTGCTACTAATAGTTATTGTTGTTACACAGACTGTCCATTACACCTCATATGTGGACCCGGAAGCAATGGCTAATAACCACAAGAGCTCAACAGTTTTTATGAATCCAGTAAATGACAGTGTCCTACATTCCTATTGTATGCTGTGGAAAATATTTCTGAAGTTTGAAAGTAATCAGAAGGTAATACCACACTTTTAACAGAGCACTTATATTTATACTAGTCTTCTTTCCTATAAACTGTATTGCTTACATCATTGATTGCAATTCAGTTGCCCCTAAAAAGAGGCAACTTTGAAAGCAGAATGCATTTTCTCTTGAACTGCAAACTTTCAGGCTTGAGGGGTGTTGGCAAACCTCAGTGCTGTTTATATAATCTAACAGAGATGTATTCTAGACAAAAAACAAACAAACAAAACCAAAGCAGAGTGTTATGTTAAGAGAAATCACTGTGTATTCATCCTTGGGATTAACATGCATGAAGAAAAAGAATACCAGTGGGATTTACTTTATTATTGCACATTGATTTTTATCTAATCAGAGAGAATTAAAATTTCTTCATAAGATTTCCTTATTGAAGTAAGAATGATAACAGCATGCTGGTCCTCATGATGGATCTGGCACAAATCTACTTCCTGGGCAAAATGATCTATCATCTTTCATTCCAGCAGTATTTTCTTGCTTGCAATTTCTCATCTTATTACTGTGGAGTTGTAATTAAAGAGGATCCTCCCACAGAGAAGAGTACTCCTGCAGGATGAACTCAGTTATAAATGTTTTTGTTCTTTTACTGAGAGTATCTGGAAGCCACTGGGTGAAATACATCCCTAAGATGTTAACTTCAAAGCAGGTCTGTGAAATAGAATGAGTTACCTGGACAAATGTTGATGATTGCATTTTAAATATATCCAAAAGTTCATTGATCCTTTTCTGATATACAAAGCAGATAGTGTGGGGGAGCTTCTATGCTCTTCCTTTAAACAAGCCCAGAGATGCATGTAAACATGCTCCTTCGTATGCCAACTGTCTGATCCAAGGGAATTTGTTTTATGGATGAGTTATTGCTTAGTATTAACTTGTGCAGCATTGTAAATATATCTGGCATTGTTCAGTGGTAGGTCAGAAGCAAGCAGATAACAGGTCCATTCTCCAAATGGCTAACAGTCTACAGATGCCATCAATGACAAACTATGAGGCAGTACATAACATACATAATGTAGGAACAAGTAGCCATTAGAGTTTGATCCTTGGATATGTGGGCCTTTAGACAGTCTAAACAAGGAATTATAATAGAGTTCCAGAGAATAAATAAAGCCATATTTTCTGCACTGGGCAGCTCTTCCCATTCAAACCTTGTTCCTTTTGCTCTTACTAGATACTTCTGTTGCCTGACAAATCATTTCCATGACACAATAAATTTGTTATGGAACATTATCTCAGTTGCCGGAAGGTCAGGGTATACTAAAGGTCATGTATAGTAACTATCATCCTGTGACAAAGGAGCTCGCTAATCTAAAATGCAGTCTTAATATTAAATAACAGAGAGTGAGTGTGTCAAAAATGAGAGTTCTCATAAAAGCCCACTTTATAGAATGCACTTTTGAGAAGGGCAGGCAAGCATGACTTCTTCAGGGCCCAGGTCTTTGAAAAACAAAAGCCTTCCTTGGAAGAACATTCAGTTGTAAAGTTGTAGCTGTACTGGGATTCTGCAGGTACCTGGGAAAGTACCAAGAGGCATGCATTTGTATTTGAGTCTTTAATAGTTTGGTCTAGCTGTATTCAAATTCACAACTGTCTTCTTTAGTGGGCAAGACATGCAGATGTCAGAGAAGAACAAGACCTTGTGGCAGCCGTATCTGTGCCCTGAAACAGCAACTCCATATTATATTTCCAGGCCCCTGTTTTCATGTTTCCACTCTGCATTGTTAGCTGTAGTGGAGGCAGGGTCATGGGGGAATGCACCATGTGGTGATAGCACAGCAGTAGGGTTGCCATAAGTCCCGGAAAACTGGAGAAATCCTGCATCCGGCTGGGCTGCTTCAAGCAGCAGATCCCAGATTCTGACTCAAGACTTTCTGTCTGCAGTCTCTCTTCTCTGGGTCATGTGGGGAGTGAGTGCAGTCTTTGCTCGGCGGGAGAGTGCAGTGTGCAAAAGGTGGGAGTCGGACTGTGCAGCACAGGAAGCGGCAGAGAGAGCGAAAGAAAATCAAGAGAGAAAAGAAGGTCAGCAATTTACTTGTGTGTGCATGGTGTGTCTGACCTCCAAGGTCACTGCCTGTATAAAAGATCCTGTGTGTGTGTGCGCACGCGCCTTTTGGCCATTGCTGGGAGGCAGGAAGGCCCAGCGGGGAGGCGAGTCCTCTTCCCCACTCACCCGGTTGGCAGCAGCTAGAAACCCAGTTTTCCTTATTTAAATCACAGGAATCTGCTGCACGCTCATTCCTCAAATTCCCTCCTGATGGCCGGGGGTGGGGTGGGTTGAAGGATCTTTTCCCCTGCTGCGCTGGTTCACCTGGTCAGCAGCGCCAGCTGCATCTCCTTTTGCCCCCAACACCCCAATCCCACCCACCCCTCCTTTTTATTATATATTTAATTTTACAATGCTAGTTACATATCTTCCATTCCTTACAGTATACTCAATAAATTGATAATCCAAATAATTTCATAATAGCCTGTATAGTCATTAAATCTTATAATTTGACTTCCCCTGTTATACCAACCCAGAAGATTTTTCAAAAATAATTAGTTTATGTTTCATCTTCTGCTCTAATTATCTCACAACCCCAAAAGATATATTCTATTCCATAAATGATCCAATTCACCATTCACCTGTCTTTATATATTCTGTTCTTGCTATGTGTCAACTACTCTTATTACACCAATATATGTTAATCTATGCTAATGAGAATCTTAATGTTGCAGTGTTCCATTGGGATTTACAGTAATTTATCACTGGTGACCATTCATTATCTATTTTGTCTGTGAATCTTCTGTTTAATATATATGTTAGTTTGTTGTTTGTGCAGCCAGTCCTCTATCTGTTGGTTTTCATTACTCTTCCATTTGGCTGCCAAATTTAGCCTCACTGCTGTGATTACATATAGTAATGTTCTCCAATGTTTTCTTTCTTCTTCCTTACTTAGTGTCAAGGTGAGGTTCAGCAGGTAAAGTTTGGGATCCATTACAAACTGTATTTTACACATTTGTTGCATTATTTTATGGACTTTTAACTAATAAGATCTGATGTTCGGACAATTCCACCACGTATATAACATTACTCCTATTTCTTTGTTGCATTTCCAACATTTGTTCTCCTTTAAGTTTTATATTTTGCTGATTTTTTGAGGGGTAAAGTACTATCTGTTAGATATCTTCAGATATTAATTTTCTTTTAAGTCTTGGCAAGCCATGAAGGTGTTTGTCTCTGCCAGGCATTTTCCCATTCTTCTAATTGGATATTCTCACCAAGAACGCTTGCCCATTTGGTCATCGAGTCCTTTACTGTTTCCAGATCTCTTGCTAAGAATAGGTTATATACCTTTGTTATTTTCTTTTTCTTTCTATTCCAAATTATTTTTCTAATTCATTTTCTTCTTTTTCATATCCATAGTTCTTTTTGTCTTCATTAAATTTACTATATAATTGTTGATAAGTAAACCACTGGATTGTTGTTCCTTCTTCCTCCAATTTTTCTCTTGTTTTAAGTTCACAGTTGCTTTTGTCATTCCAGACACATAGGTCTTTAAAAGTGAGCCATTTTCCTGTAGTCTTCCATCTAGCTAGGAAGGCTTCCTGAGGAGATATCCATTTGGGAATTTTTATGTAAAATTGATGTCTTATCTTTTGCCAAATTCTAAGTAAGGCATTTCTTATAATATGGTTACCAAAATCCTTATTTATCTTTATTCTATCGTACCAAACATAGGCATGCCATCTGAATCTCATCTTCAATCCTCCCAGGGTTAATAGTCTTGTATTCTTTAATTTAATCCAATAAATTATCCATACAAGTGTGCACGCCATATAATAAAGCTTCAAATTAGGGAGTGCTCTTCCTCCTCTTTCTTTCAAATCTGTTAATGTACACCGTTTGTTTGATCCTTGCTCTGTGCCCACCCCAGATAAAACCTTTTAAATGCTTTGTCCATTCTCCAAACGTTTTATCATTGGAGAGTATCGGCAGATTCTGGAACAAGAATAACAACTTGGGAAGAACGACCATTTTTATTGTAGCTACTTTTCCTAACAAAGATAAGTTTAGTTTTTTTCCATTTTGACTAATCTTCTCTAATTGTTGTCCATAATCTTTTATAGTTGTGTTCATAAAGATCCATATTTCTTTTGCTTATCCAAATTCCCAAGTATTTTGTCCTCTTTTCTACTTTGCATCCTGATTTAAATCTCAGTTGTTCTTCTTCCACTCCACACCCTCCTTGACCTGCAGGGCTTCACCTTCCTATCAAAGATCAAAGGCTTGCTGGATGAAGACAGCTGGATGGGTCTCTTCCAGCCCATCTATGTCCCCTAGAAAAAATTGGTGGCAGTGGCAGGAAGGCTTACATGGGGGGGGGGATAGAGCCATCATCCCCCTCCCCAGTCAAAATGTGAGTACTTTTGCCTCAGTTTTGTGGCAGAGAATTATGGCAACCCTACACAGCAGTCATTTTATAACCCTAGGGTGAGGGCACTTATGTGTGCTTTGTGCATTCATTCTAAGATCTTGTTCTGAATCCTGCTATCAGCTGAGGCTTGTCAGTTAAAATGAAGTATAGGGGCATTCACACTACACAATTATTGTGCAACATTCCACTTTAACTGCCATGGCAATTCCCCATGGAATTCTGAGGGTTGTAGTCTGGGAAAGCACTAGAGCTTCCTGGCTGGGAATTCTACCTGGGAACTCGAAATACCCCTCTCTAAACTGCAGATCCTAGAATTCCACAGGATATTGCCATGGCAGTTAAAGCAGAATCATAGTCCTATAATTGGGTAGTATGAATGAGCTGCAGGACCTTTTCAGTTGAGGAACTAATATTGTGTAATATACAGGCCCATGTGGCCTCCCTGCTATAGTAGTATAGCAGCAGCACAGCCGTGTTGCATTCTGAAGCTATTGCTGGAACCTGGAAAGTGTCTGCAGTGCCTGGTATGTGTGTGCGTAGTTGTGTTTATGTGTGTATGTAAAAATGAATATGGTCTGTATGTATTTATGATGAAAAGAGGATTGTGGTTCTTGCACACAAACTTCTTGTTATTAATTGCTGTCAAGTTAACTTAGACCTATGGCAACCCCATTAATGAGAGACTCCAAGTCACCCTATCATCAGTAGCCCAGTTTAGGTCTTGCAGACTCAGGGCTGTGGCTTCCTTGATTGAGTCTGCCCATACAGATGTCTCTATACTAATGCACAGAGCATGGGCATTAAATAGGATGAAGTTGAACTCTTAGCATAGCAAAACAAATATGATTTAATAGGCATCACTGAAACCTGGTGGGATGAGTCTCTTGATTGGAAAGTAGTAATAGAGGGGTATAACCTCTGTACCCAGAGAAATAGTCCAAACAGAAAGGAAAGTGGAGTTGAATCGCATGTTAAGGATGTGTACACTTGTGAACAGATCCGTGACTTAAATCCTGGGAGCCTGGTTAAAGCACCTGGGTAAAAATCAAGGGGGAGAGAAACAGCAGGGATGTCGGTGTGTGATTTTACTACAGAACTCCAAGCCAAACTGATGACTTGGATGATGCCTTCCTAGAACAAATGAGCACACATCCAGAAAGGAGAGATGTAGTAGTAATGGGGGATTTCAACTATCCTGAAATTTGTTGGAAGTCAAATTCTGTCAAAAATTTAAGGTCCAACGAATTCCTCACTTGCCTTGCAGACAGTTTCATTGTCCAGAAGGTGGAAGGGGCAACTAGGGGATCAGCTATTTTAGATCTGATCCTAACGAACAGAAATGATCTGCTTAATGGGGTGGAAGTGACATCCCTTCAAATATTCAAACATAGCTACCATGTCACCTCTCAACCTTCTCTTCTCCAGACTAAACATGCCCAGCTCCCTAGTCACTTCTCATAGGACATGACTTCCAGTTCTTCCACCATCCTGGTTGTCCTTCTCTGGACACGTTCCAGCATCTCAATATCCTTCCTGAATTGTGGTGCCCAGAAATGGACACAGTATTCCCAGTGAGGCCTGACCAAAGTCGAATAGAGTGGCACTATGACTTCCCTTGATCTAGACACTATACTCCTATTAATGCAGCTTAGAATCGCATTGGCTTTTTTAGCTGCTGCCTCACACTGCTGACTCATTTGCCCTGCCTCTGCTGCTGTCCTATGCCATTTTAACCATTTTGACAACACTGGTGTCACTGGGAGGAAAACCAAAGTGGCAAGGTGGCTGGGCCCAGCTGTGCACATGTCCCTTTGCTAGTGCAGTTGCTCAGGGGATGTGGGACAGGGAGATCTCAAGGATGGAGGGTCGTTTGTGCATTTGCTATCTTACTCACTCATGCAGGGGATTATGAGGAGGCTGTGTGTATGTGTGTGTGTGTGTGTGTGTGTGTGTTTGCTGAGTTGTGCAGGCAGGCAAGATGGGATGAGAGGTTCATGAGGAGTGTGTGTGTGTGTTTGCTCACTCGAGCAGGTAGACAGATGATGGACTGAAGGTAATAAATAATAATAATAATAAAATTTATTTATACCCCGCCCCTCTGTTAAAACAATCGGGGCGGCTTACAAAATTTAAAATACAATACAAATAAAATCCCTAAACACCCCCACTCCCACCCTCCCCCATAAAAAAATTAAACAAATATAAATTAAAACAACTAATCTAAAATCACTTTTAAAACTATAAATACAATAAATATAATAAATGGCCAGCAGCCTAGAAGAGGCCAGGATCCCCTGAGGCCGGGATCTAATTAGGAAAGGCCTGCCGAAAGAGATCCGTCTTTAGTGCTTTTTTAAAGCCACTCAGGCTTGTTATCTGACGGATCTCATTCGGCAGGTCATTCCACAATTTGGGGGCGATTACCGAAAAGGCCCTCTGGGAGGTTGCAGACAGCCTAGATTTTTGTGGCTGAAGCAAATTCCTCCCAGAGGACCGGAGTGCGTGGGGAGGATTGTATGGGAGGAGGCGGTTCCGGAGATAAGTTGGACCCAAGCCATTTAGGGCTTTAAAGGTAATAACCAACACCTTATACTGGGCCCGGAAACTGATTGGCAGCCAGTGGAGAGATTTTAATACTGGAGTTATATGGTCTCTCCGAGATGTTCCCGAGACCACTCTGGTTGCCATATTTTGTACCAACTGAAGTTTCCGGACCAAGCATGAGGGCAGCCCCATGTAGAGCGCATTGCAGAAATCTAGACGGGAGGTTACCAGCGCGTGCACCACAGTCTCAAGGTCCCTTACTTCCAGGAAATGGCGCAGCTGGCGTATCAGCCGAAGCTGATAACAGGCGCTCCTGACTGTCGCATTCATCTGACTCGTCATCTGAAGCGATGAATCAAGGAGCACCCCCAGACTGTGAACACAGTCCTTAACGGAGAGCGTGACCCCGTCCAGGACTGGAGGTTGCAACCCAACTCCTGGTTTGGGGGCCGCTACCATGAGCACCTCCGTTTTAGCTGGATTTAATCTCAATCTGTTTTTCCTCATCCAGCCCATTACTGCTTTAAGACAATCATTAAGAGGAGAGACGCCATCGGAATTCGAGGCCGATGATCGGGGCAAGGAGAAATAGATCTGGGTGTCATCAGCGTACTGATAACACCCAGCCCCATAACTGCGAATAATCTCACCCAGCGGCTTCATATAAATGTTAAACAGCATCGGGGACAGGATGGCGCCCTGTGGAACACCACAAGTAAGCTCCTTTCTGCTGGAGCAGCTGTCCCCGAGCAACACCCTCTGGGACCTGCCCGAGAGGAAGGACCGGAACCACTGGAGCGCAGTGCCTCCGATTCCTAACCCCCTCAAGCGATCCAAGAGGATGCTATGATCTATCGTATCGAAAGCCGCTGAGATGTCTAAAAGCACCAACAGGGTCACACTACCCCTGTCAATGCTTAGACGCAGGTCATCAGTCAAGGCAACCATGGCAGTCTCAACTCCAAATCCCATCCTAAAGCCAGTTTGAAATGGGTCTAGATAATCGGTTTCATCCAAGACCACTTGGAGTTGAAGCGCAACTGCCCTCTCGATCACTTTGCTCAAGAATGGTAACATAGAAACTGGCCTATAGTTGTTCATGTCCAGGGGGTCAAGGGAAGATTTTTTCAGGAGCGGCCTAACGGCTGCTTCCTTTAAACAAGATGGAACACACCCTTCTCTGAGGGATGCATTGATGATGTCCTTAAGGAACATCATCAAGGCAGTCCCCCCCTGGATGGCCAGCCATGAAGGGCAAGGATCAAGAGGGCAGGTACTGGGTAGAGAGGGTGCATGTGTGTGTTCACTCACTGGTGCAGGCAGGCAGGAAGGAGAAAAGGGTCACAGAAGAAACAACATCAAGCTTCAAGTTATTCCCCCGCCCCCCAAAAACACACAAGCATTTTTTTTCTTCCAGTACCCCTTCTCTTGGCCTGTTTGATGATAGAAAGGATTACCAGCACAGCTGCAGCCTGCCAACCAAGTCCTGGCAAGTTCACAAATCTTAAGCGGGGTTCCAAATGTGAAAGCTGCTTTTCACCACTGCCACTTCTCCCCTGCTCCAGTAAGCCAGTCTGTACCAAAATGCTGCCACTCTGAACTGCAGAAGTGATGCTGTGCATCCGAGACTCAAGAGTTTCCTAACTGCTGCTGCTATTATTAATGAAATATGGCTAAGGGAGTGAACATGCACAAGCAAGCAAATGAAGTGCCTGGTGTGAAGAGCAGGAGACACCACCACACAAAACAATCAGCAAGGCTGTACAGCAGCTTTAAAGGACCCTGAAAAGAAAAGTTTCATGCAACCCTCACCCTCACCATCTCCTGCTGCCCCCTTTTTCTTCACTTCCCCTCTGGAGCTTTCCATGCCCCCACTACTGCCCCCTTTTTCCTCACCACCCCCCTAGAGCTTTCCACCACCTCAAGGGGGGCAGTACTGCCCACTTTGGGAATCACTGGACTAACTGTATAACTCATGAATGTAATATATTTGTGTGAAGTCGAAGGCTTTCATGGCCGACATCCATAGATTTTCCTTGGTTTTTTTCTGGGTTGTGAGGCTGTGTTCTAGAATAGTTTCTTTTTGATGTTTTGTCTGCATCTGTGGCTGGAATCCCCAGAGAATGGTTGGGTAGGAGTGTGTGTAATGTATTTGTATTTGTATAACAAGATGCTCCCACCCACTGTAGGCACTTGCATTTTTGCTCTTAGACTGTGCACTTGTACTCTGCCCTCTATGTTACACAGTACTAGACAGTGCTGTTATGACTGCTGTGTTGTGTAGTCTATGTGTTTGGAGTCCCAGACTGATTGTATATATTTCTTTAATATGCACAAGTAAAGGAAAGTAGTTTAGGCACAATCCCTATGTCTGTGTGCTCATTTCTTCAGCCTGATGTCTGCTGTTTTTACTACAAGACCTATTTGCTGCCTGGTCTTCTTGATATGCTCAGAGGTACCAGTGTGCTACCGTGACAATTCCTTCAATTTTATGCCTTGGATTCTATAATCTTTTCATATGTTCTTATTCAAAATTTCAAATATGAGAATGAAGAGTAGGGGTGACAGAGGGCAACCTTGTCAAGTTCCTTTACTTATTTTAATCATTTTTGTTTTTTCAACATTCACTATAATTTGAGCTCTTTGATTGTTGTAAATCGAGCTAATCCAATTAACAAAATTATCTCTGAAGTGCATGTCTTTTAAGGTTTCCATCGTGAACTTCCAATTTAAATTATCAAAAGCTTTTTCAGAGTCCAGTAATATTAGAGCAATTTTTTTCATTATGCTTTTCAAAATAGTCTTAGGTTTGTTATGTACCTGATACTATCTTTTAGGTGCCTTTTCGGAAGGAAACCTGTTTAATCTTCTGCTATCCAATCATTTAAGAATTTTAAAAAATCTTTTAGACAGAATCTGAGCAAAAATTTTATAGTCAGTGTTTAGGAGATATATCGGTCTATAATTCTGGGATATTGTTGTATCTTTGTTTTCCTTTGGAATCAAGATTCTGGACATTTTCAGACAGCGCTAAATGGAGCTTACCGCAGGATGAGCTCCCGAAAGAGGAACGGCGCTCTTGCGCGGCGGGGGGTCGTTTTCGGATGCCACCGTCCCTCTTCCAAGATCATCAGTGTCACTTCCATTAAGCTTTGGAAGCGGCCGCGCCATATTTTAAGCACGGAAGAGCGCCCCCGCCGTGCAAGAGCGCCGTTCCTCTCCCGGTAGCTCATCCCGCAGTAAGCTCCATTTAGCACTGTCTGAAAATGTCCTCTATCTGCTGTTTCCCATGTTTCTGGTTTATTTCTTTTGAGTGCTGTTCATCACCTTACACATTGGGTCCTCTTGTAAATTCTTGTAGTGTTGTAGGGAAAACCGTCTGGGATCTTTCCTGGTTTTTATTGCTTCAAGGATCTCAAGGCTTCAAGACCTGTTTTTATTGCTTCAAGGATCTCATTCTTGGCTATTGATTTATTTAGCTCTTGCCTTTGTTCCTCTGTTAGATTTGGTAATTTTTTAAATCTTTTATGTATTTTTGCATATTGCCTTCATTTTCTCATCCTATATTTTGCTCTTCAAATAATGATATATAATATTCTTGAAATATTTCCATAATTTCCTTTTGTTTTGTTACTATTTCTTGGCCTTTCTTAATTTCTGTTATTGTTTTTCTTTCTCTTTATTTTCTCAATTTATAGGTAAGCCACCTACCAATCTTGTTTGTGTATTCAAATTGTCTTTGTTTAGCACAAAGTAATTTTCTACCTATTTCTTAAACTGATTGCAGTGTGATTTGTTTTTGTAGTACTTTTCTCTCCTCCATTATTTTACTTGCATTCGGGTTATCTCTTAATTCTCATTCTTTTTCACTGATTTTTTTTGTTAGTTGATATATTTTATCCATTTTTTCTTCTTCAATTCTACTTTCTGCTGCATAAAAACCCCCACATCACTGCCTTCCCAATATCCCAAACCATTTGTAGAGACATTCCTTTATTCAAGTTTTCTTCAAAAAACAATTTAAACTTATTTTTAGCTTTTTCCAGTATAATCTCATTTGTAACAAATTATCGTCTAATCTCCAATTAAATTCTTGCCAATATGTTCTTAATTCAAGCTGGATAGGGTTGTGATCCGATAATATCTTCAGCACTATTCCATTTTTTTATTATTTTGGAGGCTTAATTTTTTGATGTTAGGAACATATCCAATCTAGAGAAAGCTTTATTTAGAGAAAGAGTTATGGATTTCTGAATAATAAGCATATTCTCTTTCCTCTGGGTTTTTTAGTCTCCATGTATTAGAGCCAGATTATCCATTAATTCAAAAATGGTTTTTGGAAGTTTGCCTTGCTTCTCTTTTACTTTTATCATTTTAAAAATCTAATTCTCTGTCCATCACACTATTCCAGTCTCCCATTAGAATACAATTTTCATAATTATGTTCCAATAATTCCTTCAGTAATTCATTGTAGAACTTGTTTTTGTTTTGTAATGGTGCATACATTCCAACAATTGAAGCTCTTAAATTAATTGTCAAATTAATTGTCTGGATCTCGATGCCAATATAATGTCCATTCTTATCTTTTAAACATTTCAGTCACCTTAATTTTTGGATTTACATATATTACCACATTTCCCACCCCCACCCCTGGTTTTCAGCTGCAAAAGTGAATTCTCATCCTAGTTTAATGATTTTAAATAAATGCTTATCATGTTTAATGTTTTTAAATAAATGCTTACAATTTTCCCTGATATGTGTTTCCTGGACCTTTCCATTGATGCATTGTCATGGGAGAGAGGCTTGCATACCCTAATGATGTTTTGAGCTATGCTGGCGGTGGCATAATAGCCACCGGTAGGGTCTCCCATGCCAGACAGGTCAAAACCGAAAGGTCTGACAAAGAGTGTCAAAGGGCAGGATGGGCTCTCTAGCCTTATGGCAACCATCCTAGGAGAAGGAAAACTCTAATCCCAAACCCGGGCAGATGGTGCTCGTCCAAGCCTGTAAGGTCAACCATCTAAGAGAAGGAAACGTTAATCAAACCTACGACCCGAGGACCTCACTGCTACCGTCCATGCTTGCAAGGTCACACTAGATGAACCTTTGGTTTAAAGGGTGAGGCCAGTTCTGTGCACACTGCGCCCCACCAGAAAAATCCATTGCACAGGCTCGAAGGACAAATCCAGTTCCAAAAAAGCCCTGTAGCGATAGGTGAGGGACAAAACGGCAGGTGTAAAGATGCACTGGAAGCCGCAGACACAACCCTGCATGCAGGCGGTTCAGGACTTTGGTCACTTGAGGCTAACCCGGGAGATGACAGTCTTGTTTGGCAGCATTCTGAACGACCAAGCAGCCTTTTTTAAGGAGAGCACTGCTTGCTCCATATGGAGAGGGGCCTAGAAAAAATGGCCTAATGAAAGCTCATCCCCATTTACCTGGTTGGCCAGCCATGGCCAACAGGCATCTTCTGATGCGGTCAAACCAAGGCAAAGAAACAAAGGCACACACCGGCCTCCAAAGGTGTAAATAAACTGATGCTTGCATGCTGGAACATCAGAACCATGTGAGACTCTGCAGATAGTGGATGGCTTGAGTGTCGTTCTGCTCTAATAGCCCATGAACTATCACGACTTAATATTGACATCGCTGCTCTTAGTGAAGTTCGTCTCCATGAGGAAGGCAGCCTTAAAGCTACACACTTTACTTGTCTGGCAAACCCAAAACCAAAAAACATCTTTCAGGAGTAGGCTTTATGATTAAAAACTCCATTGCCTCCAAACTCGAAACCTTGCCAACAGGACACTCTGATCGCATTATAGCCTTACGCCTCCCACATGTTGTTCTCTTTAGTATATATGCCCCAACTATGCAAGCTGACCCTGTAGAGAAAGACAAATTCTACACAGACCTACGCCACCTCATACAAAAAGTCCCTGTAGAAGATAAAATTATTATCCTTGGTGACTTCAATGCCAGAGTAGGAAAGAACTCCGAAGCCTGGAAAGGTGTCTTAGGCAAGCATGGTGTTAGAAATTGCCATGATAACGGATGCCTCTTGCTAGAGTTCTGTGCAGAACAACAGCTATTACAAACACTATCTTTCAGCAGAAAGATAGCTTGAAGACAACCTGGATGCATCTCCTATCCAAACATTGGCACCTCATTGACTGTGTTCTAGTCTGCCAGAGAAACATTCGCGATGTTTGTCATACTTGAGTGATGCCCAGTGCAGAATGCCAAACAGATCATCGCCTCATCAGATGTAAACTAAATCATGATCTTAAGTTCAAACCTGAGAGGGGTGGCATCTTAAAGAAGAGACTCCAAGTCAACAATCTTCAACAAGCTACCATGAGAGACAACTTCCAGGCAAATATGCAAACAAAACTTGAAGACCATCCTACAGATCCTTCTCCTACAGTGCTTTGGCAACATATCAAAAACAGTATCCTCCAGTCTGTGGAAGAATTCCTTGGGTTCTCCCCCAAGAAAAATCAAGACTGGTTTGATGAAAACAACCAAGAGATCCAGGAGCTGTTGGCAAAGAAGAGAACTGCTCACCAGGCATACCTCACCCAGCCAACCTGACATGTAAGAAAAGCAGCTTTCCGCCTCACATGTAGCAAACTACAACAAAAACTCCGAGACATGCAGAACAAATGGTGGATCAATATAGCAGAAAAGACACAACACTGTGCAAATCTGGGTGATCCTAGAGGATTTTATGAAGCTCTTAAGCAGTGTTTGGACCTAATTATCAGGTCCGAAGCTCCTTATACAGTACAGATGGTCAAACATTAATTACTGATAAAGCCTCCATCCTGGGGGGTTGGACTGGATGGCCCTCGTGGTCTCTTCCAACTCTGCAATTCTATGATTCTGAATCAATGGGCTGAACATTTTCAAAGTCTCTCTAGTGCCAGCTGAGTAGTCCAAGACTCAGCTATCCAACATATGATACAAAAACTGACGGAAAATGAATTAGACATAGCTCCCACTTTGGAAGAGATCCTTAAGGCCATACAGCAGATGAAAAAACGGCAAGGCAGCTGGGATTGATGGAATCCCACCTGAAGTTTGGAAACACGGAGGTCATGTACTCCAAGATAAATTCCATGGACTCCTTGTGAATTGCTGAGAAAAGGGGGAACTGCCATCAGATCTCCGAGATGCAGTCATCATCACCCTGTACAAGAAAAAAGGAGCAAAATCCGATTGCTCAAACTATCGAGGCATAACACTGCTCTCTGTTGCTGGAAAAATCCTTGCAAGGATACTCCTGAACAGATTAGTTCCTGCTATTGCAGAAGAACTTCTCCCTGAAAGCCAATGTGGCTTCAGAGCCAATAGGAGTACTACAGATATGGTATTTGCCCTTAGACAACTGCAAGAGAAATGTAGAGAGCAGAACAAGGGTCTCTATGTAACATTTGTCGACCTCACCAAAGCCTTTGACACTGTGAGTAGAAAAGGTCTGTGGCAGATCCTGGAAAGGCTAGGATGTCCCCCCAAACTCCTTAAAATGATTATCTTGCTACACGAGGGCCAGCATGGTCAAGTCAGATATGGCGATGCTCTTTCAGAGCCCTTTCTAATAACTAATGGAGTGAAGCAAGGTTGTGTTCTTGCTCCAATTTTATTTACAGTCTTCTTCAGCATGATGCTCCAAAGGGCTACGGCAGAGCTTGAACAAGACAGCATCTATATACGTTACCGTACTGATGGTAGCTTGTCTAACTTAAGCTGTCTGAGAGCTTGCACTAAGACTCTAAACTATTTAGTTCGTGAGCTGCTCTTCGCTGATGCTGATGCCCTTGTTGCCCACACAACAAGCAGCTCTGCAGCACCTAACATCTTGCTTTGCAACAGCTGCAGAGCTGTTTGGGCTGGAAGTCAACCTTAAGAAAATGGAAAATTTTTACCAGCCTGCACCACAGGACAAACACCATCATCCCCACATTGCCATAGGCAAATCTGTGCTTAAGTCCATTCAGCAGTTCACCTACCTGGGAAGCATCATCTCCTCAGATGCCAAGATTGACAAAGAGATTGATCACAGATTAGCAAAGGCATATAGTGCATTTGGAAGACTTTACAAAAGAGTCTGGAGTAATAAGCACCTGAGGCGAAGCACAAAAATCAGTGTGTATAGAACCATTGTACTGTTTATTCTCCTTTATGGGTCTGAAACATGGGTCATCTATCGCCAACACTTACGACTCCTTGAACGCTTTCATCAGCGCTGTATACGCACAATCCTAAATATTACACTGGACTGAATATGTGATGAATGTTGCTGTCCTTGAGCAAGCAGGGATCACCAGCATTGAGTCCATGATATTGAGAACACAGCTGCGCTGGGCAGGGCACATTTCTAGGATGGAGGACCATCACCTCCCAAAAATAGTACTGTACGGTGAACTCGCCACCGGTCAGCGTAAGAGGGGTGCTCCAAAAAAGCGATAAAAGGACTCTGTGAAACAGCATCTCAGGCTTGGCCAAATTGATCACCAACAATGGTCCGCCCTGGCCTCACATCGGGAGGCATGGAGACGCCCTATCCACAATGCTGCAGCCTTATTTAAGAACTCACACCGAACAAGTCTTGAAGAGAAATGACAGCGCAGAAAGAATCACAACCCGGAAACATCACCCAAAGAGACCTTCTGCTGTGCTTTCTGCAACCAGACTTGTTTATCTCGGATTGGCCTTTTTAATCATCAGCGTGGCAGATGATGATTAAAGTGTGGGATGAGTCCTTCCTGAATCTTCGTTTGTGAAAAAAAGCCAGAGGGGAGGGGTTTCCTGGAGGCAACAAATATCCAGTTTTAACTTGGTTAAGTGGTAAAATATTTGTCTCCTCTTCTGGGGCTTATTCATATCCAAGCTTTTGCCAATGACTTGGCCATAACTTTAGAAAATCCTATACAAAGTATAGCTCCATTAACAGAATTGTTGCAAGAATTTTGAAAATATGCAGGATTTAAAATAAACAAAGAAAAAACAGTAACGATAACCAACAATTTAACAAAAAAGAGGATGATTAATTGGTAAATATCTCTGACTTCAAAATAGTTTAAAAAACCCAAAGTACTTGGGAGTTATTTCAAAAAAGAATTCAGAACTGTTTGATAATAAGTACAGAAGAATATGGATGGAAATTAAAGAAGACTTGAACAGATGGACAAAATTATAATTATCATTAATGTGTTGTATTGCATCAATAAAATTGTATATATCACCAAAAATATTATTCCTCTTCCAGACTATACCAATAATTACAAACGCCCTCCCCTTCAAGGACTGGCATAGAGAAATCAATAAATTTATTTGGGAGGGAAAGAAACCTCAAATTAAATGAAAAATAATGATTGATAGCAGAGAATGAGGTGAACTAGCTGTACTGGACTTGATTCTTTACTACCATGCAAGTTGTTTAACATGGGTCCTAGACTGGATTAATCTAACAAATAAAAGAACATTACTCTTGGAAGGGGCAGACCAGAAATTAGGTTTTCATGGTTTTCTGCTACAAGAAAAGTACAAATGGAATAAGGAATTTAGCAATCACTTTATTAGAAAATCATTACTAAGGGTTTGGTGGTGGAAGTATAAATCATTATTCTACCCAAAAAACGCCCTTGTGGACTTCTCCTCATGAAGCTTTCCATAAAACCCATAAAATGAAAGGTGAAACATGGGTAACATACAATGAATTACTAAAACAAGAAAACAATAAATTTACAATTAAATTCCCAGATGAACTACAAGAATAAGATATCACCTGCCATTGGTTTCTCCATAGACAGCTTTTTGAAACAATTCAAAAAAGATAGGAAGATTTTTTGAACTGAAAATGACAAAAAATTAGAATTTAAAAAGATTAGTATCTCTGACTCAGAACATCTATTGTCTAAGTTACATTGAATCTGGAGACAGAGAGAGAGAGGTTATAAAAGCCAATATGATAAAATGGTCACAGAACATAGGATATTCCAGTAGCTTACAACAATGGGAGAAGACCTGGATTAAAGGAGAGAAAATAACAAGTGCAATGAGCATTAGAGAACATTTTTATAAAATGTTCTACCAGTGGTACTAGCTCCCGACAAGATTGCTAAAATGCATGGGAACTATGGCAATTTGTGCTGGAAGTGTAAAAAATAAAAAGGAACTTTTTACCATCTGTTGTGGAAGTACAAAGAAACAAAAAAAGTACTGGGGGAAAAATTATACAGTGATGTTAGAAATATTTAAAATTAATATACAATTAAAACCAGAATTATGCCTTTTAAATATGATGAAAGATTCATGTTTAAAATAAAAAATAAAAAAACTCTGATGGCAGCAAGATTAGTTTTTGCCCAGAAATGAAGACTGGAAGAAATTCGAACAATAAATGAATGGATTCTGAAGGTGTTTGATATGTTAGAGATGGATAAACTTGCCTGTTACCTGAAAGAAGGCACACTAACAAATCACCAGAAGAGTTGGAAGGAAGTTACAAATTAAATGGAAAAGAAATGGGGTCAAAATAAAATATTTAACCTATCAAGATAAGTACATACAAAAGTGAAAAATACATTAAGATAAAGAAATCACAAATAATTAATCCCATGAAAGGAAGTACTGTATTAGGATGCAATACATTTAAAATAATTGTTACTGTTTTGATTAATCTGGTAGTATTATTATATTAGAAATATTGGAGTAGAACTATGGAGTAGATCACTAATAATCAGAAGTTGGAAGATGGAGATAAATAATCAAAGGGTGTGTTTTTGCTTTGCTTTTCCATCTATTTTCTCTTACTTGATAAATTAAGGTATTTTATATTTATATTCAATAACAGTATATGTACAAGAGTAACACAGAAGTTTCTAATCAAAGAGAAAAGAGCACATAATTTAAATATATAAGTTTAAGAAACTAAGATTTATTGATTAATTTTTACAAATACATATTTCTAAATTTCAAATGTTTCTTACTGGGCAAACAAAACTTGTATAATGTTTATTTATTTTTATTTTATTCAATGATAAAAATATTTCAAAAAAAGAAAAGAAAAAAGACTGATGTTTATGACCGTCTCCCACAGGACCAGAATGGAAGAACAGCTGAAGAATGTCGAAATCATGCAGTAAAGCAGAATGGGAGGCAAAATGTTAAGGCAGTTTCAAGCTGCCTCTTTACTTTCTTGCGCGATAAGCCTCCTAGTCTACTTCTGATTTCTTGACTGCAGTCTCAATTCTGATTATCTGGCTCCCCCTGCATCAGCAGAACTGGTTAAGGAGGGAGCTGCTTTTGCCGCTGAGGAGGGTCAGAGACCCTTTAGAATGTCACAGGCAGTGTCGCCTGCAACAGGAGAAGAGGGGCGGGGCCAGAGGCCATTGAAGGCTCTGCCGCCCCTCTCCTCCCCCTCTTCAGATCAAGCGATCATTGAGGACAGAAGGACGATCAATGAAGAGGAGCAGTTGACATGTGCAGCTGCTTTGATTGAGCAGTTTGACCACTTGTTTTGCATTTTTGCATTGCAGCCCTGGCCGAGTGTTTTTGCCTGGCAGACAGCTGCTTGTTGTGGGTGTGCGTCGTTGCCTTTTTCAAGTGGTTTTTAACCGCTTTGCCAGGCAGCCAGCCGTTAGCCGCTTGATTCGCATTTTTTGGGTGCTTTGCCTGGCAGCCAGTCGTTGGCCACTTGATTTGCGGAGCTTGTGCTTCAGCCCCGGCTGGGTTTGTTGCAGTCTCAATTCTGATTAATGACTGAGCCAAGGTATACACGCATACAGAGACCTTTCCTTTTAATGTTATACATACGTTCACAGAATTAACTCCAATAGAATACATACACACAGAGACACACACACACACAGACACACATGTAACACTTGCAGAGCTTTTTATATGCTTAAATATTTGAGCGTATAAATAGGCCCTCTTGTTCCTTTCTTCTGTTTCTTATCCCAATCACTGAGGGATCACCAGTATTGAGGCCATGATATTGAGAACGCAGCTGCGCTGGGCAGGGCACGTTTCTAGGATGGAGGACCATCGCCTCCCAAAAATACTACTCTACAGTGAACTCGCCACGGGTCAGCATAAGAGGGGCACTCTAAAAAAGCGATACAAGGACTCCCTGAAACAACATCTCAGGCTCATCCAAATTGATCACCAACAGTGGCCCGCCCTGGCCTCACATCGGGAGGCATGGAGATGCACTATCCACAATGCGGCAGCCTTATTTGAGAACTCACGCCAAACAAGTCTTGAAGAGAAACGTCAACGCAGAAAGAATCACAACCCAAAAACATCACCCAAGGAGACCTTCTGCTGTGCTTTCTGCAACCGGACTTGTTTATCTCGGATTGGCCTTTTTAGTCATCAGCGCGCTTGCAGAAAGTGTGGGATGAGTCCTTCCTGAATCTTCATTTGCGAAGAAAAGCCAGAGAGGGGAGTCATCTTCTCTCCTTTCTATTTCCTTCTCCCTTCTTTTTCCCAGCTTCCTGGGCTTACAGCTCCTAAATCCAAGTCCAGCACTCACAATACCACACTCAGTCAATTTGATATATATTTTAAAAAACAACAGTTAAAGTTAAAATGGAGAGCGCTCTGCTGTGTTTTTGCTGTATTCACATTTTTAAATGGTTGGAATCATAGAATCACAGAGATGGAAGAGACCACAAGGGCCATCCAGTCCAACCCCCTGCCATGCAGGAATAAACAATCAAAGCATTCACAAACGATGGCCATCCAGCCTCTGCTTAAAAACCTCCAAAGGAGACTCCACCACACTCTGAGGCAGCGTATTCCACTTCTAAACAGCTCTTACTGTCAGGAAGTTCTTTCTAATGTTTCACATGGGTGCATCTTTAGAGGTTACAATCCAAAGAATATTTGCCTGGGAGTAAGACCCATTGAGTTCACTTGGGTTGTACTGTAGATGTGCATTCTGTTTCTGTTTCATTATCCACTATATGAAGTATAGTGTATATTTTAAGGCCAGGGCCAAATGTGGGTATTTGAGAGAGGATTTGGCTGCCACACCACTACCACCACTGTTTTGCTAGCATGGAGACTGGGGTTTTAGGGAGAGAGAGTGAGGAGAGAAAGAATCTTGTATGCTGCCTTGAGCGTTCCTCTGGTGATTGTTCTCGGTGGCCTGGCTGGCTTAATAGGGTCTTCTGCTGTTGTGGAGATGACACGGGGAGAACAGAGCTCTATGTGCTTCCTTGAGTGTTCCTTTGCTGACCTCTCTCAGCCTCACCAACCTCACTGGATTATTTGGTGTGGAGGAAAAATAATGACAACAAAACAAGAGATCTAATGAGACTACCACTGAAAGTGGCTCTGCATCAAGGAACATTTTTTTTTTATTACAAGTATTTTTTCAGCAATGTACATAGCCGATGTACAAGGTTTACCTCCCCCCATTAATCTCCACAACAGCCCTGTAATGTAGGTTTGTTGAGAGGAAGTGTCTAAGGCTATTGCCATGTTGCAGAATTAATGCAGTTTGACACTGCTTTAACTGCCATGGCTCAATGCTATGAAATTCTGGGATTTGCAGTTTTGTGTGCTATTTAGCCTTCTCTGTCAGAGAGCTCTGGTGCCACAACAAACTACAAAGCCCAGGATTCCATAGGATGGAGCCATGATAGTTAAGGCAGTGTCAGCCTGTATTATTTCTGCATTGTGCCTAAGTGATCAAGGTAACTTGTAAGTTTCATGACCAAGCAGAGATTTCTGCTTGGATATCCTTGTTCCAAGTTCAGCACTTTTAACCAATACACTATGCTGGCTGCCTCTGAGCAGAGCTGACTATAAAGGGGTGCCAAAGCAGAAATGTAGTGTTAGAGAGAAATGCAACAATTAATGTGCTTAAAGTGCATGTTATGCAAATGCACACAATATGCAAATTTGAATAATGTGCAAAACAGTCAGATTTGAGGAAATGAAATATAGCAACCCTATCCTGTGATATGTTTGCCTTAGGGTCTCCATAAGTTGAAAATGACTTGAAGGCACAAAACAACAACAATCCTGATCACAGTAGACAATAGTGCAGCAGATGTGCAAATAGCCATCACTGTTTCCTATGTTTTCCTATGTTTTAAACATCCGCTGCTTGAGATACATTTTAAAACAGATCATCAGACTGACTTCTAGGTCCTCTGGATGCAAATTACTGGACTACAGCTACTTCCCTAAAATCTGAAATTGTCTAAAGAAGAAAAAATAGTCAGATCCTAGGAAGACCATTTGGAACCATTTCATAGCTCTCAGATTCTGCTTCTTCTGGATGTTGTTTTTGATATGGCACAGAAAAGTGCAGATTAATGCTACAGCTCATTCTCATGGATGTCATATAACGTTTAACTCACAATAAAACAAGGACATGAGGTGTGATAGCAGAAGTGACTCTCACTGGAATCAGCTGGTGAAAAGTGCGCAACTGTTTATATCATCATGCTATCTTGAGTGGTATCACTCTGCACACAATGAGCCTTCTTAAAACTATACACATTTAAATTTGCTTAGAAGACCTAAAAGTAGACTAAATGGATAGCTTCTTTAGTGGCCTGATTCTATTAGAAGGTCAGTGGGTTCAAACACATTTTTTTCCATGCAATAATTCTGTGTGAGAATACCCCCCTCAAAAGATGCATAATGTGACATTGTGTGACAGCTTCAATATCCTAAGAATTTTAGTCCTTAATTCAATTACAGGTCCCAACTAAAGTAAACCCATTGAAGTAATAGCGTGTTGATGAATTCAGCAATGGTCTAGTCTAGTCCAGCTGTAGTTTCTTTTTCTTTTTTAAAACAAGCTTCTAGCCCTTAAGGTGAGTTGGGAGGTGGTAAATGCATGATGAAATCTTCTTCTTCTTCTTCTTCTTCTTCTTCTTCTTCTTGTTAACTGCTGTCAAGTTGACTTCAGTTTATGGCAAGCCCATCAATGAGAGTCCAACTCCAACTCCAAGTCACCCAATCATCAACAGGGCTGTGGCCTGAGCATACTCAGGCCACAGCCCTGAGTATGCTCAGGTCTTGCATACTCAAGGCTGTGGTTTCCTCGATTGAGTCTACCCATACATAATCTGTAAGAGATCTTCCTCTTTTCCTACTGCTCTCTACCTTGCCAAGCATCATTGGACTTTATCAGGTGCACTAAATACGGTGTCATAATTATGCTACATAAATATAAAAGGGTGCATGTACCACACATCTCCCTTTTGCGTTTATGTCCTGCCAATAAGCCAATCTATTTTATTGATGAGACAAGCCATCAATAGATCAACTGTGCTGTATTTTTTTTTTTTTTTGCTGCCATTGCTGGTGTATGAAACTTAGCACTCCCCCACCCCCCGTACTTACTCTGTCAATGACCAGACCAGCCAGAACACTTCCAGGTGAGATTGCGACATCCAGGTAGGTGACACACTTTTTATGACCCTCCCCAGTGTGCTTGTAAGTTTTTAAGTGTGTATAGGTACTTTCTGTCACTTTTTGTGTGTTTTTTGTTTGTTTTATTTTTTAATTTCCCACACAAAATCTCATGAGCATCCCTGAGATTTCAAATGAGGAAGTGAATGGGGCTCTGTTCATTTCCTCTTCATTGCCGAGGAAGCCTTTGCCAGGAGACAAAGGTAAGTCTGATGGGAGGCATTCTTTTGCTGGCATAAAAATGCCTTTAATTATGCAGGCAAAAGAACATTTTTAGAGGCTCATCTGATAAAAGTCCTAGGTTTTTTCTAGTGAGTCATTTCTTCTCATGATATAATCAACAATGACAGTCTAAGTTCAGTCATCTTGGCTCTACAGTGAAGTCTTAGAGATGACTAAATGAGATTTCCAGTGGTTGGAATAGAGGGATCATTTTTCCTCCATCTTCCGACAAATGCAACAAGAATAAATTGTGCACAAAAGCAAATGTTCTCAAATTTCCTAATTCAACTTTCCATGCTGTGGAAGTTGCCAAGTACTCACAAATTTGGCTTCAGTGCTCACAGCTTCTCTTTACTCATGTTGCTGTGACAATAATAACAGGAGGGAAACAAGTAAGAGCCTGTTAATGCCTTGTAACAGTTTAATAGCCAAGCCCTAATATGCTATTATTCTCTGCATACACATACATCATTCTTTGAATGATGGCATATGATAGTTTGAGGGAACGCTCATGACTTCAGCTACAGATATTTGTAAAGAGTTCTCCAAGGCAAAGAGCTTAATAAAGCATGTGGCAGCTCTCTGGTACTGTATTACATCAAATTCTTGATCTGCCTTGCAGATAATTGCTTATTTCAAAAGGCAGAAGAAGGAACAAGCGGATCAGCAATCATGGACTTGATCCTAACTGAAAGGTCCTAACCAATAGGGAAGAGTTGGTTACTGGAATCACAGTAGTCGGTACTTTAGGGGAAAGTGGCTATGTAATGCTAGAATTTACCATTGTGGAGGAGGGTAACAAAGAATATTATCAAACATGGACCTTGGATTTCAGAAAAGATGGTTTTAATAAGTTCAGGGAATTACTGGGTGGAATCCCATAGCTAGACACGATAAAGGAAAAAGACACCCAGCAAGAGTGGGAGTTCTTGAAAGATGAGTTGCAAAAAGTCCAATCACAAATAGTCCTGTGAAAGAAGAAAAATGGAAAACATCTGAAGAAGCCAATGTGGTTGCACAGCAAACTCAAGGAGGAAGTGAAAAGAAAAAGGAGTGTGTATATATAGAATGGGTGGAAGGACAAATCACCAAGGAAGAGCAGAGATGTGTAGCACGAGCTTGCAGGAATAGTATAAGGAAAGCTAAAGCTCAAAATGAGTTCAGACTGGCTAGGCAACCCAAGAGCAAAAAAGGGTTGTTTTTGTTTTTGTTTTATACATTTGCAAATCAACACTAGTAGAGTATTAGTCAGGAATCACCTAGTTAACCTAAAAGAGTTCAAATCTGCAGGGCCAGATGATCTGCATCCCAAAGTACTGAAGGAACTAGCTGATGTCTTCTGTGAACTCCTTACCATAATTTCTGAGAAATATTGGAGAACAGGTGAGGTGCCAAAAGACTGGAGAAGTGCAAACATTGTCACTCACTTTTAAAAAGGCAAAAAAAGAAGATCCAGGAAACTACAGATTAGTTAGACTGACCTCAATATTTCAGCAAAACATTTGATAAAGTCCCTCATAATATTTTGATTAGCAAACTGATTTAATGTTGGAATAGATGGGAATGCTGTCAGATGGATTCATAATTGGTTGGAAAAGAACACTCAAAGGACTTCATCAGACCAGGCAAATATGGTGTCATAAGGATGCCTAATGATCATACCAGACAATGACATAGAATCATAGAATCATAGAATTGCAGAGTTGGAAGAGACCACAAGGGCCATCCAGTCCAACCCCCCTTCCATGCAGGAAATCTTGATCAAAGCATCCCCGACAGATGGCCATCCAGCCTCTGTTTAAAGACCTCCAAGGAAGGAGACCCCACCACGCTCCGAGGGAGTGTGTTCCACTGCCGAACAGCTCTTACTGTCAAAAAGTTCCTCCTCATGTTGAGGTGGAATCTCTGTTCCTGGAGCTTGCATCCATTGCTCCGTGTTCCAGTCTCTGGAGCAGCAGAAAACAAGCCCGCTCCATCCTCAGCGTGACATCCCTTCAAATACTTAAACAGGGCTATCATATCGCCTCTAAACCGTCTTTTTTCCAGGCTAAACATACCCAGCTCCCTAAGTCTCTCCTCATAAGGTATCGTTTCCAGACCTTTCACCATTTTAGTTGCCCTTCTCTGGACACGCTCCAATTTGTCAATATCCTTTCTGAATTGTGGTGCCCAGAACTGGACACAGTATTCCAAGTGAGGTCTGACCAAGGCAGAATAGAGTGGCACTATTATTTCCCTTGATCTAGACACTATACTTCTATTGATACAGCCCAAAATTGCATTGGCCTTTTTAGCTGCCGCATCACACTGTTGGCTCATGTTCAACTTGTGGTCTACTAGGACTCCTAGATCCCTTTCGCATGTACATCCTTTTGCAATCATGTAATGTAAAATGAGGCATCCTTTTTTATTGACGGGCCAAAACGTCAATACATTTCCCGTTCCGCTTTTGTGCCAGCATTGCTGGCATTTGAATCCTTGCACCATTGTGCTCACGTGAATGCAGCATCAATGGGCAAACACATCCAGTTGAGATCATAACAGGCAGGTAGGGGACACTCTTTTTTGTGAACCCTGCTCCCCTTCATGTACTTTAGACATTTTTGGTAGAATATTTTTATTATTGTTTTTGTTTACATATAAATAAAAATGAACAAACAATGAATACATTTATGCATATTATTCTTTGTAGCTGCAAATAAACTGTCTTATGAACTCAACAAAAAGATCCCCATCCAAAAAGATCCAAGAGATCTGCTTCTTTCACCCTTAACATAGATCAATACAAATACACACATCATTGCTTATTCCAACTAGTCTGACCTTGAACTTATTCTGCTTTGCATTACAAAAACTTTGTTTAACTAACACACATGTCCATCATTCCTTTATCCCTTTCCTCCTGAGTCTGGGTCTCTATCTTTGTTTATCTCATCTCTGGCCTCTGTTTACTTTGAATCTGCCTTAAATTTTTACCATCTTTCCACTTTTTAAATATAGTTTTTCTCTTACTTATTACCAAAAAAGAGAATAAAAGGTTCTTCTACCCAGTTTATTAATTAGCTATGTTTTATGAGTTGGAATTTGTATTTTAATTCTACCAGACCCATTATCCATTCTTTCTGTTTATATATTACTTATTTATCCTTCAAAAGCTTACTATTGCTCCTTTCCCCCATTTCTCTTCCCCAATAGGTAACATACATTTCCACTCATCTTTAAATTTGTCTTCAGTTTTATCATTTAACAAAAGAGTCAATTTGTCTAGCACCGCCACCTCATGTAATTTAACTAATCATTCTTCCACTGATGGAGTCTCAGGATTCTTCCAATACTTTGCAAATAACACCCTGGCTGTAGTTACCGTGTACGATATTATTCACCAGTAAGTTTTTTCTATCTGTTTTTCCATTCTGTCCATCATATTTAACAAATATAATTCAGCACGGATCGGCATATCTGTTGCTAGGACTTTTGCTATCAATGAATGTATTTTACCCCAATATTTTTTTGCTTTGGGACATTGCCACCACATAGAAAAAATGTACCTATTTCCTTTCAACATTTCCAACATTTGTTGTTTTTAGTTCTGTACATTTTCGCAATTCTGTATGGGGTCAAATGCCATCTGTATAGCATTTTATAATGATTTTCTCTCAAGTCATGGCTTCTGGTGAATTTTATGTTTACTTCCCAAGATTTCTCCCACTGTGCTAATGTTGGTGAATATCCCAAATTTAATGCCCACTTAAACATATTACCTTTTACTGTTTCTTCTTCCAACTCTAAATTTATTAATATTTTGTACAATTTTGAGATATTTTTTTCTTTCACTTTTAATAATATTGAATCCAGTTCTGTATACATTCTTTCAATACCATCCAATTTTGTATCTTGGATAAATTTCTCCCTTAATTGTCTGTGTAAGAAACAGTGACATATAAGTTCTTCCTCTTCTAACTCTTCTCTTGATCTCCATTGATCTCCTTTTACTTTCAATATGTTAACCACTTGTTCTTACACAGATTTTCATTTGAAGGCTTCATGTACCGATGTTCAAAGAGGGGTTTTCTTAGATATTTTGTGCCTGCCATACTGATAGCAGCGCTTTTCTGATAAAGTGATATTTGAAATGCTTGTTAACATCTACTTTATTATAAACCAAATATGCGTGCCATTCAAATCTATTATTGAAACCCTCCAATGTTAGAAGTCTTTTATCTTCTAATAAAATCCAATCTTGGATCCAAGCAAGACAGCACACATAATAATATAATTTCAAGTTTGGCAATTGTAACCCTCCTCTGTCTTTTACTTCATGTAGTATTTTCTCTATTCCAGCTTTTAAAAGGATCATCATTTATTATAAGTGGAATATTTTGAAACCAGAACATCATTTTAGGTAAGATATTCATCTTAACCAATGAAATCCTCCCTAATAATGATAGCTTTAACTTCCATTGTTGTAAGTCCTTTTTTATCTGAATCCATCCTTTAATATACTTATTCTTAAATAATTCTGTATTATTCAATATCGTTATCCCTAAGTATCTCACCTTTTTTTCTATCTTAAATTTCGTGATATCTGTTAATTCTTTTTCTTCTTTCTGGGTCATGTTTTTAGTAATCACAGATGTTTTGTTTTGATTTTAATTTCTGCTAATTTCCCAAATTCTTTCAAAGTTGTCATTAATTTCTTTATACTTTCTATTGGATTTTCCAAACATATTATAAGATCATCCGCAAATGCTCTTACCTTATAGTTAAAATGTTGAATCTTAGTTCCCTTTATAGAATTATCTGCTTTTATTTTCCTATTAAGAATTTCTAACACTGTGATAAAAAGTAACAGAGAAAGGGGGCATCCCTTTCTTGTACCTTTCATTATGCTACACAGTTGTGTTTTCTCTCCATTTATAATTATCCTTGCTGTCTATTCTTTATATATAGTTTTAATCCAACTTATATATTTCCCCCTTAACTCCATCCTTTCCAACACTTCTATCATGAAATCCCCATGACATTCTTGCAAACAAGCTTATAAAATGTGGGCTAGACAAGTTAACTGTTCAATGGATTTGTAATTGGTTGACTGGCCGAACCCAAAGGGTGCTCAGCAGTGGCTCCTCTTCGTCTTGGAAAGATGTGACCAGTGGGGTGCCACAGGGTTCTGTCCTGGGCCCAGTGCTATTCAACATCTTTATCAATGACTTGGATGAGGGAATTAGGGGCATACTTACCAAATTTGCAGATGACACCAAATTAGAAGGAGTAGCTAATACCCTAGAGGACAGGATCAAAATTCAGAATGACCTGGATAGACTGGAGAGCTGGGCCAAAGCTAACAAAATGAAATTCAATACGGATAAATGTAAGGTGCTGCATTTAGGGCGGAAAAATGAAATGCATAAATATAGGATGGGAGAGACCTGGCTGAATGAGACTACGTGCAAAAGGGATCTAGGAGTCCTAGTAGATCACAAGTTGAACATGAGCCAACAGTGTGATGCGGCAGCTAAAAAGGCCAATGCAATTTTGGGCTGTATCAATAGAAGTATAGTGGGAAGTCATAGTCCCACTCTATTCTGCCTTGGTCAGACCTCACTTAGAATACTGTGTCCAGTTCTGGGCACCACAATTCAAAAAGGATATTGACAAATTGGAGCGTGTCCAGAGAAGGGCAACTAAAATGGTGAAAGGTCTGGAAATGATGCCTTATGAGGAGAGACTTAGGGAGCTGGGTATGTTTAGCCTGGAAAAAAGACAGTTAAGAGGCGATATGATAGCCCTGTTTAAGTATTTGAGGGGATGTCACGCTGAGGATGAAGCAGGCTTGTTTTCTGCTGCTCCAGAGACTGGAACACGGAGCAATGGGTGCAAGCTCCAGGAACAGAGATTCCACCTCAACATGAGGAGGAACTTTTTGACAGTAAGAGCTGTTCGGCAGTGGAACACGCTCCCTCGGAGCGTGGTGGGGTCTCCTTCCTTGGAGGTCTTTAAACAGACGCTGGATTGCCATCTGTCAGGGATGCTTTGATCAAGATTTCCTGCGTGGCATGGGGGTTGGACTGGATGGCCCTCGTGGTCTCTTCCAACTCTGCAATTCTATGATTCTATGATTCACTTTAGACTATCAAAAGCCTTTTCTGCATTGATGAATATTAAACTCATCTTTTTTTGGTTTTGCTTCTCATAATATTCTATAATGTCCAGGACCATTCTTATATTGTTCCTTAAAAATCTACTAGGTAGAAAACCACATTGGTTCTCATGAATCCAATTCTTTAATATTTCTTTTAATCTATCTGCTAGTACTGTTGCAAATATTTTATAATCTAGATTTAATAATGAAATTGGTCTATAGTTTTTTTTTTTAGTTCCATAGGATCTTTTGCCTCTTTAGGAATCATGGTTATATTAGCTTCTCCCCATGGGCTGATTTCTTCCCCATTTGGATCTTGTTCGATGTTTGATTTAATGGTTTTATTAATTCTTTGTGGAATGTTTTATAACATATTGCTGAGAAGCCATCAGGCCCTGGTGCTTTTCCCAATTTCATTTCCTGTTATTACCTTCATGATCTCTTGTTAGATATTAGTTTATTTAATTCTCTCCTTTGTTCTTCTGATATTTGTAGCACATTTTCATTTTTTAGATATTCCTTTTATGCTTCCTTCCTATCTGCAGCTTGATCTTGTTCTGTAAATATTTTAGAAAAATAGTTGTAAAATATTTTTTTTATTTTCCCTTGCTATCTAAATGATTCATTCTCCACTTTTATTTCTGATATTATTTTATTCTCTTTTTCTGTTCTTATTTTATATGAATAAAATGGCCTATTGGCATTTTCAAAATATTTTTGTTTCATATATCTTAGCTTCCTTTCTATTTCTATTGTAGTTTCTAGGTTCATTTGATTCTGTAAGATCCTAATCTCATTAATCAAATTAGAGTCCTTGGGATTTCTCTTCAGTTCTTGTTCTTTTTCCTTTGTCTCTTCTTCAATATGTTTTTCTCATTTGTTTCTCTTTCTTTTTAGTTCTATTTCCTTCTGAATAAAAAAACCTCTGATCACTGCCTTGCTTGTGTCCCAAACTGTTTCAATTGATGTCTCCTTATTCATGTTCTCCTCAAAGAAGAGTTTCAATGTTTCCTTTGCTTTCTGAACTATTTTACTGTTTTTTAAAAGATAATATTTTAATTTCCAAGTAAATTCTATTCTATTTTTGTAAAGATAACACTATTGGGCAGTGATCAGAAAAAGACCTATTCTTCACTTCTATCTTCTTAATTATTTTATCCACATTCTTTGACGAAAAAATCGTGTCTACTGTAGACCATGATTAGTGTCTCTCTGAGAAGCAGGTATACTCTTTTTCAAGGCTGTATTTTGATCTCCATGTAGCCACTAAAGCTGAGTTTTCTATCATCTGTAAACAGATCTTTGGTAATCTACCTTGTTTTTCTTTCCCTGTTTAACAGGTGATCTATCAATGGATGGGTCTATTACCTCATTCCAACCACCCATCATGAGCAATTCATCAAAATCCGCCTCTAGAATCACATTCTATATGTTAGCATAAAACTTTGCTTTATTGTCTATGGGTGTATAAAGCCCCACCATCAATATCTTGGTGTTTTCTAAAAGGACTTCTACTTCTATAAATCAACCTTCAGGGTCTTTGAATTTTTCCTTCACCTCTAACTTTTTATTTATATATATTATTACTGCTTTTTTCTTTTTTTCTGTTGTTGCCACAAACCATTGACCCAATTTCTGATTATTCGTAAATTTTAAGTCCTTATTTCTTATATGGATTTCCTGTAAGAAAATTATATCTAGTTTTTGTTTTTCCAGATAATGAAAAATCCTCCTTCTTTTCTGTGGTGAATTTAAACCTTGTACATTCCAACACATTTTTTTCTGCCATATTTTTATTTAATTTATAACTATTTGTCTGTTTTCCTCACTACCCTTTCTCTCTTTTTCCCCTTTCCTCTTTTCTGATTAATTCTTATTCTTAGGTTTCTTCTTGATCTATAAAACTACTATCTTTTATTTCTAATGCTTCCTGTGATTCTTCTTCCCTTTCTCCTTCCTCTTCTGCTTCTTCCTCTACTTCCTCCTCTCTCTCTCCTCTTTGCCTTCTTCTTCTTCATCTGTCTGATCTCCTTCAAATTCCTTCTTTTCCCTTTTTTGTTTGGGTATCTGCTTTCCTTGATGCTATTACTGTTTTCCTCCCTCTATTATTCTTCTCCAACTGTTTCCTTTTATCTACCTCTTCCTCCTTATACCCTTTTCCCAGTTTCTTCAGAAAATCCTTGGCTTTTTCTATACTGTTTATTTTGTACTTTCTATACCTATATGTAAAGGACACCCCTTCAATCTTTTCCCATTTATATTGAATTTCATATTTTCTCAGTTGTATCAAAAAATTGTATTCTTTCCTTTTTTAATATAGTTGCTAGTACATCTTTGTAAATTTTAATCTCTTTCTCCTCTATAGAGTGTCTTGATACACTTTATTTATAACTATCTCCTTAACTCTTTCTCTTAAGAAGTAAATCACTATATCTTTTGGTACTTTGTTATTGTTTTTTTGCCACCCATGACTCGATCCTAAACAATTTATCTATTTCCAAATCAAGCTGTTCTGGAAGCCATCCTATGAATTTAGCTAAAACTGGGACTACCCTTGTATATAGATTTTCATTCTTCTGTTCTTCTAATCCTCAAATTTTAATACATTTGATCTGTTCTTTAATTCTGATAATGTCTCTTTAACCTTCTCTTGTTGATTACTTTCTTCTATATCTTTTGTCCTTAATTCTAAATTCTCAGTTTTTTGTTCAAGATTATGTATTTTTTTCTCCCATTATTGATAGAGATTTTGTATTTTCTTCTATTTTCTTCCCTAAATTATCCAATTCCCTTTTGAAATCTGCTTTTAATTCTTCCCTCAATTCCTTCATCTGTGCTTTTATTTCCATTCTTATCTCTTTACCCATTAGTCTCATTTCCTCAAGCAGTATTTGTATCTATCCCTTTAGTTGGCATTTCTACCTATGGTCGTCTTTGGCTTTGTAGCTGTGCAATATTTCTTCTTGTTCCAACTGCCATCTCTAAACAACAATCAATAGATAATATTGTCTGATCTATAACTATATAACTATAACTATATAACTATATAACTATATAACTATAACTACATAGATCAGTATATATATATAACCCAGTGCTATTCAACAGCTTTATCAATGTCTTGGATGAGGGAATTAGGGGCATACTTATCAAATTTGCTGATGACACCAAATTAGGAGGAGTAGCTAATACCCTAGAGGACAGGATCAAAATTCAGAATGACCTGGATAGACTGGAGAGCTGGGCCAAAGCTAACAAAATGAAATTCAATACAGAGAAATGTAAAGTACTGCATTTAGGGCGGAAAAATGAAATGCATAAATATAGGATGGGAGAGACCTGGCTGAATGAGACTATGTGCGAAAGGGATCTAGGAGTCCTAGTAGACCACAAGTTGAACATGAGCCAACAGTGTGATGCGGCAGCTAAAAAGGCCAATGTGATTTTGGGCTGTATCAATAGAAGTATAGTGTCTAGATCAACTAAAATGGTGAAAGGTCTGGAAACGATGCCTTATGAGGAGAGACTTAGGGAGCTGGGTATGTTTAGCCTGGAAAAAAGACGGTTAAGAGGCGATATGATAGCCCTGTTTAAGTATTTGAGTGGATGTCACGCTGAGGATGGACCAGGCTTGTTTTCTGCTGCTCCAGAGACTGGAACACGGAGCAATGGATGCAAGCTCCAGGAACAGAGATTCCACCTCAACATGAGGAGGAACTTTTTGACAGTAAGAGCTGTTCGGCAGTAGAATGCACTCCCTCGGAGCGTGGTGGGGTCTCCTTCCTTGGAGGTCTTTAAAAAGAGGCTGGATGGCCATCTGTCGGGAATGCTTTGATCAAGATTTCCTGCGTGGCAGGGGGGTTGGACTGGATGGCCCTCGTGGTCTCTTCCAACTCTGCAATTCTATGATTCTATGATTCTATGATTATTAAGTCAATTGCTTATTAAACTACTTTATATTAAACTATTATTTAATACTTTATTAACTATTGGAAGTTCTAATAACTTAAACATCAATTATTATTCAATAATTTTTTGAAAATTATTAGTTATTAATTTGTAACCGATTAATTAAAAATTAATTTCCAATTAACAATTGGTTTTGAGCCTCAAATATGTTTATATTTATATTATTATCCCCAATCAATTTCCAAACTACCTCCCCCACCAATCAATTAATTAAGTTTACCTAAAAGTCCCCAAGTAATTTCCAATTGGCCTCTCCCAACAATTAATTACAACACTTACTTATAATTCATTACAACAATTAATTATAGATATGATTACTTTTCTGACCCTTGAACTCTATATCAATAGCTGACACTTTCAAATTTTACCAAATTATCCAGCTATACAGAATTAATCATGTGAATTGCCAAACAAAACAAACTGATCAGCTAGCTCTTCTAAGTTTTGTACATTCAGTCTAACTTTGGATTTCCCTTTATAATTCAAATTTAGGCCCACACAGCTTAAATTTAAAGAACTTAGTCATCATCTTCTTTCTTCTTTCCTCTTTCTTTTTTTCCCTTTCCTTTCCTTTTCATGAAGAAGAGAACTAGCTGCCTGGTGAAGCCACATCAGTTGTTTTGTATATGGATGCAAGAACTGTTAATTGTTGATGGTGAAAATACTTCTCATAGAGTTTGAGGAGAATACCTTTTGTCCCAATGAGATCCCGTGGTGATTCACCTTATTTAGAAGGAGGGGGGCAAAAAAATCAATTTGCTGTGTGGGAAAAGCCTTTGCAGCTTTTCCCAAATTCTTTAAAATAGTGCAAGGAAATGGGCATTAATCTTCCTTGGGACAACTGCTTAACTTTGCTGTGCATTCTTGGAGAGGGGCGGAACTGGAGATCTGATTGGTTGGATGTACATGGGAGGCAGAGTTGCTGGCAAGGTAGCACCCAGAAGCACCCTGTAGGATTTTTGCATTAGTGATTGTGTGCTTTTTGCTGTGCTGAGGTGCCCAAATAATTTTTTTTAAGCAGAAGATTGCACTTGTGCACTTTTGCTTTAAAGTTTAAAAAACACTTTGCAGCAGTGACAACCTATAAAATGCTAATTTATGGCCACTACCTTGATTCCCAGGTGTGTGAATTACAAACGTGGATAGCTTCTCAGCCTATTGTTTTTGCTGAAAGACCGTGGAGACAAAAGAATGCTGCTGAAAATTTGCAATAATATGCAGGAATGAGCATTATATCCTCTCATTTAGACTATGTTCTCAAAAATGCTACTAAAAATGGCACCTTGCCTCTATTTTTTATTAGGGTTCACTCCCACACCACAATTTGCAGCCAGAGAATGGTGGTCTTGCTAGATCTATGATCTCTGGGTGCAAATGCAGCCCAATTTAAAATTTAGGGTCAGCCAAGAAACAGAAAGGATCTAGGATACTTTTGGTGATATAATTACATCATTGCAAATGATGCCTGTGTATGGCCCTTTTGGGGCACTGTGGAAGAAGGTTATCAAGCACCCATGTGCAGCATAATTCAGATTGTGTAGAAATCCAAGTTTTCACTCTTCCATGTGCCATGAGAACGTAGTCTAATGAGATTTCAGCCCTACACCAAACAGAGAGACAGAAGCCTGAATACCAATAGCATAAGCGATTGTTCCATTTTGACATGATGTCTTGGTTGATACTTTAAATGTTGTTTCTCCTTAATGGAGTGAAGGAAGCTGGGAGCTGAGCAGTGATTACATCATCTTCCAAGCCTTATAACCTTTACCACTTTTAAAAAGTAGTTAGAGCAGGAAACAAACAAAGATAAGAAACATTTTCCCTGACTGGTTTCCTGACAAACATGTTCACTAATGTTTAAGAGGAAAAGTTAAGTTCATACACACAGCAAATCTCTAAATGGCCCAGAGCTCTACCTTAGTTTGCTGTTTCTGCATTTCTATTCCCATTTTCACTTTCCGTCTATCTTCATTAGGCTGCTGGCACTTTGCTGGGATTAGTGAGCTAGTTTCCATGGTTTCTAATTTTCACTTTCTATCTTTCTTTGCTTAACTCATTAAATTGCTCATTACTTCACTGCATTTTACAGGAGACATATTTATTGTATTAGTTACACAATGGCTGGATTAGTAAATGATAGGCAGTTGGCAATTTGAAAGAGTATACTTTACGAATGGAGAGGAAATACAAGATATATTGGTATTATCTACTAGGTGTAGCATAATCAGGAAAGAAAGTGCTTGTAAGTGTTTGTTCTTTATGACTGAAAAATGTATGATAAAAACATATAGATGGATTTGGGGCGCTATTTTTCCTACACATTAAGAAGAAGAAGCCAAAAACATTCACTTTTAAATTTCCCTGTGCCTGGATATCATATTGAAGTATTCTGCTCTACAAAATGGAAGGATAAAGGAGTGTAAAACATATTGGGTCATATACAATGAGAAAAAGCATATTCACATGGGAAAACAGAATGGGATTATGTTGTGCTTGTCACTTATTGGTTCAAATTGACTTCAACTTACGGCAACCCAATGAATGAGAGACCTCCAAGTCACCCTATCATCAACAGCCCTGCTCAGGTCATGCAGACTGAGGGCTGTGGTTTCCTTGATTGAGTCTCCACATCTGTAATCTGTAAGAAATCTTTCTCCTTTCCTACTGCCTTACCAAGCATTCTTGTCTTTTCTAGTGAGTCTTGTCTTCTCATGATATGTCCAAAGTACAACAGTGTCAGTTTTGTCATCTTAGCTTCTAGGGAGATTTCATGCTTGATTTCCAAATGTCCCATTTATTTGTCTTTTTAGCAGTCTACAATATCCATAGAACTTTTTTCCAACATTTTAAATGAGTTGATTTTCTTCCTATCAGTTTTCTTCACTGTCCAGCTTTCCCTCTCTCTCTCTCTCTGGCTTTTCTTCGCAAACAAAGATTCAGGAGATTCACAATCATACACAGAAATGGGAAAGACGATAGCATGGACAATCCTAACTTTAGTGTTCGATGATATATCTTGACACTTTAAGCACTTGTCTAGTTCCTGTCAGGGCCGGTTTAAGGAATTTGGGAGAGAATCATAGAATTGTAGAGTTGGAAGAGACCATGAGGGCCATCCAGTCCAACTCCCTGCCATGCAGGAAATCTTGATCAAAGCATCTCCCTTTTGAGAAAGTCCCATCCGTCTTGAGGTCTCTTCTCTTTTAGTATTCCTGACCATGGGATCACCCCCAGTATTTCCCTGAGTTTATTAAAATCAGCTCTCCTAAAGTCAAGAATGCGTGTCTGACTATGCCTGGCTTCTCCTTTCCATTGTATAACAAACTCCAGGAGAACATGATCACTCTCACCTTAGGATCCCACCACTTGAACCCCATTAACCAGGTCATCTTTGTTGGTTAGGATCAGATCAGGAGAGGCCCTGAAACACTTTATTTTGGGGGGGCCATATGTTTATCTCAGGTCAATATAACCTAACCTATTCATGGTACAGGATATTCAGATTATTACATAATTTGTCACCAATAATTTAGTTTTTAAAACTGTATTATAGGCACTCATATAATATTGGTGTAGATTTCCTCAGCCAAACAGAATACAAACATATTAGAAAACATTCTCCTATATAACATTCTCCTAATATTTAAAGTAGATTGTTTATATTAAACAAATCTCAGAAGACTAGCCCATTCACACTAAATCAAAATTACAAAACACTAGTTTTAGCATGCAGAATTTGAAGTCATGAAAAGAGCTGAGTCCAGTTTAGTATATTTAATGCATTTTGTCCTTTCTTACTTTTACAATCTTATGTTGTAAATTTTGAAATACAAAGTATAGCCTGAATTATTCTTTTAAAATTATTTGAATCAGTTTACATAAAATTTGTATCAAATAATTTAAAATTACAACATTTATAAAATGGATTTTTCTTTTCTGGCTTCTTTGAATTTTTTAAAAATTACTCACTTAAACATCAATTTTTGAGCAGCAAACACCTTCATTAACTTCTCAATATCTAAGGAACATGCTATCTGCCTTTCCACAGCTATTACAGAAAGACATCTTAGTCCAGGTCTTCCCTGGCCAGTTTGAATGTCCCTCTCCCTTTCCCAGCTCTCATTGAAATACAGTTGTGTAGGAATTCTTTTGTCTTTTAGTCTCTGCCAAAGAGTCCAAGATTATCACACTAAACTGTTGTAGCACAATTATTCCACTTTAACTGCTCCAGCTGCCTCCTGTGGAATCCTGGGATTTGCAGTTTAGGGAGGGGCATTTAAAACTCTCAGCCAGAGAGCTCTTTAGGCTTCACTAAACTACAAACCCCAGAATTACACAGGAGGCAGCCGTAGCAGTTAAAGTGGAATAATAGCACTATAACAGTGTAGTGTGATAAAAAGCAGTAGCCAGCTACTTTGGTGAGTTAATTAGGTTTTAGTTAGCTAATTTGATACTTCATTTTATTTGAAAAGCAATTGACCAATTTTGAATATTTCACTGCTTGGTTCTTGAACAAATATATGGAATTCGAAACTGGAGATGATTTAGTTCTCTTGTCTAGCTTGAAGGCTGGCCTTATTCACCCCACCTAGACCACTTGGCAAACCCACTGACCTGGCCTTAAATATGTTTAACAGAAACTTAGGGTGGGGAGTCCTCTTATTCTTCACAAGTGAAAAGGCCTAGATACTCACATTTCCAGGCTAAGAGATTTAAAATAACAAATAGCAAACCCTGGTAATACATGGAGCACACAGCTCCGTTAGCACCTCCTCCATCCTCTCAGGGACTGCCGCCAAGAGGGCTTCCCTTCCCAACAGCATTGGGCTTCTCTCTCCGCTGTCTCAGATAGCCCTCCAGCCTCCTCCACCTCAGCTTCTCTGCCTGCCAGGCGCTCTTGTCCCTCCCACCCCTCTAGGAGTTTTCTCGCCTCTTCCCTCAGGTGGTCCCATCGCTCCAGGTGAAACAGGTCCCTCAGACCTTGTGCGTCTATCTCCGTCTCCACCCCTTTGGGAAACTCAACCTCGCCCAGTACCTTGCCTTTCCTCTCCCTTTTCAAAGCACAACTTTGTTCTCCCTGGACAAGAAGGAATCAGAGGGAGGGAGAGGGGGCGAAGATGCCTCCCTGCCCTGCTGCTGCCCCTCCCATGGTGGCTTCTCCTTTCTGCAGCTGGGCTTCTTCTTTCTGGTGCCCAATGCGGAGAGGGTCAGAAGTCTTCCTATGAATAATGTTTTTGCAGGAGGAGGGTTATGATGGGGGCCCCCACAACAACGGACCCTCCTGCTGCTGCAGGTGCTTCAGGGCCTTTAAACTGGCCCTGGTTCATGCATAGCTGTCCTTCTAATTCCTAGTCTTCCTCTGCTTTCTTGGCTGCAGTCTCCATTATAATTAATGACTGAGCCCAAGGTATGGATAATCTTGAACTATTTCAATGTCTTCATCATCATTAAACAGTTAAACAGATAGGGTGATAACATTCAGCATTGCCTGCCCCCCTTGCCAATTTTCTGTTTCTCAGTCTTCTGTCTTACATGTCAGGACAATCAACTGTTGTGGCACACTCATTTCTTTAAGAGTAATCCATGGTTTTTCATGATCTATACTATTAGAGGCTTTGCTATAATCTATAAAGCACTGGCTGATTTTCTTTAGAAATACTTTGGTGCACTCCATTATCCAACATATGTTTACAATGTGATCCCTAGTGTCTCTTTTTTTCCTGAACCCAGCTTGGACATCTGGCATTTCTCACTCTATAAATGGAAAAAAGTATTTGTTTGTAAAATTTTGAACATTACTTTGCATGCATGGGAAATTACTGCACTGGTCCTGTGCTCACTGCAATCTCTGGTGTCCCTTTCTTGGGGACTGGAATGTATATTGAGCATTTCCAAACTGTGGCCCATTGTTTTGTTTTCCATATTAGTTAACAGATTTTAGTTATAACTAGAGTAGATTCTGTCTCTGTAGACTGAGGCAGCTCTGTTGATATGCCATCTGTACCTGGTGATTTATTTCTCCCAAGTACTCTGAATGCAACTTCCACTTCATTTTCTAAAACTAGAGGTTTATCCTTATATGGTTCTTCTTCAAATGAATCTGTCACCCTTTCAACTCTTTTATATATTTCTTCTGTGTACTGTTTTATCATATTTTTATTTCTGTTTTGTCATGTAATATGTTCCCCTGCTGGTTGTAGAGCATCCTCACTCTTGGTTAAATTTCCTTTTGATTTCTTAGATCTTGTGGAAGAGGTTTCTTCTGCTTCCTTTTTTGTTGTCACCTTTCTGTTTCTCTCCATTGATTATTAGTAGTTCTCCTTGTCCCTGCACACAAGTTGTTGCACAGTTACATTCAGGGTTCTGACTTTATTTTTGTCCCTTTTTACATTTGCTTCTCATCTGTCCTTAACTGGTTGAAGAGTTTCATCTGTCCTTCATTGAGGCTTCTCTTTCTTTTTGGCTACAGAAAGAGTCTATCTGTATTCCTCCCTGACAATCTCCCTGGCTTCAGTCCAGAGTTCTTCTGGGTCTCAGTCAATTAGGCTTAATAGTGCAAATTTATTTTTTGTGTTACCTTTATATTCTACAAAAATACAAAAAAAAGAGTGATACCTTTATTGGTCAACCAAATGCAAAACACATGATGCAAGCTTTCAAAGCTCTACTGGCTTCATCATCAGGCAAAAGATGTAAAAAAAAATAAGAAAAGTGATGATGTTGGAGTCACAGACCTACATGTTGTTTCAGATGCTACTTGTGTTGTTGCTCAAGTGAAGGATCTCTTGCAGGCAGAGGCCACTCCTACTTCTTGGACATATGGAGTTGAGACAAAGGGACAGCAAAATGTAAATCCTTTTGCAGCAGTGAAGCAACCTCTCTGGTATCCAGCATGTCTATGTTCCTTTGTGAAGCCATGTGTTCCTTTGTTAGGCAGAGATCTGTGCATTTTTTAAGAAGTCTCTGTACTGCTGCATCTGGAAACAACTTTTAGGTTCTGTATAGGTAAAACTAGCTAATTGTAGTCTAAAAGAGAAGTTTAAACCTGTGTTGGAGGTAGAAACCTGAGATAGTTTAGTCCCAGTACACATTTCCCGCTTGTTTAGGATTCCTCTTATTGTCCGAACTTCCCACAAGCACCACAACACCATCATTAACAAGCACAAAGAAATGAAAACATAATTAATAGCAAAGTTACCAAAAAAAAACCACCCTGAAATTGACAGGAATAGGTCACGTCTGGACTGATCCTGACAATACCAGAGAGAGGTTGCCTCACTGTTGCAAAAGGAGTTAAATTTTACTTTCCTTTGTCTCAGCCCCACATGGCCAAGAAGTAGAAGTGGTCTCTGCCTGCATGAGACCTCTTGTCTTCTTAGATCTTGTGGAAGAGGTTTCTTCTGCTTCCCTCTGCCTGCACGAGGCCTCTGCCTCTGCCATCCAGTCCAACCCCCTGCCATGCAGGAATACACAATCAAAGCATCCCCAACAGATGGCCATCCAGCCTCTGTTTAAAGACCTCCAAGGAAGGAGACCCCACCATGCTCCGAAGGAGTGTGTTTCCACTGCCGAACAGCTCTTACTTCAGAAAGTTCCTCCTAATGTTGAGGTGGAATCTCTGTTCCTGGAGCTTGCATCCACAGGGCTCCAGGGCAATAACGTTGAATGTCCAGACATAGAAATAAAGCCATACCCTCAATATGTATGCTAGGCCTTGTCAATCTACAACTTCAAACTCTCTGCATATAGTAGGACCTCCCTCTCATGGCCCTACATTTTTGTGTTAGTGGGACTGTATGCTCCTGTGAGAGAAGAGGCTATGCTGATAGCAGAAACAGATTATGGCACAGACCAACAACCGCTAATATAAAAAATTAGAATAAAGCTAAAGAAGAACACCAAACCAACCATCATGCCAAAATACAACCTGAATAACATCACCATAAAATTTAAAGATAATATTAAAAGTAAATTTGCAGTATTAAGCTTAATTGACTGGGAGCCAGAAGACCTCTGGACTGAAACATTGTCAGGGAGAAATGCAAAAACACAACATCTGCAATCACAAAGAAAGAGAAACCTCAATGGATGGCATATGAAACTCTTCAAGGAGTTAAGGACAGATGAGAGGAAAAAGTAAAATAAGACAGTAATAGAGACAGAACCCTAAATGCAACTGTTCAGTGATTTGGGCACAGGGACAAGGAGAATGACTATAATAATGCAGAGAAATGGAAAGTGACAGCAACAACAAAAAAGGAAAAACAAGAGACCCTTTCCACAACATCCAAGAAATCAAAGGATAATGTCAACCAAGAGTGGGGATGCTGTCTAACCAGCAGGGGAATACACTATGTGACCAAACAGAAATTTTTAAAAATGATGGAAACAATACATGGAAGAACTATATAAGAGAGATGAAAGAATGACAGATTCATTTGAGGAAGAACCATTTGAAGATGAAGCTCCAAGTTTAGAAAATGAAGTGGAAGCTGCACTCAGAGCACTTGGGAAAAATAAATATCCAGGAACAGATGGCATACCAATAGAGCTGCTTCAGAGACAGATCGGAAACCCTCAACATACATTTCAGTCTCCAAGAAAGGGGACACCAGAAGTTGCAGTAAGCACAGGACAATTGCATTAGTCTCCCATGCATGCAAAGTGATACTCAGAATTCTAGAACAATTTTTTTTCCATATTGAGTGAGAAATGCCAGATGTCCAAGCTGTGTTCAGGAGAGGAAGAGACACTAGAGATGATATTGCTGTTACCTAACCTGACAGTCCCCCTTTTGGAATATCACATAATTGGCAATATTTAATAATTTGGCTTGATGTGGCCTTCCACGTGGTTAGCAGGTAAACCAGGGACCCAAAGATACCAAGCCTGGAGTCACGTATAACCTGGGGTAGGGCCTTTAGAAATTCCCCAGATAAGTAACACCCAGGTCAGAGTTAACACCTGGAGATTATTAGTCATTCACTAATCCACTCAATGCAACCCTTGATGGTTGCAAAATAGGTTTTTCCTTTTTCCTTCCTCCCCAACAATAGAAGTTGCCTGCTCATATTCAATTCTAAATATATTGACCATTAACAACTGTTAACTCTTCTGGAGAAACCTTTGTTTAAACCTGGGGAACTCCAAGAAACATTGTATTCTACTCTAAATCCCATCCCTTCAGGGGAATTATCACATATAAATATTCCCCTAAAATACCACTCAAGTGTGCACAAATCTCCTGCTTTCTGGCTCCACATCAGTTTGTACACCATTCTGCCTTCCGGACCTCTCCTCTGACTTCACAATCTCAGTTCTGCAGGACCGGTATAATATAATCCACAATCCCCTTACTCTATTCCTCTATCCAAATACTTCCTACTGTCTTCAATCACCTTGTGTGATTGCTTGAAGCTGGAGTGTTTGTGTGAATGCTGTTAAGATTAATTTCCAATAAAGATCATTTAATTGTACATTCTGGCTTAGAGTCTCCTCAATGAATACTGGTATACATAGGTCAAAAGATTCTGCCATTACCTGGCCTCTTGCTGCTATTTTGAGCTAATTAAATATTCCCCATGTTAAAATGTGGACAGTAGTGGGGTCCTCATAGACCTCATGCAGTTTGGGTAACATTCCAAACGTATGTTGGATAATAGAGTTCACCAAAGAATTTCAAAAGAAAACCAGCCTGTGCTTTATAGATTACAGCAAAGCTTTTGACTGTGTAGATCTGAAAAACTTGGATTGCTGTTAAAGAAATGGGTGTACCACAACATTGATTGTCCTGGTGCATAACTGGTAGTCAGGACAAAAGGCTACTGTTAGGACAGAATACGGAGAGACAGAGAAGGTTCCAATTGGTAAGGGGTCAGGCAAGGCTGCAATTTATCACCCTGTCTGTTTAACTTGTATGCTGAACGAATCATACATAAAGCAGGATTAGACTCAGAGGAAGGAGGCATGCACATTGGAGGAAGGAACATTAACAATTTAAGATATGCAGATGACACCAAGATATGCAGATGACACTAACAGAAAATACCAAAGACTTGGAACACTTACTGAAGAAAGTCAAGGAAAACAGTGCAAAGGCAGATTGAACATTAAGAAAACAAAAATAATGGCCATAGATGATTCACATCACTTTAAAGTAGACAACAAGGACATTGAAATAACAAGATTTTCCATACCTTGCTTCAGTCATTAATCAAAATGGAGGCTGCAGTCAAGAAATCGGAAGACTAGTACTTGGAAGGGCAGCTACGAAGATCCTGAAGTGTAAACATTGTTTGTTCGATTGATTGGTTGATTGAAATAATTGAATATATCATTGAATAGTAAAGTTAGGATTGTCCATGCCATTGTATTTCCAATTTCTATGTTGTAAAAGGTGGACAATGAAGAAAGAACTATAGGAAGAAAATCCATTCATTTGAAATGTGGTGCCAGAGAAGAGTATAGGTACCATGAACGGCTAAAAAGACAAATAACTGGGTCCTAGAGCAAATCAAGCCTAAATTCTCCCTAGAAGCCAAGATGAATAAACTGAGACTGTTGTATTTGGGATGTATTATGAGAAGACATGACTCACTAGAAAAGACAATAATGCTAAAATAATGTAGAAGGCAGTAGGAAAAGAGGAAGACTTGTTACAGATTACAGATCAAGGAAGCCACATCCCTAAGTCTGCAACACCAAAGCAGGTTTGTTGGTGATAGGGAGACTTGGAAGTCTCTCATTGATGGGGGTCACCATAAGTCTAAGTCAACTTGATGGCAGTTAATAACAAATAGTAGGATCTGTTTCTATACAGCTTTAATCCTCTCTGAGAAAATAGCGTTTAACGTTGAAAGCTACATGCAAAAGGAATTAATTACAACTAGCTATTCATTTGTAACTAGCTACTGCAAATCTCTATATCAGGAGATACATTTATTAACCCTGTCAGTGATCCAGTTGCAAAGGGATATTGTAACACATTTGAGACAGAGAAAAAAATTGAAGCTTAATGCTTTCATAGACTTAGTCTACTTCCTCAGGTGCATGAAGTGATCTGGTTTGTTTTCTTGCTTGTTTCAACCCCACTTAGACCAGTGTCACAAATATGATCAAGAGTGATAAAAGCACATGATAAGAGTGATAAAAGCAAAAACTCATAGGTATTTGAGAGGGAGGAACAGCAATAATTCCTCCATCTTCCATTGTTCAGTTCATAACACTGCTTTATATTCTCTGTCTTGTTGACTCAATCACATCTCCACCACTTCCCACAACATATCTCCTTCACCAGCTAGAGGCAACACTGGCTGAAACTGAGCCTCTGAAAAAGAGCATCTATTCTTGGCAATAGAGACATGTTTGTTAGGATGTAAGCTCCCCAGACAGAGGAAATGTGTTGGGAAGTTCAGATAATTGTTGCTGTAGTTCTTGAGTTATTTTTAAAAAAAATACCTAAACAATGTTTCTGGCAATTCCCAGCACCAGCTGGAAGATTTTATTCCAACCCTAAAATGGGTTCCCTTTTAATTCAAAGACATACTGGTACCAAAATGTCTCCTTCTTCTCTCTTTTTAATTTTTTTTCATTGAGTAATTTTCAATGCATCAGTGAAATGGCAGTTGTGCACTATAGTGCTATAATTCTAACAATTAAAAAAAATATATCTCAGAGGAGAAAATTTGCCCTTCAAACCACAGTATTACCTCAGCAAACCATGCCCCAGTTTTCAAAAACCTTCGTAAGCACCTCAGTGTAGATCCAAGAAACATCCAGAAACCCCACCACCACCACAAAAAGGAATAGAACAAGGATATGCAGTGGCAACAATAGCCAGCAAAACCCAAAGAACTATATTGTGAGAACTTGCACTTATTTAAGTAGCCATTCCTCAAACATGGCATTCACAGGGCAGAAATCAGTTCTTTAAAACAAAGGTAGGCAACTGTGTGAAGATGTCAGAAAGCTTTAGCCCTCCAGCAGAGTTGGACAGATCACACCACCACCACACTCCTCCACCCCCAAATTAAAAAAAGAAATGCCCTAGATATTCCCAAACACCATCAAGGAGGATGTCGGTGCCATTTCTGCCATGTTTTAGGCCCAAGAGAGACCTTTTTTAGTAACAGGAAGTGACCAGAAGCCACTTCCTATCCACTTCCTATTTTAGAAGAAAGACTCTCCTGGGCCTAAAATGGCATAGGAGAAAATGTGGCAAAAATGTGTCCATGTCCCCACAAGGGGATTTGGGGGCAAAAAAATTGACCCCCCCCCCAGAGAGCCCAGAGGGACACAAAATGGCCCAAGGTGCCTCATGTAGCCCAAAGGCCACACTTTGCCAACCCTGCTTTAAAATAAACAACATTCCATAATATATTTCTAACTGAAATAATCACTGTGAGTAGCTCATTTTAGTATACAGTATTGAAGCCACTCTCATAACCAATAGGGAGAGGTTTAATAAATGTACTCTATGAGTATGTGTGTGTGCACGCACATTGGTCCAACCTGATATTTTATGTTTGTATATGTGTGTGTTGGAAGTGCATTCTGTGTATTCTGAACTTCATTGATCTCTCCTCCACCCTTACACTCTTGCAACCATGTCCAAGCCTGGCTTTGATTTGGCAAACAGATGTATAAATGATTATGACCTCTGGGAAACCCAAAAGCAAATTAAAATGCTGGCAAGATTCCTCAGAATCCTATTGTCCAATAAAGTCTGGTTCTAGAAGACTTCATATTGCAGGCAAAATTCTAAATCGTCTTTCATCCATAATTGCTTTCGTATTCTACAGACAGCAACTTCAATAATTCTGAGCCTCTCACATGCCCTTTGCTTTAGCTGCTGTCAGGTACAGAACAGCACATTACATAGATCATTGGTCTGATATGCTATGACAATTCTTGTTTTTCTCTTTCACAGGAAAGCAACACATTCACAAGTATCAAGGGGCCAATAGGGTAATGATGTTTATGAAAGTGCTCCAACAGATCTCCCTGGTCCTAGAAACTGTTCATCCATAAAGTTTGGTAAGTCTCTTTGAAAGGCACATTATATCTCAGGACTAAATGACATCTGGTCAAATCTGTACTGAGGTTATTCATCGTTTGCTGCAAACACCGTATAGGAGGTGGTGGGTATTGGGGTGGAGCCACAGAGAAGCTAGGAGGGTGGTGGTGCAATGCACTATGTGACCTATTTGCCATGATGTGTGTGGTGGGTAGAAGGAATGCAAAAGATGGGAAACAGTATGATGCTGCCTGTTCCTTCTGCACTGCCCCACTTCCTCCCCATTCCTCCCCTACATAAGGCATGCAGCTCCATCTGGTGGAATGGGAAGAGATCAGGCCAGCAAGGGGGGGGAGAGATTGGTCTGGTGGAGGGGGTGGAAAGAGAAATCAGGCCAGCAGAGTGGAGGGCGGGGAGATCAGGCCAGTGGATCACAGCAAAAAATAATAATAACAATGAAGGGCACATCTTGGCCTGCTTGAGAATAGTGTGGGTGAGGGGAAGCAAGGGAAACAAGAGAATGCTGCCCCCTCATGCCACGTGACTACCGTCTCTTCCATTTCCAAAGCAGAAGAGACTACTGCACGAGGAGGACTACTGGGATAACAGAGCTATTGGGAGTCATTGACAGGTTTTCCCTGTCAATGACAAGGTGTGCTTCAGAAACAATTGAAGCACACTGCAGGTATGAAGTCAACACCGTGTGGTAAATACCGCCCAATGATGCTACTATCTTGTTCTAGTCCTGCAATAGAAGCCTTGTGTGATAAATCCTGAGAGAAGCTTATCTACTCTTGTATATTCCATTTTATTTCTTAATTTGGTATATTTTGAAACATATGCCAGCTTCTTTTACACACGGCAAAAGATAAGGGAATTGGAAGCCAACACAAGTCAGAGGCTATATCAGGCAGAGGCCTTGCACAAAGGCATCTTGGCATCTTAGATCATAGAATCATAGGGTTGGAACAGACAAGAAGGGTCACCCAGTCCAACCTCTTGCCATGCAGGAATACACACAGAATACTACTTGTGAATAACCATGGCAGGCCATGAACACTATAATATTCCTTAGAACTATTTATCCTCTCTCTGGCTTTTCTTCGCAAACACAGTACTGCAAAATACCATATTGTCTCAGTACTTAAACACATTGATACTAATGTCTTTTTCTTTGTAACCTGTGTAGTATTTTTGTTGGTGTTTCATTGTCATATGTTAAATTACACATAATTATCCTAGCTTACCCTGAAAAGACTTATCAAAGGATGAATGGAAACAATTAACATAACACATTAACCCATTGCAGAAGCACAAGCTTAGCTTGCAAGCACCTCTTTGTAGTTTTTATGAGATAAGCATATTGCATTCTTTGTTTACCAGCCAAATGATATTGTTGGGTGAGGAGGGACTGCTGATACTTCACTGCTGATTCTGTGGCGCTGAGATATATCACAGCAAGCCCCTGGTAAATCAGTAGATGCTCTGCAGGGAAAGCATTCCTGGAGCCAACAAACATCATAGGAAGGCTGAGGCCTACTTCCATGTCCCTGTGTACAAACAATCAGGAAACACTTACTTGTAATGTCAAACTGGGATGATTGGGAGTGTTTTCCTCAATATTAAATCAAGCCTTTAAACCATTAAATGTTCTGGGTTCAAAAGATCACAAAATCAAAGGTTCAGGATCAGATTCCCTGCTGAAATACAGCACAGTACATTTATGGAAGTCACTATACTACAAGAAAAATATAATCCTCCCCACAAACCCGCCAGCAAAAATATGTGCACTTTGCACATTTCCTTATCTCTGAACTTGTGTCAGGTGCCTTGGACCCTTTTCCACTGGTTGAGATCTTAGAGATATTGGATACCCATTTGAGACCTGCAAGGAAATAATGCATGGCTAAATGCTGAGTACATTGGGAAAAAGAACTGTCCACATTAATGTCAATAACTATCCAGATGGAAAGCAATATTATTAGTCATTGAACCATCCACATTAGATATTAAGAGAACACTGCTTTGGGGTACTTATTGGACACCACACACACTTTATTAAAAGATGAAAGATCACCAATCAGCTATTGGACAGTTAGCAAAAAAAGAGGGCACTATAATGCATGTGATCTGGCACTGCCCTAATAAATCAAGCTGTATGGCCAGATGTCTCTGACTTTTCTTCGCAAATGAAGATTCAGGAAGGACTCATCCTGCGCTGATGACTAAAATGGCCAATCTGAGATAAACAAGTCCGATTGCAGAAAGCACAGCAGAAGGTCTCCTTGGGTGATGTTTCCGGGTTGTGATTCTTTCTGCGTTGTCATTTCTCTTCAAGACTTGTTCGGCGTGAGTTCTCAAATAAGGTCAGGATGCTGCTGAACAAGACTGTCATCTCCCGGGTCAGCCTCGAGCGACCAAAGTCCTGAACTGCCTGCATGCAGGGTTGGGTCTGCGGCTTCCAGTGCATCTTGACACCTGCCATTTCGTCCCTCGCCTATTTCCACAGGGCTTTTTTGGAATTGGATTTGTCCTTCGAGCCTGTGCAATGGATTTTTCTGGTGAAGCGCAGCGTGCACAGAACTGGCCCCGCCCTTTAAACCAAAGGTTCATCTGCTGTGGCCTTGCAAACACGGACTGTAGCAGCAAGGTCTTCGGTTTGTAGGTTTGATTAGAGTTTCCTTTTCTTAGATGGTTGACCTTACAGGGCTGGACAAGCACCATCTGCCCGGGTTTGGGATTAGAGTTTTCCTTCTCCTAGGATGGTTGCCATAAGGCTAGAGAGCCCATCCTGCCCTTTGACGCTCTTTGTCAGACCCTTCAATTTTGACCTGTCTGGCATGGGAGACCCTACCGGTGGCTATTATGCCACCGCCAGCATAGCTCAAAACATCATTAGGGTACGTAAGCCTCTCTCCCACGACAAGGGGGCGTCAATGGAGAGGATGGTCAGATGTATAACATTGGAAAACGTCAGCGTTTTTGTAACTGCTCCACATGGCATTGCAATCTGTGCCTGAAGTATGGGAGTTAGGAAAAGGTGATATTGTTCTGCTAAACCAGTGGTGCACAACCCTCCAAATGTTTTGAACTCCCAGGCTTCTGGGAGTTGGAGGCCAAAACACCTCGAGGGCCGCAAGTTGTGCACCACTGTGCTAAACTAAGAACCAGGACACTGCTTACTATAACCCAAAAATATAATTCCACTTCCAAACTCAATCAAGGAAAAGTCTACTCAGCCATCAGGAAGAATGTGATGTAGAGCATAATGTACAATTGCACAGCAAAACTGGAACTTTTATATTTCCATTCAGACTAAATATAAAGAAAAATCCATAGAAACTTTATGGTATCGTTTTGTGTGTCTTCAAGTAATTTCTCACTTATGGTAACCCCAAGGCAAATGGGTTGTCATTGCTTTTTCTGAGATTATTGCACGAGGCTGTTTTGCTGGGACAAAAGCATTATAAAAGGAAACAGGAACACACTGCTTTGAAAACATTGAGTATCGCACATTCTTCTTTCACACAACTGCGCTTGTGTAAACTCCCCTACTGTGATAAGACTCTTTACTTGAATGCTGAAATTACAGCAATCACATGACAGGACAGGGCCTGATTCTCATCTCCTCCTCACTATTCCAAAGCAGGCTAATTTCTTGCCTGTCCATTAAAAATTTTTTTTTTGCTGTGTTTGCATAATTATGGTAAAAACAATTTAAAAGTTGTTTTTATTTCATCATTTTTCCATAATTACACAAACACAGCAACATAAAAAAATTAAGTGGACAGGCACAGAATTAGCCTGCTTTGGAATAGTGAGGGGATGGGGGAGGGAGGAGAATCAGGCCCCCATGACTGATCCAATTCTCGCATTGAAGTAAAGAGACTTATTGCACCAGCAAACTCCTACAATAGCACTGATATTAGGAGTCTATTGATGGGTTTTCCCCATCAACAAAAAGAAGTGCCACACTAATGGAGTGATTACGCACCCACAAGAGTGATGACATCATGTAATAAGATTTGGCCATAGAGGTACTATCCTGCTTTAATTCCTCCTTTTTTGCCTCATGTGATAATCTCCTGAGGCTGAGAGAGTATGACCTGCTCAAGGTCACTCAGTGGGTTTTCATGGCCAGGTGGGGATTTGAACCCTGTTCTCCTGGAGTGTTAGTCCAACACTCAAACCAATATACTGTGCTGGCTCAAATTGTCTCATTAGGAACCTGAAAAGAAGGCACTTTCTTCACAGCAAGAGACTCTGCATAGCCACCTCAGTCCCAGGACAAATTTCCTACACCTTCTCCCAACCAACCCACAGACCCAAAATTATTCCGTTCCATGGTCCCACACCCCCTGCTTAGTTTGGTGTTTTCCCCAAACATTGTGTACATGTTTGTATGTACTACTGAAAAGTTGTGGTGGGGGGGGGGGGGCAGCCAAGGAAAAATGCATTTTAAAACAGTGTGGGTAACTCCTCAGCAATACAGATATAATTTGTACCAGACTCCAAACTCAGCAACAAACAATTAGAGGAACTGCTAAAATTGATAATGAGGTACCAAGATTAGGATTTGCTCTCCGTAAAATAATACCTACTGTTTCACAAATATTGTTTATTCTTCCATATGAAATACATAATAGTATATGGTTAGTATCAGTGGAAACTGTGTAAAAGAAATCAGCACTGCAGAAACACACTTTTGCTAACATGAAAAAAAAACAAGGGAAAAAAAATCAGAAATCCATTAATCAGTAAACCTTATGAAAAGGTAACATAAAATGAAATTGGAGCATTCGAACAAATCAAAAGCATTAAAAACCAGCCAGAAAAATATGACAAAATGTGATTGTTCATGGCAATTTCATTTTCAGATGTTCATCTAAAAACAGATACAAAAGTGAATTAAAAGAAAAACACTTAATGTTATTTCCAACCAAGACCTATATTTTATAAACCACACATCATATTTCGTAGAATTTAAATGCTTCAAAGAAAACACTTGCCATTCAGTTTTATGAAGGCATTTTACTCCCTAATTATCTGAGTATTTATTTAGATTAAAATCCATTTATATACTCCCCCCCCCACCTGAATCACTGTAGCAACTCTGGTTGATGACATATTTCATGTTTGGCCTTCATTTTTACCCACTCTGCTATTTTTAATCTCTGTTGAAATGAACCATAATGTCACAATAATGCGATTGTCAAGCTTCAATTCATGATAAAAAGACAAATGATGAGCCTGACACAAAGCATTTTAAATAGTAATGGGGGAAAAAAAAACTAGCGCCAGAATTGTTGGGTTACCAGTAGAGTTTATTGGGGTATTTGCTCCTTTTAGGAAGGATGGAGAATGTAGCTGTAAAAGGAAGACTGTATTATGGTAAATCTCTAACATGACTCAGTAGGTCAGGAATGGGCCAAAAAAAAAAAAAAAAAAAGCCCCAAAAATGCAATTCCAGAGGGCATGGTGGGCATTTTTGCCAAATCTTGGAGCCCCCTGAACCTTTTATGCCCAAGAAAGGCCCTTTAAAAAAAAAAAAACCCCAACTGGAAGTAAGCCAGGCCTCTTCTGGGCCTAAAATGGTGCCGGGAGACATTTGGGACCAAAACTTTTTTTGTGTTTTTTTGTGGTGGGGTGCTATGGGTGGCCCTACAAGTTCTCCTGGGGGTTAAGGTGGACTCTGAGCCTCCCACAGTTGCCCACCCCTGCACTAGGACTATTTTTCAGAAAAACGAAAGGCAAACAAGTAGCATTTAAGTATTTAAAGGAATCTTGTAGATCATTTGAGAGTGAGAGAAAGAAGTTGTAGCTTAAGCTTTCGTAGACCTGGTCTACTTCTTCAGATTCATCTATGCATCTGAGAAAGTAGACCAAGGGCCAGTCTAGATGAAGGAATAAAATGTAGATTGGTGCAAACCTACGCCAATTTGCAGCAGCTTTCATCTGTCTCAACAATCTTGTTGCAAGGTCGCTGGTGCGCGAAGCTATCTGTGTTTGCTGTTCACAAGGAGGCATGCCAGTGAACCAAGATGGCTGGCATGATGAATTACTTGCGGTTCTATACTCAACTTGCCCCCACCAAAAAGTGTTTAAAAAAAAAAAAACACCACCTAAATCCAAGGTGTGGAAGAGCAATCTTCTGCTTAAATAACAGAAAAAGAAAAAGAAAAAAGAAGGCTGTTTTATCACCTCAGTGCACAATCACTACAGCGACAATCCAACATGGTGGTTCTGGGTGCTGCCTTTTTAGCAAGCTCTCCCCCCCGCAACACTCATGTCCAGGCAATCAGCTATCCTCTTCAGGAATGCGCTGTGCTGCGATTTAGTTGTCCTAACGACCGGGAGTGCGTATTTCTCCCACAGTTTTTAAAAAACTTGGGGAAAGCCCTGAAAGTCCTCCCCCTAGTTTTCCTGAATTTTGGTCCCCCTCCCTCTGAAAATGACAGAATGCTGCAGGATTCCATTTGGACACATGGGATTCCCCCTGGATTCTATGAGGATTTATTTCACTGTCACTGTCTGGACCATCTCCTAGTCTATGAAAGCTTATGCTACAACTTTATTCTCTCAGTCCCAAAGGTGCTTTTGCATACTGATATTCCAGACTCCTGCAGCATTTAAGTTATGCATTGAAAGGGTTTTGTTGTTGTTATATATAAATATACATTCTAAATGTACATTTAGGTTTCCAAACTTATAACTGACTAGGAGAGAGTTTCAGGCAGAGTTGCTATATGGGACTGCAACTCACCACTAGTTTGATCAGGAGGGAGAAAGAAAGAAAGAAAAAAAGAAAGAAAGAAAGAAAGATGTGAGAGGGAGACGTCTCTGTGTAACCATAGACACCTGGGCATTGCTGAACTTACAGAAGCTGCTTGCTTTGTTGCACTCATCATCATTACCATCAACAGTTGAGCAAAGACAAAATTTGTGGGACAGTGTGAAATATGATCAGCATACCCTCCAAATTTCACAGATGAAAACTGGGATGTGTGGGACCCAACAACATCAGAGTGTGGTCAAGATGGCAAAAAATCTTAATAAGGAAAACACACAAGCTAGATGTGGCAGCGGTTTGTTTTCACCCCACTGAGGAAACTACTCTTGAACAGTGAACTCAGTTTGCACCAGTTGAAGAAAGCTGAGAACAAAGGGGGCAAATAGAAGGAGGAGAGAAAAACTGGGACATTTTAAAAGCAACTGAAAAAGTGAGATGGCAGAGGATTAATCAGGAGTGTCTCTGAGAAACTGGGGGCTCAGTTACACGACAGTTTTTATCCTGGGGAGAAGCGAGATATCCTCATCCTAAATTTGTCTCTTATTGTTTACACAATTTGTCCCTGGATTAACAATATCCCGGGATTGTTCTCTACACGACAACCTTTTCCGCAACAAAAGCAAGATCCCGAGACATAGTATCCCATGTTTTTTTGTTGTTGTTTACACAGGAGACATTTCTGGGATTTATTTATTTTTAGCTGTCAGTCAAAGATGCAATTACTCATTTTTTTCACAACCTCGGTGACATATTTACTCTGGAGTTTCCTGCCACGAATGATGCTATTGGCTGCCACAAATGTTTGCTCAAGCTTCTGCATTGGTCAGAGAAGAAAGGCGAACGCAACCCCCTATGCAAAATTCCTGTAAAAAAAATCCCCTGATGGGCTTGCCTTAGAGTCTCCAGCTCCATTTACATGGCTTTAAATCCACAGAGGTTAATGCAAAATAAAACTTGTTTGTCTTTAAGAACCCACAAGAATCACTCATGAATACCAGGAGCTGTAGGCTGTATTTCAGAGGAAGGAACTTGCAAAGCCACCTGGGCAGCTTGAAGACACACAGACGTACACACAGCTGCTTTGCTTTCACCCAAGAGGGGAGATAGGGAGGGAAAAAGAAGGGGAAAAGAACAGTCTTTCCTTGGAGCCAAGAGGTTGGCAATCTAAAAATCCATTGAAAAGGGTGACTGAGGCACACACACACAAACACACACACACACCTGCTTTACTTTCACTGACCCCTCTTTCTCTGAATTCTGTGCCTGCCCCTGCCCACCTCAATTTCTGGCCATCACCTACTCCCGAGATATTTTGTTCTGACCTGTTCACATATCCAATTTTCCACAACCTCCCAAGACTTTTTTAAAAACACAGGACAAACCAAGGGACAGAAAGTCATGGTCCTTGGAGAATATATGGTGGCCCCCCTTCTGAAAAGCTCGAGATCATCACAATGAACGTGTGAACAACCAGGGTTTATCACAAGTTCATCCCAGGACATTTTTGCTGTGTAAAGGGCCCTGGGACAGTTGGAAGTTATGGATCAGAGGCATGCAGGAAGCCGTATATTGTCACCTCCATTGCTCTAATAGCAAAAGGAAACAAAAGTGTAAAGTTTGACTGGAGCAGTGCTTCAAACAGTGCTTCAAGTATTGCTCCCTTTTTCATGACTGCATGTGGACCCAAAAATGCAATTTATTACTGAAATGTTGGAATTTATCACCAAAAATCTTCCAAGCAGAAGGTCACTTCTCAACCAGCCTAATAGCAGAGGGACTTGTTTGTCCACTTGGACAGCAGTGGGAGGTCACCACCACCAGCACCACCACCTCCATAATCAAGGATTGCTTGAGTAGAGCAGCTCAGCCAGGTATATGAGGCAAGCAGTCAGCCCTTCTGCAGTCATATCACCAGGTTGTGGCCCCTCCCTGTATTAGGCTTGCAAGCAAGTTTGTTGAGGCCATCCTTATCTCATGTATCAGAACAATGGTGCAGGCAGTCGTCAATATGACAGGGCAGTATGGTGGTACAACCAAAGCACTGGGCAGCCCCCTCATCCTAAAATAAGACAGGAGAACAGGTATCATAGATCAAGGGAAGTAATAGTGCCACTCTATTCTGATTCGGTCAGACCATACCTGGAATACTGTGTCCAGTTCTGGGCTCCACAATTCCTGAAGGATATTGAGAAGCTGGAACATGACCAGAGGAGGGCGACCAGAGGAGGGTGGTAGGTCTCTAGGCCTCTCTCAGTGTGACTCATTTCTAACAGGTATGACACACAGTTACTAAAGTGATATTAATTTTGCTTATGCTGCCTCCACAGAACTTAAACATGTTGGCAAATTACTTGGCTTACATGGTCCCATGAATTTACCTGCACTCTGATTCTTGACCTTTTTAGAGTTCAGGAATCTTAGTGGGATGTACACAGCTAATCTCTCCGACATTGCTTATTGTTGTGCAAGCAGCTAAAGAATGAGAGAGAGAAGGCAGTGCTGATTGTTTCACTTGTAATGCCATAGATGAGACCACCACGGGCCATACACCGCAAAGCCTCCAAATTCCCAAAATTCAGCAAAGCAAAGTATCTCTGCTAGCTACATGTGGCTAGCTACATGTTCACCGCCTTACTGCTCATGATTAAAGAAGAGAAACCCATGTAAGGCAACAGAACGGTTGGGGCAAAAATGTGTTCTCAGCAAAGCATCCAGTTCTGTGTGGTTTTAGTGCTTGCTTTAACAAATGCTATGAAGACCATAGGACAGAGAAGAGCAAATGTTTTTGTCCCACAGTCAACAGGGTTTCACATATTTGTCCTACTCCTGCAGTCTCGACAACGGCTGCATCTGCACTGCAGAAATAATCTAGTTTGGCACCATTTTAACTGCCATGGCTCAATGCTATTGAATTCTGGGGTCTGTAGTTTTGTGAGATATTATATCCTTTTCTGTCAGAGTGCTCTGGTGTGACAATAAACTACAAATCCCAGGATTCCATAGCAATGAGCCATGGTAGTTAAAGTGGTGTCAAACTGGATTTTTTCAGCAGTTCATATGCAGCCAATCTTTCACTAAAAGAGACCCAAGAGGCTAATTGACTCATGTGAAAATGTTCAGTATGTTCCAGTGCAACCATCATTCTTTTTCTTCTGCCACAACATCAACACAGAGAAGGGGAAAAAAGGAGAAAATGGTAGTGTAACCTCAGACTTAGGACTTTATCAGATGCATAAAATATGGCATCATAATGCCACATAAACACAAAAGGACGTGTGCACCACATGATGTCACCCTTTCGCACTTATGTCCCTGCCAAAACCCGTACTTCTTAATTGATGGCTGAAGCCATCAGTTGATCCCCATGGTGCTTTTGTGCCGGCATTGCCAGAGTGAAACCTTACGCCATTGTACTTATGTGAATGCAGCGAGAACGGCAGTCCGGCGTGAACACTTCTGGGGGAGATCATGACAGCCAAGTAAGTGACTCACTTTTTATGACCCTCCCCAGGTTACTTGGGACATTCAAAGTGTGTTCCTCTGCTTTTAAAAAGTTTTTTTCTGTCTTATTTTTGTGGGTTATTTTAAATTTTCTGCACGATGAAGTCTCACGATAACCTGCAGGATTTCAAAGGATCACTTCCTCTTTCACTGCCAAGGAAGCCAGGAAAGCAAGGTAAGTGTGGTGGTGGTGGTGTTCTTTTGCTGGCATAAAATGGATTTTTTAATGCCATCAAAAGAATGCTTTAAGGGGCTCGTCTGATAAAGTTCTTACTTTCCTTTCCTGGTCCCTACAATTTTGAATATGGGAAATAGCACTAAACATAGATGACTTTAACTCTTATCTGTTAAAACTTTCAAAACACCTAACTTTAAAAACAAAATAATAACAATAGTACTTAACTGAAACTGAAACTGAAACTTAACTGAAACTGAAACTGAAATAGGCCCCAAAAATTATGGGAACCAAAATGCTCTTCTAGCTTCTGCTCCAAAGCAGAGAGTTAGCATATCCTTTTTGTGCTTAGATCTTCCAGGTCTGCCACTTAAATGGGCAGTGCTGGTTATGTTGTTTGCTGGTTATGTTGCTAGATGTGTTGTGTCCTTTTCTTAGTTTCTGTTACACCCTACCTGTCTGCTGAATGCTGATCTGACCATAGGAGTCCTTGGTGTCTGGAAGCTTAGTTAGTGCCCTTACCCAAAATCCAATGAAAGAGAATACATGGCATGTGAGGAGCAAGGTAAGTAAGTCAAGAGGTGGTAACTCTCAAATAGCTGCCTACTGCAAGAAAGATCAATAGTGGTGATGCAGATTTACTGGAGAATTCTCAGACATTCAGAGAATTTCAGGAGAACCCCTGGAGCAATTTGAAAACAAAACTCACCACAGAAACAGTGGGAGGAAAGACTATGCCATCCTATTTGCTCACCTGCTCTTTCATCTATGATATTTGATGATACCACCTGACTCTTGAGAAAACCTGCCTGTAAAATCAAGCTTCAGGCTGGGGGAGCCATGGCCCCCATGGAGGGGGGAGGTTGACAGGGCTGTAGCCTGGGGGTCCGGGATTAGGAGGGGGCCCCAGTGTGATATTATTGTAAGTTTTTATTATGTAAATCCATTTAGTTTTTTAAAAATAAATATAAATATTACATTGATATCATCATTTAAACTGGCTTATTTTAAAATTTAACCTAAATCCTGTACAGCGTCTCGCTGCCCTTAACCTTAGCAGTAGGTAGCGGGCCCATCAAAGATCCAGGCCTGGGGGCCTGCTTCAGGATGTGGGAGCCATGGGGGAGCTTGGTGTGTTCTACAGCTTGGAAAGTAACTTTTTTAAAAAGGAGAAATACAATGAAACCCTGAATCCATAACTGAGGACTGATGAAACAATACTCAGTGGGTTCAGCATGTGATTATTTCCATTCCTCTTAAAATGAGGTTTCTAAGCAATGCCAAACTGTGCTATAAAGTCCTAGGTGAGAGGGAAAGTTTTCCACAGTATTGTGATTGCTGGAATGGCGCCATAAGTGTATATTTGGTTGGGTATCTTGTGTAATCCCATAGTTTATGAATTTTGTACTGTTTGTTAATTGAATTGGATTTTAGGCTATTTTTCCTTTGGTATTCTGCTTATAATTTTACTATGATATTCTTCTTGTTAGATAAGACTTTATATTGCTTAGTTGTCTTTTTATACGTATTATTGCCTTCATTGATATTTAAATTTGTTAGCTGCTTCAGGCTTCCATTTTGGAAACAAAGTGAGTTACAAATAAACAATGAACTGAACATGAAGTGAAAACCAGTGAATCAGTAAAATTGGATGAGTTAATGAGATCCCATTATTAAAATATAAAGACAAATAACAAATGGAATCAGATCAACTTCTCGTCCATGATTTTCATTCTCTCCCTTTCTGAATCAGCAAATAGACACAGGGGCAAAGAACAGCTACTGGCAAACAGGTACACAAACATCTTTCCTCTTTGTAATATTCCTGTTCCTTATCTGTTGCCGTCTTCTTCCTCTCACCAGTCATTCTTGCATCTGACATGTTGGGATTTAATCATTTTTTTCCAGCTTCTCCAGGGTGGCAGTTCTTCCTGTTCCCCTTCAGAGATTCTGTCCCCTTTGCCCACAAAATAAATCCTACTGCGCTATAAAAGTTCACAAAAGAGACAAATAAGTCTGAATTCCTTTGATGGCATAAGGAATTTTAATCAAGGAGCAAAGTGGAGGTGGAGAAAGAGAGAGAAGGAAAGGGAGCTCTCTTGTGCTGAGTGAGAAGGAGGAATAAGCAGACCACACTGCAGGAAAGGCATTGTTTATCACAAGCAATAAGACAGAAAGAAAATCGGCTGGGCAGGAGTGCATGATTGCATTACAGTGAACCCAGCTAAGTGAATATTTGACACAGGATAAATCTCTTAATAAAATTACTGCACTCCAGTCCCCGACACACTCTGCATATGTAATAAAACTCTTTAAAATGAATAGCTGATAAGGAAATGAACCTTTTCACTGAGTGAATAAACACACATGCACGCGCTTGCACACACAAATACGAAATGGTAAAACATACTCCTAGTGATTATCAGGGTGTTAAAATAATAACCCTATGAAAGAAATAAATCTGCCCTGCAGCAAATTATGTCTCTGCTATACTTATGTTGAAACCTTCTCCGAACACCTGATAAAGGAATAAACCTGTTAAAGGAATAAATTGGCCACACACTAAGGTTATCCTCAGATTTACACTGGACTGCAATGATAAACCTTCTTTTTCATTAGTCCAATAGATCATAGGATTTACAGTACTTACAAATGTTTCAGCATTAAATGTAAGCAAGACTGCACGGGTGTCTGCCTGCATTTGGGGCCAGGCAGGGTCGATAACGAGACTGAATATTGCTTCACAAACTATCTTTCAGGAAACATTCACAGAATAACTGATTAAGAGATGGGTTCATCTTAAAAGAGCTACTATCAACTCCACCTTTCAGAATACTGGCCAGCTGCAGCTGGGAGTTCTCAGAACCACTGAATATTGAATGGATGCTATATGGATTTACAGGCTTACATCTGTATTAGATTACTTCTATAAATTAACATTTTAGTTAATAAAGCACTGCACAGGGAGAGCCTCATTAGAGTTTCAGGTCAAACAACAACAGCCCTCTTAAAACACCCATGCTTCCTTAATTTTTCATCTCTAATATAACAACTTCTGGCCTGGCATCACACAGGACCCATACAGATTGTGACCACATAGTTGCTTTGTAGCTTGATAGCATGTAATAACATAGCAAGAGATAATATTGCAAGAATCCAGGAAGAAGACAAAAACATAATTCAGCAATAATTTGGAAAAAGTGAAATTATTTTTCTTGCACCATAAATTAATGAATAATTACACTACAGTTCAGTTAATTGCTGGTGCTTAGATAATAAACTGTTGTGGTTGGACTGGATGGCCCATGAAGCCTTCCAGCTCTATGATTCTATGATCGCTTTGACTAAATCAAGTTAGGCACTACAGTAAATTTCTCTTGACAACCTCTTGACCTATGTTGCCCTCCTTATAGGTAAGCAAGTCTATTGATAAAGTAATTCACCTATTGCTTTGTCCTTCTCTGAGTCTTAATATAATATTGTCATATTAGTCCCACATGTTGGCCAGATTCCAGATGGAGCTAGAAGGTTTTCAAAACCTACTTTTCTCAGTGATGCTGGGAACTGAGACATACTAGTTTTCTCATAAGCTTAAAAAATGGTGATTTGGTGAATGCAATTAAATCAGTGGATAGTCAATGCATAAAGACTTTATCATGTGGATAAAGTCTTTTCCAAACATGTGCGCTTGAACCTCAAATAATGAACTATCATTACACCTGATATATGACAAATAACACATAGGAGACCTTCTGCTGTGCTTTCTGCAACCAGACTTGATTATCTCGGATTGGCCTTTGTAGTCATCAGTGCGCTTGCAGAAAGTGTGGGATGAGTCCTTCCTGAATCTGCATTTGCAAAGAAAAGCCAGAGAGACATTTCATACCAGTTCAGGCACAATGCTTCTCACACATTCATTTACACATTCCATTGCTAGTCATCAGCTCTTCCTGAGTAGGTACCCGCTCACCTAGAATTCTCTTTAGTTTATTGGTCTGAAGAATCACCTGCTGCAGGAGAGTACCTTCCAAGGCTTTGTTGCATTAGAACATGTTGCTTACTGGTAGCGAATCTGATTAGCTAGTGTCTTCTGGCTATGGTGTTCAAAGCAGAGAACTAGGTTAGTGGTGCCAACAGACTTTAGAGTCAACAGCTACAGCTTGAGTACTTCTGCATTCCATTTCCTTCTCCAGATATATGCTCATATTTTGGTGCTTCTTACCCCAAGGATTTTCCACTTACCCCTTATCTTGTTTATGGAAGCTATCACACTCACATTTTACCTAGGAAAAATTCAGTGTGTGAATAGATGGATGTTAGTGCCTTTCTCCTATAGCTGTGAGGCTTAGAAGCATGGAGCCTGGAACAAAGGGGCAGAGGGCTTGAACCCCTGCCCAAGACCAGACTGGGGGGATTGACACACCCCCTCGCAAAAATGATCAGGCACCAAGGATTAGGACACCAAGACACCTGTGTAGCTGAATTTAATGATGGACTACCAATAAGAAATGTCATAGTTTATAAACATCTTTGCTTAAGAGGGTCTTAGGCTGAATCCAAACCTGCAAAATAATTGGTCCTTACCTGGATCCCAGTCCTGTTTGAATACATTATGTTCTTCCAGTTTCGAAGTGAAAGCACTTCTTTGAGACACATGAGGGCTTTAATGTGATTTTTTTTAAAAAAAACCCACCCTTTTTACTCTGCAGTTTCTAAGAAAAAATATTTTTGCAATGTGTGTCCTGTGCCTTGAATCAGGATCAGGGTGGAATTGGGTGGTTGGAGGGCAGGAAAGGTTGGTGGGTGGTTACCTTGGCATCCTTGTCTGGCAAATGTGGTGTAGGCATCATCATCATCATCATCATCATCATCATCATGTTCAGTGTATGTATGGATAACCGCATATTCGAATAGCCGAAGGTCTGAATTTCTTTGCTTGCTGGTCTGTTTATGTGTTACATTTTATTAAACTCAATGGGAATTTAATCTTGGGTTCTAGTAAAGATGTCGTGGATCTAGATCATGCTTCTAAACAAATTTATGTTCAGTGTATGCATACAGATAACTGCGTATTAGAATATCCAAAGGTTTGAGATTCTCTGCTTCCTGGGAGGCAGTGTTACATTTTATTAAACTCAATGGGAATTTAATCCAGAGTTCTAGTAAAGACATCTTGACTCATGTCATGCTTCTAAACCCATTTACTTGGAGAGAAGTGAAGTTCATTGTCACAGGCACTTATGCCCAGGTGGGGACCAGAGGGAAAACATGAATGCTGAACACTTCTGGCCTACTGTTCATTAACAGTGCAATTTTATACATTCCTACACAGAAGTAAGTCCAATTGAGTTTAGTGGGACTTACTCCTGGGTAAGAAGGCAGAGGATTACAGCCTTATTGGAGGATAATTTCCTTTGGACCCAGCAGGAAATAGATTTAAGGAAACATGGGGAGGACTGAGCTGTGATTTTTGCTTGATTGGGGACAACAGGTTTACAAACTAGCTGTTCCATTCTATAGGTTTTTTTTTTAAAAAAATCTTGTTAATCTTGAGGGAATATAATGTGGGTAACTTTAGATGTCATAGGCTAAACTGAACAGCAATGGTAGCAATTTCACTTCCATGAGTGAAAAACAGCGTGGCCGCCTCCAATGCCAGCCGCAACAGTCACGGACAACGCCGAGAGAGAAATGGCTTCGTCCAAAATGGACCCCTTGCCGCGCAGCAGCCTCGTTGCTTGCACGGCAAGAGGCATCTGAAAATCTCCTTACTACTGAGGAGACCCACTTTTAAAATAACTTTCCACAAAGAAACCATGGTAAGGTATGGACACATTACTTTCTGGTAAGGCTTTCTCTAGTTGTAATGTTGCGGCTGAAGATCAGAGCTGGGAGAAAGTGCTTCTGGGTTTTTTGTTTTTTGGACTATGTGATGTTCAAAAGCCACAGGGTTAATTTCCCTAACAATAGGAAAAGGTCCAATATACTTAGGCCCCAATTTTTGCGAGGGCTGCGGGCTCTTTAGAAATTTGGTGGATAGAAATACCAAGTCCCCTACAGAATACTGTGGGGCAGGGTCACACTTTTGGTCGGCATATTCTTTATAACGTGCAAAGTCCAGGGCCGACACAACTTTCGGCCATGCGTCCTTAATTTGTGTGCTCCATTGGGTCACCGAAACCGGGTCCTTAGCGGTCCCCTCTCGTAAAGGTTAAAGTCCTGTCCTGAAACAATTTTAAAAGGAGACAAGCCCGTGCTTTGGTGTATGGTGTTGTTATACTCTACCTCAGCAAAAGGTAAAAGGTCCACCCAATCAGACTGCTGGAAGTTAACATAACACCTTAAATACTGTTCCAAAAGCTGATTCATACATTCACTTTGGCCGTCGGTTTGTGGATGATGGGAGCTACTCCACCCCAATTCAATCCGCAACAAGTTTGTGAATGCCTTCCAGAATTAGGAGGTGAATTGAGCGCCCCAATCTGAAATGATCTTGGTAGAAACCCCATGTAGCCTATAGATGTGATGCACAAACAATTTGGCCAGCTGGGAGGCAGTCGGGAGTTTCTTGCATGCCACAAAGTGGGCTTGCTTGGAAAACAAGTCAGTCACAACCCAAATAACAGTATTTTTCTTACTTTCTGGCAACTCAACAATGAAGTCCATACTAATGATTTCCCATGGCTTAGTGGGGGCAGGCAATGGTAGCAATAAGCCTTTTGGTTTCCCTCCCACTCTTTTTGCCACTGCACACATGTGACACCCCTTTACATACTCCTCTAACTCCTTTCGCATCTTGGGCCACCAAAACTGCCGCCATGTTAAGTGTAATGTTTTCACATACCCAAAATGACCTGCACTCTTCACATCATGGCATTGTTTGAGGATGGCCGTCCTCATAGCCTCTGGAACATACAGCCGTTCTCCCTTCCAAGCCAACCCTCCCCATAGGACTACCTCCCCTTGATGAGCTAAAAACCACAGGTCCTTGGGGAGAGCTGCCACCATTTGGGCCTGCCACCCACCCCCACCATCCTCCAAGACTGGAGGAGAAGGCTCCAATGAAGATGGGGCCAGTTCCACAGTGGGGTTCGTGGTATCTGCGGGTGAGCCGCCAGGCTCCCCTGCCAAGTTCAGTCCGGGTTCCAAAGAGGGGCCTCCCTTGCCCTCCTGATGCTTTGCTTGGCTGCACGTGAGAACTGCCAATCCCAAATGGGAGGGAGAGAAGACTGTGTCTAGCATCTCCTTCCGCTGACTATCATGTTGAGGGAGCCTGGACATAGTGTCAGCTAAAAAGTTATTTTTTCCTGGGAGAAACTTCAGGGTGAAGTTGAACCGGTAGAAAAAAAAACTGGCCCACTGAATTTATTTAGTGTTTAAGCACCGTGGAGTTTTCAAAACCTCCAAGTTTTTGTGATCTGTCCAAACCTCAAAAGGTTGGGAAGATCCTTCCAGCAGATGGAGCCACGTCTCTAAGGCTAAGTTGATCACCCCCACCTCTTTCTCCCACACCGGCCAGTTTCGCTCAGTCTCATTGAATTTCTTTGACAAATATGCACAAGGTCTGAGCTATCCCCCTTCATCTTGTTGTAACAACACCCCCCATTGCCACGTCTGAGGCATCTACCTGAACCACAAAACGTTTGGTGGGGTCAGGGTGTTTTAGGATGGGCTCGGAGGTGAAGAGCTTCTTCAGCTTATCAAATGCCCTTTGGCACTGGTCAGCTCACACAATCTTTTGGGGAGGCTTTTCTGCCTTCCCCTTCCCAGTTCTTTTCTTCTCTCCCACCCCCTTTGTTTTCAACAGGTCAGGGATGAAGGACCGGTAAAAGTTAGCAAACCCTAGGAATCTCTGCAGCCGCTTCCTGGTTTTGGGGGCCTCCCATGCAAGAACCCCCTTCACCTTCACTGGGTCCATTTTAACCCCCCTGCTAGAGATGCGGTACCCCAGTAATCTAAGCGGCTCTGATGGAATTCACATTTTGACATTTTGGCATACAAATGATTTTCTCCCAACCTGTTAAGCACTTTTTTCACTAACTTCACATGGGACGTATAGTCTTCAGAATAAATAAGCACATCATCCAAATACACCAGTACTCCTTTGTACAAGAACTCCCTCAGCACATCATTAATCAAATTCTGGAAAATTCCAGGGGCTCCGCTTAGTCCAAATGCCATTACGCGGAACTCAAAAGCCCCTAGTTGGCAATTAAATGCAGTCTTCCACTCATCCTCCTCTTCTTTAATTCGCACTCTGTAATAGGCCTCCCGCAAGTCCAGTTTGGTAAATAACTTCCCCTTGGCTAAATGAGGTTTTCCTGGACAGAACAGAACGAACAGTCTTGGATGGGGACCGCACAGAGGAAGTGGCTGTGGAGGAGAGGGTCACTTCACGGACACAGGAAGTAGACACCTGGAGGAATGTCACACACAGAACAAGAAAATCCAGGGATTCTTCCAGCAGCTTGCAGCTACAGAATCGATTCGAAGCCCTTTCCCTTATCAAGGACAACGAGGAAGAACAGCATGGACAGACTTCAGGGGTAGAGCAGGGGACCTTGAGAGGACCACCGCAAGGAACAACAGCTGCGAAGCCTCAGCGGAGGCGTGTGGTGGTGGTGGGGGACTCCTTGCTGAGGGGTACAGAAGCAGTGGTATGTGGGCCTGACAAGATGACTCGGGAGGTGTGTTGTCTCCCTGGGGCAAAGATCTGTGATGTGACCGAGAGGCTGACAAGACTCGTCAAGCCTACGGATCATTACCCCTTCCTTTTGGTCCATGTGGGAACCAATGATACTGCAAGGCACAGCTTTCCCAAGATCAGAAGAGATTATGAGGCCCTGGGGAGGAAGCTGAAAGAAATGAATGCACAGGTGGTCATCTCGTCTCTTCTGCCAGTTGAAGGGCATGGTCCAAGAAGGGAGAGGAAAATAGCCGACGTAAACAACTGGCTCCGTAGATGGTGTCGCCGAGAACAAATTGGATTCTTGGATCATGGACTGCGCTTCCATGCGGGGGGACTTCTGGCAAGAGATGGGGTGCATCTTACAACAGTTGGAAGAAACATTTTTGCCAACAGTCTCAAGAATTTGATCAGGAGGGCTTTAAACTGAGTCAAATGGGGGAGGGAGACAGTATTCTGGAAGGCATAAGGGCTGGAGAAAATAGTCAAACTGTCATAGAGGGAACAAGGCAAACAGCGCAAGGACCCAACAGTGGGAGGCAAAAAAACTTGCACAGGGAGCAAGTAAAGGGAACACATGGTCTCAGATCTCTCTACACTAATGCACAGAGCATGGGAAATAAGCAAGATGAACTTGAACTCCTTGCACTACAAAACAAATATGATATAATAGGCGTTACTGAAACCTGGTGGGACGAGTCTCATGATTGGAATGTAGGAATAGAGGGGTATAACCTTTATAGGAGAAACAGGCCAAACAGGAAAGGAGGAGGAATAGCATTATATGTCAGGGATATTTACACCAGTGAAGTGATCCACGACATCAATACTGGAAGCCAGGTGGAGAGCATCTGGATAAAAATTAAAGGGGAGGGAAGCAACAGGGATGTTATTGTGGGACTCTACTACAGACCCCCAAATCAGACAGAGGAATTGGATGTTGCCTTTCTAGAACAGATGAACATACATGCAGAAAGGAGAGATGTAGTAGTGATGGGTGACTTCAACTATCCTGATATTTGCTGGCAATCTAACTCATCCAAAACTACAAGGTCTAGCAAATTCCTTACATGCCTGGAAGACAATTTCATGGTCCAAAAGGTGGAAGAGGCAACAAGGGGGTCAGCTATTTTAGATCTGATCCTAACCAACAGAGACGACCTTGTTAATGGGGTGCAAGTGGTGGGATCCTTAGGTGAGAGTGATCATGTTCTCCTGGAGTTTGTTATACAATGGAAAGGAGAAGCCAGGCATAGTCAGACACGCATTCTTGACTTTAGGAGAGCTGATTTCAGTAAACTCAGGGAAATACTGGGGATGATCCCATGGTCAAGAATACTAAAAGAGAAGCGACCTCAAGACGGATGGGACTTTCTCAAAAGGGAGATACTGAAGGCACAATTTCAAACAGTACCATTGAGGAAGAAAAATGGGAGGTGTCTCAAAAAACCAGGATGGATGACTAAAGAACTTTCAATGGAGCTAAGTTTTAAATGGAACATGTATAGGAAATGGAAAAGGGGGTAAATCACCAAAGAAGAATTCAAACAGATAGCGAACACGTGTAGGAGTAAAGTCAGAAAAGCTAAAGCGCAGAATGAGCTCAGGCTTGCTAGGGAGGTTAAGAACAATAAAAAGGGTTTTTTTGGGTATGTCCGCAGCAAAAGGAGGAAGAAGGAAATGATAGGGCCGCTACGTGGAGAAGATGGCAAAATGCTAACAGGGGACAGAGAAAAGGCAGAATTACTCAACACCTTCTTTGCCTCAGTGTTTTCAGAAAAGGAAAAGGAGGACCAACCTGAGGAGAATGGAACAGAGGACACAATAGGGGAAATCCAGCTCAAAATAAGTAAAGAGGTAATACAGGAATACCTTCTTAATCTAAATGAATTTAAATCTCCAGGACCAGATGAACTACATCCAAGAGTATTAAAAGAGCTGGCAAATATAATCTCAGAGCCATTGGCAATAATATTTGAGAACTCCTGGAGAACAGGAGAAGTCCCAGCAGACTGGAGGAGGGCAAACGTTGTTCCCATCTTCAAAAAGGGGAAAAAAGAGGATCCCAACAACTATCGTCCAGTTAGTCTGACATCAATATCAGGGAAGATTCTAGAACAGATCATTAAACAGAGAGTCTGTGAACATTTAGAAGGCAATGCCATAATCACAAAAAGTCAACATGGGTTTCAGAGAAACAAGTCATGCCAGACTAATCTGATCTCTTTTTTTGATAAAGTTACCAGCTTGGTAGATGAAGGGAATGCTGTGGACATTGCATACCTTGATTTCAGTAAGGCCTTTGACAAGGTTCCCCATGACATTCTTGCAAACAAGCTTGTAGAATGTGGGCTAGACAAGTTAACTGTTCAATGGATTTGTAATTGGTTGACCGGCCGAACCCAAAGGGTGCTCAGCAGTGGCTCCTCCTCCTCTTGGAAAGATGTGACCAGTGGGGTGCCACAGGGTTCTGTCCTGGGCCCAGTGCTATTCAACATCTTTATCAATGACTTAGATGAGGGAATTAGGGGCATACTTATCAAATTTGCAGATGACACCAAATTGGGAGGAGTAGCTAATACCCTAGAGGACAGGATCAAAATTCAGAATGACCTGGATAGACTGGAGAGCTGGGCCAAAGCTAACAAAATGAAATTCAATACGGAGAAATGTAAAGTACTGCATTTAGGGCGGAAAAATGAAATGCATAAATATAGGATGGGAGAGACCTGGCTGAATGAGACTACGTGCGAAAGGGATCTAGGAGTCCTAGTAGACCACAAGTTGAACATGAGCCAACAGTGTGATGCGGCAGCTAAAAAGGCCAATGCAATTTTGGGCTGTATCAATAGAAGTATAGTGTCTAGATCAAGGGAAGTAATAGTGCCACTCTATTCTGCCTTGGTCAGACCTCACTTAGAATACTGTGTCCAGTTCTGGGCACCACAATTCAGAAAGGATATTGACAAATTGGAGCGTGTCCAGAGAAGGGCAACTAAAATGGTGAAAGGTCTGGAAACGATGCCTTATGAGGAGAGACTTAGGGAGCTGGGTATGTTTAGCCTGGAAAAAAGACGTTTTAGAGGCGATATGATAGCCCTGTTTAAGTATTTGAAGGGATGTCATGCTGAGGATGGAGCAGGCTTGTTTTCTGCTGCTCCAGAGACTGGAACACGGAGTAATGGGTGCAAGCTCCAGGAACAGAGATTCCACCTCAACATGAGGAGGAACTTTTTGACAGTAAGAGCTGTTCGGCAGTGGAACACACTCCCTCGGAGCGTGGTGGGGTCTCCTTCCTTGGAGGTCTTTAAACAGAGGCTGGATGGCCATCTGTCGGGGATGCTTTGATTGTGATTTCCTGCGTGGCAGGGGGTTGGACTGGATGGCCCTCGTGGTCTCTTCCAACTCTGCAATTCTATGATTCTATGATTCTATGATTCTATGAAATGAGCCAGGATGTCTTTCATTAAGGGGAGGGAGTACTGATTTGTCATGCTGATAGCATTTAAGGATCTGTAATCAATACAAAGACAAAGACCCCCATCTGCCTTGCACCTGAACAACACCAGGGCCCCCAAGGGGGAGGTCGTACGTCTGATGAACCCCTGGGCCACATTTTTGTCTATGAACTCCTGGAGGGCGTCCATCTCCGCTGGGGTCATGGAGTAAATCTCAAGTTTGGGCAGCTCAGTCTCGGAAACTATCTCAATAGCACAGTCAAATGGCCTGTGGGGGGGGGGGTAGAATGTCACATTCCTTCTCCTCAAACACATATTGCCACTGTTTATATTCCACCGGTAACCCTTTCATTTCTCCTCAAACCGGAGTGTTTTTGTAGTTCCGTGGCTTGGCCTCTAGAGGGATTCCCCCCCCCGGGAGGCCTCACCCACTCCATGTTCCTGCCCACACAAGCGGTCTGTAAAAGTCACTGTCTCTTTTACCCAGTCTATAGTGGGGTTGTGGAATTTTAGCCAGTTTAAGCCCGCTATTGCAGCTGGAACTAAACCTGGGGCTATCACAAATTGGAGCTCCTCCTGATGATTCTCCATCTTCATCTGTACTGGGCCAGTCATTCGCCTTGCAGGGTCCCCCTTCATCATCCCTCCATCCATCTGAGACAGCCACACCTGGTTGTTCAGCTTAATGGTGCTAACTGTGAGTTCACAGACCAAGGAGGGGTGAATTATTACTTGGGTACACCCACAATCTACCATTAACATTACTTTTCGGGGGACCCCACTGTTTGCAACCCCTATTTTGGCTTTTAGGAAAAAGGGCCTTTCACCCCACTCACCAAAGCACTTGGGCGCCCTTCGGGATTAGCCTGCCCTTGGGCGCTTAGTAGGACGGGCTGGAGCCATTTCCCGCCGGCTCAGCGTTGGAGGAGGACCCACTGTCATCCTGTTCCTCTGAAGACTCTCCTGCCGTGTGGCCTGACATCAAGATGCGCACTGCTGCTTTGGGCTTGCGCTTAAATGGCGTCTTGGGTGCGGTCGACTTCCCCTCTGCCTTCTTTGGCCTCTCTTCTGCCAGAGTGTCTCAAGGTTGTTTCTCTGGGCATTCGGGTATCCACTCTTCCAGCAGTGCAGGCACAAACCTTTTCTCATCCTTTGCTCCCTCTCCGGCTCCCCCGCTGTGGCCCCAGCTGGTCGGGCCGGCTTAGCTTTCTTCCCGGTGGACCCAGTGGGCTTTCCCCTGAACCCCTGGCATTGCCGGGCCAGCTTGACACTCTGTCTTGGAGTCTCCACCTCCCCAGCCAGCCGTACCCACCCCAAAAGGGTTTCGGGGTTCCCATGGATTAATGCCCACTCGAGGATGTCTGCATTAAGGCCATCTTGAAAATACTGCAGCTTAGTAGCTTCAGTCCAGTCGGGAACCTGGCTGGCCAGGCAGCGGAATTCAGAGGCGTATTCTGCCTTGGACCTCGAACCTTGCCTCGGTCACTGGAGGTCTGTACGTGCCCGTTTCACCCTCAGGGGGTCTTCAAATTGAGCCCGTAAGGCCATCATGAAGTTGTGGAAATTCCCCAACTCTGGAGCCCCCATGTCATAGAGCCCCACCAGCCATTGCGCCGCCTCTCCCTCCAGTTGGTTGGAGACATACCGCACCTTCTTAGCCTCTGTCTGGAACTCCTCTGCCCACTGGAACATGAACCCCATCACCTGGGTTAGGAAGTATGGCAACTTCACAGTGTCTCCATCAAAGGTGGCCTTCAGGTCTCAAGGCTTGAGCCCCCGAGGTCTTTCCCAGGGCCCGACCGGGCCAGATCCCACAGGGGGTACAGGACCAGGAGCCTGTGGGTCAGGGGCCCCAGCAGGTGCAACGGGGACCCCTCCCCTGGGTGCTGGAGCTGGCAACGGTGGGTTTTGGGGAGGTTGGCCTCCTCCTGGGGCATCCGGTTGCTGAGACAGTCTCTGCAGGATCTCTAGGAGGCTTGTCTGCATGATCTCCATTTGTTGTTTCAGCTGCTGTACCTCGTCCTCCAGGTCTGAGCGTGGAGGTCTCTCCTCAGGTTCTCAGTACCCCTCAGTTAGGGGCCTGTCCCACCAGCGGGACCTGCGTTCCTCCCAGCCTCGCTCTTCTGGCCAGAGCCAACTTTTACAGTAAGACTTACCATTTTGTCACTTTCTTCATTGATAACTGCTTTTGTTAGTGGTGGTATTATTAGTAGTAGTAGTAGTAGCAGCAGCAGAAGTAGCAGTAGTATCTGTATTCTTTTTTTACTGTTTTGTAAAAGCATACATGTAAGTATGCAAAATTCATAATGACCTGCCTACCAGTCTTGAAGCCCCACCTTAAATACAGTCCCAAGATCTCAGCATCGGCAATTGAGAGTACAACCAGTGTGCACTGAAGACTGAAAAGGTGATGCAACCCCTCATGCATAGTAAGCTGGAGCTCATACTATGTGGTTTTGTCTTTCAGTTTGAAACAAGGCAGTATATACCAGCTTTCACAAAATAAGTGACATGTGAAGGAGGTGCTGATCTGAACTTTGCTTTGAATTAAACAGCAACAAGCCAGCATTTGCACTGCCTCAAAGCTACCCATTTCTAAACCTTCCTGCTTGCTGTTATGTCAGTCTTGCCCATCAAAGTAATTATGTCGATGGGTAGGTTTGATACAGGGAAACTTATTTAAGGAACACAATGTGCTAAGTAACTTAACATTTTAAAAACCACTACTGAATTTTAGATATATAGAAAACTCTCAATAAAAATTAAAGATGTTAAAAGGTAAATCATCTGAGTCTAGAATTCCCTTAGCACCAGTCTCTCTGGGGAGGAGGGGGGGAGGGCTTGATCACCCTGTTTCTCAGTAAAATTGGTAACAAAGCCAGTACTACTAATTACAGTACTGAATAGACAAATGTGTTTCACTTGCTTTGCAAGTGAAGTAGAAGTGCTTGTTATGCCATCCATTTACCAAGGAAAATTGGGTGGTTTTTTTTTTTAATGCAGGCAGCAGTATTCATCTATATCAACAAACCAGTTCTGCCAGTTTTCATCTATACTAGGAATCAAACTTGTGCTGGCATACAGGCATGTCCTCTTTGAGAAGCTAATTGGGAATTGGGTAATGCTCAAACATTTGTGTTATCTCTTGAGTGAGTCAAGGATGTTCAGAGGTAAGAAAATTATTTTGTTTGTCTTTGGGGAGAACTTTTTGGAATCCCAAAGTACTTCTTTCTGGGTCCTGTGGGGCCAACTATAATTGAATATTGCAAACAGAATAGCACTTTACACCTCAATATATATTTTTACTAAGATTGTAAATAAAGTTGGTGCAATGGCAGAGCTTGAAGAAGACGATGGCATCTATATACGCTACCGTACTGATGGTACCTTGTTTAACTTAAGCCGTCTGAGGGCTCACACTAAGACTCTAAACTATCTAGTCCGTGAGCTGCTCCTCGCCGACGATGCTGCCCTTGTTGCCCACACAGAAGCAGCTCTGCAGCGCCTAACATCCTGCTTTGCAACAGCTGCAGAGCTGTTTGGGCTAGAAGTCAACCTGAAGAAAACAGAAGTTCTTTACCAGCCTGCACCACAGGACGAACACCACCATCCCCACATTGCCGTCGGCAAATCAGTGCTCAAGTCTGTTCAGCAGTTCACCTACCTGGGAAGCATAATCTCCTCAGATGCCAAGATTGACAAAGAGATCGATCACAGATTAGCAAAGGCATATAGTGCATTTGGAAGACTTCACAAAAGAGTCTGGAGCAATAAACACCTGAGGCAAAGCACAAAAATCAGTGTGTATAGAGCCATCGTACTGTCAATCCTCCTTTATGGATCTGAAACATGGGTCACCTATCGCCACCACCTACGACTCCTCGAGCGCTTTCATCAGCGCTGTCTACGCACAATCCTAAATATACACTGGACTGACTATGTGACGAATGTTGCTGTCCTTGAGCAAGCAGGGATCACCAGCATTGAGGCCATGATATTGAGAACACAGCTGCGCTGGGCAGGGCACGTTTCTAGGATGGAGGACCATCGCCTCCCAAAAATACTACTCTACGGTGAACTCGCCACGGGTCAGCGTAAGAGGGGCGCTCCAAAAAAGCGATACAAAGACTCCCTGAAACAACATATCAGGCTTGGCCAAATTGATCACCAACAGTGGTCCGCCCTGGCCTCACATCGGGAGGCATGGAGACGCACTATCCACAATGCTGCAGCCTTATTTGAGAACTCACGACGAACAAGTCTTGAAGAGAAACGACAACGCAGAAAGAATCACAACCCAAAAACATCACCCAAGGAGACCTTCTGCTGTGCTTTTTGCAACCGGACTTGTCTATCTTGGATTGGCCTTTTTAGTCATCAGCGCGCTTGCAGAAAGCGCGGGATGAGTCCTTCCTGAATCTTCGTTTGCGAAGAAAAGCCAGAGAGAGAGATATATTTTTAACAACTTTAAAACAAATTGTATATTAAATTTGGCAGTAAGTACTGTCCCAAAAGTCCCATGCATTCAATGAGGTGCCAATGCAGGACTTGATTGCAGGCTATCTGAGCTGCTCAGTATTACTGCAACATTTAGATACAACCTTAAAGCCCTAAATAAAATCCAAAACAAGCAAATGGAATGCAGAATTTAGACTACAAAGAATTAACCCATTTGTTCCCTGCTAAATATACAACTGAAATACCACTACCTTATTCAAAGTGAAATGGGCCTAATCCTTCACCCTGGCAACTCTAGCTCCTCTCCAGCAGTCCCTCTCCTTCTGAACTCAACCAATAAGTACAATCCCTTCCTTAGGGTTTCACATGACTGGGCCAAACCAAAGGAGTTATACCAATATGCTAGAAAGTGATGCCTATAGGGGGTTCTAATTGGTTAATTGTGCTCACTTGTGCTATGGCAGTTTTTCCCTATAAATCTGAGTATATTTTAGAGTCTGGGGGCTTGTCTACATAGTCGATTTACCCCAGATTGCCCCCATTCCAGAGTCCTGCAGTGCAAATGACACAGGGCATTTAGCCCAATCTGACCTCAGGCAGGGCAAGCTGAGATAGGGCCCTGGCAGGGGGAACCCTGTTTAATCTGATACCACCAGGAGCCCATCCCAGCATGCCATCCCTCACTGCCACTGCTGCCAACTCCCTGGCTCTCCCAGAAGCCAGACAGCGGTCCTGTAGCATGTGACCCAGGCTGTTCACATGCATGGGGCCTGCAATCACAGTGTGTGGGGGTGCTTACTAGTTTCCACATCAGTGGAGAAAATGGCAGGGGTAGCAGTGGTGGCTGCAGTGATGGGCCATCATCCCGTTTGGACTACAGCCCATTTTCTCTGGGTAATGGGGGAGGGGGAACGGGCCAGCTCCAAAGTTAGGATACACCTGCAGGGAGCTGGCATATTCTGGCTAGTATAGATAAGCCCTGGGTCTTTTTTATTCTCTTGTCCTACTGGGCCTGCCTCCTGGATTCTCCATTTTGTCTGTTTACTTGCTATGATTTTGAAATTGCTTTGCTAGGAAGCCAATTCGTAGATGTCCACTATATATGAGAGAACTAGGGTATTATGCTTTCTTATTTTTGCCTAATTTGTATAGATTTCTATGTATGGTTGTGAAAGTTGGACAGCAAAGAAAGCCGACAGGAAGAAAATCAACTCATTTGAAATGTGGTGCTGGAAAAGAGTTTACAGATACTGTGGACTGCTAAAAGGACAAACAAATGAGTCCTAAACCAAATCAAGCCTGAATTTTCACTAGAAGCTAAGATGACTAAACTGAGGATGCGAGACTTTGGACATAGAATCATAGAATCATAGAATCATAGAATTGCAGAGTTCGACAAGACCACGAGGGCCATCCAGTCCAACCCCCCTGCCACGCAGGAAATCACAATCAAAGCATCCCCAACAGATGGCCATCCAGCCTCTGTTTAAAGACCTCCAAGGAAGGAGACCCCACCACGCTCCGAGGGAGTGTGTTCCACTGCCGAACAGCTCTTACTGTCAAAAAGTTCCTCCTCATGTTGAGGTGGAATCTCTGTTCCTGGAGCTTTCACCCATTGCTCCGTGTTCCAGTCTCTGGAGCAGCAGAAAACAAGCCCGCTCCATCCTCAGCGTGACATCCCTTCAAATACTTAAACAGGGCTATCATATCGCCTCTTAACCGTCTTTTTTCCAGGCTAAACATACCCAGCTCCCTAACTCTCTCCTCATAAGGCATCATTTCCAGACCTTTCACCATTTTAGTTGCCCTTCTCTGGACACGCTCCAATTTGTCAATATCCTTTCTGAATTGTGGTGCCCAGAACTGGACACAGTATTCTAAGTGAGGTCTGACCAAGGCAGAATAGAGTGGCACTATTACTTCCCTTGATCTAGACACTATACTTCTATTGATACAGCCCCAAATCGCATTGGCCTTTTTAGCTGCCGTATCACACTGTTGGCTCATGTTCAACTTGTGGTCTACTAGGACTCCTAGATCCCTTTCGCACATAGTCTCATTCAGCCAGGTCTCTCCCATCCTATATTTATGCATTTCATTTTTCCGCCCTAAGTGCAGTACTTTACATTTCTCTGTATTGAATTTCATTTTGTTAGCTTTGGCCCAGCCCTCCAGTCTATCCAGGTCATTCTGAATTTTGATCCTGTCCTCTAGGGTATTAGCTACTCCTCCCAATTTGGTGTCATCTGCAAATTTGATAAGTATGCCCCTAATTCCCTCATCGAAGTCATTGATAAAGATGTTGAATAGCACTGGGCCCAGGACAGAACCCTGTGGCACCCCACTGGTTACATCTTTCCAAGACAAAAAGGAGCCACTGCTGAGCACCCTTTGGGTTCGGCCGGACAACCAATTACAAATCCATTGAACAGTTAACTTGTCTAGCCCACATTTTACAAGCTTGTTTGCAAGAATGTCATGGGGAACCTTGTCAAAGGCCTTACTGAAATCAAGGTATGCAATATCCACAGCATTCCTTTCATCTACCAAGCTGGTAACTTTATCAAAAAAAGAGATCAGATTAGTCTGGCATAACTTGTTTCTCTGAAACCTATGTTGACTTTTTGTGATTATGGCATTGCCTTCTAAATGTTCACAGACTCTCTGTTTAATTATCTGCTCTAGAATCTTCCCTGGTATTGATGTCAGACTAACTGGACGATAATTGTTGGGATCCTCTTTTTTCCCCTTTTTGAAGATGGGAACTACGTTTGCCCTCCTCCAGTCTGCTGGGACTTCTCCTGTTCTCCAGGAGTTCTCAAATATTATTGCCAATGGCTCTGAGATTATATTTGCCAGCTCTTTTAATACTCTTGGATGTAGTTCATCTGGTCCTGGAAATTTAAATTCATTTAGGTTAAGAAGGTATTCCTGTACTACCTCTTTACTTATTTTGAGCTGGATTTCCCCTATTGTGTCCTCTGTTCCATTCTCCTCAGGTTGGTCCTCCTTTTCCTTTTCTGAAAACACTGAGGCAAAGAAGGTGTTGAGTAATTCTGCCTTTTCTCTGTCCCCTGTTAGCATTTTGCCATCTTCTCCACGTAGCGGCCCTATCATTTCCTTCTTCCTCCTTTTGCTGCGGACATACCCCAAAAAACCCTTTTTATTGTTCTTAACCTCCCTAGCAAGCCTGAGCTCATTCTGCACTTTAGCTTTTCTGACTTTACTCCTACACGTGTTTGCTATCTGTTTGAATTCTTCTTTGGTGATTTCCCCCCTTTTCCATTTCCTATACATGTTCCGTTTAAAACTTAGCTCCGTTGAAAGTTCATTAGTCATCCATCCTGGTTTCTTCAGACACCTCCCATTTTTCTTCCTCAATGGTACTGTTTGAAATTGTGCCTTCAGTATCTCCCTTTTGAGAAAGTCCCATCCGTCTTGAGGTCTCTTCTCTTTTAGTATTCCTGACCATGGGATCACCCCCAGTATTTCCCTGAGTTTATTGAAATCAGCTCTCCTAAAGTCAAGAATGCGTGTCTGACTATGCCTGGCTTCTCCTTTCCATTGTATAACAAACTCCAGGAGAACATGATCACTCTCACCTAAGGATCCCACCACTTGCACCCCATTAACCAGGTCATCTCTGTTGGTTAGGATCAGATCTAAAATAGCTGACCCCTTTGTTGCCTCTTCCACCTTTTGGTCCATGAAATTGTCTTCCAGGCATGTAAGGAATTTGCTAGACCCTGTAGTTTTGGCTGAGTTAGATTGCCAGCAAATATCAGGATAGTTGAAGTCCCCCATCACTACGACATCTCTCCTTTCTGCATGTGTGTTCATCTGTTCTAGAAAGGCAACATCCAATTCCTCCGTCTGATTTGGGGGTCTGTAGTAGAGTCCCACAATAACATCCCTGTTGCTTCCCTCCCCTTTAATTTTTATCCAGATGCTCTCCACCTGGCTTCCAGTATTGATGTCGTGGATCACTTCACTGGTGTAAATATCCCTGACATATAATGCTATTGCTCCTCCTTTCCTGTTTGGCCTGTTTCTCCTATAAATGTTATACCCCTCTATTCCTACATTCCAATCATGAGACTCGTCCCACCAGGTTTCAGTAATGCCTATTATATCATATTTGTTTTGTAGTGTGAGGAGTTCAAGTTCATCTTGCTTATTATCCCACATATCATGAGATAATGTGGAAGGCAGTGGAAAAAGAGGAAGACCACATTACAGGTGGATTTATCTCATCAAGAAAATCACAGTTGTCCTCAGTTTGCAAGACGTGAGCAGGGCAATTGATGGCCAGGCCTGTTGGAGCTCTCATTCACCAGAAGTTGAAGTCGACTTGAAAGCAAATGACACAATAATTTCTTGAATGGTTCTTTGCTTTCTCATTACTTTCTTTGTATTGTTATTGTTGTGCACCTTCAAGTCATTTCCAACTTATGGCAACCCTAAGATGAACCTATCATGAGGTTTTCTTGACAAGATTTGTTCAGAGGGGGCTTAGTTTTGCCTGCCTCTATGGCTGAGAGAGTGTGACTTGCCCAAGGTCATCCAGTGGGTTTCCATAGCCACGCCGGGATTCAAACCCTAGTCTCCAGAGTCGTACTCCAACACTCAAACCATTACACCACACTGGCTCTTCTTTGTATAGTCTTGTTCATTATCCCAGCTTATAAATAAATATTCCTCCATGTAACTCACGTGTACGTGTGTGTGTGTGTGTGTATGTACGCACGCACATTATTAGAAAGAGCCTAGTTCTAAGGAGATTTTCACATGGGGCCAAAATGCCCTATTACTGCCCCGCCACCTCCTCTCCCGTTCCTGCCATGGAATAATGTAAATCTTTCACATACTTACCTTAGTTCTGCGGCAGGAATGGGCTCCCCCTCCCCTCGCTGGCCGGCCATAAATGCAACCGTCATAAGGCTGCTTTTATGACCGGCCATCTGAAACATTATCACGTTATTGCGTGATAACGGCCGGGCAGTAAATTTAAAAAATAAAACTCCCCCAAACATAAAATCAGTTCACCAAGCACAAAAACACACTTTAAACCACACAATCAAAACAGGGAGGGTAAAACAAAGGGTGCCACTTACCTGGATGTCCAGGTCATACCAGGAAGTGCTCAGAACAGACCTCTCTTCCGTGGCTGTCATTTCAGAACACGAATGGGGCTCCTGTTCGCACACCTGTGATTGCATGATAGCGACGGAATGGGAGGTCTATGCATGATGAAAAATCGTGATTACATTGTTCCGGAATAGTCACGGAAGCAGGATGGATGCAGGACAAATTGGGGTCAATGTCATCCGAAAGGGAAAACCTTTCCCGACCCTGTTCTATTCCTGCCACGGGATATATAGCCCGTGTGAAAATCTCCTAAATCTAGCAGCTGGCTGCTTATTGTTGCTACTGCATTCTGAATATTGTTTTGCCTTAGGACTCTCGGGAACAGCACTTGCAAGGATTTGCCTCTTGTTGTAAAGAAGCTTCAAAACTTCTTGTGACATCTGGGTTCCTCCTGCCTTGGGCTAAGTTGTCAAAGAAGGGGTGGCAGCAGTTCTACTTTTCAGGATTGTTGTTGATCCTGGTTAACTTACCTAGGGCTTGTCTAGACAGTGAAAATACTCCTTGTAGAATTCAAGAAAAATACCTTTTGTCTCAATGAGATCCCATGGTGATCCACCATATTCAGAAGAAGGGGGCCCAAAAACTCCATCTACCGCATCAGAAAAGCCTTAACAAGTTTTCCCAAGGTTTTTTTTTAAAAAAAAAAATACACAGAAATTCACATTACTGCCTGTTCGGACAACTGATTCACAACATAGCACATTCCCAGATAAGAGTGGAAATGGAAACCGGATTGGTTGGACATGTGTGGGGGCGGGCTTGCCAGCAATGAATTGGCCAGAAGCATCATTTTGGAGTTTCATGGTAGTTATCATGCACTTTTTCACTGAGCTGAGGCAACCAAACAGCTTTTTAACATGGAAGGTCGCACTTGCACACCTTAGATTTACAGTTTAAAAAAATACTGTGCACAGCAACAACTTGTGGAAAATAATAACAGAGTAATTCACTCCTGGCCACCATCTGGATTTGCAGGCCTGGCTGCATGTGAATTTCAAACACAGATAACTTTGCATACCAGTGATTTTGCCAAAGGACTGCGGCAACAAATGAATGCTGCTGCAAGTTTGTATTAATGTGCAGCAATCAGCATTATATCCTCTTGTCTAGACAACCCCCTAGAGTTGGCTGCCAAGTGGCTTGAAGCCTTGACCCATAACCCTATATAGCTTGGATCCAGACTATCCGAAGAACCCTTCCTGTTCCCTGTGCCCAGTAATGGGTCCCCATTATTCCAAAAGGTTTGGGGAGGACTTATATAGGAAAGCTTTTAATGGTCTGCTCTACTATTTTTCATATCTAGTTCTTTTTGTAATGGTTATATGTTAAATGGTTTTTAATCATTAGTTTTAATAGATGGTTCAATAGCATTTTAACATTAACTTTTAATATATTTTTGTCTATATGTGTTTTAATGTGTATCTGTTTTAATTTCTGTAAGTCACCTTAAGGACATTTTCAGACAGCATTTTAGAGTGCCTGCCGTGGGATGAGCTCCCGGGAGAGGAACGGCGCTCTTGCGCGGCAGGGGGTCATTTTCGGACGCCGCCGTCCCTCTCCCGAAATCATCAGTGTCACTTCCGTGAAGCTTCGGAAGCCGCAGCGCCATATTTTAATCACAGGCAACTTCTGTGATTAAAATATGGCTCTGCGGCCTCTGAAGAGCGCCATTCCTCTCCCGGGAGCTCATCCCACGGTAGGCACTCTAAAACACTGTCTGAAAATGTCCTAAGTCACAGCATAGTATTATTTATTTATTTAGAATTTGAATTATGTTGTCAATACTAGTAATAATGCTGCACAACAACTAGGATCCCTTCTTACCTAGAATACAGCAACACAACAATAAGAGGGCAAGCAGCTCTCTTATTGTGGGAGAATTAGGCCAGGTCTAATGGTTTGAAGAAGAGTAGATTTCAATTAAACATTAGAAGGAAGTTCTTGACAGTAAGAGCAGCTCAGCAAAGGAACCAAATGCCTAGAGTGGTGGTGGCGCCGCTTTCTCTGAATGTCCAATATAAGCTGGACAGCTAGCTGTTGGGAATGCTTTAGCTGGAGAACCTGGACTGAGCAGGAGATTGGACTTTATGGCCCATGAATCCCCTTCCAACTCTATGATTCTATGATTCTAAAGATACAACAGTCATTGTAAACACATTTAATACAGTATTAAGACTGAAAAGTTCAATCAGTCATAACAAGCATAACATGGCACCTTATGAACTCAGGAGCAACCAATGGACCCACTACTACTGAGAGGGTAGCAATTCACCCTGGATTTGACTACCACTTTAAATTGAAGGGAAACTCTGTCAGTGCCAAACACAAGTTTAGAACCAACACAGCTCCTGTTCACCTTACAGCAGCTATGGGAAGAGTGGCAGCAAAGGCAGCCATTCCTGAGGTAGCAGATCTACTGGCCACCCCTTCTGACAGTTTTTGACAGTTCTGTTGACAACACAGTTTTAATGTAGTACTACAGAATAAAATAGTAAATTCATCAGCCATAGAGTGAAGGCTGGTTCAGAGAGTGTCCAGGGGGAATTCTTCAATTGCAGCTATAACCTCTGCAAAGAAAGGAGGCATTTAGTTCTTCATATAAGCCATAATGCCTTTCCATAAGGTTGTGCTGTTGCAACTCTTATTTCATTCATATGTAAACATATGCACATTATATTGATTGACTTCAATTGGCAGAATCAATCAATTAAGATTTCTATAATTAGGTGACAACCCTAGGTAAAAACTACTAAAATAATTTATAAAACAATAAGCCACTCCCACACCCTTCGGGAACACCAGCCTGCCAGCCAGGATGACCCAAGCCTGCAATTGGAGTCAGCTGAGACTGGGAATGGAGTGGGGGCGGAAATTGGAGTTGTGCTGGGGAAAGGGAGGTATGGTCAGAACAGAGTGAACAGATGTTACAAACGAAGGTGGGATTGCTGTTTGTTAGTTATCCCACCTTCAGTTCACCCTGTTTCCTGGAATGGATTGGAGAGCGTACCAACCATTCCACAGAACCTTTCTTTGCTCCTCTGCAATGCCAGGTCGGATAAAAAAAACTCACATTATTTACGATCTTCTTTTGGATGAGGATACCGACCTGGCTTGTTTCACACAAACCTGGCTGGGAGAGGATAGTGCTGTCACGGGGACGCAGACCCTCCCAGCCTGGTATTCTGTCAGAGAGCAGGTGAGGGGAAGTGGGCGGGGGGGGGGGGCGGAGTGGCTCTGGTTTATAAGGATAATCTGTCTTTGACCAGGATACCTGTCCGAAACACAGTCCACTTTGAGTGTATGTACCTTAGCCTGAGGACCAGGGATAGTTTGGGGATTCTGCTAGTATACCGACCACCCCGTTGCCTAGCAGACTCCCTAACCAAGCTGACACAGCTTGTCTCAGAGTTGCTGTTGGAGTCACCCAGACTTTTAGTTTTGGGTGACTTCAACATTCCACTCGAGACCAGCTTGACAAATTTAACTGGTGCGGCTTGGGAGTTCATGGAAACCATGACAAGCATGGGCCTATCCCAATTGGTCGTTGGGCCCACACATTGTGCGGGTCATACCCTCGATGCAGTCTTCAGTATGGAACAGGAATATCCGTGGGCGGAGGTTATTAAAACCATCACATTGTCATGGACGGATCATTTCCTGGTCAAGACTGAACTAAGAGTCTCTTCCCGCCCCACTGGGGGTGGTGGACCCATTAGAATGGTCTGCCCCCAAAGGCTAATGGGACCAATAGTATTCCAGAAAGCCTTGGAGGGCTTAATGGTTGGTAACACTGGTGACCCTGTCGAAGCTTTGGTTAATACCTGGAACACCAACCTTACCAAGGCTATCGACACGATCACTCCCAAGCGTCCTGTCCAACCCGCTCCTAACCATAAGCCATGGTATACATCAGAGCTTAGGAAAATGAAGCGGGTTGGACAACGAATAGAGCACAACTGGCGGAAAACTCGACTCTTATCTGACAGGACTAGTCATAGGAACTTTCTTCGGCCCTATTGAGAGGCAATATTTACAGCGCAGAAATCCTTCTCCTCTGCACGTATTGCGACTGCAGAGTCCTGTCCAGCAGAGCTGTTTAGGGTGGTAAGGGAGATGACGCAGGTTATACCTGTGCAGAACAACAGCCTGCTATGATGCATTTAACAACTACTTTACAGATAAAATCTCTCAGATAAGAGCTGGCTTAGATGCCATTAATTTGACAGAAACAATTAACGAGGTGTCCAGCAACTCCGTTGATGTAAATTTACTGGATCAATTTCAGTCCGCGAGTATCGAGGACATGGACAAGCTACCTGGTAGAGTGAGGAAGACAACCTGCCCTCTTGATCCTTGCCCTTCATGGCTGGCCATCCGGGGGGGTGCCTTAAGGACATCATCAATTCATCCCTCAGGGAAGGGTTTGTTCCATCCTGTTTAAAGGAAGCGGTGGTTAGGCCGCTCCTGAAAAAAACCTTCCCTGGACCCCCTGGACATGAACAACTATAGGCGGGTTTCTATGTTACCATTCTTGAACAAAGTGATCGAGAGGGCAGTTGCTCTTCAACTCCAAGTGGTCTTGGATGAAACTGGTAAAAAAGATATAGAAGGGAGAGAGAGAGATAGGGAGGAACAAGAAGAAAGCCTGAGTGCAAAGATAATAGAAAAGAGGGGGGGAAAGAATCCGATACAAAATCGGAAAAGGGCAAAGAATTAGAAGAGTTAGAGCAGGAGGTATTAAGAGGGATAGAAGGAAAGGAAGAGGAGATTCTAGAAGCAGAGGGAGAAGTAGAAGAGTTTGTAGAAACTTCAGAAGAGGAAAATATAGAGTCAGAAGATATAGAAGGAGAGGAATTAGAATAAGAGAAGAGGAAGATAGATATAAGTAAGGGAAAATCAAAAATACCGGAATTAAATAACAAAAAAGATAAGAAATACACAGATTGGACAAATAGATGAACAAAATATTGAATTGGAACGTGAGAGGATTAAATAACCCACAAAAAAGAAAATTAATATTTCATTACTTAACAAAACAAAAGCTTGATATCATTTGCTTACAAGAAACCCATGTTAGAGAACAAGATAAGAAACTGCTTACAAATAACAGATTAGGGAAGCTTTTCGCTACGAACTATGAAAAAAAGAAGAGAGGTGTAGTGATTTATGTCAACAACAAATATGAAGCCAAAGAAGTATTTAATGATCGAGAGGGGTATTACATAGGAGTAGAAATCCATTTAATAGACAAAAAAGTTTTAATGGTTGGCATTTATGGACCCCAAGAAAACAAAGGGAAATTCTATTATAAATTATCTCAAGAACTGTTAAAATATGATTATGAAAATTTAATCTTAGCCAGTGATTGGAATGGAGTCCTGGATACCCATTTAGACAGATCACCTACAAAGAACTGGAAGAAATGGCAGGGGAAATTACCAAAAGAGAAAACTGAAATGATGGACCAATTATCCTTAACAGATATCTGGAGATTAAAGCATGGGCAGGAAAAAGACTATACATATTATTCGGACCGTTATAAGTCATGGTCAAGAATAGATATGTACCTAATATCGAAAAATTTGGTAAAAGATACAAGAAAAATAGAAATTAGACAAAAGATAATATCAGATCATAGCTCTGTAATTTTAGAACTGGGAACTAGAAAAAAACCCTATACTTGGAGACTTAAGGACATATTAATAAAGAAAGACAAAACAATAGAGAAGGTTAAAACGGTAATAAAACAATTCTTTAAAGAAAACCTATACAAAGGAATTAATATTGATATAGTTTGGGATACCGCAAAAGCAGTAATAAGAGGACACCTTATTCAATTTGAGATTGAATTTAATAAACAAACAAAAAAACAAAGAAAAGGAAAGGAAAAGAAAAGGAATTGGAGGAAAAGATAAGAGAAAAGGAAAAAATTTTGAAGGACAAACCAGACGATGAGCAAACTAAGAAAGAATTGACAATTTTGAAGAAAAAACTAGAATCAAAAATAACAACTGAATTAGCAAATAAATTGAAATTTCTAAAACACAGGCATTTTGAAAATGTGAATAAACCTGGTAAGTGGTTAGCTTACAGATTAAGAAAAGAAAAGGAGAAAAAAATAATAACAGAAATAAAAATAGACCAAACAAGATATACAAAACAAAATGAAATCAGCAAAGTGTTTCACGAATATTATACTAAATTATACAAGAATCAGGAAATATCTAAAGAAATGGATATTGAAATGAGAAAATATTTAGATAAAGAAGAAATACAGCAAATAACAGAGGAACAGAAAATGGAATTAGATAAAGAAATAACGAAATTAGAAATCAGAGAAGCAATAAGGAGGATGAAAACAGGCAAAACGCCAGGCCCGGACAGATTTTCCATCTTATTTTATAAAACCTTTGAAGAAGAAATAATTGAATCCTTATACATACTACTTAATGACATAAATAGAGGAAAATGTCCAGAATCTTGGAAGAAAGCTGATATAATTTTGATACTCAAAGAAGGAAAAGATTTAACGTCACCATCAAATTACAGACCAATTTCTTTATTAAATATTGACTATAAAATTTTCTCAAGTATACTTGCAGAGAGATTGAAAAAAATGTTACGAAATTGGATAGATGAAGATCAAAGTGGCTTTCTGCCTAACAGACAAACGAAAGATAACATGAGGGTAATAATGGATCTTTTAGAGTTCTATGAAAAACATAATGAGAGGAAATTGTTATTGATATCTGCGGACGCCGAAAAGGCTTTTGACAGCATAAGATGGGACTTTATGATAGAAGTGTTGAAAAGAATAAATATCGGAGATAAATATCTTGATTGGATAAGTAAGATATATAATAATCAGGAAGCCCAAGTCATAATTAACGGTGAAAAAACTAATCCATGTAGAATCAAAAGAGGGACTCATCAAGGCTGCCCACTATCTCCGCTACTTTTCATCACAGTAATGGAGATTCTACTTAGGAAGGTTAAAAAGACCAACAAATAAAGGGCTGGAAGTGGAGAGGATACGAATTTAAATACAGGGCCTATGCAGATGATATGGTCTTCATCTTAGAAAATCCAAAAGAGAGCATAGAGAGATTAATAGGAAAAATAGAGGAATTTGGTAAATGGGCAGGTTTAAAAATAAATAAGGAAAAAACAATGATGTTAACAAAGAATGTATCAAAACAGGAAGAACAAACATTAGAGGAAATTACAGGTTATAAAATAGTTAAAAAGATAAAATACCTAGGTATTACCATATCAAATAAAAATTCAGAACTGTTCGAAAACAACTATGTAAAAGTGTGGAACAGAATAAAAGAAGACTTAAAGAAATGGGGGAGACTAAATCTATCATTGTTGGGCAGAATAGCCTCATTTAAGATGAACGTATTACCAAGGATCTTATATCTTTTTCAAAACATACCAATCATAATCAATGAAAAAATCTTCAAGTCATGGAAAAAAGATTTAACGGATTTCATATGGCAAGGTAAAAAACCCAGGATCAAATATAACATATTAACAGATGTGAAGGAGAGAGGAGGTTTTACACTGCCAAATTTGCTCACCTGGCACAACAAAGCATCAATTCATAAAGAATTCACCCATCACTTCTTAAGAAGGGCCTTGTTAAAAGTATGGTTGGTATGGAAGAAAAAAAAATTACATTAAGATACCATTGTGGCTATCCAACCATGAGGCGTATTACAAGAAAGAAGACATACATAAAGGAAAATGGTTGACATACAAAGATCTATTAGAGAAAGAAGGGGATAGATATAGAATGAAGACACAGGAATAACTAAGGTTAGAGAATAAAGAATGTCATTGGCTTTTATATAGACAATGGAAAAATTTAAAATGGATCAAAAACTTGAAGGTATAGCGACAGAAAAGACGGAGTTGGATAAAGTGATGCAAGGGAACAAAGAAAAAATAATAGCAAAAATATAAAAATTACTTTTAAGATTGAGTTTGGAGCAAGAAATTATCAAACCATATATGATCTCATGGGCACAAAACTTTGGGTATGAGATACGTTTAGAGCAGTGGGAAAAATTATGGGGGAAAAAAATGTCCTTCACCAGAAGTTATATAATAAGAGAAAATGTATATAAAATGATAACCAGATGGCACTTGACACCGGTAAGATTGGCGAAAATCTACGGAAAAATGTCAGATCAATGTTGGAAATGTCAGAAAGCGTCTGGTACTTACTTTCATATATGGTGGAAGTGTGAGAAAGCAGAAAAATTCTGGTGGAGGATTCATAAAATAATTCAGAACTTGTTCGATACAAATTTCCCATGTGCCCCTGAGATTTATCTATTAAATATATTCAACAAGATAGATGTACAAATCCAAAGAAAATACTGGAAAGTTTTGTCTTACATGGTAACAACGGCGAGAATCACTTATGCCAAATATTGGAAAAAACCAGAAATACCATCACTGGAAGAATGGACTTTAAAACTCTTGGAAATGTATGAAATGGAAAGATTGACAGTTATAATACAGGAAAATAAAACACTAAAAGAATTGAAAATATGGGAGATTCTGAACCCATTATGGGAGAATAAATGGGGAAAAGAAGCCATAATAAAAACAAACTAAAGCTTAAATATATGTAAGAAACAAGTTAAAGTAAAAAATAAGTTGCTAAGCAATAGAATGTAGGTAAAAGAAAGTAGAGATGAAGGAAAAATGGTAAGGAAGAAGGGGGAAGACAGGCACAGAAAGCAAAATGGATAAGGAAAAGAAATAAGGAAGTAATGGAGAATGAGAATGTGATTGAGTATGAAAGGGGATAAGAATGGATGGAATAATATAAAGAGATATGACAAAAAAAAGAAACTGATTATCTAGACCCATTTCAAACTGGCTTCAGGACAGGATTTGGAGCTGAGACTGCCATGGTTGCCTAGACCGATGACCTGCGTCTAAACATCAACAGGGGTAATGTGTCCCTGTTGGTGCTTCTAGACCTCTCAGCGGCTTTTGATACGATAGATCATAGCATCCTCCTGGATTGCCTGAGTGGGTTAGGAATCGGAGGCACTGCGCTCCAGTGGTTCCGGTCCTTCCTCTCGGGCAGGTCCCAGAGGGTGTTGCTCGGGGACAGCTGCTCCAGCAGAAAGGAGCTTGCTTGTGGTGTTCCGCAGGGCACCATCCTGTCCCTGATATTGTTTAACATCTATATGAAGCCACTGGGTGAGATTATTTGGAGTTATGGGGCTGGGTGTTATCAGTACGCTAATGACACCCAGATCTATTTCTCCTTGTCCTGATCATTGGCCTCGAATTCCGATGGCGTCTCTCTTCTTAATGACTGTCTTAAAGCACTAATGGGCTGGAAAAACAGATTGAGATTAAATCCAGACAAAACGGAGGTGCTCATGGTAGCGGCCCCAAAACCAGGAGTTGGGTTGCAACTGCCAGTCCTGGATGGGGTCACGCTCTCTGTTAAGGACTGTGTTCGCAGTCTGGGGGTGCTCCTTGATTCATCACTTCAGATGACGAGTCAGGTGAATGCGACAGTCAGGAGCACCTGTTATCAGCTTCGGCTGATACGCCAGCTGTGCCCTTTCCTGGAAGTAAGGGACCTTGAAACTGTGGTGCACGTGCTGGTAACCTCTCGTCTAGATTTCTGCAATGTGCTCTACATGGGGCTACCCTCGTGCTTGGTCCGGAAACTTCAGTTGGTACAAAATATGGCAGCCAGAGTGGTCTCGGGACCATCTCGGAGAGACCATATAACTCCAGTATTAAAATCTCTCCACTGGCTACCTATCAGTTTCCGGGTCCAGTATAAGGTGTTGGTTATTACCTTTAAATCCCTAAATGGCTTGGGTCCAACTTATCTTTGGAACTGCCTCCTCCCATACAATCCTCCCTGCACACTCTGGTTCTCTGGGAGGAATTTGCTTCAGCCACAAAAATCTAGGCTATCTGCAACCTCCTAGAGGGCTTTTTCGGTAATCGCCCCCAATTTATGGAATGGCCTGCCGAACGAGATCCGTCAGATGACGAGCTTAAGTAGCTTTTTAAAAAGCACTAAAGATGGATCTCTTTCGACAGGCCTTTCCTGATTAGATCCCAGCCTCAGGAGCTGCGTCTCCTGGCCTTTTTGTTTGTTTTGTTTTGTTTAGTCTTGTTTATATTTGTTTTTTTAATGTGATTTTAGTTAGGTGGTTTTAATTTTATACTGTTTAATATCTTTTTTATGGGGGAGGGTGGGGGATGCTTTTAGTCATCATTGTAGCATTTTAATTGTTGGAAGCCACCCCAATTGTTTTTAGCAGAGGGGCGGGGTATAAATAATTATTATTATTATTATTATTTATTAAAATAATAGTGGCAGCTGCTGTTGCTGGCTGGCTGAGTTTGTACTTGTAGTATATTGCATTTGGTAGTAAAGTAACTGCAGTTATAAGTAAAGTCATTAGTTGGCATATGTAAGACCAGTACTCTATAACCTCAGCCAAATTAAGTAAAGGGGCCTTTGTTTCTCAGCAATCCCAAAGTGTGGGCTGTTTTTCACACAACATCCAGAACAGGAACTGATATGGTTTCAGGAGATTATCAGACACAGCAAATGTCATGCGATCACGATGCCAGTGGAATGAATGCAAAAGGATGACAATATCAGACAACATTGTCCTTTTGCATTCCACTGGTGTTATTCTTCTGTTTCTTTCTATTGACAGCTGAAGCCATCAATAGATCGCCCATCCCATTTTGGTGCTGGCGTGCAAAACCTCAGGCCATTTAAATCCCGTTACTGCAGCTGGAATGGCCGGTCAAGGATGAACACTTTTGGGTGAGATTGGGACATCCAGGTAAGTTTTGCTCTTTTTACAACCCTTCCCGGGTTACTTGGGACCTTTAAAGTGTGTTTATGTGCTTTGTGTCACTTTAAATCTGTTTATTTTATTTTTCTTTTTAAATTTCCCTTGCAATAAAGTCTTGCGGGATTTTGAGTGAGGAATTGAATCAGGCTCCATTCGCTTCCTCTTTATTGCTGGGATTGCCTTTGCTGGGAGAGAAGGTAAATGTGCGGGGGGGGAGTGTTCTTTTGCCAGCATAGAAATGGTTTATTTTATGCTGGCAAAAGAATGCTTTTAGGGGCATCGTCTGATACTCTCCTCAAACTAAGGAACTGGACTTGGCAAAACCACCAGAAGAAATGCTCCTGAGCTCAAGGCAAGGCAAACACTTGGATTTCAACCCTGGGAAATTATGCAACTGATTCTGACATCCTTTGTAAGAATGTCTCTGTGTCACGCTGAGGATGGAGCAGGCTTGTTTTCTGCTGCTCCAGAGACTGGAACACGGAGCAATGGGTGCAAGCTCCAGGAACAGAGATTCCACCTCAACATTAGGAGGAACCTTTTGACAGTAAGAGCTGTTCGGCAGTGGAACACACTCCCTCGGAGTGTGGTGGGGTCTCCTTCCTTGGAGGTCTTTAAACAGAGGCTGGATGACCATCTGTCGGGGATGCTTTGATTGTGATTTCCTGCATGGCAGGGGGTTGGACTGGATGGCCCTCGTGGTCTCTTCCAACTCTGCAATTCTATGATTCTATGAAAGAAAACTTTTCTTCTGAAAAGCAGTAAGAACAGACTGAATCCCTCCATTGACAGGAATCAGAAACTACATCTAACAGCACAAGACTGTGCATTTCATGATGCAGATGATATGATAAAGAATAGGATTCTGATGGGATCAAATTCTAAACCAACACAAGGGATATTATTACAGTAAAAATGGTTACTTTAAAGCCTGTATTGAAAACTGAATGGGCTTTTGAGATGGCAAAAACATAGATGTTGATTTAAGACAGACACAGGAGCACAAGCACAAAGACAGGAAAGCAAAAGAGACTGCACTGGAAACAAAAAGTGTTACAACTCTAGCTGGCTATGGAGGCCATCCATTAAAAGTTGTTGGTAGATGCACAATAAAATGCAAACATCACAACAATTCGCCTAAGCTGGAATTTTATGTGGTAGATAGTATAGTACAGTTGTCTCTCTGTATTCATGGATTTAAGTTATCCATGGCTTGAAAATATTCTTAAAAGTAATAATCCCCAAAGCAAACCTTGATTTTCCTATTTTATATAAGGGACACTATTTTGCTATGTCATTGCATATAATGGGACTTGAATATTCACGGATTTTGGTATCCACGGGGGGGGGGAGGGTCCTGGAACCAACCCCCAGTGAATATGACGGCACAACTGTACATCCAATATTAGAATTTGTGGCATGCCAGAAATTAACAACAACAACAACAATATTTAGATCCTGCCCCTCTGCAAAATGCAGTCGGGGTGGCTTACAACATTAAAATCTATATACAACCCCTCCATCCCACCCACCCCTTAAAATAAAATGAAATAATTAAACATTTAAAACACAATAAATACTAAAAATACTCAAAACAACACAATAAAAAGCTGGATGGGATTGGACTAATTAAGATGGCTGGGTATCTATTCAGGAAAGGCCTGCCAGAAGAGATCCATCTTAAGAGCTTTTTAAAAGCTATTTAAGGTGGTAATGTGATGGATCTCATCCGGCAGGCCGTTCCATCATCTGGGAGCAATAGCCGAACAGGTCCTCTGGAAGGTTGATGAGAGCCTAGTTTTTAAAGGTTGCAACAGATTCCTCCCAGAGGACCTGAGCACATGTGGAGGATTATATGGAAGGAGGCAGTCCAAAGATAGGTTGGACCCAAGCCATTTAGGGCTTTAAAGGTGATAACCAACACCTTGTACTGGGCCCAGAAACTAATGGGCAGCCAATGAAGTGATCTTAAGATTGATGTTATATGGTCTCTTCTCAATGTACCCGAGACCAAGCTGGCTGCCATATTCTGTACTAGTTGAAGTTTCTGGACCAAGCATGAGGATAGCCCCATGTAGAGTGCATTACAGAAATCAAGACGGAAGGTTACCATAGCATGTACCACAGTCCCAAGGTACCCAACTTCCAGGAAAGGATGCAGCTGGTGGATCAGCCAAAGCTGATAGCAGGCACTCCTGACCATCGGATTTACCTGATTTGTCATCTGAAGTGATGAGTCCAGGAGTACCCCCAAACTGCGAACACAGTCATTGGAGGAGAGTGTGACTCCATTCAGAAATGGAGGTTGTATCCTAGTACCTGGGTTCGGGGCTGTTACCATGAGAACCTCCATTTTGTCTGGATTCAGCTTCAATTTGTTTTTCCTTATCCAGTCCATTGCTGCCCTAAGACAATCATTGAGAGAAGAGACACCATCTGAAGTCAGAGCTGAAGACCAAGACATGGAGAAATAGATCTGGGTGTCATCAGCGTACTGATAACATCCCGCCCCATTCCTCCGGATGATCTCTCCCAGCGGCTTCATGTATATGTTAAATAGCATCGGGGACAGGATGGTGCCTTGTGGGACACCACAATTAAGTTCTTTCCTTGCAGAGCAACTGTCCCCGAGCATCACCCTCTGGAATCTACCTGAGAGGAAGGAGCTGAACCACTGCAACACAGTGCCTCTGATTCCTAACCTTCTCAGATGATCCAAGAGGATGTGGTGATCTAATTGTATCAAAAGCCACTGAGAGATCCAGTAACATTTGATGCTTGCTTAATATCTTTTTATGGGGGAGGGTGGGGTTGGTGGGGCTTAGGGGTTTTAGTCTGTATTGTTGTATTTTAACTGTTGTAAGCCACCCTGATTGTTTTTAACAGAGGGGCAGGGAAAATAAATATTATTATTATTATTAACATCAAAAGGGTCACATTACCTCTGTCGATGTTCAGGCGGAGGTCATCAGCTAAGGCAACCATGGCCGTCTCAACTCCAAATTCCATCCTAAAGCCAGTTTGAAATGGATCTAGATAATCAGTTTCTTCCAAGACAGCTTGGAGTTGAAGAGCAACCGCCCTCTCGATCACCTTGCTCAAAAAAGGTAATAAGGAGACTGGCCTGTAGTTCTTCATATCCAGAGGGTCAAGGGAAGTCTTTTTAGGAGCGGTCTAACCGCCACTTCCTTCAAGCAAGACAGAACATGACCTTCTCTAAGGGATGCATTGATGATGTTCCTGAGGAACATCCTCAAGGCATCAGCCCCCTGGACAGCCAGCCACGAAGGCCAAGGGTCAAGAGGGCAGGTAGTCTTCCTCACTCTCCCAAGGAGCTTGTCCACATCATCGGTACTTACGGATTGAAACTGATCCGGTATAACCTCATCAACAGAGTTACTGGACACCTCATCAATTGAATCTACTCCAACCCCAGTGTCCAAATTGGCTCTTATCTGAGAGATTTTATCTGCAAAGAAGTTGTTAAATGCATCACAGCAGGCCGCTATCAGGTTTAGTAATGAGTTCTGCACAGGTGGAACCTGTGTCAGTTCCCTCACCACCCTAAACAGCTCTGCTGGGTGAGACTCTGCAGACACAATCCATGCAGAAGAGAAGGATTTCCTTGCTGCACGTATTGCCTCTCTATAGGAACAAAGACATTTCCTATGATAAGTCTTGTCAGACAAGAGCCGAGTTTTTCGCCAGGTGCACTCTAGTTGTTGTCCAACCCGCTTCAACTTCCTACGTTCTTCAGTATACCATGGATGGCAATTTGAAGCGGGTTGGAGAGGACGCTTGGGAGTGATTGTATCGATAGCCTTGGTAAGGTTGGTGTTCCAAGTGTTGACCAAGGCTTCGACAGAATCACCAGCGTTACCAACCAATAAACCCTCTAAGGCTTCTGGAATCCAATTGGTTCCATTAGCCTTCAAGGGAAGACCATTCTAATAGGTCCTCCACCCCTGACAGGATGGACAGTGGTTCTGAGTTCAGCCTTGATCAGGAAGTGATCCGTCCATGACAATGTGGTGGTTTTAGTCACCTCCGCCCATGGATATTCCTGTTCCGTACTAAAGACCGCATCGAGGGTATGACCTGCACAATGAGTGGGCCCGTTGACCAATTGGGATAGGCCCATGTTTGTCATGGATTCCATGAACTCCCGAGCCACACCTGATAGATTTGACAAGTTGGTCTCAAGTGGGATGTTGAAGTCGCCCAGAACAGTCTGGGCGACTCCAACAGCAAATCTGAGACAAGTTGTGTCAGCTTGGTTAGGGAGTCTTGTTAGACAATGGGGTGGACGATATACTAACAGAATCCCTAGACTCTCCCTGGTCTTCAGGCTCAGGTACATACACTCGAAGTGGACCATTTTCTGGACAGGTATCCTGGTCAAGGTAAGGTTATTTTTATAACCTTACCAGAGCCAGAGCCACTGTAATTAATTAATTACAATTAATTACAGAATTCCAGTTAGAATTCCTTCAACTCAAAGATATCCCCTATTATTTATTCATAAAAATTAGCAAAGCAGTTGCCAGTTTAAACTTTTATGTGCCTATTCATCGCTTGACACCGATGACTAAAAATCTAACAAACACAGCACCAGGGAAGGTGAGTTGCACATTGTCTCCTCACAAGAGTTATGAATGACTGTTGTGATCCCTCTTTTATAGATGGCTATGGGGGAGCATTGAGCTTCTGTGCTGGAAACAAACCTGGATCTGTGGTTTGGCATTTTCACTTTAAAAATGACTTACAGAGATAGAGATAAAGAGGCAGATATCAAATGTTTCCTGTGAGAAGCTGGCACTCACAAAAATGTCCACTGTCAATATTTTCCCTGCTGGAGTGTGTGTTTTCTTTTCATTATGCCTATTACAGCTAAGGAATCATCTTCACTGATGGCTCTTGGCATTGTGGGGGGGGGCAGTGGGGCAGTGGATGATGGGACAAGAAAGACAAGCTATGATAAAACATGTTGAGTGAATAAGGGCGTTTATTACAGTCAACAATGTGATAAGACCTGCATGCCTGATTATAGCATTAAGAGACAGTTGCTGCATTATTGTAAATTACTCGTACAAAAATGCCTGTTTCTGTCTTTATGTTTCTAGGGTGGGAGAAGTTAATTATTTTTATAGATCAAGATGTTAACTGTGAGGATGTGAGAATATCTTGTCATTGGGTCTAAAGATGTGGCAAAGGGGAAAGTGCCCCCATTTAAAGAAAATTATTATACAAAAAATACTAAAAATTATAGATAGGTTTTTTGACCTACATCCATCATTTTAACTTGCAGAGGTACCTCTCACCCTGCGTTCATAAACCATGACATTTATTTTTCATAGGTTTGGGAATACAAGCTAGCTAGTCACACCTCCCCAGAACCATCCTGTACATACCTTTTGAAGTAAAAATCTACATAAATGAAGAGGTTAATGGAAACGTGCATGATTTTATTACTATTAAAGAACACCGACAGGCCACATTCACACATTTTAAGCAGCCAGTGGTACAATCATAACCACAAAGTATATTCAGCAATCTCCCTCTTTTTTTCAATTGCCCACCGCAGCCTATATTACAAATACATAAATCATAATGTTTCAACAAAAGCAAAATTTAATTTTCTCCTTTCAACTGTTATCTGGGCTGGGTGGTATATGGCAGGCTGCGGCCGAGTCATTTATTACACTTGCTGAATGGATAATGGCAGGGAGACTCTATTATACCCAGCTTTGTTAGAGCTTTGAATGTGCTACTGAAACCTGTGGCAGTCTAAATCTCTTTACATCTGTAATAGATACACAGCACTCTATTATTTCATGCCAGAGCAAAATTAAATAGTTGTGTGTGTTTGGGGGGGGGGGAGGGAAAGAGAGAGAGAGCACGCACATGGAAAGCATTTTACTGAAAACACTTTAAAGGAAATGATCTCTCCAGAACTCATTTCTGTGTCTCAAGCACATTTTGTTTTTGATCTTGAAAAAGCACCAGCACTGGGTTCTTTCCTATAGCATACCTAGGACAGGTGCTCTTTGCTCCAGCCTCCTTTGGGGGCTTATTCATGCCAAATGTAATCTGCAATGTATAATAACATGTAATTCAGTAACCATGCAAAACTTAATATATGGAACATGACAACCATTTTCAGATACTTTTGTAACAAGGGCAAGAATATGTTATTTATGATCTTTTCTTATTTCTAAATAGAGAAATCAGATACTATATTTAGTGGGTTTTATGACATAAAAGCCATACACCGTTAGTTACAAATACTGCCACATTGTACCTTGAAGCCCATATTTAAGATGCATGCAGAGGCTTGAATCGTGGGTTCCTGTGAGCAGGACTGCATCCAGGGAAACTTCCTCCACTTTGAAGGTGGCTGAGAGGTATAAAGTGGTGAACACTGAAGCTGGACCCTGGGGACTATTTTGAGTAGAGTGTACGTGCATGTGTGTTTATACATTTACAATCCTAAATATACACTGGACTGACTATGTGACGAATGTTGCTGTCCTTGAGCAAGCAGGGATCACCAGCATTGAGGCCATGATCTTGAGAACACAGCTGCGCTGGGCAGGGCACGTTTCTAGGATGGAGGACCATCGCCTCCCAAAAATAGTACTCTACGGTGAACTCGCCATGGGTCAGTGTAAGAGAGGCGCTCCAAAAAAGCGATACAAAGACTCCCTGAAACAACATCTCAGGCTTGGCCAAATTGATCACCAATAGTGGTCCGCCCTGGCCTCACATCGGGAGGCATGGAGACACACTATCCACAATGCTGCAGCCTTATTTGAGAACTCACGACAAACAAGTCTTGAAGAGAAACGACAACGCAGAAAGAATCACAACCCAAAAACATCACCCAAGGAGACCTTCTGCTGTGCTTTTTGCAACCGGACTTGTTTATCTCGGATTGGCCTTTTTAGTCATCAGCGCGCTTGCAGAAAGTGGGATGAGTCCTTCCTGAATCTTCGTTTGCGAAGAAAAGCCAGATATTAGTGGGCCCTGTGCATATTTAGATGCAGAGTGTTGGAAATTGTCTCCCACTTCCCTCGCATCATGCAATAGTAATTATATTAAATAAATATATTAAAAGTATAAAAATGCAACACTAACAGACCTTTCTCTATGGTTAAATCTTTTATTTTCATTTCTCTGCTTCCCACCTCCTTCTGTGTCCACCAGCACTGTTTCCCCCTCCCTAGCTCAGCCAGAGGTACGTGTGTGTGTGTGTGTGTGGTGAAGACAGAAAAATCTACAACTTCTCCACTTTAAAATAAAACTATTAATAAATTTAAGACTGTTACATTTTTAAAGCCAATAGTCCTAAACCTCACCATGGCACCTTTCCTCAGTGATGGGATTGTGTGCTCCTGTGGTGCTCATGGTAGCAATGATGTTTATAAGATCTCCCATGTCAGACAGGGTTTTGCCAAATGTGCCAAAAAGCTTCTGGGCGGCAACAGTGATGGGTGATCCTAGCAGATCTCTCAGAGACAACAGCACTGGCACCATAGCTAACACTTGGTAGTGCTGCACAGAAGAAGGCACAGTAAACCCCCTTTGAATGTCTTTTACCACAAAAACTTACGATGAGACAATCAAAATGAAACAAGAGATAGTGCCAGAAGATGAGACTCCCAGGTTGGAAGGCACTCAACAAGCTGCTGGAGTTCACCAGAGAACCAGTACAAGTAGCACTGAGACTAACGACACAACTGGACTCCAACCAAAAGGACGTCAGCTGTTGACATGTTCTGAGGTGAAAGGAAAGTCTGAAGCTACACAACACATATTTTAGAAACATGGAATCTGAAAAGCATGCATCAGGGGACTCTAGAGAGTAAAATGAGAAATGGAAGGTATAAACATTGCAATACAAATTGTCCCAAGGAAATTTTGTGATAGGTTCACCTAGGGTTATCCTAAATTGTAAATGACTTGAAGGCACACAACAACAAAGAATGTACATATGGCATGTACCATTTTCCTCTCAGCTATACATCGCATACCTTGATTTCAGTAAGGCCTTTGACAAGGTTCCCCATGACATTCTTGCAATCAAGCTTGTAAAATGTGGGTTAGACAAGTTAACTGTTCAATGGATTTGTAATTGGTTGACCGGCCGAACCCAAAGGGTGCTCAGCAGTGGCTCCTCTTCGTCTTGGAAAGATGTGACCAGTGGGGTGCCACAGGGTTCTGTCCTGGGCCTAGTGCTATTCAACATCTTTATCAATGACTTGGATGAGGGAATTAGGGGCATACTTATCAAATTTGCAGATGACACCAAATTAGGAGGAGTAGCTAATACCCTAGAGGACAGGATCAAAATTCAAGATGACCTGGATAAACTGGAGAGCTGGGCCAAAGCTAACAAAATGAAATTCAATACGGAGAAATGTAAGGTACTGCACTTAGGGCAAAAAAATGAAATGCATAGATATAGGATGGGAAAGACCTGGCTGAATGAGACCACGTGTGAAAGGAGACTACGTCCTAGTAGGCCACAAGTTGAACATGAGTCAACAGTGTGATGCGGCAGCTAAAAAGGCCAATGCAATTTTGGGCTGCATCAATAGAAGTATAGTGTCCACATCAAGGGAAGTAATAGTGCCGCTCTATTCTGCCTTGGTCAGACCTCACCTAGCATACTGTGTCCAGTTCTGGGCACCACAATTCAGAAAGGATATTGACAAATTGGAGTGTGTCCAGAGGAGGGTGACTAAAATGGTGAAAGGTCTGGAAACCATGCCTTATGAGGAGAGACTTAGGGAGCTGGGTATGTTTAGCCTGGAAAAAAGACAGTTAAGAGGCGATATGATAGCCCTGTTTAAGTATTTGAAGGGGTGTCACACTGAGGATGGAGCAAGCTTCTTTTCTGCTGCTCCAGAGATTGGAACACGGAGCAATGGATGCAAGCTCCAGGAACAGAGATTCCACCTCAACATTAGGAGGAACTTTTTGACAGTCAGAGCTGTTTGGCAGTGGAACACACTCCCTCGGAGCATGGTGGGGTCTCCTTCCTTGGAGGTCTTTAAACAGAGGCTGGATGGCCATCTGTCAGGGATGCTTTGATCGTGATTTCCTGCATGGCAGGGGGTTGGACTGGATGGCCCTCGTGGTCTCTTCCAACTCTGCAATTCTATGATTCTATGATTCTATGATTCACCACCACTCTACTGCTATTTCCTTTGCTGGGGATGGACTTGGATCTTTTCTCCTGCAGGGGGGAGAAAGCAAATAGGACAGGGAGATGAATTAATAGGCAAAGGCTAGTAGTCAAATAGTTCAATATTCCCCGTCTGGTACCAGTCCTCTAATCCCAATTGCATTCCCCTGAGCTATTTTTCAATTTTACAATGTTATCTGCATTTGTATATTTAATGTGCAGTTTCGCATTGAAGGTCTGTGACTCTCACAGAAAGATTGGTTAGTGGAGGGTCTTTGTATTGCTGGAGGAAGGGAAGAGAAGAGACATCCCACCTTCCCAGTCCCACTTCCACCAGCATCCCCCCCCCCACCTACTTTCTGTGCTGTTTTGGAAGACCTCCACACATTGTCAAAGGAGATTTTCAGGGGAGCAAGTGATGCTACAAACAGAAGGCAAGAACAGGCAAAATAAATAAATAAATAAAAATAAAAATGGTGGAAGCATTCCTGAATGAAGTCCTGCCTGCAAGAACCCCTGATCCAGCCTTCTGAATGGATCTCAGATATGATCTTCAGGAACAATAGGATGCAATATTGACCCTGTTTTAGGGAAGTGGAGAGGAGTCTGAAATGCATTAATTGGTTAAAACCTGTTTCTCTGAGGACATTTTCAGATGCAGCAAAAATCACAGGATTACAACATCATGCTAGCGTGAACAGGCCCCGCTATCACATGATGTAATCTTCTTTGTGTGGTTACTCTGTGCTCCAGCCACGGAAAAGGCATTATTTCTAATTCATGGGACAAGCCAGCAGTAGATCATCAATACTGCTTTTTTGCAGTATTGATGGTATGTGAAACCATGTCCCATTGTAATCGCGAGAGTACACCATGAATGGACAGTCCTCAGTGAAAAAAGTTCTGGGTGAGAATGTGAAAATGAAACACAGGACACTCTTTTTATGAACTATCCCATTTATTTACAACCTTTTTATGTTTAGATTTTCGTTGGGTTTTTTTCCAGGCTGTGAGGCCGTGTTCTGTAATAGTTTCTTTCTGATGTTTTGCCTGCATCTGTGGCTGGCATCTTCAGATTTCTCTGAAGATGCCAGCCACAGATGCAGGCAAAATGTCAGTAAGCAACTATTCCAGAACACGGCCTCACTGCCTGGAAAAAAACCAAGGAAAATCTATGGATGCCGGCCGTGAAAGCCTTCAACTTCACTTTTTATGTTTGTTTCAGTGTTTCTGCATTCATTTACTTTGTTAATGAAGGTATTTTTGGAGTATTAAGCATGCTTGCATCTTCTCGCAAGAACTGTTGAAATCTCACCCATGCTAAATCACAGGAGTAAACTCCTATTCTTAAAGCACTAGTGGTTGTCATGCAATAATTTCATGGCAGCCCTTTGCCGTGATTACTGCAATGTGTGATAATGTGTTATAATGCTACGATGATTCGGCTATACTCATTCGCAGAATTACAGCATTTTTAGATGTTCATCTGATAATGTCTGATAATGTCCTGAGAGAGAAAGAGAGAGGAAGAGAGAAAGGCTGGGATTCATAGTTCTGGGGTGCTGTAGTTCAAAGGGGATTCATTCAAGGAAAGCCCCTCTTTTGCTTACTGAAAGAAGCATTTAGAGTCACAGAAGCTGTTGAAGCAGGAGAAACCCCTGACTAGCAGGGGTTTCTCCTGCTTCTCCTTTTGTCCTGGGAATGGGACAGCAAAGCAAGACAAGACTAGGCCTTCCTGCCCAAATCACAACATTCACCAAGAGGAGGATCAGTTTATATCTCGATAAGGCTATGATACTTCACTCAGTGGAAACAGTAAAAGGCAGTCACAGGCCCATTTCTCATATGATAATGGGACTGTACTTTTTTGCCTTTTATCTGAGCTTGCAGAATGGCTAGAGACTTAAACTTTTTTTAAATGAAAGTTTAGAATCTGGGCCAGCTTATGTTCTAGATGAGTACTGGGCAGAATGCCTAGAATCCAGATAAGAACTGGGCAGACTGATGGTATAACAACCCTACCTGCTATCCTTAACATTTGTTTCACACCAGTTTCCATGCAAGATGAACAAAACAAGCCATTTCCCTGAAGGCGTGAAATTTGCTGATTGGCTCCAAACTTGCCCAGCCACACCCATGTTCTGGATCTCGTCTTGTGTAAATATCAAGTCTGGCCAAAATCAGTTCATAAACAAGCATTCTGGGGGGGGGGGACATAAAGAAATCTGAAGTGTATTTGGGAGATACATACATCACATGTGGTCCAAAATTTGTAGCCGGTAAAGGGGAATAACAGAGAAAGCAGCTCCCTTTTTTAAAGTTTTGAAAGATCCAAATATAGCACTGCAAATATATTACTGCATAATATCACTATATAATTATAAATTTATTATAGTTCTCTTTTATCTCTGTTAAAATATTTTTATTGAACATGGAATATTTCTATTATAACATATAAAATATATTTATAAGATATAAATATATTACAATAATGTATATTATATAAATACATTACACATATAATACAAATATGTTACTATATTTAGTATCTCCATCAGATACACCACAGCTAAGCATGAACTATTTTGGAACAAGCCTTTCCACATTTTTTAGCAAAGAATTAGACAGCATGTGTCTATTTTCTTTTGTATTGGGGGGTGGGATGAAAATTTGGTGGAGGTGCCCATCTGCTGATCTCAACACCTCTATGAATGGAAAGCTACCACCAACAGTGCTCTGTCAGTGAGCCACAAGACAGGGTCTTTGAGACAGAGCAGGGGAAAGTTTAGATTTGTTATGCCCAAAGCTACTGTGTTCCCTCAAGGGAGGGATGATCCAAACTTCTCAACTATGGCAGCCTGGAGCTGCCGTATTAGGTTAAACCCCCCCCCCCATTAAGGTCAGGTGAAGGGATTTAAACTGAAGAGATCCACTGTTTGACTTCTATGCAATGCTTGAAGCTGGTTTTTAGAAAGTAGAGCTATTTCTATTGAACAAAAGGATCCTGAGAAAGAGAAAACCCATTTTGTAATGTGAGATTACCTTGTATCTTCTTCATCTGTCAAAAAATCACTCTATTAAAAATTAGTATATTAGTATCTTACTAGTTGCCTTCGTTTTTTATCCATATGTTGTAAATCTATTGCACTTATTTCTGTTTTTTCTCTCTCTGTTAATCCTTCAATTCAATTCACCAATTCAACTAGCCTCAACTATAATGGACCAACTAACATCATCACAATACCATACACATACACTTTACAGTAGGACCATTCTTGCAGAGAGAGGCACAGAACACCGATGAAACACAAAGGGGTAATGCCATCTGGGAAGGGGAGTAGCTGAATGACATCTGAGGATGGGGGGGACCGGGAGAACACCAACCCATCATGATGTCATCTACCTCTCCAGCTTGGTCCCAAATCCACTTTTCCATAACTGCCTTATGGGCTTAATTTATATTAATTATTTCTCATTTTTATACTTTTAGGCTTTGATCCCATACACATTTACCTAGAATCAAGCCACACTGAGTCCAATGGACTTATAAATAGAGATTTGTCTGCTTTTCTTTTCATTTGGCTTGCCCACTTCTCTTTTCTATCTTGTATCCTCCCAGTTCTCTTCTACATCCCCATCCTCTGCCAGGACTTATCTTCACTTTGGTTTTTGACTTTCTGTGGTCCCAGTTGCCAGTTCTTCCTGTAGGCTGAGAAAAAGAGAGTAGTAGAAATGGGGAGTGTGGCAAAAGCAGTTGCTAAGGCAGAGGAGAAATAGTAGCTGCAGTGACTGAATGGTGGTGGTACTGTGTAGTGCTGAGGAAGAGTCACTGTATTACCACCGGTTGTCACCTTCCCAGTTCTGGTCTGATGAACCTTCAAGCTGGAGTGTGACAAGTGAAAAGGAACATCAGGATGGTGAGAGGTCTGGAAGCCATGCCCTATGAGGATCGGCTTTTCATCGCTCCAGCATGGAGGAAGCATGGAGGAAGGATGGGAGGAGGACGGGGCATGTGGTATTGACCACCAGTTGTGGGACAGTGGCGTCCTCCTCCCGACCTCCGCAGGTTTTTTTTAGAATGTCTGATAAAGTCCTAGGACATGGAACAATGCAGTCAAACTACAGGAAAAGAAATTCCAGCTAAACATTAGGAAGAACTTCCTGACAATAAGAGCTGTTTGGCAGTGGAATGCGCTGCCTCGTAGTGTGGTGGAGTCTCTTTCTTTGTAGGTTTTAAAACAGAGGCTAGATGGCCATCTGTTGGGAATGCTTTGATTGGGTATTGCTGCAGGGCAGGGGGTTGGACTGGATGGCCCTTGTGGTCTCTTCCAACTCTATGATTCTATGATCACCACCTGGCTTTTATAACACACTAATGTTGCACTAGGTTTTCAATAGATCTTTCTTTCAGTAAAGTGTATACACAATTGCAGCTAGGCTGCAGTCCTGCAGGATTTACCTGGGCTAAGTCTCACTGACCTCAATGGGACTGCTTCCAAATAGATATTATATATGATTGTGCTGTTGATTAGCTTTTATTCTCTTATTGCTATTGCTGGCAGCTCTCTGTGCATGATCTGAAAGAGGATGACTTTGTCTTGTCCCCTTTCAGGGATTTAAAAATATTGATAGCAAATTATTTATCAATAGTTTTCTTTGGGATGTTGACATACTTCAAATTTGTTTCTGAAATGTATCTGTACATGAAATCTTTCCAAAACTTTAAACATAAAGTGCTGTCTAGGGGCTTTTCTATACGAGAAGAAATAATGCACATACCTGCACATTACAGGCATTTGCAGCAGTGTTCTTTTGTCTCCACAGCGTTTTGGCAAAAAAATAGCGTGGGAAGCACTCCGCCATGGTGTTCACATGGCTGTGAATCAAGATGGTGGCTATGTCATTGTTTTGCATTGTGGGGGTTAAGAAGGTGAAGGGGATCCAGCAGCACCTGGAGACAATGAGGAGGAGGGCAGCCACCATGAGGAAGAAGAGGAGAGCTGACTGCCCTTCACCCATCCTGGTGGCAGCAGCATCTGATTCTGTTTCAGTTTATTTTGAAAAATTACTTTTTATATTATGTTTTATTCAGTTACATTGATGTCTTATACAAAAAGCAATGTGATACATATCAATACCATATGTAACATATATGGTATGGCAATTAAAATATTTTTAATAACAAAAATATATAACTCTATAAATTCTTCTTGTTGTTGTCTTTTTTGAATCCAGTAACCTCTAATGATTACCTTGTCCTAATTTCCATTGCATATTTCTCATAAGAAAAGGTCATTATAACAAGAATTGTCCAGGTGTCCTGCCTTTCTTTTATCACGCCTAAGGTTTTCTTCTCTCAAAAAGCAACACAACATAATAGAAAACAAAAAGCAACACAGCAAGTTACTTTTTCAACACCACAATGAGTAATGGCAGCATTTGAAAAGGACACTTTTCAAACAATGACAACAAGTAGCAAGAACAGATTACTTTTAAAAAGTAATTTTCCAAGCTCTGCAGCTAACAAGCGTTACTTTCTGACACTTCAACCCATATTCTCCTGCTCTTGGGATAAGAGAAGAAAATAGGATAAGGCATATAGCTGTGGTTTGGGGGTGAAGTGAGAGGGGCTGACAGGAAGCTTTCCTCTTCATCTACCCATCCCTGGCTTGGCTTGCTCTGGCTTGCCAGAGCCAGATGAGGTACGTGGGTGTTGTGACAGCAGGAGCAGCACTGCTTAAAATCTCAGTGCTAAGGCCTCACAGTGGCATTTTTACCCCTTCTCCCTTGTTGGAAACCCAGCCCTAGCTCTTGCCACAATAGAGGCCCCTGGAGGCAATATAGGCAGGTCCACGTCAGACTTACCACCTTCTCTCCTCTTCATGTCCAGCTGAGTCATCCACAGCATGAACTACAGGGGGGCAGGGGAGATGAAGAGAGTCATGAGTTTTGCAATGAGCTCAGGAGGATTCTAGGCTGAATTTTTAATCAGGTGCATCTTTTTTTATTCAACTGAGATTTTTAACTCATTAATCAAATAATTAATTGATTGGTTAATTCATTCAGGTCTAGTGCAGAACCATAGAATAGATAAATGAATGCCTCAGTCCATTGATCTGTTGAAGGTCTATAGCTATAGCTCAGTGGCAGAGCACGTGTTTTGCGTGGAGACGGTCCCAGGTTCAGTCTCTTAACATTTCTAGGACAGGCTGGGGAAAGACAGTCCTAGCCAAATCCCTGGAAGGCTGCTGCCACTCAGTGTAGGCAGTACTAAGCTAGATGGGCCAATGGTCTGTTTAGGACAGCTTCCTATGAAGGCCACACAGAGAGAGAGAGAGAGAGAGAGAGAGAGAGAGAGAGAGAGAGAGAGAGAGAGATTGAGAGAAAAAACAAATGTACAGAGTGTTCCTAGAAGTGTTCCTGGAAAAGTTTCCTTGTTCTATGTGAAGTCAAAGGCTTTCACAGCCAGCATCCATAGATTTTCTGTGGGTTTTTTCTGGGCTGTGAGGCCATGTTCTGGAAGAGTTTATTTCTGATGTTTCACCTGCATCTGTGGCTGGCATCTTCAGAGAATGTCCTTGTTCTTTTCAATAGAGGGGCAGATGCAATGCTTTGCATGTCTGGAGAAAAGCCTCTGTTGACCTGAATGGGAAGGTTTCACATGAGAAGCTGTGCATTGTAGTGCTGACAAGACTTTGGAATAAGTCATATGTCTCTGTCCCTCCACAGATTTGTTGTTGTTATGTGCCTTCAAGCTGCTTCCAATCTACGGCAACCCTAAGGCGGGGTTTTCTGAGGCTGAGTGTGACATGCCGAAGGTCACCCAGTGGCCCTGTGAGGATTCAAACTCTGATCTCCAGAGTCATAGTCCAACACTGAAACCACTATGCCACACTGGCTCCTTTGAAACAACAGCATAATCTTGGAAGAAGAGTTTTGTACGTTGACAGCTGTTCAATAAAATCAATTACAACTCAGATGTCTTCTTTGTATTTCTAATTCTATTACATTTATCTCCCAATTTTTTAAAAAACAGCTTTTCCATTTCATTGCCATCTAAAACATACCTCACATTGTATTTTACTTTAGAAAGTGCATGGAGTAGGAAACAGCCAGTCATGCTTTGCTGTTCCTCACAATAGAGTCTTACCTCCCACAGTAGATAGCATTTAAATATGGATAAGATTTCACAGCACATAAAACTGTCTGTTACCACTGACATAGGTATTGGGAAAAGGAAGTGGGGAGGCTGTGCTTTCAGCAATTTTTTTGTTATATCTCAACCAATCCAATTCCCTTTCTTGTTTGAAGGCCATCACAGAAGGGTCTTTCACGGCTACCTTCTAGTGCTTTGTGCATGTAAAAGAAGCACTTAGAGGAGATCACTGAAGTGTGGGCTCTGTGATGCTATAAAATATAATGTCATACTAGCAAGGACTACTTGCTGAATCTTGAAAGAACCAATAAGACAAAGAAGGTTCTTTTTTTAATTTAACACACACACACACATCATATGGATGAGCTTGAATTACAGAAGAAATACAATACCTTGGAACACATTAAATGGTGGCCTTCAAGTTTATAAGGTAGTCATTTGGGATAATTCTAAGATGGCGTTACATCATTTGCACTTTAAATGTGATCTTTAAAACCTATGGTATACAAATCAGTCTTAATCTTTATTAACTCTACAGAAATGTCAAGGCAGTGAGGTCACTGGGGGTTCCAGAGTTAAAAGAGTACAGTCAAGACAATGACTCTAATTGCACTGTCAGGTACGGGCCTTGCTTCCTGGAAGACAGGTCTGTAAGAAGACATTTCATTTAGAGAGTTTCCCATGAGACCTGAAACACTCATGACTAACTGCAGATATTAATGCAAAGCCACTGACCCACAGCCCAAGGTCTTTTGTATTTGGTTTTGCTCCGTGCATTTCAGCATCAGAAAACAAAAGTTGCCTGGATACAGACAATGTTATATGAAAAAAACGGGAATAATTATTCACATCTACATTTAGCTGAACTTGGCTCATCACATTTCCTGGCAATGAATTGGTTATAGGTTGGCTCATAAAACACATTTGTACTAATGCCCTGCTGATCCCCATGTACGTATTCACTTGGACAAATGTAATCACAGATGAGTCTCAGCTGCAGTTCACATCACTGAACCAGCTCTCCTACCCACTTCAGTCATGGCAGTGGCTGCTGCTGACCATATCTACAATAATCCTGTCCACAGATTTGTCCACCTGAGTTAATATGCAATGAAAGGATCATTTGGACACAAGTTCTTTTTCAAGAACCAGCACGGTACCTGTCCTGGACAGGAAAGTGCAATTGCAGCAAACTAATCAGAACTTGGTTTGTTAATTTCAAGAGATAAATTGTGGACTAAATTATATTATTCCTCCTTTGACAGAATATTGCTTCATTTTATTTATTATGCATCTTTATCACCACACAACACTCTGAGTAAAATGTGGATTGGAGGGTAATAGGACAAAACCTATGCTCACTACTAAGAGGGTCCAGCAGGGCTATGTAACAGGTATAACATGTCTCTACACTAGTCAGTCTCTACTTAAATGACTTCATTGGTAACTGTTTCACACCCAACTTCCATGTACTCAAATTGGGTGGGACTAACGTCCCACTATTGCTCTGTGCAGATGTTGGTGTCCTTATGTCATTGTCTAAAATAGGCTTCAAGTGTGAAGTTGAAGGCTTTCATGGCCAGCATCTATAGGTTTTTTTGTGGTTTTTCTTCAGGCTGTGGGGCTGTGTTCTGGAAGAGTTTATTCCTGACATTTCACCTGCATCTGTGGCTGACATCTTCAGAGAATGGTGACAGTGTGGGTGTGTGGGGTTTATATACTGTGAGTCCCTGTTGAAAAGGATTAGCATGTAAATTTGTGTATTCAGTTGTAGGATGTTCAGTTCTTAAGGTGGAAGAATATGCAAGGGGGATTAGTGTCTATTTAGGTCATGGTCCATTGTCTGCTGGGAAGCTCCTTGTTCCTGGGGGAAGTTCATTTGCATGTGTTGAGTTTTGATTTTGGTGTTTTTCAGGATCGGTAGCCAAACTTTGTTTAATTTTGCGGTTTCTTCTTTCCTGTTGAAGTTGTCCAGGTGTTTGTGGATTTCAATAGCTTCCCTATGCATTCTGACCTGATAGCTGTTAGCCTGATCAAGAATTTCGGTGTTTTCAAATATTATTTTGTGCCCAGGTTGGTTTATAACGTGTTCTGCTACTGCTGACTTTTCTGGCTGGCCCAGTGTCTCTGTACACTGCCACCATTCTCTGAAGATACCAGCCACAGATGGAGGCGAAAGGGCAGGAATAAACTCTTCTAGAACATGGCCTCACAGCCCAGGAAAAAACCACAAAAAAACTAGGCCGAAATGTTTGTTACATATTTTATTATTTATTGCAAAGAGAATGGATTGACTATCAAATTTAGCAGAACAAAGATTGTCGTTTTCTTCTAGACACAGCTTGATAGATAATGGAATTTGATATAGAGCAAGTCAATAAGTTGTTCTGTATGATGCTATAAAATCTATTATAGAACAACATATGAATAATATTGCCACTATAATACATTTTACAGGAGCAGCTTCCTAAACATGCTGGATATTTTAATAATTAGATTATCTCCTGGGCTAGATTTAATTTTTCTGGGCTAGATTTAATTGCCTCCCTTCTGCAATGCTAGAGGGTGTTACCAAAATGTCTTATATGAAGACTATGTATGTCCCTGTGGAGATGATTTAGTTAAATTTTTAAGTCATATCTTCTTTTTTTAAATGTAGCCCTGAAAACATGTCTTGGCTCATACTAACAAGCCAATGACAGTGACAATGGCTAAATTCTTCTTCCTTGCTTAGTTTCTCATGAGATGAGAAGTCCTAGTAGACCACAAGCTGAACATGAGTCAACAGTGTGATGCGGCAGCTAAAAAGGCCAATGCGATTTTGGGCTGCATCAATAGCAGTATAGTGTCTAAATCAAGGGAAGTAATAGTGCCACTCTATTCTGTCTTGGTCTGGCCTCACCTAGAATACTGTGTCCAGTTCTGGGCACCACAATTCAAAAAGGATATTGACAAATTGGAGTGTGTCCAGAGGAGGGTGACCAAAATGGTGAAAGGTCTGGAAACCATGCCTTATGAGGAAAGACTTAGGGATCTGGGTATGTTTAGCCTGGAAAAAAGATGGTTAAGAGGCGATATGATAGTCCTGTTTAAGTATTTGAAGGGGTGTCACATTGAGGATGGAGCAAGCTTGTTTTCTGCTGCTCCAGAGACTGGAACACAGAACAATGGATGCAAGCTCCAGGAACAGAGATTCCACCTCAACATTAGGAGGAACTTTTTGACAGTAAGAGCTGTTTGACAGTGGAACACACTCCCTCGGAGCGTGGTGGGGTCTCCTTCCTTGGAGGTCTTTAAACAGAGGCTGGATGGCCATCTGTCAGGGATGCTTTGATTGTGTATTCCTGCATGGCAGGGGGTTGGACTGGATGGCCCTCGTGGTCTCTTCCAACTCTACAATTCTATGATTCTATGATTTCACCATCCTAATTGTAATTTATATCTCATGTTTTTATATTTTTTATTATATTGTATTTTAAATATGTATATAAATTTTAAGATGTATACATTTAAATGATTGTGTTTTTATGTTTTTAATTACGCTGGCTTAATTCCACTGTTTGTTTCTATGGGCCTGCGGCCATGGAATATAATAATAATGATGAACCTAGAGTGTTACTTTTTAGAAGTAATTCATTGCAGTTATAATGATGAGGCCTCTAAAAGTAGTTAGTGGCTGTCATAGTTTCACCTTTTTAATTTCAAATTTCTCACAAAATAACTATTTTTACATTTCTCAGAAATAGCTAAAATATTTATTCACACACACACACCAGATACTTTGTCTGAAGAAATCTCTGAATGCTACAGGCTATTGGCTTGTGGTACAAAACATTCTCTCCTCCAGCCCACCAGATGTTACTACATACAACAGAGTCCAAGGAAGCAGCACAAACCAGTGCTTGTGCCACAAGGTTCTTCTAACCACACCATTTAGTGAGGCAAAACTTCTGTAACTGTGAAAACAGCTTTAAAGATTATGAGGAGTGGATTTTTCCCTGCATTGCATTAAACTCATAATTTAGCTATGCTTTAGTTACTGAGATAATTGTCTAATTACAAATGACTAGTTGTTTGTAATTAGTTATTCTGGGACAAGCTACTAACAGCTTCTTCTCAGTCCCAGATCTTTAAAAAATCAACTCAGTGCTAAATTTTCTGGTGTGATATGTGTAAAGTCCTTGGGTAAGCCAGTTGTAGTTCATAGTTCTCTTTTCTGCCAATCACTCACTTTGTTTAGAGAGCTTAGCCGCAGATTCATCTCTCCAGTCAAATCATCTGTCTCGACACCAGAGGAAAAATTATGTGGCCACCTGTAGATGCAGAAGGCTGTTGGTCCACGATGCAGACATTCCTTAGTAGCCTATGTTGTGGTAAAACTCTTCTTTTTAAAAAACAGAAACCAAAAGACAAGATTAATGCAAGAGAGAAGATGCCCCTCTGACCCCAGTGCAAGAATAAGACACTGTCTACTCATTTCTCTTTCCCTGCTCACCTTGGACTGTGATCTAAATGCTGCCAAATCAGATCTGTATTATAGATTTTCCTTGGGTTTTTTCTGGGCTGTGAGGCTGTATTCTGGAAGTGTATATTTCTGACGTTTCACCTGCATCTGTGGCTGGCATCTTCAGAGAATGGTTGGGTAGGAGTGTGTGTGGAGTTTTATATACACTGTGAACCCCTGTTGGGGAGGATATGTACATTTGTGTATTTGAATGGCTAGTTTATGGGTGGAGATATGCAAGGAGGATTAGTGTCTGTTTGGCCAATGGTTGGTTGATGGCCCATTATCTGCTGGAAATCCCCCTGCCCCTGGGTGGAGTTCAGTTGCAAGTGTTGAGTTTTGATTTTAGTGTTTTCAGGACTGGCAGCCAGATGTTGTTTACTTTTAGAGTTTCTTCTTACCTGTTGAAGTTGTCCAGGTGTTTGTGGATTTCAACAGCTTCTCTGTGCATTCTGACATGATAGTTGTTGGCCTGGTCCAGAATTTTGGTGTTTTTAAATAACATTTTGTGTCCAGGTTAGTTTATAACATGTTCTGCTACTGCTGATTTTTCTGGCTGGCCCAGTCTGCAGTGTCTCTCTTGTTCCTTGATTCATATTTGCACACTGCGTTGAGTGGTCCCTATGTAAACATGTCCACAGCTGCATGGTATGGGGTAAACTCCTGCAGCTGTGAGAGGGTGTCTTTTTGCTGGCCGTGAAAGCCTTTGACTTCACAGTTCTGTATTACTTTTTGCCTTTCACCCTGTTCTGGGGACATGACTGGAACGCAAAGGTCCTGGATGTTCCAGATGTCTCAGCCTGTCTAAATATTACCACAAGAAGGTAACACTTGTTTACCTTGACTTCACTTACACACATACACATACCCTTCTACATTCATGCATTCTTCTATTGAGTACTGTAAGAAAAAATAGCATCCCTTCTTTTATGTAATCAAGATCTGGGAAGATGCCAGAGATCTTAAATAAAGGTAAGATATGGTAAAGGTAAAGTGGTGGACAATACAGTAAAGGAATAAAATCCATATCAAGGCAATAATGGTCATAAAGCTATAAGGAGGGTGTATAATAGTTCCTGGACTTTTAATTTGTGACTAATTTGTTGCACAATGAGGTTGCAATTTTCTAATTGTGATTGCCACTTTAATTTTACTCATGGCTGTGCAACTAACAATGTATAGTCTAGTAATTAAAATTAATTGTACCTTCACCTGCATATTTCTACTAGGCTGTTAAATGTAGTCTGTAGGCTCAATGATTTTGTTCTCTGAAAGATGCTGAACTCATTTCAGGGAGTCCAATTATGTTACACCTTGTAATTCTAGTATAAAAACCAGGCCTTTACTTTTATGTAAAGAGTTTGTGGAATGGCATTTTAAAGAACATGTATGCTCAGCTTTAGTAATCTGGTAGATGCAAATGTTAACAGTGTTATTATAGACAAGGCGTTATTGAGATACAACTTACAAAAATAGCAATTATTACTCACGTGAATATATCTTTTGTAAGCTCAAATACATTTCTAGCATTCAATTCTTTTAAAGGACAATTACCAGTAATCTTCTGGACTGCATTCATAGCTTAAATCTGATGAAAATACTCTATTAATTCAGAGTTGAGATAAAAAAAAATCTTCTGCACACCTAACTTCAAAGCAGAAAAAGAAAGGGTGTTACAAATGCTGATATTACCAGCCCAAACTCCATCATCTAAGGATGTCCAGGAAGAATCAGACTTCCTCTTGCAGGCCTTCTTACCTGGGCATAAAATCGCATCCATATTCAAAGGTACATTGGAATGTTCACCTGAATAGGGATACAGTTTCAAAGCAAAACTATGGCGTTATCTACACTGGCAATTTACCCTGCAGTCCTGACAAAGACGGGTTTTTGCCCTGTTTTGCCCCCAGGCAGTCCTCACAATCCCTGGGGCCAAGCCGAGGGTTGGGGAGAGATGAGGTAGAGCCCAACAAAAGGTTTTAAAATTATACCTGTTTAAATGCATTCCAGCCAGCAAAAAACAGATCGTGCCCTGCCTGACTGCAGAAGCCTGTTCTGGCATGCCAGCCCTATAGCCAGGAAGGGGGCCTGCAGCATGTGGCCAATGCAGGGGGCCCTGTTCACGTCCTGCAGGCATGCTTCCTGACATTAGAGAGAGTGACACGGACGGCAGCACTGGCAGCTTCAGGGATGGGCCTCCATGCCTGTCTGGACTCCAGCCCATTTCACTCCAGTAACACAGGAGGAATGGGTCAAATCCATGGAGGAAATACACTGGCAGGGAGCCGGCATATCCTGGCCCATGTGGATGAACCCTGTGTTGCTTTCAATGAGATGCTTAAACACACATTTATTTTTCCTGGTCACATTTTTGACATTTAATTATCACACACATTTTTAAAGTATAAGAAGAGCTGGATATTTTTAAAAAAATGAAATACCAAAATTTTAAAAATGTTTGTATGCAATACTAATAGGCAAAGGTTCTGGCCTAAATCCAGTTGTTAGTTCCAACTACAATAGATCCATTAAGTCAATGGGAACTTAGAATCATAGAATCATAGAATCATAGAGTTGGAAGAGACATCAAGGGCCATCCAGTCCAACCCCCTGCCCTGCAGCAATACCCAATCAAAGCATTCCCAACAGATGGCCATCTAGCCTCTGTTTTAAAACCTACAAAGAAAGAGACTCCACCACACTACGAGGCAGAGCATTCCACTGCCAAACAGCTCTTACTGTCAGGAAGTTCTTCCTAATGTTTAGCTGGAATTTCTTTTCCTGTACTTTGACTGCATTGTTCCATGTCCTAGGACTTTTTCAGATGATACTTACCGCGGGACGGCAGTGTCCGAAAAGGAACCCCTGCCGCGCGACAGCACTGTAGTCTCCCAAGACCTCCTTGTGCAGTAAGTATCGTCTGAAAAAGTCCCTAGTCTCCAGAGCAGCAGAAAACAAGCTTGCTCCATCCTCAGTATGACATCCCTTAAAATATTTAAGCATGGCTATCATGTCACCTCTAAACCTTCTCTTCTCCAGACTAAACATACCCAGCTCCCTAAGCCACTCCTCATAGGGCATGGCTTCCAGACCTCCCACCATCCTGGTTGCCCTCCTCTGGACATGCTCCAATTTGTCAATATCCTTCTTGAATTGTGGTGCCCAGAACTGGACACAGTATTCCAGGTGAGGTCTGACCAAAGCAGAAAACAGTGGCACTATTACTTCCCTTGATCTAGACACTATACTCCTATTAATGCAGCCTAGAATTCCAATGGCTTTTTTAGCTGCTGCATCACACTGCTGACTCATGTTCAGCTTGTGGTCCACTAAGACTCCTAGATCCCTTTTGCATGTACTGCCATCAAGCCAGCTGTCACCCATCCTGTATCTGTTCATTTCATTTTTAATTCCCAAGTATAGAATCCTACATTTCTCCCTGTTGAAATTCACTATGTTAGTTTTGGCCCAGCTTTCTAATCTGTTAAGGCCATTTTGAATTCTGATCCTGTCCTCTGGGTATTAGCTACCCCTCCTAATTTGGTGTCAAATCAATGCTTTGTTCCATTGATTCACTGTGCCTATTCTAGTTGTGGCTAACAATTAGATTTAAGCCTTTTCTCCTATTTAATAACAGTATTCAAAATTTCTACATTACTATGCCAACAATCAGAGTCAACAGAAGTTCCTTCCAACAAATGAATATACCAGGGCCAGATATGTGTGAACCTCTGCCCAGAGTGTGAATCTGAATTAATGAGACTTGCAAGGAGATTCTATGTAGATTTTTGAATTTCCTGAACATTCATTTCATACAATTGACTTACAATCTGCAATAACAAACAAGAGAGAATGTGTGCATCAATATATGATGAAATCCTATATGACCTGTTATGTCTCTTGACTTTACATATACCTAGCTATGAAGAAGAGGTGATATCCCTTTACTGAATTGCCTCTTTGCCCTGGGCCTTCACATCTCCAGTCAGGACATCATCTCCCAGAGCTGATTGCCAGCTGGTGGTTATAAAACTAAAAAGCTAAAAAGGCCAACGCGATTTTGGGCTGTATCAATAGAAGTATAGTGTCTAGATCAAGGGAAGTAATAGTGCCACTCTATTCTGCCTTGGTCAGACCTCACCTAGCATACTGTGTCCAGTTCTGGGCACCACAATTCAAAAAGGATATTGACAAATTAGAGCGTGTCCAGAGAAGAGTGACTAAAATGGTGAAAGGTCTGGAAAAGATGCCTTATGAGGAGAGACTTAGGGAGCTGGATATGTTTAGCCTGGAAAAAAGATGGTTAAGAGGCGATATGATACCCCTGTTTAAATATTTGAAGGGGTGTCACATTGAGGATGGAGCAGGCTTGTTTTCTGCTGCTCCAGAGACTGGAACATGGAACAATGTATGCAAGCTCCAGGAACAGGGATTCCACCTCAACATTAGGAGGAACTTTTTGACAGTAAGAGCTGTTTGACAGTGGAACACACTCCCTTGGAGCGTGGTGGGGTCTCCTTCCTTGGAGGTCTTTAAACAGAGGCTGGATGGCCATCTGTCAGGGATGCTTTGATCGTGATTTCCTGCGTGGCAGGGGGTTGGACTGGATGGCCCTCGTGGTCTCTTCCAACTCTGCAATTCTATGATTCTATGATTCTATGAAATAAAGAAGGATAAGGCAGTGTTATTACCCCCAACACAGGGGGAGAGAGAGAGACAGAGAGAGACTAAAGTAGCATGATTTGTCTGTGGTCTCTCAGTGAGTTCAAGGCTATAGCTAGGCAAAACCAAGAACTTCCCGTCTATCACTGCTATTGTCCAATTATTTCCTGCTACATGCAAATAAGCATATTAGAGTTTCAATGGCTATTTATTTAGTTTGAAATGCCCTTCCAAGTGAGACAACTGATGGTGAAGAAGTGCTGGGAGAGGGCAGTGGGTAGTTCTTTTCATTTCTATTTCATATCCACCACACTTTTCAAATGCATGTTACTGTGGAGAAAAGGTAAACTTTACAGTATGAACAAAGCTCACAGTTGAAGGGGACTGTGTTATGTGAAGAGATTCTGCAGGATTGAATCATGCCAGGATGAGACAACTTCCCAAGGGGCAGGGGGAGAAATGAAGTTTGGTGGTGGGGGAAGGAACCATTATCATTGGCCTAGGTGGTGGAGGTAAGACAGACACAGGGACACACTTTATTATAAAAGCAGTTCTGCAATAACATTTACTGTCTGGGGAACTTTGAGGTCTCACCTCATTGGTGTTTTTCAAAGAAAGGTTTCATAGGAGCTTAAAGTATAAACTTACCATGGGGAATGGTTAAACAAATAAGGGTATCCCTACTAACACTAAGCATTTACCACACAAACAAACCAAAAACCCTTTTGCAGAACCTTCATTTCATCTCCCTTTCCACAACAGATAGGGGCTCTATTGCTTCATCGCCTGCCCCACAACCTTCATAAATCTTTTTTTTAATTATAAGAAAACCAGTTCATTATAACAATGAAAATAACTAGCTGCTCTAGGTGATTTTATCAAACCCATTTAATGTGATTGGGCAAAGTGACTTTTTTTTCACATGGTCCACTATTAGCTCCTTGACCTGAATCTTCACCAGAGCACATTTTATGGGCTTAATTACATATCTCCCCCTCTTCCTGTGTAAATTAGCCTATATAAATAGAATTTCCTTGTTGCTGTGCATCTCCCTCTGGTCTCTCTCCAGTGCTGCCATTAAGAAATTTTACTTACCCTGTTTAAAAAAGAGACTCCTCCTTCTAAAAACTAAATGCAGACATTTGCGGTCATTATTTTACTAAAAAGAAACTTTTGCCATGGTTATGCATACATTATTGATGTGAGCTAATTATCACACAGGCACACATGCACATATGCAAGCACACGTGTGTTCGTGCACGCACATACATACACAAACACCTCAGAGGTTAAAAGTTCCTGTTCTAGGTACATTTCCTTCTCTCCTTACAATTCCAAACCTTCCTGTGAGGACCTATATTTGCTATGGGATAGTTTGTTATCTTCAGTCTAAAAGCAACCTTGATCTAAAAGATCTTTTGACACTTTTACTGCACCTTTAAATGAAATATTCACTGTATCTTCAGGAATCAACTTGAATGGAATCGACTCAGTAGTTCAGCATTAGAAAGACAGGGGAAACATTTTCTAATTTAAAAGAAATTTGAGGAAATGGTTCCATTCCCCTCTCTATTATCTGGCCATTCTGCAGCTTGGGCTTCTGAAGCATCAACATGCACAGTTTGCTTTACAATCCTTCTGCAGAAATTAGCTGACACCCATCAACGTAGATAACAGAAGGCTGTAGCATTAACACTTGAGAGCGCATTAATCTTTCCCAAATTAAAATCTGCACCACAGCATTTAAGATTGAGGCCACCATGGTTCAGTGCTGTTTGACCGCCAATTTTGATAAAAGTGTTTTAAGAGAGGGGAGACGGAGATAAATTGCCAATGGTTGCACAATAGCAGTGAGGGTAAGTGCGGAATCTATGGGCCGCTATCATTGCAGAGTGTCAGCTAAATGTTTGCATGTGTTTACAGAAGGAGGAAAACAGAAAGGAAAGCAACAGCATTGCACTATATTTCTTGGAGGCAGTATCAATATTACATTTCATCAGTGGGAGACAAATACAGTTTCTCATTTGAGTATCAGGAGATAAGGCCAGCTTAGTTGTAAAACGATTGCATCCTTTTACTCAGAGTTTTCCAGAGCAACACTTATTTTCAGGTTTTACCAAAAGCTGCTCAAATTGAGCTAGAAAACTAAGACTTATGACCCCCACCCTCAAAGAGGAAGGCACAACAGTGCAGTCAATACACATGTAGAAGAGACCTTCAGGGATTTGGGCTTCTTTTTCTTGGGCTTGAACATTTCCAATCTCCTGGAAAACTGTTTTGCTAATTTGCAGCACTTTCTTCTCTCTTAGGAGATTATCACACCAGGCTTTACCAGTGGTACTAAAGCAGGATAATAGCATGGGTGGATGCTCCTTATCACATAATTGTGTTGTTGGCAATCAGCATTCAAACTGCGGCTGGAGTGTACCTTTTCATTGATGGGGGAAGCCTGTCAATAGGCCCTCAATAATGCTGTCTTTCCATTATTGCTTCTGTGTGATAAGTCTTCTGCTTCAGTTTCCATAGCAGTAATCACATGGGGTGAGTAGGCATGTTTTTCCTCTTCTCTTCCTCTCTTTTCCCCTTGTTTCCTGCCCTCCCACCTACCCGATCTGACTATTTCTCCCACCTCTTGCCTGCCTGGTCTATTCCCCACCCCACCCCATCTGTCTCTTTTCCTCCCCCCACCCTTTCACTGTTTGGTCTGATTATTTCCCACTCCTCTTGCCTGCCAATCTATTCTCCCCACCCCACCTGTATCTTTTCCTCCCCTCATCCTCTGCCGGTATTGTGCAGCAATTGTGTTAATGAATCAAAGGAAAACATACCAGTATTGAAGTGGAGCTGTGTCCAAGTAGTAGAAATAGCCAAGTACAACTTAAGGCATCCAAATTGCTTCCAAATGCAGCTTAGGCAAGTTAATGTACTTGGGTTAAACTAGACATTAAGGGACATGCTCATTCCTGCTTGTGAGTCCATTTTCCCTCTTACAATGTGATTTACTCACAGAAATGTCTCAGCAGTCAGAATGGGAAATTAAGACCATGTTTGCTCACTAATGACCATTCACTGAATAAAGGACAGTAAATGTAAGATATGTAGGCAAGGAAAATCACATGCTATGACAAAGAGATGTCTTTCATCATGAGGAAGATGCATCTCTGCAAAAAAAAAAAAAAAAAGAAGAAGAAGAAGAAGAAGAAGAAGAAGAAATAGAAGAAGATGGGAGGGTAAAACATATAATTTCATTTGACCGATTGAGATTAAACAAGGGTCACAGCTGTACAGTAGTTTCCGGGCACAGTACAAGGTGTTGGTTATGACCTTTAAAGCCCTACATGGCTTGGGTCCAACTTACCTCAGGGACCGCTTCTTCCTGTACGACCAACCCCACACACTTCAGTCCTCTGGGAGGAATCTCTTACAGCCTATGAAAACAAGGCTGTTGGTAACCTCCCAGAGGGCCTTCTCTGCTACCGCTCCCAGATTATGGAATGGCCTGCCGGATGAGATCCGTCTTATTATCACCTTAGACAGCTTCAAAAAAGCTGTCAAGATGGATCTTTTCCAGCAGGCCTTTCCTGAATAGCTATCCCAGCCTGAAGATTCGGCTGTCTTTTCCCCTTGAGCTGCCATTGAATTATTCTATGCTGCTGTGACTAGTTGATGTATGTTTTTCTATTTTAATTATTGTATGATTTTAATCTTTTTTAGTTTAATATTATTTTAAGGAGTGGGTGGGTTAGGGTATTGATGTAATTATGATGTAATTATTGATGTAATTTCTATCCCGCCGCTCCGATTGTGTTGCAGAGGGGCAGGATAGAAATTATTGTTGTTGTTGTTGTTGTTGTTGTTGTTGTTGTTGTAGCAGCACCCCCATATCTGCTGATTCGCCATCCACTGATTCAGTTATCCATGGATGGTGATGGTGGAGGGTGGGTGGACAGAGGAGAAAAGGGAAGAGGAGAGCTCGCCTCCCTTCTCCCTTCTCCATGGGGTTTCCGGTGGCAGTGGCAGAGATGGTGGGGGTGGACAGGGAAGAGAGGGGGAAGAAGAGCTCATTTCCTTTCTCCACAGGGCTTCCAGTGGTGGTGGTGGAGGTGGCGGGGTCTAGACAGGGGAGGGAGGGAGGAGGAGAGCTTGCCTCCTTTCTCCCTTCCCCACAGGGCTTCTGGTGGCATGGTGGAGGTGCGGGGGGGGGGTAGACAGGGAGGTAAGGAGGTAGGAGGAGAGCTCTTCTCCTTTCTCCCTTCCCTACAGAGCTTCCAGTGGCAGCAGTGAGGGAAGTCTGGCATTCACTGTTATCTGTGGATTTCTGTGTCTGTAGGGGTTCCCGGAACCAATCCCCTGAGGATACGGGGCATGCTACTGTATTAATTACACTGAAGGCTTTGCAATGAAATGAACTTATTAACTTTAACTACACTTTTCATAGTAAAGGCAACTTTCTTAGTTGAGACTGAAAAAGAGGACAAGTGCTGATCACATCTGCTTCTGCATTTGTTTTTACTTTTCCAAAACAAAGGTTGATTCCTTTCTAAACATTTTCTGTAGCCCTTTAACAAAATATTTGATTAGTAGCTGTAGTACCTACCCACCATTGCTCATGAGAATCATTAACCATAATTAATGATTGTCCAGTCTCGACTGCTCTGGAGGATGAATGCCTATCTCTTTGGGTGCTCAAATGTTCCTCTTGTATACTCATCATTCTCAGCTGCCTCTCCCAATCATCCAACAAACACATTACTCTATATGAATGAAAAAAATAGTTGTGGTGCTGCCCAGGAACCTCCCCACCCAAAAGCACTGTGCACACTGCATCACCTGTATGTTAAGTCAGACTCTCCCAAACATTTTGTTCAAATCTAGTAAAAATCCATCCAGCGGTTTTGTGTGATGTATTAATAAATATAGATGTGGGGGGAATAATTGTCTTTGTACTTTATCAGATGCATAAAATATGGCATCATAACTATGCCACATAACCGCAAAAGGGTGTGCATATCAGACGACATCACTTTTTTGTGGTTATGTCCCCACCCAAACCTGTCATTTTTTATTGACGGCTGAAGCCGTCAATAGATCCCCCATAGCACTTTTGTGCCAGCATTGCCAGCATGTGAAACCTCACACTATTGTACTCACGTCAATGCAGCATCATTGGCAGGTATGGCATGAACACTTCCAGGTGAGATCGCAACAGCCAGTTAAGTGATGCATTTTTTATGACCCTCCCTGGGTTACTTGGGACCTTCAAAGTGTGTGTGTGCTTTTAAAAAGTTTTTCTGCCTTATTTTTGTTTGTTTGTTTGTTTAATTTCCTGTGCAATGATGTTTTGCGATAATCTGCAGGATTTCAAAGAAGGAAGTGACTGGAACTCCGTTCACTTCTTCTTTCATTGCTGGGGAAGCCTTTGCTGGGATTAGAGGTAAGTGCAGTGGGAGGCGTTCTTTTGCTAACATAAAAATGGATTTTTTTAATGCCAGCAAAAGAATGCTTTTAAGGGGCTCGTATGATAAAGTCCTTCATATAAATGGTGTGGGCCTTAATTGAAATTAGTTGATTGAATCAAAGCTAGGAATGAATCTACTCTGCTTTGTAAAAGCTACTACACCAGGAACAGATTGTTTAGTGAACTCTGAAAACATTCAGAGAGATTTAGGTCTTGACTACTCAGGCAAAAAAAAATCTGCTTCAACTCTCATTTTCCTAGTCTATAGTGACCCCACACACATCTTGTTGAAGCAAAGTGAGAGTGGCATTACCAGCCACACATTTCCCATAGGTGAACTCACTTTGGTGTAAAAGGGTGGTCTTGTTATTATCACATGACATATATTCCAGAACACATGACAACTATTCCAGAGCACGGCCTCACAGCCCAGAAAAAAACCAAGGAAAATCTATACATGACATATACTTTGCATTTTTTTGGCTGCACAGCTATGGCCTGTCCACACTTTTTCTTCTCATCATGCATGTGAATATGCAAATAAGCAAATAGGCAGAAGTTCACTAATAATGATATACAAGTAATATGCACAAACACACCTTCAAAAAAGTAATAGTGCTGGCATGCCAGTAAAACATAAATAGAAACAGAGGAAGTAGCCATCCCTGGTGGGAATGATCAGGTGACCAAGGAGCCTGAAAATGGCCTTGGGGACCACATGCAGCCTGCAGGCCACGCGTTACCCATCCCTGCATTACAACCATATGAAGATTATCAGACGGGCCCTTATAGCCTGGTTCTGTCCTGTCCTTCTATCCCTTCCACCCGCTGTCCTGCCGCAGAATAAAGTAAAAGGTTTCAGACACCTGCCTTCATTCTGTGGCAGGAATGGGCTCCCCCTCCCTTCGCTGCCCGGTCATAAATGCAGCCGTCATAAGGCTGCTTTTATGACCGGGAACTGAAATCCCGGCCGTTCCCGACTGGGTGGCAAATTCAAATTTTAAACCCTCCCAAACGTCTAAACAGTTCATCAAGCAGAAAAAAAAAACATTAAAAAAATTAAAAGCTACCCGGGGAGGGGGGGGAGTGTTTTACTTACCTTGTTATCCTGATCACACCTGGAAGTGTCCGGCATGGACCTCCCAGTGACTTCACATTCTGACGTCATCCCAGGAGCAGAACGAGGCTCCTGTTCATTCGCCCATCATTCCATTATGATAATGGAACAGGCTTCTGTCGTCCCTGTCCTGGGATATTTTTAGCGTCTGATAATCTCCTAAGTGGACCAGGTAACTTAGCAGAAGCAGAGGACAGTGAAGTGATGTGCATGAAACTGAAGGAGGAGTTGATGGGGAATGTATATGATGAGGAAAAGATCTGCGAATGCATGAGTGGAAAGATTATTCTGGAATATCAGCTATGACAAATTATACAGGGAAAGTGGCAGGTGAAAGAAAGGTTTGTGCATTTTCCTCCCCTTTACCTTCTGTTTCTCTGCAGCTGATCACCCAGAGAAACTGTTGTTGCTGCTGGGGTGCTCATACACAATGTATCTACCTGAAAAATCTGAAACCAATCAAGCCACTAAAGCTGGCAGCTCCAGATTTTGGTCTTTTTCTGTAAGATCTGTCCTATGGATGCAATGTGGTCTGCAATAAGAATCTGGGGGAAGAGAGACAGACCCAGGAGATTATCAGACACGCTAAATATCCCACCACAGGGATGACAGGACATCACCAAAGGGCTTGAATATCAGATGATGACATCCCTGTGGCGTTATGCCCCCGTGCCTCTTCCATCCCAACTCACCTGCATTCCTTTTTATTCACGGCTTAAGCCGTGAATTGACCCATTGTTCCATTTCTGTAACGGAATGATGGTTGTGCAAGAAAATGCCCCATTATGCTGATACGATGCCAACCACGGTGGGAGGCCCCTGCAAAACAGGACTGGTTTAAGGAAATTGGATGGGCCCTGCAGCCCTTTATTTTTTTGGGGGGGGCATACGTTTATCTCAGTTTAATGTAACCTAACCTAACCTAGTCACAGTACAGGCTATTCAGATTATTACTAATAATGTTTTTGCAGGATCATAGAATCATAGAATCATAGAATTGTAGAGTTGGAAGAAACCACGAGGGCCATCCAGTCCAACCCCCTGATATGCAGGAAATCACGATCAAAGCATCCCCGACAGATGGCCATCCAGCCTCTGTTTAAAGACCTCCAAGGAAGGAGACCCCACCACGCTCTGAGGGAGTGTGTGCCACTGCTGAACCGCTCTAACTGCCAGAAAGTTCCTCCTAATGTTGAGGTGAAATCTCTGTTCCTGGAGCTTGCATCCATTGTTCCGTGTTCTAGTCTCTTGAGCAGCAGAAAACAAGCTTGCTCCATCCTCAATATGACACCTCTTCAAATACTTAAATGGGGCTATCATATCACCCCTTAACTGTCTTTTTTCCAGGCTAAACATACCCAGCTCCCTAAGTCTTTCCTCATAAGGCATCGTTTCCAGACCTTTCACCATTTTGGTCACCCTCCTCTGGACACACTCCAATTTGTCCATATCCTTTTTGAATTGTGGTGCCCAGAACTGGACACAGTATTCTAGGTGAGGCCTGACCAAGGCAGAATAGAGTGGCATTATTGATCCCTTGATCTAGACACTATACTTCTATTGATGCAGCCCAAAATTGCATTGGCCTTTTTAGCTGCCGCATCACACTGTTGACTCATGTTCAACTTGTGGTCTACTAGGACTCCTAGATCCCTTTCACACGTAGGAGATTTTCAGATGTGATTTTTGGCAGGATATATCGCAAAACAGCTCCGTTGCTGCCGCACGGCAGGGCAACTGTTTCGGACGACGCTGTCCCTCTGCCAAAACCCTCAGTGTCACTTCCGTGACAGAATGGAGGAAACCGCGTCATATTTCACTCACGGGCAACAATGGTAAATGAAATATGATGCGGTTTCCTCCAATCTGTCACAGAAGTGACACGGAGGGTTTTGGCAGAGGGACGGCGTCGTCCGAAACAGCTCCCCTGCCGCGCAGCAGCAACGGAGCTGTTTTGCAATATATCCTGCCGAAAATTGAGTCTGAAAATCTCCTTAGTCTCGTTCAGCCAGGTCTCCCCCATCCTATATCTATGCATTTTGTTTTCCCGCCCTAAGTGCAGTACCTTACATTTCTCCATATTGAATTTCATTTTGTTAGCTTTGGCCCAGCTCTCCAGTCTATCCAGGTCATTTTGAATTTTGATCCTGTCTTCTAGGGTATTAGTTACTCCTCCTAATTTGGTGTCATCTGCAAATTTGGTACGTATGCCCCTAATTCCCTCATCCAAGTCATTGATAAAGATGTTGAATAGCACTGGGCCCAGGACAGAACCCTGTGGCATCCCACTGGTCACATCTTTCCAAGATGAAGAGGAGCCACTGCAGAGCACCCTTTGGGTTCGGCCGGTCTACCAATTACAAATCCTTTTAACAGTTAACTTGTTTAACCCACATTTTAAAAGCTTTTTGCAAGAACATCATGGGGAACCTTGTCAAAGGCCTTACTCTGATGAGGGATGAGGGTTACAACTGGGCCCCACACAATGACGGGGGGCCCTGTGGCTGCAGGTGTAGAATCATAGAATCATAGAACTGCAGAGTTGGAAGAGACCACGAGGGCCATCCAGTCCAACCTCCTGCCACGCAGGAAATCTTGATCAAAGCATCCCCAACAGATGGTCATCCAGCCTCTGTTTAAAGACCTCCAAGGAAGGAGACCCCACCACGCTCCGAGGGAGTGTGTTCCACTGGTGAACAGCTCTTACTGTCAAAAAGTTCCTCCTCATGTTGAGGTGGAATCTCTGTTCCTGGAGCTTGCACCCATTGCTCCGTGTTCCAGTCTCTGGAGCAGCAGAAAACAAGCTTGCTCCATCCTCAACATGACATCCCTTCAAATACTTAAACAGGGCTATCATATCGCCTCTTAACCGTCTTTTTTCCAGGCTAAACATACTCAGCTCCCTAAGTCTCTCCTCATAAGGCATCGTTTCCAGACCTTTCACCATTTTAGTTGCCCTTCTCTGGACACGCTCCAATTTGTCAATATCCTTTCTGAATTGTGGTGCCCAGAACTGGACACAGTATTCTAAGTGAGGTCTGACCAAGGCAAAATAGAGTGGCACTATTACTTCCCTTGATCTAGACACTATACTTCTATTGATGCAGCCCAAAATCGCATTGGCCTTTTTAGCTGCCGCATCACACTGTTGGCTCATGTTCAACTTGTGGTCTACTAGGAGTCCTAGATCCCTTTTGCATGTAGTCTCATTCAGCCAGGTCTCTCCCATCCTATATTTATGCATTTCATTTTTCCGCCCTAAATGCAGTACTTTACATTTCTCCGTATTGAATTTCATTTTGTTAGCTTTGGCCCAGCTCTCCAGTCTATCCAGGTCATTCTGAATTTTGATCCTGTCCTCTAGGGTATTAGCTACTCCTCCCAATTTGGTGTCATCTGCAAATTTAATAAGTATGCCCCTAATTCCCTCATCTAAGTCATTGATAAAGATGTTGAATAGCACTGGGCCCAGGACAGAACCCTGTGGCACCCCACTGGTCACATCTTTCCAAGACGAAGAGGAGCCACTGCTGAGCACCCTTTGGGTTCGGCCGGTCAACCAATTACAAATCCATTGAACAGTTAACTTGTCTAGCCCACATTTTACAAGCTTGTTTGCAAGAATGTCATGGGGAACCTTGTCAAAGGCCTTACTGAAATCAAGGTATGTGATGTCCACAGCATTCCCTTCATCTACCAAGCTGGTAACTTTATCAAAAAAAGAGATCAGATTAGTCTGGCATGACTTGTTTCTCTGAAACCCATGTTGACTTTTTGTGATTATGGCATTGCCTTCTAAATGTTCACAGACTCTCTGTTTAATGATCAGGTGCTGCAGGGCCCTTCAACTGCTCCTGCTGCTGAACACTTCTGGATGCGATCAGGCAATCGAGGTAAGTTACACCCTTTTCTGTACCCTTCCCGGGTTACTTGGCGTTTCTTAAGTCTGTTTTTGTGCTTGCTGTCATTTAAAAAGCTTTCTTTCTCTTTTTATTTTTGAATTTCTAATGCGCTCATTCTCTCATGAGAACAACCCGGGATTTCAAATGAGGAACTGAATACGTCTCCATCTGAACTGTATTCATTCCGTGGCTGCCGAGGGGAGGGAGAGCACACAGCAAAGGTAGGTCTGAAAACTTTTTGTTCTTGTACCAGGAGGAGGATGGGAGGGGGCGGTAGAGGAGATAGTGAGATGGAGACAGTATTTTTGTCCCCATCCAATAATCTCCACAGTCACCATCCCTGCGATTGTATGCATGAAGGGGTTTGTGAACACATCCATGCTTGGCAATGCATTGTGTAATGAGAGACATAAAATGTGGAGCCTGAGACCTAGGGCTCTTTCACACTACACAATTATAGCACTATGGTTTCACTTTAACTGCCATGACTCCAACTTACGCAATCCTGGGATCTGCAGTTTAGGGAAGCCCCTTTAGAATCCTCAACCAGAAAAGCTTCTCTTCCTCCTCTGACAAAATTATAAACCCTAAGATTCCATAGGATGCAGCCAGTATAGTGTGGGAGGCCCCTGGTACAGATGCTTTCCCCCTCCAAATTATGGAATGGCTTGCCGAACGAAATCCGTCAGATGACGAGCCTGAGTAGCTTTAAAAAAGCACTAAAGACAGATCTCTTTCAGCAGGCCTTTCCTAATTAGATCCCGGCCTCAGGAGCTCCTGGCCTCTTTTAGTCCGCTGGCTATTTATTATTTTTTTAAATGTGATTTTAGATTAGTTGTTTTTAATTTATATTGGTTTAATATCTTTTTATGGGAGGGTTGGGGTGGGTGGTGTTTAGGGATTTTAATCTTTATCTGTATTTTAATTTTTGTAAGCTGCCCCGATTGTTTTTAACACAGAGGGATGGGGTATAAATAATAATAATAATAATAATAATAATCATAGAGATGTGTGTTAAACTGCTGGTGCTGGTCTATAGACTTGTCTATTGTTCCATGACACCCACTCCAGAACTGCTGCTTTGCTCAAGAAGGGGTCAGCCAGGAGAGAGAGAGAGAGAGGTCTTGCTAAGAAGCAACACTCTCAAACTGGGAGGGAGGGAGACCATGCATGATCAGTGCAAATACTCAAGTCCAGCCTGTGGTGGGAGCCCCCAGCTTGTTCTAAATGGCTGTCAAGTTGACTTCTACTTATGGTGACCCTCTGAATGAGAGCTTCTCAGTCACCCAATCTTCAACAGCCCTGCTTAGGTCTTGCAGACTCAGGGATGTGGCTTCCTTGATGAAGTCTATCCAACTTGTGGTCTTCCTCTTTTTCTATTGTCTTCTACCTTATTGTGTGCCTTCAAGTTGTTTCTGACTTATGGCAATCCTAAAACAACCCTATCATGGGATGCTGTGGGGATTTGGGGGTTGCAAAAAAAGGTCTCTAGCCTTCTTGGGGGGGGCAAGGTACTAGAATGTACGATTTGCACTACTAAGACAAATTGAATGGGAGCCAGAACTTTGGACTGAAGCCAGGGACGTTGTCAGGGAGGAATGCAAAAAGATACTATCTGTAGCCAGAAAGAGAAGCCTAAATGGATTACAGATTAAACTCTTCAAGCAGTTAAGAATATATGACAAGCAAAGGTAAAAGGGGACAGAAATGGAGTCAGAACCCTGAATGCAACTGTTCAATGACTTGTGCACAGGGACAAGGAGAACTACTTTGATAATCAATGCAAAGAAACAGAAAATGAAAACAAAACAAAACAAAAAGAAAACAAAGACCTCTTCCACAGGATCAGAGAAACCAAAGAGAAATTTAAACTAAGAGTGGGGATGCTCTACGACCAGCAAGGAAACACGTTACTTGACCAAGTAAATATAAAAAGACAATGGAAACAATGCACGAAAGAACTATATAAAAGAGATGTAAGGATGACAGATTCATTCAAGGAAGAACCATATAAAGACAAACTTCCAATTTTAGGAAGTGAAGTGGAAGCTGCACTCAGAGCACTTGCGAGAAAAAAATCACCAGGAACAGATGGCATACCAATAGAGTTGCTTTAATCTACAGAGACAGAATCTACTCTAGTTTGAATATGGAAAACAAAACAATGGGCCACAGTTTGGAAATACTCAATATGCATTCCAATCCCCAAGAAAGGGGACATCAGGGATTGCAATAACCACAGGGCTGTAGCATTAATTTCCTATGCAAGCAAAGTTATGCTCAAAATTCTACAACAAAGACTTTTACCATGTATAGAATGAAAAATATCAGATGTCCAAGCTGGATTAAGGAAAGGAAGAGGCACTAGGGATCAAATCACAAACATAATGGAGCACACCAAAGAATTTAAAAAGAAAACCAGCCTGTGCTTTATAGATTATAGCAAAGCCTTTGGTTGTCTACAGCACAAAAAACTATGGATTGCTCTTAAAGAAATGGGTGTGCCACAACATTTGATTGTCCTGATATGTAACCTCTACTCAGATGAAGGTGCAACTGTTAGGACAGAATGCAGAGAAACAGAATGGTTTCCAATTGGCAAGGATGGCAGGCAAGGCTACATTTTATCATCCTATCTGTTTAACTTGTATGCTGAACATATCAGACTCGGCAGGATTAGACTCAGAAGAAGGAGGTGTGAACATTGGAGTAAAGAATATCACCAATTTAAGATATGCAGATGACACCATACTACTAGCAGAAAATAGCAAAGACCTAGAAAGATTACTGAAGAAAGTCAATGAAGAAAGTGCAAAGGCAGATTTGTAGTTGAAAATTAAGAAAACAAAAATAATGACTACAGATTATTTACATCACTTGAAACTAGATGATGAAGATATTGAAATAGTTCAAGATTTTCCATACCTTGGCTCAGTCATTACTCAGAATGGAAACTGTAGTCAAGAAATCCAAAGAAGACTAGGTTGCAGCAGGGCAGTTATGAAGAAACTAGACAAGATCCTAAAGTGTAAAGCTATATCATTGAATACTAAGTTAGGATTGACCATGCCACCATATTTTCCATTTCTATTTATGGTTGGACAGTGAAGAAAGCAGATAGGAAGAAAACCAATTCATCATGTCTTTTCATGCTATGTCCAAAATATGACAGCCTCAGTTTAGTCATCTTGGCTTCTAGACAGAGTTCAGGCTTGATTTGCTCTAAGACCCATTGATTTATCTTATTAGCAGTCCACAGCATCTGTAAAACTCTTCTCTAGCACCACATTTCAAATGAGTTGATTTGAGCTTCTTTTGCTGAGACCCATAATGGCATTTTCAGTGACAATCTGAGTTTATTCCATATTCTTAATAAGGCACATAACACATACTGATTATTGGAATCTACATTCACTTTGACTTTATCATACCACAAATATTCATGCCATCCTTATCTCAAGTCGTGTCTCTCCAAACCTAGTAATCTTTTATTTCTCAGCTCCACCCATTCCTTTAACCAAACTACACAACATTCTGCAAAATACAATTTAAAGTTATGTAAAATCAATCCTCCACTTTCTTTTGCATCTTTCAATACCTTATATTTGAGACTGCTTTTTCCCTTACCTTACAAACTTAGATAGATCATTCTGCCATTGGTTAAATGGTACATCAGTTGTCAAAATTGGTATTGTCTGAAATAAAAACATTATTCTAGGCAAGACATTCATTTTTATCACAGAAATTCTCCCCAACAATGACAAGTTCACTTCCTCCCATCTTATCATATCATTCGTAATTTCATTCCATGTATCCCAGTGAGAAAAGACATGGTCAAAGGGGTTGAAATTTACATTATGTTATGATTGTAAAGAAAATTTAATAAAACGAAGTATTGTTGGTATATGACCCCAGAAATATTGTGCAGAATGTATAAAGGTATTTCTAATGTATGTTGGAAACATGAATAGCATGAAGTGACATTTTATCATGTGTGGGGGACATGTGAAAAAGATTTTTTTTAAAAATCAGATTCAAATACACACATTGATGCAGAGGATTTAAAAGATTAATATTCAATCAAAAGTGGGACTTTTTCTTCTGGAAATGATGGATATACAGCTGGAAAAGAGTTATGGAAGCTTACTTCAGTATATGACTATGCCAGTATGACTGTTGTATGCACAAAGATGCAAGAATTCAACACTACCCACTATGGAGGAACAATTGATGAAACTGATAGATTTAACAGAAATGGACAAACCGTCTGGTTTGATCAGAGAATGGTCAGTACCAACATTTCTCAAGGACTGGAAACCCCTTAAAGACTTTTTTTTCGGGGGGGGGGATGGTAACATTTGGGTTTGATGATTAAAAAGAATAGGTTGTTGAAAGAAGGGATTATGTGGTAATTTAGGAGAGAGAGACATGAAAAGCTATATGCATCTTTAATTGCTGAAAGGAAGACTGGAAGTCACTTTTTCTTTCTTTTCTTTTGCTCTGTATTCTTTAACTTTTAGCTTATAATATTTCAGTTTTCTATCTTTCTTTGTTTCTAATCTTGATAATTTTAATGTATTTTAATAAAAATTATTTTTTAAAAATACTATTCCTGCAAGCTTGGGCTACACATCTGTAGTCTTTCTTGGTGATCTATCCTTCCTTCCATTCTTTACACATGCTCTTTTTTTATTTTTGCTTATTCCTTGAGTTTGCTGTGCTGCCACATTGGCTTTTTCAGAGTTCTCATTTTTCTTCTTCCATGTGATGGATTGTGATTGTGCTTTTTGTAACTCTTTTTCAAGAACTCTCATCCTTGCTCCCACCCCCCTTTTGCATCTCTAGTCATGGTATTCCACCCACTATTTCCCTGAGCTTGATAAAATCAGTTTTCATGAAATCCATTGTTCATGTTTCACTACACTCTTCTTTGCCCTGTCCCACAACTGTGATTTCTAGCTTTACATAGTCACTTCCTCTTAAAATTCTGACTTCTTTTATTCCAGTCACCAGCTTCTCTCAATTGGTTAGGATAAAGTTCAGGATTGCTGAACCCCTTGTTCCTTCCTCTACCTTTTGAAATAAGAAATTATCTACAAGGCACATCAGGAATTTGTTGGGCAGCCTATGCTTAGCAAAGTTAGAGGCTTATTGCATGAGGGAAGGGAAGCGGCAGTGCAGTCCAGTAATAGCACCTCCCATCCTTGTCACATGATGTCAGTGTTCTTCAGCTGATCTTCCATTCCAGTCCCGTGGCAGACGGTGGCAAATATGAGTCTTTTTTATAATAGGAAAAATCTGTTAGAAAAAAGATAAGGATTAAATCCTTATTGCTTATGCTGAATTAGTTCTATCACCACTTTTTCTGAGACGTGTGTCTTCTTTAATACCTATACACAATCAGGTACAACATGTTCTTCTCCAGGCTGGCAACAACTCTACCTATGCAATTTGGCCAAACCAAATGTGGGAGAATTTAATTTCAGTTTGTTTTGAAGAATTCCCCCCCACTTTCCCCCCAAATTTGGAACAGAAAGAAATTGGGCTTTTTAAAAAAAATGAATGTGAGAAAGTAAAACTGATAGCTTTGGGCATCCTGAAAGGGGAAAAATGTAGAAAAGGGGAAGGGGGAAGGGAGGGGGAGGGAAAAAAATAAATCTGGCAGCACCTTCAAGACTAACTGGTTTTTATTTTAGCATGAGCTTTTATGGATATAAACCTACCTCTTCAGATGTAGTACCAAATGGTATTAAGGCCTCAGGTTATAAAGCATATTTACACAGTTGTGGGAGTGGGCAGAATGTAATAGGATCCAGAAAGATGCAAATTTTTGCCCTAAATTGTCAAAGGGGAGGGTGAGGTGATGAAGGTCCTTCAGATCTTTACAGTGGTAAATATGCTTACTGTTCACACACACACTTGCTCATTCATGGGTATAAATGTTTATCCATAGGCTAGAATCCATGAAAAAAGGGGGGGAAACCACAAATGATAGAAGAAACACTAGACTAAGTGGAACCAATCCCTGGAAAAGGATGGGAGAGGCAGTTCATTAAGTCTGAAGTCCCATGTGCACATCTCAGGAATGCCTTCCAAGTAGCTGTGGGAGAAAGCTGCAATCCTCCTGAAAAGCTCTCCTATGTATGCTTTCCTGCAAGGAACTGAAAACAAGGGACTTACTTCAAAGTAGAAGTACAGAGGATTGCTTAAGCAAACCATATGTATTTCCATCCTACAACTCACATTTGTATTAAAATTTGTAATTCTATTGGCAGATAACTGCAGCAAACAAGAAAAATAATCTGCATTGCATTCTAAAAGGTACTTGATTTGCCCACTTTGTCTGTGGAGCCAGTTTTTTCAGACTGGGAGCTGGAGCTGGTGCAGATAGTACCTCACCTAGCTCAAAACAAGGCACGTGATAGAGTTACATAGTGCCTTCCCATCCTGTGGGACAAAAGGAACAGATGACAAATATATTCCATCTTTCTAAACCTATTCAACCAACTCACTTGGCCAATATTTGATCTATTGGAGATCTACCATATCTCTGGCTTTTCTTTGCAAACGAATATTCAGGAAGGACTCATCCTGCACTTTCTGCAACCATGCTGATGACTGAAAAGGCCAATCCAAGATAAACATGTCCAGTTGCAGAAAGCACAGCAGAAGGTCTCCTTAGGTGATGTTTCCGGGTTGTGATTCTTTCTGCGTTGTCGTTTCTCTTCAAGACTTGTTCGGATGAGCTCTCAAATAAGGCTGCAGCATTGTGGATAGTACGTCTCCATGCCTCCCGATGTGAGGCCAGGGCGGACCATTGTTGGTGATCAATTTGGCTGAGCCTGAGATGTTGTTTCAGGGAATCCTTGTATCGCTTTTTTGGAGTGCCCCTCTTATGCTGACCAGTGGCGAGTTCACCGTAGAGTACTATTTTTGGGAGGCGATGGTCCTCCATCCTAGAAACGTGCCCTGCCCAGCACAGCTGTTTTCTCAATATCATGGCCTCAATGCTGGTGATACCTGCTTGCTCAAGGACAGCAACATTACCATATAATCTAGGCTAAATATATCTGTGTGGCAAAAAACTGACTCAATGTTATTCAATTTTTAATGTTTGTACTTCTGTACATGAAACCATTTTGTCTCTACTCATGCTATTCGTTTGTTTTGAATGACTTGTTTTATTCAAAAGATAAGCTGTCAGCCTGACAGAACTGGTCATCTGTTTTGGTGTAGAACTAGGAAATACATTGTATTAGATATTGTATTTTGAATTATAAACTTCTATTTTCTTGAACCAAACTATGCCATCTGGGAAAGGAGGTATGTCATATCCCCAAGGTTCTTACAAATCAGATATAGCTAATGGAAACATGAATGAAGATGTATGTATCCCTTTCTTTAAAACTTTCTGACTTTGAACTACACTGAAGGGTGGTTTAGATGTTACCCTACTCACATAGAACCTGCTTACCTGGAGCGGCTCCATGTAGTGGGACATCATATAGCTACCTTGCCAGTGGGCTGGCAGACTAGGCGCCCACTGTGGAATTTGCACTGCACCAGAAATTGAAATGCTGGTTCCAGGGCTGATCCTTGTCCCATCTAGTGAGGTAATTCAAACAGTTCAGCTGTGATCAGAAAAACTGCTTAGTTGTAGCTAGTGTTGAATGTCAAGGGGTTCATAATACTTACTGTCTTTCTTTTCTGAGCAGACAATGGGCTGCTGTGTCCAATCGAATTGTATACTTTTCAGGATGTTTCATAGACTATTTCAGCAGGAAAGAATATTAATACATTTAATAAAGTCTCCACAGAACATGACTAGTTCTTAGAAATTACACATTTGTCATGTCATTCATCTCTACTTGGTCAGTATTTTGTTTAGTTTTATTAATTCTTAATCCAGGGACCTGTTTTTATGGATTAACTGAGCAATTTAATTTTAGCTATCTGAGGAACCGGATCTGAGAAATCCATATTGCATACTTGGGCCTAAATTAAATTGCTAGTCCCAACTAGAGTAGACTCATTAAATCAATGGGAATCTTGTAGGGCAACAGTTATGTAAATTCCATTGATTCAACGGCTATATTCCAATTGGGGCTAGAAACTGGATTAAGCAATGATTGTTCGTAACAGAAGTGGGCTTTGCTTCCTGGCCTACATGTTTGGGAAGTGAGTTCATAAGTGTTAGGAAAATAACAGAAGAATAGCAGCCAGATTCTAAAATCTCACATTTGAATTAAAACAGGCCTAGTGACTAGTTATACTTCTGCAGTTTACTTAGCTTTTCTTCTAATGCCTGCCTTTATTTTTTTATGCCCTATCTTGAACAAAACTCTTATTTTATTTAAACATATTATAGTTCTGCCTCACACTACTGTGATTCCTTTTCCTTGAAGTGGGGGGGGGATGAGGTGGGGGGGACAAAGCCCTACCATCTAAGCTAAAAGGCACTGAGCTATAAAATAGTTTTCAGTAGTGGTCTGGGGAAACTGGTTTTGCCTGAAAACTCACTTTCTACAAAATCTGATACACTCTTCGTTTTTGCATCCAATGTTCTACTGATCTTGGTTTAAATGGTAGGTGGTGGCATTTAGTTTATTTAAATGGTAGTTGATGGCAGAAATCACCCTTGGATGGAAGTGCCAGGGTCAACCTGGGAAGCCTGTTCCAGTTTGAGCTGAAATAACCTCCTATAGGAACTTAGTTGAAGGAAGGTTTTTAGAGATCCTGCTTAAACACACTGGTCAGTGCTGGAGTGGATGGGGCCCAACAGATTGAAAGCTGGTGAAGTACTGAAGACAGAAGTACTGTTGGTTGGCATTTCAATTATCTGGGTGGTGTATTATAACCCCTTACAGCCTAGGAACGAAGTGTCATAACAACTGCATTCTCCTACAGAAACCTGACCAAGCCCTGTTCCAGAAGACCGTCTCCATGCCTGTGTGGCAGCAGAGGTCCAGTGAGTGGGAGCAAAGGAAGAGGCCTTCTCAGTGCTGATGACTTCTCAGTGCGGATGCCCTCCCTGATATGGCCTGCCAGGCAGCACACAATGTATCTGTTTTTAGAGGTTCTAGCAGGCTAACATGCCCTTAGAAACTGTAATCTGTCTGTCTATCTTTCCTTATTAATGTTTGTATTCTCAAGTGATGGCAGTATTACATTATTCACTATTTCCATTTTATTTTGATGTGTTTTAAAGTGCTAATTATTTATTTTTAAAATGTTATGTAATCATTTGTTTTGCAACTAATTTTGGTTATAATGTACAGAAAAGTGTGGTTACAATATAAGGCTGAATCTAGCTTTAGGGGCTTACCACACTCTGAAATAAAGCAGTAGGGCAGCCAGTAGGTTTCACTTTCCGTGCTGTCTTGCCGCATGAAGTCATTGTTCTTCCAATGTTCTGCCATTCCAGTCCCATGGGAGACCAAGGTAAAACCGCATCTTTTTGCTAACAGGTTTTTCCTCAATCTCCCATGGGACCAGAACAAAAGAACCATGACATCATGTAGCAAAGCAGCATGGAAGATGGAAACTTCCTGCTGTACTGCTGCTTTACTTTGGAGTGTGGTAAGCCCCTTAGCAATGATTAATACTTAAATCCCATTTTTCAGTGGTATTGAACTAAATCTGGATCCTGTCTCGTCTCTCTGGCTTTTCTTCACAAATGAAGATTCAGGAAGGACTCATCCCGTGCTTTCCGCAAGCGCGCTGATGACTAAAAAGGCCAATCTGAGATAAACAAGTCCGGTTGCAGAATGCACAGCAGAAGGTCTCCTTGGGTGATGTTTCCAGGTTGTGGTTCTTTCTGCGTTGTCGTTTCTTTTCAAGACTTGTTCGGTGTGAGTTCTCAAATAAGGCTGCAGCATTGTGGATAGTGTGCAAAATCTGGATCCAATCTTTAAGTAAAGAAATAATGAACATTTTGCTTTCAAAACCAATGTTTAGCTCTGCTAAAATACTACTTACTCTGTTCTGTTTTTCCTCTTGTTTGCAATCTGTGAATTTCAAATAAAATTTCAAATATATTGTTATTTTCTAAGCATTTCAAAAGGGAATATATTTTACATTTACTATTTTGTCCTAGTGTGTTTTTGCATAACCTCAAAGATAATTTTGAATCCTTTTTTGGTTTTGTGTGTCTTCAAATCACTTCCAACTTATGGTGACACTATCATGGGGTTTTCTTGGCAAGATTTGTTCAGAGGGGTTGTGATTGCCACTGCAGTCCTCTGAAGCTGCAAGAGTGTGACTTGCCAAGGTCACCCAGACCTTTCATTGGCTGATCTGGGATTCAAACCCTGGACTCCCTGAGTCCTAGTTCAATAAAGCAGACCACTACACTATTTGGGCTCTTGTGTTTTGTCATATAACATTCTCCCCACCTTTTGTTGAGACAAAGATTTCTGGTTTAGTGGTTGTTCTTTTGATTAGGTTGTCATCAGATTTGAAACAAAAGTATAAAAATCCAAAATAAATATTGAGACTCCAAAGGGGAAGGTATTGAGTACCCAAGACTGTGTGGCTTTCCAAGATTAGATTGTTTGACAGAGGCAACTGCAACTGCAACTACACTGTAAAGTAGTGTCTTGGTGAGCCTCTCTGGCAAGAGCATTCCACAACTGAGGAGCCACTCCTGAACTGGCCCTTTTTCTCATAGTCATCTGGGGTGGGGAGAAGGGCACTTGCTTCAGGACAACCTAGAGGAAATATTTTGAATGAAGATGGTTAAGAGGCGATATGATAGCCCTGTTTAAGTATTTGAAGGGGTGTCACGTGAGGATGGAGCAGGCTTGTTTTCTGCTGCTCCAGAGACTGGAACACGGAGCAATGGATGCAAGCTCCAGGAACAGAGATTCCACCTCAACATTAGGAGGAACTTTCTGACAGTAAGAGCTGTTTGGCAGTGGAACACACTCCCTCGGAGCGTGGTGGGGTCTCCTTCCTTGGAGGTCTTTAAACAGAGGCTGGATGGCCATCTGTCGGGGATGCTTTGATCGTGATTTCCTGCGTGGCAGGGGGTTGGACTGGATGGCCCTCATGGTCTCTTCCAACTCTGCAATTCTATGATTCTATCATTAGCATATAAACATTTTAAAAACATTAGATAAATAAATAATGAATGACAACTCTTGTAGGAGGTGTGAGTCTAAAATTAAAAATGTATTTTAAAAAATTCCAGGAATCTAGCCCTTTTAAAAATAAAAAAAATATCTTCTTTAAAAGTAAAACCACTTTTCTTTCAAAGCAAGCAGGGTAAAAAGGCATTGGAATGCAGACACAGCTCAATTAACATTTAAATGTGTGGTCTGATCACCCATTCAATTAGACTCATTAAAACAACAAAGAAGTCAGTTTAAAAAGCATATCAAAAGTTTACTGAAGGTATATCAATCTTAATCTACATATTAAAACAAACTTAAAAGATCCCTAACTAACTAAGAGGGTTTAGAGTAGGAAAAGACTCACCCAGTATTTAAGCGGTGTGGGCTACGTGCTACTTGGTGACTCAAAGACACTCCTAAGAGAGCAAATAAGGCAAATAATAGCTCCAGCCACATGGAGACAAAACTTAAAAGGAACTTAGAAAAAGTGTCATATAATATTTAAATTAGGTCATGTGATGAATGACCCATTGCTCCAGTGGGCTGAAATTGCCCAGTTAAGAAAAGGGGGAGTGGAAGAACTGATGCATGCAGGGAAAATTCCTAAACTGAACTTAATATGGGATACACAAGATTGTATTGCATTACACTAATGATTTCCCCACATACTACAAATCTGTTGATGGTTATAAACTGCAGTAGTTAGCAATGAAACCTATTATCCAGATGCAATTGATTTCAGTAAGGCCTTCGACAAGGTTCCCCATGACAGTCTTGCAAACAAGCTAGTAAAATGTGGGCTGGACAAGTTAACTGTTAAATGGATTTGTAATTGGTTGACTGGCCAAACCCAAAAGGTGCTCAGCAGTGGCTCCTCTTCCTCTTGGAAGGATGTGACCAGTCGGGTGCCACAGGGTTCTGTCCTGGGCCCAGGGCTATTCAACATCTTTATCAATGACTTGGATGATGGAATTAGGGGCATACTTATCAAATTTGCAGATGACACCAAATTAGGAGGAGTAGCTAATACCCTAGAGGACAGGATCAAAATTCAGAATGACCTAGATAGACTGGAGAGCTGGGCCAAAGCTAACAAAATGAAATTCAATACGGAGAAATGTACGGTCCTGCACTTAGGGCGGAAAAATGAAATGCATAGATATAGGATGGGGGAGACCTGGCTGAACGAGACTAAGTGCGAAAGGGATCTAGGAGTCCTAGTAGACCACAAGTTGAACATGAGTCAGTCGTGTGATGCAACAGCTAAAAAGGCCAATGCGATTTTGGGCTGCATCAATAGAAGTATAGTGTGTAGATCAAGGGAAGTAATAGTGCCACTCTATTCTGCCTTGGTCTGGCCTCACCTAGAATACTGTGTCCAGTTCTGGGCACCACAATTCAAAAAGGATATTGACAAATTGGAGCGTGTCCAGAGAAGGGCAACTAAAATGGTGAAAGGTCTGGAAACGATGCCTTATGAGGAGAGACTTAGGGAACTGGGTATGTTTAGCCTGAAAAAAAGACAGTTAAGGGGCAATATGATAGCCGTCTTTAAGTATTTGAAGGGGTGTCACATTGAGGATGGAGCAAGCTTGTTTTCTGCTGTTCCAGAGACTGGAACACGGAACAATGGATGCAAGCTCCAGGAACAGAGATTCCATCTCAACATTAGGAGGAACTTTTTGACAGTAAGAGCTGTTCGGCAGTGGAACACACGCCCTCGGAACGTAGTGGGGTCTTCTTCCTTGGAGGTCTTTAAACAGAGGCTGGATTGCCATCTGTCAGGGATGCTTTGATCGTGATTTCCTACATGGCAGGGGGTTGGACTGGATGGCCCTCGTGGTCTCTTCCAACTCTACAATTCTATGATTCTATGATGACCTGCTTTTTGTTTCTGTAATAACCTGCATGTGTAATTATCTGAGGAATCTTGCTAGCTTCTTATAGTGACAGCTTCCTCCTGAGCTTGGCTGACATTTCAGCTTACCCAGCATGGCAGTTCTTTGTGACACTTGGAGAGTCGATTTGGAAGTTGACACAGCTCAGAAACTGCATCAGGTATTGCAGAAATATTTGGGGTCAATACAGTAAAGTGGCTGGCCCATCTCCCGGTCCTTACCCAAACCTTGGATTGTAGGGGGAACAGATGGGAAGTAAAGGTTGCCTCTCCACTCATCATCCAATAATATTGCCCTCTCCCATGGCCCATAATTAGGTTTTGGAGGAGAACCTTCTATGAGAATCACAGTATACAAGGGAGGGCTATCCCTTCACTTCATCATCCCAAATGAGGCCCATGCATTTACTTATTTTATTTACTTAAAAATAAAAGGTATGATCTTACACCTGGATGCTTTCCTTTAAACATAGTGTCTCACATATTGTCACACCTCCTATTAGATGATAGGGAAATTAGGATGTGGTGCTACCACAATTATACGGGGGGAGGGGGATTTAGTTGCACTTTGTCTTTGATGTACCTCACTAGTACATTATTCTGGTCTGCCAGATGATGCTGGGATGCAGAAAAAAAAAACTGATCCAAATTCTCATTGGTGGTTCTGAGCAGGAATGCACATGGCCTCCTTTCATCATGGCCCTGTTGGAAGTGCACCAAGGAGCAGTCATTCTGTCTGTTGTGTATTTAATTTAGAGCACACAGACTGAACAAGTGGAAATTAGAAATCAGTTGTTAAATTATGAGAGATTATCTGCGTCTGGCTTAATAGTAGCCTCCCCCCCCATTGAAAAATATTAGACAAACTAACATTAGGAATTTAATCTGAGCTCTCACTCTGAAGAAAGATGCCCCAAAGGCACAGAGCACCCTAACTTCTGTGAAGCTGAATGCACTGGGCTGGCTCCAGAGGTCCCTGCTGCAAATCTTCACTGTTCCTGGAGAGTTCTGGGGCTCATCGACACGAGGGGAGGGGAATGGAGTACCTCATAGTACTGGCATCTCTCATCAGCAGCAATGTGTCTTAATGTTTTTTCTGGCCTTGGGAGCCCCCATAAGCCTCACATTCCAGATGGCGGCCATTTACTTGCATTAGTTCTTTGCCGCCACCATTTGTTTATTTGTTTTTTTTAAGTCATCCAAGGTCCTCTAGAGCGATAGAGCAATTTTTTTTATTTTATAAGAGAGTAAAACAAAACATAACCATCCTATTTTATCACCTTAGCGAGCGATTGCTAAGGCGAAAATCCAAAATGGTGGCAGTGGGCACTTGCCCTGCTAGCAAGTCCAGCCCCTGCTCTTGCCCGGTCAATCAGTTTTGTGCTTCCCTTCAAATTTCCTGTTGTTTGATAGTCCAAACAAGCAGGAATGTACACCCCCCCCCTTTGCAGTTTTTTAAAAAGCATGGGAAAAGCCACAAAGGCTTTTACGCGTTGTTTTTGCCGTTTTGGGTCCCTCTCCTTCCAAATAGTGTGGATTGGTGCAGGAAACCATATAGACAGGTAGGATTCCCAGTGAATTCCACAAGGGCTTTTTTCACCAGCTAGTCACCATCTAGTCCTAATCTGGTAATACCTGGTCAAGATGTGAAGTCTAGCTGGCAAAACCATCAGTTGAAAGACCTTAGAACTGAACCATGAAAACTTTTTAATGTTGGCCATTCTGATCCATTACTGAGGTACGACTACAAATATATTCTTTGTCATGCCTGAGAAACTTCCTGTCTGTAAAGGGAAGCAATTTGCTTCTTCATTTTAGCAGCATGTGAAGAAAGGGCAAGAAAAAAAAATACTGACTCATTCAGATGTTTGTTTTATACTTTCCTAACCCAGAAGATCATCCAGTGGCTGCTTCCTTGTCCACTGCAGTGAACTTGTGCCTTTTGAGAAATAAAATAAAATTATTTCAGAATAAAAACTGAAATTAATAAGCTAGCTCCCATCCACATGGACATAACATCGCATTTAGAACTAAGAAAGGAGCATTCAGCTAGTCAAGGTGCGGGTGGTCACTCTTGACCTCAATCACAAAATCCCTTCAGGACATACTGAAGTTAAGCCTGTGCTTAAGATCTGCACTAGATTAGAGTAAAAATGGAACAATGAACACTTAATGATTTATCTGAATTTCTGCCATATGTACTTCATACAACCTGCCTACTTTTATGCCTGGTTCTCTTTCCAGAAACTACAAAATGTACAAAAGCATATGTTTTATGGTGAATCTGATATAAGTCTGAAATAAAATAACATATTATTCTTTATGGGCTTTCCCAATACACTATTGTCATGTTCTCAAGCAATTAGCTTTTGTTATAAGGACATAAGAGCTGTTTTTGTGAGGAATGTCTGAATTGTATAATTTCTAATGGATTTCTTTGACTTTATTAATGACATTTTTGCTTTGATGTTCAGTTTATTCTCTTTATGAGTTGAAATAAACCTTCATGAGCCACAACCCCTTCTGCATCTAAAGTAAGTTTACCTCATCATCACATTGTGTACAAAAAGTGGGCAGCAGCACTAGGTATGCAGTGAAAATTAAGCCATCCCTTCTCTCTCACCCAATCATATGCAAGCAAGGAGTCTTGCTTGTATTTGACTGGGGGCACAATTCACCTGGCAATTTTCCTGCAGAAGTCACATCACAATGAAGTGTGCATGTGTATGAGCATGTTGGTAGACTGCAGGAAGCCCTCAGGTACACTGTGGATGTTGCTTGCCTCTACTTGAATACAAGAGGTCCTTCCAGGGTTCTTATTTGCTGATTTGCTCTTTCCACTTGAACTCTGATGAAACATACTAAGAAATCCAAACTTTTTAATTCAATAGCTGTAGGAATTGTAGTTTCCACTAATCCATGTTCTGTTGTACCAGTTGCCCGGTGTCTATGTCAGAAAGAAAAGCTGTTGGATTACATAACCTGACATTAAAATTGTGGTTTCTAAGAGACAATGCCTTATCTTGTTCTTATTTTGATATCCTCTGAATTGTTAAGGAAAATGCAACATGGGACATACAGTGAAAGAAATAAAATATGTATGTGAAAGTCACAATGACTAAGCAAGAGCAATTATGGGGCTACACAGGTGAAACTGCTAATGTAATCTAGAAGGCCTGAGAGCCAAGGACAGAGGTACTGAATGCAGATTGGAAACACCTGAGAATCATTAAGTGTACAAGGTGAAATGTTGAAATACATGGGTTGGTCTTAAGCATGGGTGGAACTATGTGGACCAATCAGAATGGAAGTACACACCCACTGGGTGGAAACAAACTAGTGGGTGGTGATAAACAATGGCTATAAAATTGCAATGTTTGCCAATGTATTTGTGTGGTGGAGTAGAGGTGGTGTAGTGTATAGAGATTGTGATTTGTTGACCATATAGTATATTTATATAGAAGAATAAAGTAGGTTTTATATAAAACTACTGAGTTGCCTGAGTGAATCCTGGAGACGTTTTGGAGACACCTGGTGAAGAGTGAGAAGGCTTGGAGAGTTTGTCAGGATCTTCAGCCTATTCTCTGACACTCTGCTGCTTTGGAGGAAAGCATTAACCACTGATCTAAGCTGGTCAGCTCTGCTGCATAACAAGGTGGTGAGTTTGAGCCAGAGGTGAAGAGCTACAACTCCCATCATCCCTGACAAGGGTTATGGGCCCAGTTACTAGAGCACCCAGCATCCACAGAAGCTGAAAGTTCCAGAGAGTGGAAGAAAGCTTTGTGGATGACAGATCAGAGCAAGTTGTTTGTGCTGCACTGATAAGCCTCGTGAGTAAATCATTTTGTGTTTTGCTTAAGCCCAGACGGGTCGGCTGTGCATACTCAGAAGGACTGTGTCAAATTGAGTCACTGCACAAATCAAGATGGAATTTCTAAAGTTTAGTAAATTAAATAGAAACAACTACTCTACCTGGAAGATTTATGCCCAATCTCTACTAGTAAAGGAAGGTCTGTGGTCAACAGTTGAAACAGGGCTGGCAGCTGATGCTGATGAAGCCACTAAAGAGAGAGATAGCAAAGCAAAAGCCTGTCTTTATCTCATGCTTGAAGAAGACTTAATTAATGATGTCAGAGATAAAACGTCTGCCAAGGATGTGTGGGATACCTTGCAGAGATTACACACTCCTTCAACTGCTTTTGCAAAAATGCTATGGTCTAAAAGAATATACAGGCAAAAGATGGCTAAAGGGCAGTGTGTGATAGAACATTTAAAAATAATGCAAGACTTGTTTGTGCAAGCTGAACTGAGGGGAGTGCAAATTAGCAAAGAGCAGCAATGCTACATTTTAATAGAATCGCTAGACTCTTCGTGGGACAACATAACGAACAGCTTGCAGAACTTGCCAGAAGCTGAGCTTAATAGAGACTTAATTGTGGCCAGAATACTGGAAGAGAACCAGAGAAGAATGTCTGAGCAAGGTGACTCAGCAAGTTTAAAGACTGTGCCAAAACAACGAACAACTCCTGACTGGCGAACGCAGGAGGAAGCAGCCTCTACAAGGGAGCAACGGAGGTGCTTTTATTGTAAGAAGATTGGTCATCTGCAGAGACATTGTAAACATTTTGCAGCTGAGAGACACAAGCAAGCAGAGAGCAGATGGCAGCCGCGGCAGTATCAAAAACAGTCCAGACCTCCATTTTTGAGGGACAGTGGTAATAAAAAGGGGGTTGCAACCATGATTAAGGAAAAACAAAATGCAAATTCTAAGTGGCTAGTTGATTCAGGAGCCACATCATTGATGTGTAATGACATAAATTTAATAAGTAATAGAAAATCAGCTAATGTAAATGCTGTAGTTTTGGCTGACGGGAAAGAGCTAAGTACTGTAAATCAAATGGGTACTGTGTACATTCCAGGGCTAAAAGAGAATTTTAATGATGTCTTACATGTAAAGGAGTTAGAAAATAATTTGTTATCAGTAAGCAGATTAACAGAAAGAGACTACACAGTCATCTTTGAAAAGAACATGTGTAAGATAAAACTGAATGGGGAATTGCGTGGCATAGGTTTGAAAAAGGACAAACTTTATTATTTGGAGGACAATATTGATAGCTACAGGGTTGAAGAAGCTAATAACATAGAAAATATTCCAATCCACAAAGACTGCATACACGAGCTTCACAGAAAATTTGGCCATGCGAGCTTCAAATGTTTAAAGAATTTAATCAGTATGTGTCCAGATTTAAAAGTTACTGAATGCAAAAACCACTTAGATTGTACAGTGTGTCAACAGGTAAAGGTCAGAGCTTTTCCAGTAGCTAAGAAAACAAAAAGAATTGCTCAAAGACCATTTCAGTATGTACATGCAGATGTTGCCCAAGCTAATTGCTTGTCCTTAGGGGGAAGCAAGTATTTCCTAGTAATTGTTGATAGGTATACAAGGTTTGCATTTGTGAGAATAATGAAAAACAAATCTGACGCTGGGCAAAGTTTAAAAGCATGGGTAAGAATGGTGGAAAGACAATTTGATAGCAGAGTAGGCACCATTATTACTGATAGAGGAAGAGAATTTTTAAATAATCAATTGTTTAACTGGTTTCAAAAGGTGGGAATAAGGCATGAAACTACAAACCCTGCTTGTCCTAGTGAGGATGGGTTAGCAGAGAAGAAAATACAAGATATAAAAAGAATTACTGCTTGTATGATGGCAGATGCAGGGGTGAAAGATAGTTTTTGGGCAGAAGCAACTTTGACTGCAATACATATCAGTAACAGATTGTATCATTCAGAAATTGAAGACATTCCCTACAGGGTATTGTATGGGAGAATGCCAAATTACAAGTACTTAAGGGTTTTTGGACAATTTGCTCATGTTTACACACCTGCTTGTTTCAGGAGGAAAGGAGAACCCAAAAGCAAAAGGCTTAGGTTTTTGGGGTATTCTGGAAATAGCTACAAGTTTCATTTGGATGGAAAACAAGTGCAGTATTCTAGGTCTGCAAATTTTGAGAGACATGCTGGTTGGGACAAACTGCATGCCAATAAAGAAGTGTTTTTGAGATTAGGGAGTTCAAATGAGCCAGAAGCACAAACTGAAAAAACCTCAGGAAACGGAGGGGTTTCAGTTAAGCAGGAAGCATCACCTAGCAGCAGTGGTAGTTCTTCCGATGATGAGATAGCATCTAGGCCTACTACTACTCGAATGACTGAAGACAAGAGATTTAGTCATAGAACTACAACTCCTAGTAGAGAAAGTGAGGATGAAAGAGACAGAACAGCAGATTTTATTCCCAGGCGTAGTCACAGAGTTAGAAAGCCTCCAGATAGGTTTGTTGTGACAAAGGCAAGAGCTTGTTTAGCAGTAGAAGAGCCTGAAAGTTTTGAAGAATTGGAAAGTTATTCTAGTGAAGAGCAGGAAAGATGGTTTGATGCAATGGATAATGAGTTTGGTTGCCTGGTAAATAAAGATGTTTTTGAAATTGTTGACAGACCCAAAGACAAGAAAGTAATTGGTTGTAAATGGGTATACAAAAGGAAAGAAATGCCAGATGGAAGTATCAAATATAAAGCTAGGTTAGTGGCTAAGGGTTTTGCACAACAGCAATATGAGAACTATGATAAGACTTATTCTCCAACTGCAAAGCCAGAAAGTCTGAGAATGGTTCTAGCAGTAGCAGTAAAAAGGAATTTAGTTGTAGAACATTTTGATTTTGAGACAGCTTACTTGAATGCAGTTCTGGATGAAGAAATATTTATGGAACAGCCACAAGGTTTCGAAGAAAATGGTAGTCAGAGAGTATATAAATTAAAGAAAGCGTTGTATGGTTTAAAACAAAGTGCCAGAGCGTGGAATCTGTGCATCAATGATGAGCTAGTTAAGCTAGGTTACAAGAGGAGCATTGCAGATGCTTGTGTTTATACAAAAGGAGACATAGTATTAGTAATTTATGTAGATGATTTGTGCGTAGCAGCAAAGTCAAAACAGGAAATTGAGTCAGTAAAAAGAGAATTGTCTAAGAAGTTTGTTTTGAAGGACTTAGGTGTATTGAAGTCTTATTTAGGTATTTGCGTTGAATGGACAGAAGAAGGACATTGTTTGTTAAGTCAGAGAAATAAAATTGAAAGACTGATTGAAAAGTGTGGATTACAGAATGCAAAAATAGTAAGAGCTCCAATGACAACTGGTTTTGTGTCTGAGGAAACAACTAGAGCTTTTGAGGACAAGACTTTCTTCCGAAGTATAATAGGATCTTTACAATTCATATCTTGCCACACCAGACCAGACATTTCTTATGCTGTAAATGTATTGTCTAGAAGGGTTAATGATCCAAAAATTGAAGACTGGACAGCGGTAAAACATTTATTGAGATATTTGAAAGGAACCTTAGATAAGAAATTGATTATAAGAAGCAGTAGTTCAGATCTAGATTGTTATGTAGACAGTTCATTTGCATCCGAATTAGGAGACAAGAAGTCAGTTACAGGAATGATAATTAAATATAGTGAAAGTCCAATAGTTTGGAGAAGTAGAAAACAAACTAATGTAGCGTTAAGCACAACAGAAGCAGAATTTGCTGCTTTGAATGAGATAGTAAATGAGGTACAGTGGATTAAGCAATTGCTAAATGATTTAAATGAAAGTTACAAGATACCAGTGGAAATTCTGGAAGATTCACAGTCATGCATAGCGATGGCTGAAACTGAAAGTTTGAAGAACAGAACAAAATATGTTGGTGTAAGATATCAAAATGTGCGAGACATGGTTCAGAAGGGTGAAATAGAATTGAGATATATAGAAACACAACACAACATAGCAGATTTGTTCACAAAAGCATTGACAGCAGAAAAACATGAAAGGCTGACACAAATGGTTGGAATGACATTGTAAGACACATACAATATTTTATTTCGGAGGGGATTGTTAAGGAAAATGCAACATGGGACATACAGTGAAAGAAATAAAATATGTATGTGAAAGTCACAATGACTAAGCAAGAGCAATTATGGGGCTACACAGGTGAAACTGCTAATGTAATCTAGAAGGCCTGAGAGCCAAGGACAGAGGTACTGAATGCAGATTGGAAACACCTGAGAATCATTAAGTGTACAAGGTGAAATGTTGAAATACATGGGTTGGTCTTAAGCATGGGTGGAACTATGTGGACCAATCAGAATGGAAGTACACACCCACTGGGTGGAAACAAACTAGTGGGTGGTGATAAACAATGGCTATAAAATTGCAATGTTTGCCAATGTATTTGTGTGGTGGAGTAGAGGTGGTGTAGTGTATAGAGATTGTGATTTGTTGACCATATAGTATATTTATATAGAAGAATAAAGTAGGTTTTATATAAAACTACTGAGTTGCCTGAGTGAATCCTGGAGACGTTTTGGAGACACCTGGTGAAGAGTGAGAAGGCTTGGAGAGTTTGTCAGGATCTTCAGCCTATTCTCTGACACTCTGCTGCTTTGGAGGAAAGCATTAACCACTGATCTAAGCTGGTCAGCTCTGCTGCATAACAAGGTGGTGAGTTTGAGCCAGAGGTGAAGAGCTACAACTCCCATCATCCCTGACATGAAATCCCCTCTTGGCTTACAGTTTAACAATTACTATGTCAGGCTGCACATGCTCAGTGGACTGTCCTGAGGGGAACATCTAAAATTAAGGATGCAATCAGGGTTGGACAGATTTGTGGTCCCTTGTGTGAATCACACTTCTGTTTCTAAAAGCCTCTGATGACCTGAGTGCTTTGGATGTCCACCCAGAGAATGTAGCTTAATGAGACATTTGGAACAACATAGATATTCAACATTAAGTGTAGGCAAGTTTCCTTGCCATACTGGATGTGAGAATAGATGCCAGGTTTTAAATACATCCCTGGTATTGCATGCTGCATATGCTACTGCACAGCTGCATATTGTCAGTTACATGTACAGTGTAAGAAGGAAGTGAAAATAACAAAGCTAGCAAAAGGACATTTGATTCTCCTAAAAAAGAAAAGGATATAAATTAAACACCAAATCAAAGCTGTCATTGACACAAAGAGAATATCTGTAGTCAGTCAAATAATCCATCATGTGCTCTTTCTTTCCTAATTTACTGTTGCCAATTAGAAAGTTCTCAATGAATATGTCAATAAAATTGATACATTAAAAACAAATAAGATACATGTCCTCTTTAAGGATAAGAAGATGTAAATAGTATTTCTCCATTATTTGGGGTTAGTAGCTGGTTTGTTGTTGTTGTGATGTACTCGGAACACAAACTCAGGGTTCTTCAATAAAACTCTTTATTGGAAGAGTAGCTTGTGTAAGGAACCATTGCAAAGCTGCTACTGAAGTAAATGTAAACTATCCAGAGATAATAAGGCATCAAGCGTGAGAACAGACACGGGGGAGCAAAAGTAGCTGGGGAGCGTGGCCTTGAGTTCCCGGTAGGACTTGCGTTACCATGCCAACCAGGAGGCCTGGCTCACTTCTCAGGCATTCCAAAATCCTGAGAAAATACTAGCTACATGTCAGGGCCTCCATGAATTCCACTCCAATGCCCAGAATTCAGGGATGAGCCTGACATACTGCCCCCCTGAAGACCAACCCTCCCCCTTTCTCAGCCCGGCTTATCGAGAAAGCGGGCATGAAACTTTCGCAATAAGCGTTTGGCATTGACATGCTCAGAAGCAACCCACTCTGCATGGCCCAAAGGCAGGTGTTTCCACTTTACCAAATACTGTAACCCTCCCCGGTGAAGTCTAGAGTCCAGAATCTCAGAAATTTCAAAATGTTGGTCTTGATCCACCAGGATCGGCTGAGGAGCAGGTTCTGGAGCCGGGTGGTGTTTGTCCGGAGGGCTCACGGGCTTGAGCAGGCTGGAATGAAACACAGGATGTACATGACGGTACAACTTAGGCAAAGACAGTTCAAAAGCCACAGGATTTATCATCCTAACAACACGAAAAGGTCCGATGTATTTGGCTCCCAACTTTTTTGAGGGTTGGGGACACTTAAGGAATTTGGTGGACAAATAAACCATATCTCCCACTGCATATCTGGGGGAAGGGTCCCGTTTCTGATCAGCATAATGTTTGTAGCGTGCTTTGGCAAAGTCCAAGGCCGAGATTACATGAGGCCACGCATCCCTGACCTTTTGACTCCACTGGGAGACCGAAACGGGGTCAGAGTTGGGAGACCCCTCCAACAAGGGGAGGGGACCGAAATCATGCCCAGACACAACCTTGAACGGCGAGAGCCCAGTGCTCTGGTGAGTGGCATTATTGTAGGCCACTTCAGCAAAAGGTAGAAGATCAACCCAATCAGATTGTTGGAAATTCACATAGCACCTTAGGTATTGTTCCAGAGTCTGGTTCGTTCGTTCCGATTGTCCATCCGATTGGGGATGATGGGAGCTGCTGAGACCAAGCTCCACCCCTAGAAGGTTTGTGAAAGCCTTCCAAAACTGCGAAGTAAATTGTGCCCCCCGATCCGACACAATCTTGGCCAGAATGCCATGAATCCGATAAATATGCTGAATGAACAATTTGGCTAGTTGGGAGGCTGTGGGGAGCTTCTTACAGGCCACAAAATGCGCTTGCTTGGAAAACAAATCAGTCACAACCCAAATAACCGTCTTTTTCCTACTCTCTGGCAAATCCACAATAAAATCCATGCTAATGACCTCCCAGGGCTTGTTTGGGGTAGGTAGAGGGTGGAGCAAACCTTTGGGCTTCCCTGACCCCCCTTTTGACACTGCACAAGTGGTACACCCCTTTACATAATCCTCCACCTCCTTCCTCATGCGGGGCCACCAAAATTGTCTGCGGGCCAAATGTAAAGTTTTGAGATACCCAAAATGTCCCGCACTCTTGACATCATGGCACTGTTTGAGAATACTCGCTCTCAAGACCTCAGGAACATACAGGCGATCCCCTTTCCAGGCCACCCCCTCCTTCACAGTTACCTCATTGGGGTGAGCCAGGAACCACTGGTCCCGGGGCAGTTCCGAGGCCAATTGAGCATGCCACCCTCCTTCCTCCCCTTGAGAAACAGTGGGCGTGGCAGAGCCATCTGCCGTAGGGGTCACCACCTGGGTCCCCGGATCGGGGGAAGGCGGGTCGGGGTTCAAGGGCTGTGGCACCGGTCCCTGCGCCAAGGGTGAATCACCGCCACTTTCAGTAGGACCCGGCACCTGAGCAGGGCTATCAGTGGATTTCTGTTCTTTGGCTTTGCTCCGAGTGAGGACGGCTAGTCCCAAGTGGGAAGGAGAAAAAACGGTATCAATGACCTCCTTGCGCTTACTCTCATGCTGTGGTAGCCTGGACAAAGCGTCAGCCAGAAAATTCCTTTTCCCCGGGATAAATTTCAAGGTGAAATTAAATCGGTAAAAGAAACTGGCCCACCTGACCTGCTTGGGGCTCAAACGCCTAGGGGTAGCCAATACTTCCAAATTTTTATGATCAGTCCAAACTTCAAACGGTTTGGGTGAGCCCTCCAGTAGGTGGCGCCATGTCTCTAGTGCCAACTTGATAGCACCTGCCTCTTTCTCCCACACTGGCCAATTTCGTTCCGTGTCATTGAACTTTCTGGATAAATAGGCACATGGCCTCAAATCCCCGTCCTCCCCCTTTTGCAACAACACCCCACCCATAGCCACATCAGATGCGTCCACTTGGACCACGAAAGGTTGGGAGGGGTCGGGGTGTTTGAGAATAGGTTCAGAAGTGAAAAGGGATTTCAATTTGTCAAATGCTTGTTGGCACTGTGGTGACCACACAATTTTTTGGGGAGGTTTGTTCCCTTTACCGTGCTTGGAACCTTTGGTTTTCCCTTCTTTGGTTTTTAACAAATCTGTCAGGGGGAGGGCTACCGACGCAAAGTCAGGGATGAAGGACCGATAAAAATTAGCAAACCCCAGGAAGCTCTGCAACTGTTTCCTGGTTCTAGGGGCTTCCCATGCCAAGACCCCCTTAACCTTTTCTGGGTCCATTTCAATCCCTTTGTTTGAGATGCGGTACCCTAGATAATCTAGACGGCTTTGGTGGAACTCACACTTGGACATTTTCGCATACAGATGATTTTCCCCCAACCTGGTAAGCACCTTTTTCACCAGTTTCACATGGGACGTGTAGTCCTCCGAATAAATCAACACATCATCAAGGTACACCAACACCCCTTTGTACAAAAATTCACGTAACACATCATTAATCAAGTTCTGAAAAATGCCAGGGGCCCCTTTGAGGCCGAAAGGCATGACGAGGAACTCAAAAGCCCCTAGGGGGCAATTAAATGCAGTCTTCCACTCGTCCCCCTCCCGAATCCGTACTCTGTAGTAGGCCTCTCGTAGATCCAGCTTCGTGAAAATCTTCCCTTTGGAGAGATGGGCTAATATGTCCTTCATCAAGGGCAGGGGGTACTGGTTGGAGACACTAATAGCGTTTAGCCCTCTGTAATCCTGAATCAAACGAAGCCCGCCATCAGCCTTGCGCCTAAACATCACCGGGGCCCCCACAGGCGAGGTTGAGGGCCTAATGAACCCTCGGGCTAAGTTCTTATCTATGAACTCTCGGAGCGCCTCCATTTCAGCTGGTGTCATAGAATAAATGCGAGGTTTGGGCAGGCTGGTCTCCGAGAGTATCTCAATGGCACAGTCAAAAGGCCGGTGGGGTGGCAAAATGTCACATTCCTTCTCCTCAAACACATATTGCCACGCCTTGTACTCCACTGGCAACCCTTTCAGCTCCCCTTTTACTAAGGCAGTTGTGTAATTCTGCGGCTTATCCACCAGGGGGCCCCCGTCCCCTGGGGATCCTCCCCCCGCCCCGTGCTCCTTGATACACAACGGGTCTGCAAAAGTCAGTGTTTCTTTTATCCAGTCTATGGAGGGGTTGTGGTACTTTAGCCAGTTCAGACCCACAACTGCCGCAGGGACTAATCCTGGAGCAATCACAAACTGCAGTTCCTCCTGGTGGTTGCCCATCCTCATGTGCATGGGACCAGTTATGCGCCGGGCGGGGCCCCCCTTCATCATCCCCCCATCCATCTGAGACAGCCACACGGGCTTGTCCAGCTTAACAGTATCAACGTTTAGTTCACTGACTAAGGAGGGATGAATAAGTACTTGGGTACAACCAGAGTCAATCATTAACATAACTTTGCGGGTGGGGCCCTCCCCTCCAACCCCCACTCGAGCTTTGACAAAGAACGGGCCCTTCACTCCACTCACCACGGCATCCGGGCGCCCTTCCGGATTAGCCCGCCCTCGGGCGCTCAGTAGGGCGGGCTGGGCCCGTTTCCCGCCGGCTCAGCGTCGGAGGAGTAGGACCCACTATCCTCGGGATCATCTGAGGACTCCCCTGCCGCCTGGCCCGCTGCCAGGGCCCTGGCCGTCGCCCTGGTCTTGGGTTTGGAGGGCGTCTTGGAGGACCCGGATCTCCCCTCGCTCCGCGCTGGCTTGGCGGCGGCGGGTTGCTCCCGTGGGCTCCTCTCTGGGCACTCCGCTATGCGGTGTCCGCTCCTCCCACAATGCAGGCACAGACCCTTTCTCATCCTTCGCTCACGTTCGGTCTCTCCGGTGGTGCCTCCCCCCGAGCGTGCCGTCTTGGTCTTCTTCCCGGGGGCCCCAGCGGATTTCCCCTCCGTCCCAGCCTGGCGGCGCAACATCTTAATGCTGGCCTTCACCGACTCCACTTCCCCAGCCAGCCGTATCCACCCCATGAGGGTTTCGGGGTCTCCCTGGAACTTGGCCCACTCTAGAATGTCAGGGTTCAGGCCCTCCTGGAAAAACTGCACCTTGACCTCCTCTGGCCACTCCGGTACTTGGCTGGCTAGGCGGCGGAACTCAGCTGCGTACTCGGCCACGGGCATCGTGCCTTGCTTCAGGCTCCTAAGCTTGCTTCGAGCCCGCTTCCCTCTTAAGGGATCGTCAAACTGGGCCCTGAGAGCCATCAGGAACTCTTGGTAATTACCCAGTTCAGGGGCTCCCATATCATACAGACCCACCAACCACTGAGCCGCCTCTCCCTCCAGTTGGTTGGACACATACTGCACTTTCTCAGCCTCAGACTGGAACTCCCCTTCCCACTGGGTCATGTAACTCACCACTTGAGTCATGAAGTAGGGTAGTTTTGCTGGATCCCCATCGAACTTCGCCTTCAGGTGCCGGTGTTTCCAGCCCCGGGGTCGCTCCTGCGGCTCAACCGGGCCAGCCCCCACCGGGGGAGCCGGTCCAGGAGCCGGCAGGCCAGGTACAGCTGGGGGCTGAGCGGGGACTCCATCCCCGGGTGCCTGGGCAGCCGCAGGTGGCGCTGGGGGGGGCTGGGCCCCTCCGGGTGCGGGTGGAGCTGGAGGGGTTCTGTGCAGGAGTTCTAGGAGCACCTCCCGTATCTCACCCATTTGCTGTTTCAGTTGAAGAACCTCGGTTCCAACTTCTGCCAAGGAAAACTTCGCTTCTGGCTCTCTAGGCCCCTCACCCTGGGGTCTGTCCCACCGGGACCGGCGGTCTTCTCGGCGTCCGGCCCCTGCCCATGGCCAGGCAGGGCCTAAAACCTCTCGCACTGGAGTGCCGAAGCTTGGCAGGCTGCCCCTCCCTGGAGCCAGCTCCATCCCCAGCTCCCAGGGCTCAGTGGAGGGTCGAAATACTGCAGCCCTCCGGCGGTCTCGGTCCCGGCTGGTGCCTTCAGCTGCGGCAGCTACAGCACCCCCCTCTGCCCCGGCCTCCTGCTTCGAAGCCTCGGCTTCTCTGGCGCTGGCTGCAATCAGATCTTGGTCCGTCTGTGTGCCAGTCTCTGCGTCGTCAGACATTGCAGGCAAAGGCTCCACAGTTTCAGGACAGAGGAAAAAAAAATAAAAGTAGGGAGTAGCAGCTTTCTGTGATGTACTCGGAACACAAACTCAGGGTTCTTCAATAAAACTCTTTATTGGAAGAGTAGCTTGTGTAAGGAACCATTGCAAAGCTGCTACTGAAGTAAATGTAAACTATCCAGAGATAATAAGGCATCAAGCGTGAGAACAGACACGGGGGAGCAAAAGTAGCTGGGGAGCGTGGCCTTGAGTTCCCGGTAGGACTTGCGTTACCATGCCAACCAGGAGGCCTGGCTCACTTCTCAGGCATTCCAAAATCCTGAGAAAATACTAGCTACATGTCAGGGCCTCCATGAATTCCACTCCAATGCCCAGAATTCAGGGATGAGCCTGACAGTTGTTGTTGTTGTTGTTTTGCAATTTGTACAGAGAAGTAATATATCATAAAATTTATGACATCAACAACAGAGTTGAAGGGAGTAGCAGTGCATTCTTTGTATTCTTCCAGTTCTCTGATTGTCAGTTTCTCTTTGTGTAAATTCAAATAACTTTTTAAAAAGCTCACAAGAAAGTTAATTGTATATAAAGAAAGTGGACTTGTATTAAGAAATGCTAGAACCTGTTGAGTTCTGTCACATAAACTGGGAACCAATGTACAGGTAAACCAGGATTGATGGTATGACCTCTCAAGACTCTGAAGGGCTCATTTCCAGTTTCTTCACGCTCTTTAGTCAAGAGGATGGAGAATGTAGAAGTGAACCCTAACACATCTTCATGTAAGAAAATTATGGACTAAAATGCCCCATGTTATCCTTGCAAAAAAGTTAGTAACATGGGCTAGACAATGTGACTGATCGGTGGATTTGTAATTGGTTGACCAACCGAACTCAAAGGGTACTCACCAATGGCTCCTCTTCATCCTGGAGAGAAGTGACTAGTGGGGTGCCACAGGGTTCTGTCCTGGGCCCAGTGCTATTCAACATCTTTATCAATGACATCAATGAGGGAATAGAGTGCATTCTTATCAAGTTGCAGAAGACACCAAATTAGGAGGGGTAGCCAATACCCCAGAGGACAGGATCAGAATCCAAAATGACTTTAACAGATTAGAAAGCTGCGCCAAAACTAAGAAAACAAATTTCAACAGGGAGAAATGTAAGATACTTACACTTAGGCAGTAAAAATGAAATACACAATCTCCACGGGGGTTATTTCCCCCATGTGAAAATCTCCAAGGACATGGAGCAATGGACTCAAATTACAGGAAAAGAGATTCCACCTAAGCATTAGGAAGAACTTCATGACAGTAAGAACTGTTTGGCAGCAGACTCCTCTGCCTCGGAGTGTGGTGGTATCTCCTTCTTTGGAGGCTTTTAAACAGAGGCTGGATGGCCATCTGTCAGGAATACTTTGTGTACTCCTGCATGTCAGGGTTTGGATTAGATGGCCCTTATGGTCTCTTCCAATTCTATGATTCTATGGAGATTATCAGACACAGCAAACGTGGCATCAACATAACACCAGCAGAATGCAAAAGGATGCCAATATTAGATGACGACATCCTTTTGCGCTCTGCTGGACTTATGGTGTTGTTTCTTTCTATTGATGGCTGAAGCCATCAGTAGATCTCCCCATTCCATTTTGGTGCTGGCATTACCAGTGTGCAAAGCCTTGGGCCATTTAACTCTCAGGAATGCAGCATCAATGGGTGGTCCGGTGCAAACACTTCCAGGTGAGATCGGGAAATTCAGGTAACTTTTATGTTCTTTTTATGACCCTTTCTGGGTTGCATGGGACTTTTAAAGTTTGTGTATGTGCTTTGTGTAACTTTTTTATGTGTTATCTTTCTTTCTTTCTTTCTTTCTTTTTGAATTTCCCACACAATGAAGTCTCACGAGAATCCTCAGGACTTCTGTCATGATGGAGTTCCCATCATCCTGCCTGTGGGGTGATGCACTACCATCATTCTGCAAAGACTACATTTTCCATTATCTGCAAACAGTGATTGTCTGAGCAGCATGACCAGGTAAACTAAGGGTTAAGGGTTAAGACCGAGGGGGGAGGTGGAGGTCATCTCCTGAGATAGCATCATCATGACATCATATCACCAGACACTGGACTGGCCAATGAGAATTTGGGAACAGTAATTTGAAAAGGTTTTATACTTTGCCTCGGCCATGAGGCAAGAGAGACAAAGAAAGCACTCTGAGAGGATGGATGTACCTCAAAGAACAATGGGCTGAGTGAGCACATGGCTGGGGCCTGGCTTAGGATAAGCATGTGGTCCAGCCAAACCTGGACACCAGATTCACAGACTTCTTTAATGGAAATAGTTGTTCTTTTGTGTAGGTAGCATTTTATCTAGCCTGTGTCAGGGTTACTTTTTATTTATTTTTTCCTTGACTGAATGCATGGATACTTTGTATCTCTGTAAACTTAAGCTTTACCCTGGAAGAAAAAGTGTTTTCTTCGTGAAGTGATTTACCTTTTGAACTTGTTTTAAACTTGCTTGAATAAACATAAGATTTTCTATTTTCCAACTAAGCCAACCCTGCATGCGCCGTGTTTTGAGTCATCACTACATTGCTAGGCTCCTCTGCTTCTGGATAGAATGGAGGGGGTTGATAAAATCTCAACCAGTGGCTGAAAGGTCCTCTTGGACCATGTAAAAAGGGGTGGGTAGTCCAATCAAGAGGTGGTGGCAGCTTATCAAAAGAGAGACATAGTTCTGGGATTTCCAGGCCAGAGGAATCCTGAGAGAGTGTCTCAGAGGGAACAGCTTGAGAGTTCTCAGGTTAGGAGAACTCCTGAGCTAGGTCACAAATGTAGCCTTGCTTCTCAGATGTGTGCATGTTGTGTGCGCGCACACACACAGAGGCAAGGGCTATTTCACATGGTAGCAGCGGTGTTGAACTGTGGCATTAGCAAAGGAATTTAGATAAAACAGCATCTCTAACTCAGGGAGAGCTGCAGCTTGCATTTGTGTTTGAGTGAGAACGGGGAATATATTGAAGGGGACAAGCATTAAAACTGTAATATGTATTAATAAAGATGGGTTTTTGTATCAGTCGCATTATTTAATAGATAGTCCTTGTATGTAATTTGCCATTTAGACAGGGTCTTAGTTGGGCATTTAACACCAGGGGGTGTATTCTGTGCTGCTCTTATATAAACATCAATAAGATATTTATCCCACTGCCTCACCAATAAAATTGCCTTAGAGAGGAGAAACCTTCCATCCATCTTTGTGTTTATTTTTATTTTTTGCATATTACTATATTCAAACTTGTCAAACTTAAAACAGAAACTATCACACAGTAGAGGGGGGAGGTATAGATTGTGATGAGAATGCAATGAAGACAAGCTAGGATTAGCTTTCCATTTCTGCTGCTCCTTATGTGTTGAAATCCAACCAACATTATATTAAGCTCTGTTGTTGTTGTTGTTGTTGTTGTTGTTTGTTGTTGTGTGCCTTCAAGTAGCCCTGCAAAGTAGGCCAGTGCTGTTCCCTCTATATTCTACACTGAGGACAAAGAAATCTCTTCCATTCACGAAGAGGTTTGAAAGGTTTAGAATTGTGGAGGCAGAGGGAGGGGAAACCCATGCCACCTCTCCTCCCATCTCTCTAACCCCTGCAAAACAATGCAGCAATTTATGCTTAATAGGTTGTTGTTGTTGTTGTTGTTGTTCGCTTTCAAGTCATCTTGACTAATTATGACCCTAAGGTTATCACAGGGTTTTCCCCGGCAAGAGTTCTTCAGAAGGAATTTTCCCTTGCCTTCTTCTGAGGCTCAGAGAATGTGACTTGCCCAAGGCCACCCAGAAGATTTTCATGGCTGAGTGGGGATTCAAATGAATTAGGCATACATTTACATCACTACTCCACACTATACTTCCCTCCAGTTTGAAGCGCAGCCATTGATGATGACTCTTTGAAGATGGTTTTCCAGCCAATTATTGATCGATCCATTGACAGTGTTCCCATCTAGTCCACATTTGATCCGTTTCCTAATCAAAATATCAAGGGGGAATTTATCAAATGCTTTGCTGAAATCCAGATAAACAACATCTACACCATTCCCACCATCTATTAAATTAGTGAAATGATCAAAATTATATTTTGAAGCCTCCTGTCTGTCATGATTGAGAGAATGGATTGTTTTAGAGAATGCTAGGACATTAGAGTTGGAAGGGCATGAATTGAGATGGGGCTGGCATGCTTATTTAAGTTATGGAAAAGTGAAGATCAATGCGGAGTTTAGGAATCATATAATTAGAAAAACGCTACTGAGAGTTTGGGAAAAATATAAAGCTAGATTAGGGATAAAATTAGCTGGATGGGTATGGTAAATTTACAAAATAGGTTGAAATACAGTAGCAGCCCTGCATCCGCTGATTCGCCAAACATGGATTCAATTATTGGCAGTTGGCAATGGTGGGGAAGGGGAGGGGGAGGAGGAATCTTATCTCTCCCATCCCTTCCCCTAGGAGAGCTCCTGGTCACCACTGCAGCAATCATGGGGTGAAGGGGGAAGGGAGGGGGAGGAGCAATCTAGCCTCCTCCCCTTCCCCCTTCATCCCTACGATCATGGGGGGAAGAGGGAGGGGAGAGTGATCTTCGCTCCCACGATCACCGTTGTGGTGGGCAATGGCAGGGGGAAGGAGAGAGCAATCTAGCCACTTCACCCCATGGTTGCCACTGTGGTGGGGCCATGGAGGGTAAGGGGTAAGGGGAGAGGTATCTAGCCCCTTTCCCCTTTGCCTCCATGGTCGCTATGGTAGCGGGGTCATGGTGGGACCAAAGGGAGGAGGGAGGAGCAATCTCACCCCTTTCCCTCAGGACAGTTCCTGTCGCCACAGCAGGGTCATGGCAGGGGCGAAGGAGAAAGGGGAGGAGGCTAGATGGCTCCTGGGATGGTGTTCACTATTATCCACAGAATTCACAATCCACAGCCCCCCCTCCCGAAACCAGTTCCCCACAGATACGGGGGTGCTGCTGTATAAAGATTTATTAAAGAAAGAGTAGTGGAATTGGGTATATAAGAATATGCAACAGTTAAGGAAGGATACAAAATTCAATGGTTAACTAACTATCAATTAAGAGACAGATTTAAAGATGATGTAAAGAATTTTGGCTTTGAATAAAACAGAATTTCAAAAATTGATGTGTTCAGAAGATTCCCATCTAATTGCAAAATTGTATAAAATATTATTGAAATTTGAGATGGAAAATGAACAAGTTAAGGATTGTATGGGGAAATGGGCAAGAAATATTGGTTATACATTACAATTAGACCTGTGGGAACTAGTATGGTATAAAGGTTTAAAATTCACCTATTGTTATGACTTAGACAATTATTTTAACATGATGTACAGGTTGTACATGTCCCCAGATAAATTGGCCAAAATGTACAAAAATGTGTGTAATAAATGCCGGAAATGCAAGAATCATGTGGCTTCCTTCTATCATATTTGGTGGACATGCAAGAAAGCAAGGAAATTTTGGTTATTAGTTAATGGGATAATCCAAAACAATTTAAAGGAAAATATAGTATTTAGACCTCAACTGTTCTTATTAAATATGTAGGTATGGAAAACAAAATTGAAAGAGAGAATAAGACTCTAATTTGTTTTTTGGTTACAGCCTCAAGAATCGTTTTTGCTAAATATTGGAAACAAAGGAAGATTCCAGCTATCAAAGAATGGATAGAAAAATCACTGGAGTTAATGGACTCAGATAAATTAACAAAGATGATAAAAGAACATTTCACTCAATGGCAGTCTTTTAATGATTTTGTCATTAATTGGAGACTCTACTCTGTAAACAATGTTACCTAGAGAAAACCCTTTTCTTTATGTATGATAAAGGTTGTAATTATTTTTGGTAATAGGCTATAGAGGAGTAATATTATACTAGATGTAATTTCTTTTCTTTTTCTTCTTTTTATGTTTAACTTTAATGTTGCTTGTCTTTAGTATGTAAAGTAGTTTGTATTGTGTATTGTTTAAGCACAGAAAATAATTAAAAATTTAAAAAATCAGTTTGCTAATCAAAATATCAAGGGGGAATTTATCAAATGCTTTGCTGAAATCCATATAAACAACATCTACACCATTCCCACTATCTATTAAATCAGTGACATGATCAAAACAAAGATATAAGGTTAGTTTGGCAGGACTTTTTCTTAACAAACCCATACTGGCTCCCACTGATAATCATATTATCATCTAGATACTTGCAGACAGACTCCTTTATCATCTATTCTAATATTTTTCTTGGTATTGAGGTCAGGCTGATTAATCTGTAGCTGCTTGGATCTTCTTTTTTGCACTTTTTTGAACAGAGGAAAATGCCCATCTCCAGTCCTCTGGCACCTCACCTGTTCTCCAAGATGCCTCAATAATGATGGCAAGTGGTTCAGAGAGTATGGACATTTTCAGACCTGCTAAAAATGCCCCGCCCGTTCCTGCCTCACTAGCACCCGCCCGCCATCCCTGCCATGGAATAAATCCAAAATGTTTGCACACATACCTTAAAGCGGGAGAGAAACTGCTCCCCCTCCCCTCGGCTTCCCTGCAGTAAATGCAGCTGTCGTAAAGCTGCTTTTACTACAGGGAAACCAAATCCCACCCATTCTCGCAAGAGAACAATAGAGTGGGGGATTTTAAAATAAAAGTCAAAAAAAGAACTTTAAAGCACACAAAGCACAAAAACACATTTTTTAAAAACAAGTAACCCGGGGAAGGGGAGAAGGGTGCCACTTACCTTGATGTCTCAATCTGGACTGGAATTGTTCAGAACAGACTTCCCCGCGTGGCTGGCATCACGCCAGCATAACAAGAGAGAAACAGGGTGCCTTTCAGACCATCCGTGATTCTGTGACAGTAACAGAACGGGCGGTCTCTTCACAATGTTTCCCCATGAATAAAATATCACAGGGGCATCATCTGAAAGGGTAACCATTTCTCGACCATGTTCTGTGCCTGCCACGGAATAAAAAGTCCATCTGAAAAAGTCCTATGTCAGCAAGTTTCTTCAGTATTCTGGGATGCCATTTGTCTGGTGCTGCAGAGTTGAACTCATTTAGATTAACTAGGTGATTCCTGATTATCTCCATGTCAATTCTGATTTGCAATCCAGATCCATTGCTAAAGGGATACATAGAAGCACACAGTTCTCTGTTTTGGAGCGTGGGGGTGAAACAAAATAGATATTGAACTGTTCTACCTTTTCATTGTGATCTGTTAGCATCTTGCCATTCTTATTGAGCAGTGGGTTCCACTGACTCCTTGGTCATTCTTTGATCTTGTCTATACGGTCAAAATAATACAAAGAGGGTGTGAACGTACAGTGATCCATTCATACAGACATGCACATAAATATGTGTCATTTGGAAGGGAGGAGCCAAATCCACCACAAAGTCTGTGTGAGTTGCATCCAGGGCTTCATCCAGAATTTTTAAAAAGCTCTGTATGACATGCGGATGTGCAATCATTTGAACACTCGGATTCGCACAGATACAAAAAGGCAGCGTAATTGATTGGCTGGATGAGCATAGGGGTGGGACTAGCAAACAGGGAAAGCACCTCAGGCTGCCATGTTGGGTTTTCAACTAGGCGAGAGTCTGGTAAGTCGATAACATGGCGATCTTATACTCTTTTTTTGTTTGTTTGTTTTGGTAAATACAATCTATCACTTGTGCACACCATGGGAATTTTTTTAAAAAAAAATTGGCAGCAGCAGATTTAAAATCATGTGGAAATCACTTGCAGCTGCCATCTTGGCTAGGAGGTCATGCAGAGTTTAGGGGGGCTCTTTTGACTGTGAAGACAGGTCACATTGTTGCAAATGCCTGCTTTTCCAGATGTGTTCATATCCCCCATCTCCGTATAGACAAGACCTCTGGCTTTGAATGTATTTGACAAATCCCTTTTTGTTGTTCACTGCTTGCCTAGCTGGTCTCAGCTCATTTTGAGCTTTGACTTTCCTTACACAGTGGGCCCTTTGCATCCATTGGGGTTTGTTCCAGGACCACCACCACCCGTGAATACCAAAATCTGTGGATGCTGAAGTCCCATTATATAAAATTGCATGGTAAAATGGTGACTTCAGCATCCATATATAAAATGGCAAGATCAAGGTTTGCTTCTTGGGTTTTTATTTTTTTGGAACATTTTCAAGACATGGATGATGGACTCTATGGATGCCAAATCCATGGATACAGAGGGCCAACTGTACTACTCCTGCAAGCTTGGGATATATATATATATATATATATATATATATATATATATTCTTCTTTGGTGATTTGTCCTTCCTTCCATTCTTTATACCTGCTCCTTTTTATTTTCACTTCCTCCTTGAGTTTGCTGTGCTGCCAATAAGAATTATGTCTCCTAAGAAATTGTCTTTCAGTCCTCAGATTTCCCCAGCAGTGGCTAGAAGTGCTGAGCTACACCCACAAGCTCTCAGCTGCTGTCCCACCCCCAGCACAAGGGGCATAGCACAAGGAGGTACAGAAGGGGGTGGTCACACACCCAAGGGCCACAATAGCCAATTTTTTGCTCCTTTGGTGGACTGCAGTGTACCATTGCAACCATCATTTTGAGCAGCCAGGAGTGATATATTATTTCTCCACCCCATGTGCCTTTGGGGCTCTTTTGAGGAGTTTCTGCTGTTTAGGGTTAGGGAATTCCCCCAGAACAACATTTCATAGAATCATAGAATTGCAGAGTTGGAAGAGACCACGAGGGCCATCCAGTCGAATGCCCTGCCATGCAGGAAATTACGACAAAGCATCCCCGACAGATGGCCATCCAGCCTCTGTTTAAAGACCTCCAAGGAAGGAGACCCCACCACACTCCGAGGGAGTGCGTTCCACTGCCGAACAGCTCTTACGGTCAAAAAGTTCTTCCTAATGTTGAGTGGAATCTCTGTTCCTGGAGCTTGCATCCATTGCTCCGTGTTCCAATCTCTGGAGCAGCAGAAAACAAGCTTGCTCCATCCTCAACGTGACACTCCTTCAAATACTTAAACAGGGCTATCACATCGCCTCTTAACCGTCTTTTCTCCAGGCTAAACATACCCAGCTCCTCCATAAGGCATGGTTTCCAGACCTTTCACCATTTTAGTTGCCCTTCTCTGGACATGCTCCAATTTCTCAATATCCTTTTTGAATTGTGGTGCCCAGAACTGGACACAGTATTCTAGGTGAGGTTTGACCAAGGCAGAATAGAGCGGCACTATTACTTCCCTTCATCTGGACACTATACTTCTACTTTATACACTACTTTGACACTCTAAAAATTGTCTTCTGTTTCTTCAGCCAAATATGGAGGGCTGAACATTTTTTTAAGGTTGTTGGGAGCTTAGGGAGTCTGTGGGGAACCCAGGGGCTGCATTGCCCCCCCCGGCCTGCCTGAGGCATAAGAAATTCCTGCGCCTGAGGTACAAGAGATACATAGACATGCAAAGTGAGGTTATGCCTGTCTGTGCCATCAAGAAGAATCTGGCCCATCAGCATGTAAAAGAAAATTAAGGAATGGAAAGTCTCTTCCCATCCATTTTCCCACTCCTCCCTCCCTCCACATATACAGTCAGCTATACAAATTTCAGCCAAGATTTGAAATTCCATTAAAATCCTAGTTGTCTTTCTGTTGTCTTTGCACTAAAGGAATTGATATTGACATATTTGCAGCAGTTCAGGTTCTTCAAGTTAAATGTTTGTCATTGTTTTTTACTTAACCTCAGGGCACATGTCACTGCTGTTGTTGCCAAGCAAGGAAGCAGCAACAGTGACAGCCACATCTTGCAAAGCCATCTTTCACTCGACAAGTAATCTAGTTTGCAAGGGCCATCTTTACCTACTATTCTTCTATTTTCCATCCCATGAGCTACCATGAAATTGACATTTAAAACTAATTGTACGGTGAAATCTACCAGATTCCAGCAACTCTGTTTAAGATTTGTGAAAAGGGTGTTGGACCAAACTCTCACCTGTATTAGTTTTCAGTCTGCCACCTAACTGTGAATGAGTGCTAAAGGGGATTATTAGGCCTTGGCGATGAGATAGGTACATATAACTAATCTGCATTGCTTATCTCAGGCAGACAGTGGTCTGTCAGGACATGTCTACATGCCCTCAATGCCTGTCCTTTGCCTTTATTGTCTTGTGACTGCTGCTGGTGGTGGTGGCTCTTCTCTGCTCTAATAAACAACCAATTACTGCCCCAAACAGATGTCTGGGCTATGATCAAGTAATTCAGTTGGAGTGAAGAGACCTTAAATAGGTCAATTTCATTCAGTTAGACATGGTAGCTGGCTGAAGTGGATAGGGAGAATTGTAGGGTGACCTGAACTTGTATGTTATTGAATGAGTAAGCTGAGGAGAGGAGAAAGGAGATGAAAAACTTTTAACAGTTCACATAAACTAAAACTATGAAGTTTTCCTTGCAGAATTCACTTCCGACTGGAAATGAATCAGAATGAACCAAAATGCATTCCTAAGTAGACACAGATATAGACATTAATGTTATATAAAAAGATATATGATATACAAATAAATTTTGATACATAAATTCATAATCGATGGAGGATGCAATGATAGACAAACTGAACTTTGCGGAGTAGTTTATAAGTTTCAATTCAGAACAGATTTTAGCAGAACTAAACAATCATGAAGAGAAGATGTCATGAAATGTCTTTTTTCTAGACTTTCCTTCCAGGGAATAATTGTTCTACAGACAATGCAATAGTCAAGTATTACTCATTTGTTGCTGGGAAACTATTTGTCTTCAATTGCCATGGTTTATTACTCAGATGGGAATTACTGGCAATTCAGCCTTCCAGAAGGGGTTTCCTATTTTTCAGAGGAAACAGCATCTTCCCAGTACTCTACATATTGGATTAGATCTAGGATATGCCATGAGGTTCCTGACTAATTTTTACCACAGCTAACTCCATCCAGAATGGTCCTCTTCCCCTCCCCCCAGCCCTTTTTGAAGCATATTGGAAGGGGCAGGGAAGTTGTATGCATCTAAGGGGTCATCTATAGAAGCCCCCCAAAAGTAGTAAAGACAATTCACATCAGCTGCAACTTTTCTTAATGGTCTTACAGCCCCCATAAATTTCTCATGCCCTCTATCCAAGATGGCAGCCCTGAGTGAATTACTCACATTTTTAAATCTGTTGCTGCTGAACTTAAAAAAAACCTATTTCCACAGTGCACATAAGCAATATTTCACCTTTACACACAAAAAAAAGAAAAAAATATGATAGAAAAAAGAACACCCCATCTTCTCACCTTAGTGATTGCTTGCTAGGGTGAAAATCCAACATGGAGGCAGCAGGCACTTGCCCTGTTAGCAAGCCCCACCCCCTGTGCTCATCCAGCCAATCAGCTTACACTTCTCCTACAAATCGAATAGCTTGTCCCAATGAGTGGGAATGAGCATTTCAGGTTTTTTTCACAAACTCTGGGAAAAATTGTGAAGGCTTTCCCTTTGCAGGTTATGATGTTTCCCCCCACCTTCTTCTGAATATTGCAAAACGATGTGGGATGCCATTTTTGCAGTTTAAACAACCCCTAAATATGAGTACTGCTGGGAAAACTCAGTTTGTATGCATTCTTCAACACACTCCAACTAGAGTACCCACTGCAGGTTCAAGGGTTGTGCATGGACTGCAATTGCATGAGTTTCCCAGGTATTTCTTGGAGAGTAACAAGTAATGGACTTTCACACATGGAAAACTATTCTATCATGCTCACGATTAACAGAGAATGTACTAGAAGGATTAATCTAATGCTATGGACTAAATGGCAGATGCCAATGCAGCTGCTTACCTACCACCAAGCAATATCCCTGCTGTTTTAGTGATTTTTAAAAAATAAACTGCATCCTCTCTCCCTTCACAAGTGGTATATACCTCCACTGATAAAAAGTGAGAGGAGGTAGAATGTCACTTTCACCCTCCTGCTTGATGAAACTAATAAGGCATCGAGGCATTTATCCCCTCCCCCTGTCACCACCCATACATAAAGCTGAAACAGAATCTGTACCATTATTTCAAGAGATGGTTGAGCTGAAAAACTGAGTTTATCAGTAATATTTTCTTTTTTAAAACTATTATTTTTTATTTAAAAAGTTTTTAGAGAACTATAAAACATTGGATACATTAAATACATAAAAAATATATAACCAAAATCACAGAACATATGCAACATAACACATAAAACATAAAACACAAACATCTAATCACTTTGACATACATTACTATAACATACAACACTACATACAAAGTTACTTCCTTACCATCAAGGACATGAATTTATTACTTCTGCCCATTTTATCTTTTCTTTTTCTATACATAAATCGATATATCTATGTAAACTTGATTTACACAGTACTAGATTGTTTACAGGACCACTTAAACTTCTATTCTCTTTTTCTACTATCCTCTATTATTCTTATCCTGTACAAATTAGACAAGGATTTCTCTCCTCCTTTATATTTACTTTGTTGTTGCACCTTTATATTCTTTTAATTACTCAATAAACCGTGTTGCTAAGTATTCACACCATTCTAGTTTCCAAAAGTCAATTAGGTTCTTCCACTCTTTCCTAAATTTATTAATTGTTTTATATTTTTTCCATGAAGTGAGTTGCTCCATTCTCACAACCTCCTCCAATTTTAACATCCATTCCTCTATCTTTGGGGTTTCTTTTTGTTTCCAATATCTAGCCCAAACTATTCTGGCTGTGGTGGTCATGATGAACATCAACTTTCTTAAATCTTTCGGGACATTCCGTCCTACTAATCTTAATAAAAATATTTCTGGTTTAAGTCCAATTTCAATTTTTAGTATTTTTAAAATATATTTATAAATATTTCTCCAGAACTGTCTCACTTTTCTACATGACCACCACATATGATAAAAAGATCCCTCCATTTCTCCACATTTCCAACATTTTGTTTCTTTTTCTTTGTAAATATTTGCTAGTTTCTGTGGCGTCATGTACCAACGAAACATCATTTTATAACAGTTCTCCCTTAACTCCATGCAAGATGTATATTTGAAGTCTTTTTTCGACAACACTTCCCAATCTTCTAATTGAATGTTCTGTCCAATATTCCAAGCCCATTTAACCATGTATTCTTTAATAGATTCTGATTCTAATTCCAAAGTTAACAAAATTTTATATGCTTTAGATATTTTTATTTCCCTTTGTTCTATTAACATCTTATCTAATATTAGCTGCGGGACTCACCTCGCGGCTTGTGTTGCGCCGGGAGAGCCCTCCGCAGCACCGTCCGCGTGGGCGGCATGGGCGCCGCCATCTTCTTTCTAAGCCTTCTCCCAGCCAGCTTCAGCTGGACGGGAGAAGGATCATGCGGCAGCCAATCAGGAAGGGCTGCCCCTTCCTGATTGGCTGTTTAGGAGAACCCCTGGCCAATCAGAGAGCTGGAATTTCCAGCTCTCTGATTGGCCGGGAGGCAGAGACTGCTGCCTGCAGTCTTCACTCTGGTCCAGCAACTGGGGATAAATTCCCCAGTGCGAGCCGGGCCAGAGCAGTTGGCTCCGTGGAGCCAAAGACGAAGGAGCTCTCGGGGAACTCCGGGAAGCCTCCAGGTGAAGCAGAGAGCAGCGAGCAAGTGGCGAGCGAGCAAGCGAGTGGCGGACGGCGGGCAGCGGGCAGCGAGTCGGCTGGAGGCGGCGGACGGGAGCGACCAGTGGCAGCAGGCGGCTGGCGGACCCACAGTCCGAAGAGGACGGGCTGGGGTAGCGCGGGATACCCAGCGCGGCAGGGGCGGCGACACGAAGGTGGCTAGCACCTCCGATGGGGGGCGTATAAATAAGAGCTGAAATCACTGTCGTCGGCAGGTGACGGGAGGCAGGCCGGGGTAGTTTTGGCTACCCGGCGGCAGTGGGGGGGTAGCGACACCATGGACAGCTAGCACCCCAGCGAGAGATAAGGGCCGAGGGCGGCACCGGGGGGGGTGGCACCGAGGCTACCCACCGGGCGGAAGGCAAAGGGGTGATGCCAGTGAGTGGCTAGCACCCGGGGCAGGCCGTGGGGGCGGCACCGCGGGCAGGGGGTGGCACCAGGCACCCACCTGATGGAGGGCAGGGGCGACGCCATGAGCGGCTAGCACCCAGGGCGGCAGCGGACCCGGCGGGGGCCACCTTCCAAAAGGGGGTGCCTCTCGGCCGGGGAGGAGGGGGAAGCCACAGAGCCGGCAGGGAAAGTGGGCAAGCCGAGCAGGGCAGCCCAGGCAGGGCGGGCGGACAAGCCAAGAGGGCCTCTGGCCTAAGGGGGCGGAAAAGCCAGGTAATAAGTAGGCTTCGGGCCTACAAGGGCGGACAAGCCAGGAGGCATAAGCAGGCTTTGGGCCTGCAAGGGCGGACAAGCCAGTGAGGGCTCAGGCCTGCAAGGGCGGACAAGCCAGTGAGCACACCAAACCTCAGGTCGGGGACGCCCGCATTGGGAACGGGCCCAGTCCCCCCTCCTTTTAAAAGAGCAGCTGAATCACAGGCATCATGCCACCCAAAAAGAAGGCCCAGCCCAGCAGGCCGGTTACCCGAGCCCAGGCAGGCAGGACACCCAGGTCTTGGGCTGGCCTGGTGCCACGGGAGTGGGGGAAGGCCACGACAGGCAAGTGTATCCCTCAGACTGCTGATGGGCCTGTTGGGGTGGTTCAGAACCTCTTGTCTGGAACCAAAGCACCCAACTTGCAGGAGCTCACCAGGGCGGTGTCACTCCTGGCTGAACAGGTGGGGGAACTCAGGTCCAGCAGGGAATCCGAACCCAACCCCTCCGGGAAAAGACAGGCACTTGCCAGCACCAGGGAGCCGGCTCAGGGCAAGGCAGCATCACCCTCCAAGTCAGCCAGGGCGGACGGCACGCGGCGCAGGCATCGCTCAGTATCAGAGAGTGACGTCAGCGGGGCATCCTCTGCAGCTTCATCCCCTGAGAGGAAGAAAACGTGAAAGAGGAACCGTAGGGGGACGAAGCAGGGGCAGAAGAGGCGGCACGCCAAGTGCAAGAGAAGGAGAGACTCGGACAGCGAGGCTTCTTCGGGTGAGTCCTCTGAGGATGAGATGGATTGGGGGGGATACTGGAGGGCTGCTGCCTCTCTCCCCGGTTTACCCCCCTGGGCCATAAAAGCTCGGTCTTCTCAGGGGCCCTCTGCCTCAGGCCCAGCCAGGGCCTGGCGTGAGGGTGACGACCTGGCTCCAGAACTCCCTGCCCCCAAGTTGTTCCAGGACCACGAGGATCCCCCTGGGATCCACCTGGAGAGGAAAGTGCGGGACAACATTTTAAAAGGGTATTATGTGGATGTTTTTACCCTGCTAAAACCTGAGGTGGAGGTGGGCAGCGCGCCTAAATCCGACAAAAGCTCGGATAAGGCCAAGCCGGACCCTGCTATTCTCCAATTGGTTGGCTGGATACACCGTGTTCATGGGGGTGGTGGGTATCGCCTACCCTGAGAGAGGGTGGCATCTAGCCAACCATTTGAGCAACGTTCTTAAGGCCAGAGCCTTGGCTGGCGTCTCCACAGCCATCGAATATGACACTGCATTCCAGAGAGGGCTTCGCGGAACGCTAGGGCAAGATGGGACCTCATCAATGACAACCTGTGGCTGGTCATTGTGGGCTCCCATCTCAAGGGGAGGTTGGAGGCGGCTAAGCCACTCCGGAAAAGGGACCCCCAGTGGCTGGTCTGTTGGGAGTTTAACTTAGGAAAATGTTCACGTTCCCGTTGCAAGTTTGAGCACTACTGCAAAAGCTGCTATGGGAGCCACCCCAGGACCAGCTGCTCTTGGGCCCGGTCCTCACAGTCCTTTTGATCCGGACGCCCTGCCTCCTCCGGCGCCAAGAAGGATGCAGGGTCAGGGGGCAGCGCCGGGCAAGGAGGAGGTACCAAGAACTAGGGTCCAGGCACTCCCACCCAGGATGGCCTTCACCCCAGTCAAGCTGCAGGCCATGCTCCCCCTGCTGGACACCTACCCCGACAGGCAGGCTGCGTGCTACCTGGCTGAAGGGTTTTCTGCCGGTTTCAGGATTCCGGCAGTGGGCCACAGGTTGGCCTCCACTTCCGGAAACCTTAAATCAGCAGTCGCGATGCCACATGTGGTGGCTTCAAAAATCGCCAAGGAATGCGCAGCAGGGAGGGTAGCGGGCCCATTTCCTTTTCCCCCCCCATGAGCAACCTCAGGGTATCCCCGTTGGGAGCGGTGCCCAAAAAGTCACCTGGGGAATACCGGCTCATTCACCACTTGTCGTATCCCAGGGGTCCTCTGTCAACGATGCGATTCTGCCTGAGCTATGTTCAGTGCGCTATGCGACTTTTGACCATGAAGTACGCCTAGAAAGGATTTGTGGCCCAGGAGCCCTTATGGCAAAGTGTGACATCCAGTCAACCTTCCGGCTACTCCCTGTCCATCCCGAGGATCACTGCCTGCTAGGTTTCATGTTCCAGGGGATGTGTTACTATGACATGGCCCTCCCTATGGGCTGCTCCATCAGTTGTTCAGCTTTCGAGGCCTTCAGCTCCTTTTTGGAGTGGGCCTTGCAGCAACGCACCAGGCTCAGCTTGGTCACCCACTACCTTGATGTCTTTCTGATGGTGGGGCCAGCTGTGGGGGAGGAGTGTGGTTTTCTGCTTAAATCTTCCCAGGATTTGGCTCGGGAGTTCGGAGTTCCCCTGGCGCCTGACAAGACGGTGGGGCCTTCCAGCTCCATGACCTACCTAGGAATAGAGCTGGATTCGGTTGCGGAAGTCTCGCGACTCCCAGAAGACAAGCTGAAGGGCATCCGGAGCATGCTAGACCACCTGCTGACCAGAGAGAAGGCCACACTGAAAGAGATTCAGTCTCTGCTCGGGCACCTTAATTTCGCATGCCGAGTCGTCTCACCGGGCAGGGCCTTCTGCAGCAGGCTAGCGCGAGTCACGGCCGGCGCCAGAGCACCACACCATCACTTGCGCATAACCAGGGTGGTGAGGGAGGATCTTAGGGTTTGGCTCCAATTCTTGGAAGGGTATAACTGGATGTCCTTTTGGCAGGGGGAGGCGGAATTGGGGACGGGACTCCAGGTACATTCCGACGCTGCCGGGGGGGTGGTTTCGGCGTGTATTTCAGGGGGCACTGGTGCACCCAACGTTGGCCTTCTGATTGGGGGGATTCATGTATCCTTTAAGATCTCACTTTTCTGGAGTTTTTTCCTATAGTGGTGGCCGTATAGGAAGGAGGAGCTCAGCAACAGGAGAGTTTGCTTCTGGTGTGACAACCAGGCGGTTGTCAGAATTATTAACAGGCAATCCTCCAAGTCTGACAGGGTCATGCGACTCGTCAGAAAGTTTGTCTTGATCTGTCTGGCTAACAACATCTCTTTCTCAGCCAAGCATATCCCAGGAGTTGACAACGAAATAGCAGATGCATTGTCTCGATTCCAGGACAAGCATTTCCGGGACCTAGCGCCAGGAGCAGACCACGAGCCAACTGCGTTCCCGGAAGAGCTCTGGCTCCTTGGGAAGGAACGGTGATCCAGGGGGTGCTTAACTCACTGGCACCTTCCACCTGGGCCAGCTATTCCAGGGCAGTGCAGCAATTATTCAGCTTCAGAAGGGAGCACAACTATGGCAGCTCCTGGCCAGCGACGGAACGCGAGGTCTTACACTACATAGCAGACCTGAAGGAACGGGGGCGGGCCCCTAGAACCATTTCGCTCCACCTGGCAGCTATCGCCTTTTTCAGCAAGGTGGCCGGGCACGGTAACCCGTGCAACTCCTTCTTGGCTCTGCGTGCACTAGAGGGATGGCGTCGCGACGGGACTCGAAACCTGGATTCCAGGAGACCCATATCTTTTGAACTGTTGTGTCACCTCTTAGCAGTATTACCTAGCATCTGCAGTTCCAGGTATGAAGCTCTGCTTTTCCGTTCTGCTTTCTCTACCGCTTTCTTTGCAGCCTTACGGATTGGGGAGCTGGTATGCAGCTCCAAGAAGGACAGGTCCAACCGGGCCCTCAGAAGGGAGGACGTGACTGTCAAGGATTCTGGCTTGAAGATACGGATCCGTCGGTCCAAAACTGACCAGCATGGGAGAGGGACTTACATCCACTTATCCAGGCTGGCTGATCTGGCAGCCTGTCCAGTAGCACTCATGCAGCGGTTCCTGCAGCGACACCCTGACACTCCAGGCATTCTCTTCATCCACAAGGACACGTTGGCACTCACCAGATTCCAATTTGCCAGCATCCTACGAGCAGCGCTATGTCGGCTGGGTTGTCTGGCAGACGAATTTGGCACCCACTCCTTCCGCATCGAGGCAGCCACCACAGCAGCTGGGGAAGGCCTGCCTCCACCCACCATTCAATGCATTGGCAGATGGCGCTCCAGAGCATACACCACCTATATCCGCCCAGGGCTTGTCTACTCATTAGGTCCATCCTGAATCCCCCGCATCAGAAGGTTGGTCAGGTGAGGGGATGCTGGCTGCCGGGTTGGCGGAAGCCGAGTCGGCTGCTCGGCTCTGTGGCGGTGAGCATGGGGGGGACCATTTTGCGGGAGGGGACTTGGGGGGGCTGTCCCCCCGCCTTTCCGGTGGGGGGAAGGGCTGGCTCCCCCCTTCCCTTCCTGGGTAGGCCAGTGACCTGGTCACGTGTTTCCGGTCACGTGTCTTCCGGTCACGTGCTTTCCGGTCAAGTGCTTTGTGGGCATTGGTTCCTGCCGGTCACGTGTTTCCGGTCAAGCGTTTCTGGTCACGTGACCCCATTTGCTGACCAGGCTTTGCTGGTCCACCTCCATGCTCATGCGCCAACCAGGCAACTACCATCCGCAAGTTGTGGCCTTTTCTGCCACCTACTTCTCACCTGTACCAATACACTTTTGTGAATCTTATGCTGTTGTAATGTCGTTATTTCTGGGTCAAGGGGAAGGGAGGGCTGCGGACAGAGCTGTCTCACTCTGGCATGCAATATTAGCTGTGGGACTCACCTCGCGGCTTGTGTTGTGCCGGGGGAGACCTCCGCAGCACCATCCGCGTGGGCAGCATGGGCACCGCCATCTTCTTTCTAAGCCTTCTCCCAGCCAGCTTCGTCTGGACGGGAGAAGGATCATGCAGCAGCCAATCAGGAAGGGCTGCCCCTCCCTCATTGGCTGTTTAGGAGCACCCCTGGCCAATCTGAGAGCGGGAATTTCCGGCTCTCGGATTGACCGGGAGGCGGAGACTGCTGCCTGAAGTCTTCACTCTGGTCCGGCAACTGGGGATAAATTCCCCAGCGCGAGCCGGGCCAGAGCAGTTGGCTCCGTGGAGCCGAAGACCCAACCCACCCACCCTAGATAGATTACTTTGTATTAGCTAGATCTTGCATGCTTTGTGTATTTCTTGTCACAACTTGCAGGGCGGTGGTGAGCATGGGGGGGACCATTTTGCGGGAGGGGACTTGGGGGGAGCTGTCCCCCCGCCTTTCCGGTGGGGGGGAGGGCTGGCTCCCCCCCTTCCCTTCCCTTCCTGGGTAGGCCAGTGACCTGGTCACGTGTTTCCAGTCATGTGTCTTCCGGTCACGTGCTTTCCGGTCAAGTGCTTTGTGGGCATTGGTTCCCGCCAGTCACGTGTTTCCGGTCACGTGTTTCCGGTCACGTGACCCCATTCGCTCACCAGGCTTTGCCGGTCCACCTCCATGCTCATGCGCCAACCAGGCAACTACCATCCGCAAGTTGTGGCCTTTTCTGCCACCTACTTCTCACCTGTACCAGTACACTTTTGTGAATCTTATGCTGTTGTAATGTCGTTATTTCTGGGTCAAGGGGAAGGGAGGGCTGCGGACGGAGCTGTCTCACTCCGGCACGCAATTCAGTTTGTTGTTGTTCTAGTGAGCTTACTGTCCATCTTATATCTTTCTCCTATCTGTCTGTACTGAAACCAATTACAATCTATTTGATCTTCCTTCAGTTCTTCTCTCATTTTTAATCTATTTGCACTTCCTTGGAATTTTATCTGATCATAATATGTCCACTATTTTTCTCTATTCAGCATCTCTGTTCTTCAGAAAGCTTCTTGGGGTGATACCCACAGTGGAAGCCTTATATATAGTTTCTTTTTCACCCCCTTCCATGTATTCAACATTGCCTTCCTGATGATATGATTTTTAAAATTCTTATCAATTTGATCCTTACTATAACAGAGGTATGCATGTAGCCCAAATCTTGTATCAGCTCCTTCTAATGTTAGTACTCTATCATTCTTTAACAAAAACCAGTCACATAACGAAGTCAAGACTGAAGAATTATAATATATTCTTAAATTTGGTACTCCTAGGCCACCTTTATCTTTATCCTCCTGTAATACCTTCCATCTTATCCTTGGTCTTTTGCTAGCCCAAATGAACTTTGATAAATCTTTATCACAAATTTTAAACAATTTATCATTATATAAGACTGATAAATTTTGAAATAAAAAGAGCATCTTTGGCAACACTATCATTTTAGCCACTGATATTCTTCCCATAATTGATAAGTTTAATTTTCCACATCTCTCAAGATCTTCCTTTATTTCTTTCCAATTTCTATTATAATTGTTTTCTATTAAATCTAAGTTGTTATTTGTAATCTGTATTCCTAAATATCTTGTTTTCTTTTGTATTTTGTAGTCTGTTATTTTCATTCTTTCTTCTTGATCTTGTTTACCTAAGTTCTTAGTTATTATAACTGTTTTTTCTTTATTTTTATTCCTGATGTTTCACCAAATTCCCATAACTTTTCCTTAACATTTCTAATTGACATCAAAGGATTTTCTAAAGTTAATGCTATGTTGTCCACAAAAGCTGATATCTTATATTCCTGTTTCTTAATCTTTACTCCAACAATTCCCTTATCATCTCTTATGTTCTTACATAATGTTTCTAAAATCCACAATATCAAAGTTTTCTTATCCTTGATAGTTGTTTCTATTCCAATATATCTTCCTTTTACATCTTTTAATACTTCTTTCGCATTTAGATTCCTTTTTACATGTATCACAATACCTTTCTTTTTCTTCTCAGTTGAGTTTATAAATTCTTGTCCTAATTTCCTATTTCTTAACAAACTTTTATGTTTTTCCTTTATGTGTGTTTCCTAAATACGTATTAGATCTGCTTTGTTTTTTTCTAAATAATGAAATATTTGATTTCTTTTATGTGGGGAGTTCATCCCCTCACATTCCACGATATTAAACTGAGAATTTTGTTTGTTCTTATTAATTTTATAAATTTATATTTTTAACTATATTTATCATCTACTCGTCTGCTTCCCCCTCCTCTTCTTCCTCTTCTTCTTCCTTTTTGCCTTCATTCTCTGTCCTGCTTCTTTTCTTTCTTCTCCAATTTCTTCTTCTTCATCATCCTCTAATGCTATCTCATCTTCTCCATCCTTATCTCCAACTTCCTCTTTGCTACCTCTCATTTTTTCAATTTCTCCCTCTCATTCCTCTTCGTCTTCTTTTTTTTGTTAGGTTTTCTTTTATCCTTTAATAAATCTTGTTTTTTCTGATATTCTTTACCATCTTTTCTTCTTTCTGTAGATTCGATGTCTTTACCATATTTTGTTAGGAAGTCTTTTTTTTTATTGTATTTAACCTATATCTGCTTTGACAGTAAATAAAAGAGATTCCTTCTACTCTTTCCCATCTATACTGTATTCCTTTTTTCTGTAATTTAGCTGTGATTAATTGGTAATCTTTTCTTCTTTCCAGTATTTCAGCCGGGATATCCTTATAGATTGCCAGTTCATCATCTTCAATAATTAATTTTGTATCATAATTTTTTCCCAAGATTTGATCCCTTATCTTCCCTCTTGTAAAATACACCACGATGTCTTTTGGCATCTTCCTTTTTATAGCTACTTTTGAATTTACTCTAAAAATTTTATCAACTTCTATCTCCATCCTTTCTGTGGATATTTCTATGTAGTCTGCTAAGCTTGGGATTAATCTTTCATATAGATCTTCCTCTTCTATTTCCGTCAACCTCTTATTTTTAAGCATTTTTCTCTTAATCTCATTTGGATTTCCAAATCCCACCTCTGACCTTGTTCTTGTTCATTTCCTAAAAGCTCTGTTGTTTTTTCTAAGCTTTTGGTTTTTATGTTCAAATTTTCAACTTTTTCGCTTAGTTGTTCCACATCCTCTGTTATCTTGTTTAGCTTTTTGCCAAAATCTTCTAGTTCTTTCTTTATATCCTTCCTTATTTCTTTCATTTCTTGAGTCACTTCCTCTCTGAACTTCCTAAATTCCTGTAATAGTAGCTGTTGTATATCTGATATTTCTGTTGATTGTCTTCTAGTTGTTAATGTTTGGATTTGAGTATTTCTCTTAACAGGCATTTTTTTCTATTTCTATCTCTTTTATTGCCTCTATTGTATACATTGTATGTATTCTTCTTCATCCCTGATTCTTATATTTTATATTTTATGCATATTCCTCAACTTTTCTGTATTCCCTTATAACCAAATTCCAGTTAAGAGGAGATAGGAAGGATAGTAAGAGTCTAAACTTATCACTCAACTTATAACTTAACTTATAACCCAAAAACACAAAAATCATTTTGGTCCACAATACAATTTGTTCAAGTGCTTTACACATATATATCACATTTATCTCCTATATATCTTCTGTGTCACCAATATTCTAGAATAAACAATTAAAATTAAGCAATTATAATAGGTAGGTAGATATGTTATTTTATATAAATCAAGATAAATTTAAATTTTCCCCTTTTCAAATTCTCTCATTAATCAATTATACCAGCTCACAACAACTAATAGATGTATGCCACTATACAAATACTTCTTTTAGTGTTGCTCCCACTTTTCCTCTTTTTCCAATTTTGTATCTTTGTTTTCCTCCTGACTTTAATATCAACCACACCCCTTTACAACGCTCATGCAATATTCAACAAACCGTCTCTCTTAATATACTCTTTCAGTCTCTCTTCCCTCTTTTTCTCTCCTTTAATATCTAAGTACCTTCTCCCCTCTCAGATATCTCCAAGCCTAATGTCCAATTTATTTTCAATCTTCTTACTATCTCTTTACTATCTCTTTCTTTCCTTCGATCCACCGTCTCACCATCTCACTCTCTTTCTCCTCTCAGTATCAGGCGCTTTCTCAGTCTTAATTATATTTATCTCCAACTTAGTCTCTTTCGCTGTCTTGTTTTCTCCTCTCTTTCCTCCTTCTTATTTCTCCTCAAATCTTGTCAACACTAACTTCACCACTGTTACTGTCACTCCACCCCACTCTACTCTGCTCCATTTCTTCTAAGTTTCCTCCTCTCTGACTCCCCAGTCCTTGTTCGCTTCCCCCAGGATCAGCTACTCACTGGCACCTTTGTGCAATTACTTTCACTTTTCTCCTTCCTCTCCCTTCTCCGGTGTCATCCGTCGACTGCAACTCCACCCCAAACAATCCTTGTCTTGTTCTTACACAGGTTTGTTTGAACTATGTAGATATATTGTAAAAGATCTTCCCAATTCAGCCCTTGCAGTTTGTTCGTTGTTGCTTGTTTAGTTTATATTTTTTTAAGTCGGTGAAGCTGCTATTCCCCTTATTAAAAAGTCAGGGGGTTCCCAGTCAAGGGCGTTGTTCGGCTCTGTGGCTTCTCAGTGCTTATGCCTCTCCTCTCCCTTCCTGAGGAAAGGGTGAGGGGTTAGCACTTGCACTGGGATTAAGCCCAAATCAAGCCCACTCCGGTTTTTCTTATACAAGAAAAATACTTTTCTGGCTATGGTGGTATAACTATCTAGCCAGCAAAAAAAAAAAAAAAAAACCCTTGGCCAGTGACTGTAGTTGCTCCCAACAAGCTACCTACAGTTGCCCACAGCTCCATTGCCGACCGGAAGTCCCATCAGTAATATTTTCAACAAGAGATGCATCCTCTCTTTCACCAGGCCTGCTCCCCCCAGCCATGCCTGTTCATTTAATTGCCCTTCCTCCCTTCCCTCCCTCTCCCCAGCTTTCTCAATTGGCTTTACTTTTCCTCAATAGCATTGCTCTTACACAAATCTACTTGGCCAGCGAGGAGGCAGCGGTGGCTCCAGAAAGGTGAATGCCCAGAAGGCCAATACAGGGTTGACCCAGCTGGTCCATGTGGGCAACACAGCACCATCACACTGGATTTGGCCTGGTGTGTATGGCTGCCATCATGGTCATTCCAGTCCAGTCCAGAGCATAACACTCCAGACTGGCCCTGGGTTACAGTGCCAGTGTTCACATGCACTGAGAAACAGCAAGCAACATAATGGCCAGAGTATATGAATGAGGGAGGGAGTGCCAGCTGTGTTTGAGATTAAATGCCTTGGTTCTGTAAATGTGAATGAAAACTCAGAATGTTCTGCAATGCACCATGGCCATTTTGACCAAACATTTCTCTCTCTCTCTCTCTCTCTCTCTCGTTACTTTAAAACCAGATCTATCTCTTGTTTCTGTCTTAAACAAAATTACAATAAACTATTTACAGTGAATTATAGATGCATTCAGGTTAAGCAGTTGTTTAGCTGTGTGTGACTTTTCCTGTACACGGCATTTACTACTCAGGCAGGCAGTTAAAACTTTGACTGAACTGAATACCACCCACCCACCACCCACTTTAGTGGAATAATTCAACCCCTGTGAAAGCGTAGGGGGGACTTCAGCAACTTTCAAGGGGGAGGCAAAATTGGGGGGGGGGATTAAGTGAGGTGTCCATGGGTTTTTGTCTCTCTTTTTTAAAAACAAGTTTTGTCACCCCTCCATGTCTTAGCATCATTTCAGTGGGCCATTGTGTCCTATATTCTAAAGGGAATAGCATCAGGATGTGGAGAAAAACAAAAATCAACAAGGGCAACTGCAGAGACACAGAGATAGCAACAATCTCCAGTGGCTCACCACATGCAGCATGAGGTTCGGAAGCAGGGGATGAGAGAGCACATTACATGGGCCTCAGTCTCAAATGGCAGTTCCCTTTCATCTGTTCCCTGCCGACAGCCTCAACACCCAGGAGATTTTCAGACAGGAACTAAAAAGCATTGCTGTCCCAGAATCTCCATTCCCATCCCTGTCCCGGCACAGTAACAAAAATTTTCAGACCTACCTTGAGTAGCGTTGACAGGGCAGCCCAGGAGTGAATGGAGCTTTAACAGAGCTCTGTTCACTTCCTGGAGTGAAATCTCGCAGATTCTCATGAGAATACGTGAGCACGGGAAATTCAAAAAGAAAAAGAAAAATACACAAGAAAAAGTGAAAGCAAGCACAAAAACACACTTAAAATTTTCCAAGTAAATCAGGGAAGTTTTTAAAAAGTGTGTCTTACCTTGATGTCCCGATCTCACCCAGAAGTGTTCTGACAGGGACCTCATGTGGATGCTGGGATCTTGCCAGCATAAGAGGGTACCTTTTTCACTTGCAGGAACATCCATGACAGAAATGGAATGAGGGATCTATTGATGGCTTAGCCTGTTGATAAAAAGCAGCACCAGCGGAACGGCAGCAGAACGGGTGCATTATGAGGGGGGTACGACTTCATCTGAAAAGGGAGTCCTTTAGCAAACTCCTGGCATTCGTGTAACACCACTTTTAAAATGTCTGATAATCTCCCCAATCACGGATGTCAGAAACATAAGACCTCAGGATGAGCCCTACCTGCTGGGACAGCTCACATTTTACATTTGGGGAATCTCATCTTTGAATACATTCTATAACCTCAAGTGAGTCAATGAGGAAGAGTGTTGCATGAACCAATGGCCTGACTCATGGATGGGCCACACAGTCCTTTGGGCCTGTCTATCCCCTGACAATGCATCAGACCAATCCATCCTCTCTGTTTTGCAGGGCTTCCACCAAATGGTATCATGCCAGAAACTATGGATGCTGAGTGCAGGATGATACTTTAAATCTGGGGTGAGGAACCAGCTCAGGATACCAGGCCAGGTACCCATCCCACTGATCCCATGCAGATTATGTAAAGGAAAGTGGTCACACTTCTGAAATCAAGGATGTAGCCACACACCCCTTTCAGCAATGACTCCACTGGAGCCACCAGCTTTCTAACAGTTTTTGCTTTTTAAATCGTGTAAGAGTGAATGTGTTAGGAAATAATTATAGGCATCTCTTCATTCATTTAATAAGGTTCCATTACTTGATATATTAATGATGTTGGCAGGGAAGGGGGCCCATGTGGACAACAAAGCACCATCGCACTGGATTTGGCCCGGTGTGTATGGCTGCCATCATGGTTGTTCCAGGCCAGGCCAGAGCATAATGCTCCAGGCTGGCCCTGGAATATACTCAAGTTGGTATATTTCATTTATTATTTTGCCACTGCTTTCATGATAGTCAGATTGTTACCTGTTTCAGTTGGTGGTGGTTATTATTTTAATGCAAAGTATTCTGTATTTTCATTGTTATGTAAAAATGTACCTGCAAGTAGATAAAATGAATAATGACCCCCTGCCAATGTTGAGCTTAAAATTAGTTCCAGGGACCCTGAAAACTGTACAAGCAAGTTGCTAAGGGGAAAGTGTACTCCCTCATTTCATTCCTACCCTTCTGCTTCTTCTCAGCATTGAACTGTCAAGCTAAAGTGAAACTATCTAGCAGTGCTACTAAATACAAAATAACCCTTTCTACCCCACCAGACAGCTGTTATTTGCCTGGTCAGGACACATCCCTCACGTTCTTCAGAGGGGGTGTGTGAAAATGGCTCCTGCCCACACAGATCTTCCAGTTTTGCTCTCTTTAACTTCCATCTCATCTCTCTGTGGACAGAAGGAGAAAATTTCATGGAGAGGACTCCTGTTCAACCACCCAGTTAGGATCGCAGGTAGGCATTGATCTCCTTGGCCACTGCTATGTTCCTGTAAGAAAGACACACTCTGTGTTACCCCATCAGCTCAATCAAACAGTAACAATGGCTTCAAAAGTGGATATGTAACAGAATAAAAATTGCTTAAATCCCAGATAATCTGAAACAAAACTAAATTAATTTGACTTCATCCAAATAGGACAAATTAGAATCAGTTTAAATAAATCAAATTGACTTGTATCCATATTAAATTCACAATATCACAACCTATGTACTTGCAAATATGTGTTCACACAAATCAATAACTGATTTGATTAACATGACTGTCCCTATTTCCCCCCAGCTCTAGTTCTCCTTTCATACCTCTAGAACACAGCAGCATATGCCTGATTTCCTGAAACTGTTTCTTAACCTTGTTACCTCAAGGTCAATCAAATATTTCTGATCCTGTGAGGACAGGAAATAAGGTGTATGGCAGGGGGGGGTCTTTTGTTTTTATCTGTGTGTGTGTGTGTGTGTGTGTGTGTGTGTTTTAATGAACGACTACTTTCAATGCCAGAAGATAAATACATAAAATTTGAAGCATATGAATTCTGAATCACCCTCAAATCAATATCACAATAAAATAATGTTGTGACAGAAAACTCTGGCTGCATGGCTTCTTCATTTGTTTGTTTTCCAATTGCCTGCTTGCAACACTGTAGCTCGATGAGGTTAAAGAGATCTTCTGAGAAAGATCCTATTGATTTTAATTACCAAGAAACAGCCCACAGGGACAAAAGAACTTTGCCTGTTTATTTAGCCAGTGCTGTGCTACGCTACTGTGTAAGGAGAGATCAAATCAGGTGCTCTTGTTATTACAATAATAATAAGGCAGAGAAAGTGCTTCAGGGCTTGGGAAGATTTTTAGGCAATAACCTCCACCACTCCTCCTCCTCTGCTCCTCCACCCCACCCCAATAATAGGCAGGCTTGAGGAACAAGCAGCAATTACTGGTGATCAATATTAATTCAATTAAATTCATGTTATTTATATCATAAAGAGCTGCTTAATATTTCCAAACTATAGTAGCCAAAGCAAGTGGTGTACTTTATGACAGATTGACTTTTATCATTGCTAAATGCATATTGAATGGCTTAATGTCTTGTGGACTAAAGCTAATGCTAATTAGTTATTCAGGATAAAGCTACGGCCCAGCGGTACAATAAATGTTTATAAAACTGATTGGCCTGACAATACAGCCTACTTAGGAGTTAAACAGGAATGGTCTTGGGGGATTAGTAGCCATTAGGGGGATGAATTCTATCTATCTCAGGTACTTAGGAAACCATTCCTGATCTTTTTAAAGACTTACTAATGCTACTCTGCAAAACACTTTCCAACCACATTGTCCTCATCTGGATGTCACACTAAACTATGGGTGCCAGGGGACATGGTTTCAACAGCTTCAACAGCTCTCTTCCTCCAGAGCTTCCAAAAATAGATCAGGAACGTTTGCTTCCATTTGTAAATAAACCTTGCTTATTGATATAGTTTAATCTAAACAAACGACTAGCCCTTGCCATGGTTTATTAAAATGAGCCAATTTTAAACTTTGGCTTATAAAGCTGGAATTATTTTTGGGACTGCCTTTCTGAAACGCATCAAGATGGTGTACCAAAAAAGTCACCATAATAGCATTATGTGAACAACAACATTTTAAAAAAGAGAGATTTCCTTGTTGTTCAAAAGGCATTTGATGCAATATGGACCCAAACTGTGCTGGATGGGGTTACATTCCCCCTGAACACTCACATTCACAGTTGGGGGGATATTCTTAGATTTAGACCTGAACAGGTTTCAACAGTGTCCAGGAATCCATTCGTAGGGATAAGGCTGGTTGCCAACAATGTCCATTCCCTGAGGCATCACAACTGGCCACAGTGGCACATGCCTTAATTACATCCCATTTGGACTATTGCAATTCATGACACATGGGGCTGCCTTTGAAAAAAAAATTCAAAACTTTAATTGACTAGAATGCTATGGCCAGAGCCTTAAGCAGAGCCAGTTATACAAAAAATGTGACTCCCTTCTTATGACAGCTTTAGTGGCTAGCTGTCTGTTTCTGAGCACAATTCAAAGTGCTCTGTACAACTTGGGCCAAGGCTATCTGAAGTGTTTGCTCATATAAGACTATGTGACAGTGGCAGATCTTGGATTCCATGGGAGTGGAGCAGTCAATATGCTCCAGATTTTAATCTGAACTTTAAAGGTGCTGAACCCTATCCATAAAACAGGGTCAGCATCTCAAATAGCTCCTTTAAACTGTGTTCTAAAAACCAGAGCAGATTCACTGCTCTGCTGACATGCAAGCCACTACTGCTGTCCAGGCTTTGAAATCTTGTCACCCACAAAGGCCTCTTTGATAGTGATGAAGATAGGGTTCACCTTGTCTGTTGTCCTTTTTGCCACTAGGCACATGTCTTTTCTGTTTTGACAGGTCTTTGGAGCCCTGGTGATGCAGTGGTTAAATGCCAATACTGTAAGTCATCACGTTGCAAGTTTGATTCCAGTGGGCTCCACGTTCACTCAGCCTTCCATGCTTTCGTAGGTCGGTAAAATGAGTACCCAGCTTGTGGGGGCAATTAGTTAACACACATTGGAAACTGCTTAATGCAGTGTAGATGTGTAAATAGCTATTGCTTAAAACAATTTGTAAGCCGCTCTGATAGCCTTGTGGCTGAAGAGCGGGGTATAAATAACTAAATTAAAAAAAATCTAAGTTGGGTTGCAGTTTAAGGGAGATATTGTTTCCTTTTTTATTCATGTGCTTTAATTTGTATTTTAACCTGTTTCAATGTTTCATTTGTGTTTTTTTTAAATATATGTAAGATACATAAATTTAATAAGTAACAAGCAAGTTAAAAAAAATTGCTGGAATCCTATATCACCTGTCATGTAATGTAACTTTATTTATACTTAGCTAAGTAGCAGAGGCACTAAGAAAACCTCTTAGTAAATTGCAAAGATGCATATTGAGACACCAGCAAGAGTGCCTGATGTACATTGGTGCATAATACAGATCAGTGTGTGATATGCATCGTGGCACAATGCACATTGGGCACTTTGCCGAATTTGTTACGCAGTAATGTAGCAGCAGCCCTCTACTTCCAGTTTTAATTATCATATATGTAAAGAGAAGCAACTCTGACACAGGATTCCAGTCATAAAAAGAATGTTAAAACTCAGGCAAAAAACATAGCATGAGTCTCTCCACTGAATGCAGTTTGGAAAGCTGCAATTTGGGAGCAACACTGGAGAAAGCTGTTTCTCACCCATCTGACAAGTGGGTGTCTACAAGCAGGTCATCAACAGAGCTCCTCTTGCTGAACAAGTTCATTTCAGGACAGGCAAAATTTACTTAATTTACTTCAAAATTTACTTAAAACAGAACCTGGGACATGCTGAAGAAGGTAGATTCTTCAGTGCTGGGGTCATATAGTTACAGTGGGCCCTTGGTATCCACTGGGGTTTAATTCCAGGACCCCCTGTGGGTACCAAAATCCATGGATATTCAAGTCCCATTATTTACAATGGTGTAGTAACATGGTGTCCCTTATATAAAATGGCAAAATCAAGGTTTGCTTTTTGGATTTTTAAATTTATTTATTTTTAGAACATTTTCAAGCCATGGATGCTTGAATACATGGATACCAAGTCCATGGATATGGAGGACTAACTGTACATATTGTGCATCACTTAGCATTTAGCATCTATGTGTTGTACCAAATGAAGTTTCCAAACACTCTCGAAGTGTAGCCCTATGTAGGATGCAATCAAGTAAATTAACATGATGAAACCCCTTCCAACAAAAGAACTTGCCTGCTTCCATTCCATTCCAAATGCAGCACCCATTAACTTCTGGAGCACCCATTGTCTGGCCCTGGGAACCTCCGAGAAACATTGTATTCCATTCAAAATCCTATCCCTTCAGAGGAATTATTCCAAACAATATCAGCCTAAAACACCACCCAAGTATGCACAAATCCCCTGCTTTCTGACTTCACATCTGTTCGTGTCAACAGTCTGTCATCTGGACTTCTTCACTGTCTGTTTACTTTGCAATTGCAGCTCTGCAGAATGGATATAGTATAAGCCATCATTCCCCTTCTGTATTCCTCTATTCCATTGTCTGGCTTCTCACATGCCAAGTTGAGTTAACTAAATTCCTCAAGTTAATATTAGGACATTAAGAGGATCCCCACAGATCCCACACAATTCAGATAACATTCCGTTATGTCTTTTCTCCCTCTGTTTGTGTGTGTGTGCGCTCGCGTGCATGCTTGCTTGCTTGTAGTCTAGTGGAGAGCTCTAGAGAACGCAAAAGGTTGCCCACTTTTGTGGGACTGTGGTTGATTCTTAGAAAGATATTGGCTGGCATTCTGTATTGCAGTTATGGATTAGTAACCAGATCTGCAACTGTTCTGTATTCACTAACACTACATAGTCATGATTGTGGTCCTATTGCCACACTCATGAATGACCCCACGAACCTACTTTACCAGGCAGCAGACACACCAAGAGGTGGAAATCTGTTCAGCTGGTGATTAGAGTATAGAATCCCACCAGCAAGCAAGACTGTGACAATCAGAAGTAGGGCCCCTATTGCAATTCCTTGTCTCAGCCTCATTTCTAGTAGAAGGAGGTTTGAAATGTTATCTCCTTGTACCCCATTCACCAGCTGAATGGACCTCTATCTCTTGGTGCAGCTGCTAACTGGCAAAGTGATTACACATATGTAACTACGTAGGCGATGTAGAATATAGGCCACCATCTGCTTTTTGTTCTATACTGTACATACAGGTTTTTTTTTAACTATGTTTTTAACAAGCTAAAAATATTTATTAAAAAGAACTGGATGGTGCCCCAGTGCTAATGAGCACCAATAACTATGGTGTGCAAACCAGAGAAAATGCTTTTTTATCTGCAGTGTGTCATAAATGGGTCACAGTGTGGCTCAAAGAAATCTAAATCTTGGCCAAGGAGATTATCAGACGCGTCAAAAATGACATTATAATGACACCATGAGATCACAAAAGGGCTTCCTTATCAGATGACATCGTGCCCTAGCGTTATGCAAGTGTTCTGCTGCCATTATGAGGGAGTTCTTTTTTATTGCTAGGGAGAAGTCAAGAATTGATCTCCCATAGTGTTTGTGTTCTGGATTTCAGTGTGTGCAACAAGCAACCCCATTCTGCTAGCTCAATTCCAGCATCAATGGGAAGTCCTGTCAGAATACTTCCAGGTGTGAACGGGAAAGCTAGGTACCATATGCTCTTTTTATGAACTTCCCCATCTTGCTTGCAAGTTTCTGAACGCGTATCTGTGATTTTCAGAACGTTTTCTTTTTTAATTTTGGTGTTTGGAGGCTTTTGAGTGCACTCATGTCTTCTCGCGAGACACACTGAAATCACATTCCTGGAGAAACGTGGAAGTAAGCCGTGTGAGCACTCATATTGCTGGATTCTTCAGATGATTCTGTATTGTTATCACAGCAGCATGCAAAAATGTGTGCCATTGTGCTGGAACACGAACACTGTAAAATATTAACATTTTTAGGCACTTGTCTGATAATCTCTCAAGTTTTAATGAATCTCTAAAACACTTAGAAAAGCCCCACTGGATGTCAATGAACAGTGATATTGTTCATTGTGGCAGATATGTAGGATTTGTTCATCACCATCACTATCTCAATGTAGGTCTTAAGACAGACTTCTCATGTTTGGTCACTCCAAATAAACTTCAACTTCAGCACTCAACTACTTCAGCACTTCAACTAAATGGTTAAGTCCTGTCAGATTTTTGCATTTCATGACTCTGCTTTGTTGTTGTTGTTGTTGTTGCTGCTGTTGTTGTTCATAGAATCTTAATTGTAGAGTTGGAAGAGACCACAAGGGCCATCCAGTCCAACCCCCTGCCACACAGGAATACACAATCAAAGCATCCCTGACAGATGGCAATCCAGCCTCTGTTTAAAGACCTCCAAGGAAGGAGACCCCACCACGCTCCGAGGGAGTGTGTGCCACTGCTGAACAGCTCTTACTGTCAGAAAGTTCCTCCTAATGTTGAGGAGGAATCTCTGTTCCTGGAGCTTGCATCCATTGTTCCGTGTTCTAATCTCTGGAGCAGGAAAAAACAAGCTTGCTCCATCCTCAATGTGACACCCCTTCAAATACTTAAACAGGGCTATCATATCGCCCCTTAACCGTCTTTTTTCCAGGCTAAACATATCCAGCTCCCTAAGTCTTTCCTCATAAGGCATGGTTTCCAGACCTTTCACCATTTTAGTCTCCCTCCTCTGAACACGCTCAAATTTGTCCTTTTTGAATTGTGGTGCCCAGAACTGGACACAGTATTCTAGGTGAGGCCTGACCAAGGCAGAATAGAGTGGCACTATAACTTCCCTTGATCTAGACTCTATACTTCTATTCATGCAGCCCAAAATCGCATTGGCCTTTTTAGTTGCCACATCACACGGCTGACTCATGTTCAACTTGTGGTCTACTAGGACTCCTAGATCTCGCACATAGTCTCATTTAGCCAGGTCTCCCCCGTCCTATATCTATGCATTTTGTTTTAAGTACAATACCTTACATTTCTCCGTATTGAATTTCATTTTGTTAGCTTTAGCCTAGCTCTCCAGTCTATCCAGGGCATTTTGAATTTTGATCCTGTCCTCTAGGGTATTAGCTACTCCTCCTAATTTGGTGTCATCTGCAAATTTGATAAGTATGCCCCTAATTCCCTCATCCAAGTCATTGATAAAGATGTTGAATAGAACTGGGCCCAGGACAGAACGATGTGGCACCCTGCTGGTCACATCTTTCCAAGACGAAGAGGAGCCACTGCTGAGCACCCTTTGAGTTCGGCCGGTCAACCAATTACAAATCCATTGAGCATTTAACTTGTCTAGCCCACATTTTACAAGCTTTTTGCAAGATGTCATGGGGAACCTTGTCAAAAGCCTTACTGAAATCAAGGTTGTTGTTGTTGTTGTTAAAAAAAGTGGGTGGAGTGTTCCGTATAGCCCCCAGGCTGTACACTTAGACATTTTAAATCATACTAGAAACAGCAGTAGTGATATATTCATGTTGGTAATTGTTTATCACCTGTCAGGTGGCCAGGATTCCTGAGGGGATGCAGAACAGACACCAACTTTCTTGAAAAACAGATCAAACATTTTAAAAGGAAAAACCACTTTTAAGTATACACACAATTAAAGCTGTCCCAAAAGCCAAGCCCATATTTTAGAACCATAGGCTAAATGAAGCATCATGGTCTTGACTGGCTACTTGGGGCAAGCCTGCCTGCCATTGGCACCAGTGGAAACACATGGGTGTGGAGAATCATAGAATCATAGAGTTGGAAGAAACCACAAGGACCATCCAGTCCAACCTCCTGCCATGCAGGGATATACAATCAAATCATTCCTGACAGATGGCCATCCAGCCTCTGTTTAAAAACCTCCAAAGAAGAAGACTCCACCACACTACGAGGCAGTGCATTCCACTGCCAAACAGCTCTTACTGTCAGGAAGTTCTTCCTAATGTTTAGGTGGGATCTCTTTTCCTGTAGTTTGAACCCATTGCTCCATGTCCTAGTCTTTGGAGCAGCAGAAAAACAAGCCTGCTCCATCCTCGGTATGACATCCCTTCAAATATTTAAACATGGCTATCATGTCCTCTCCCAACCTTCTCTTCTCCAGACTAAACATGCCCAGCTCCCTAAATCGGTCCTCACAGGGCATGGCTTCCAGACCACCCACCATCCTTGTCTGGACATGTTCCAACTTCTCAATATCCTTCCTGAATTGTGGTGCCGAGAACTGGACGCAGTACTCCAGGTGAGGTCTGACCAAAGCAGAATAGAGTGGCACTATTAAAGAGGGAGAATTTCTTATCTTCAGATTAAGGTCACAGGTAAGATGTTCTATCATCAAAATTAACCAATCACATATGAGAGATTTTTACCTACTGGGGTGTGTGTGTCTGAGGATAATCTAGAGGCCAAATTGGGTCTTCCTACAGGCCACATTAGGCCTGTGGGCCAGAGGTTCCCCATCGTTGTGTTACATCCAGATACACAGATGGCCACATATAGTAAGAGCAATTACTACAAACCCAGCAATTGCCAACAATAACAGTTGACCCTAAAATAAATTGAAACAGTGAAAAACAATCCAGACTACAAACCTTTCTCCAACAAATGAAATAAATTATTTTGGTTTCTTGCAGTTTATTATGGACTTCATTTAAATACAAACACACACACAAAACCAGATTCTTACAAATATATGAAGCATTCAAAATGAACACAAAATAGGCATTTGCTCTTTTGTAATATAAATTTCTTTTCATTCTTTTTCAGATGAAATTCCCCAGGTTTATTAAACACTACTGGTTCTTCCTATTATGATATGTATGCTTCAGTACTTTGACTTACTCACAAGGTTTCTCAATTATTCTTGATTTGCCACATTTGAGTTTCACTGAGCTGGTCCTGTGTTACAGAAGCCTGGAAATAACATGTCAGCTCTGAGGTCAGTTCACCACAGCATCAGGCAGGTGTCAGAGGTCATCATCATCTCATTTAAAGTCTGTTTCTTGCTTATGGGATTGTAAAGAATGTTCATAAAGTGGCACACGCCTGATTGGAAGGCAGTGAACTCTTTGTGTGTAATAAACATTTTACATGGTAGGGTAAGAACCAGATCAAAATCATTTTGTGGATTGTCTCTGGTGATTTTTCGAAGCAGACAATCAATTATAAGAATATCACAAGTAAAAGTTTCTCATTATTATATTTTCATGTATTTTTAATGGAGCTGTGATGTTAAGCTGATTAACCAGGTAGATTAAAAGCCTTTGAATACATTAAAAAGATGCCCTGAAATAATAGAACTAAAAAGCTGTTTTAAATGTTGTTTTACCATGTTTTTTCCAGCTTTCTTACTGCTTCTTCACCATGAGTCCTCCCCCACACACATTGGCATTGAGGAACACAGGGAGGGGATATTGAGAATCATGCTGGCACCAATGGTGGTAGGTGAAGCTTGCTCTCCCACCCAAAAGTATTTGGCACTCAATTACCTAGTCACAGTGTGTCCGCTAAATGTTGCAGTTTCATGTTCCTGAAAGTGAATAGTGCTTTAGTTAACAAAAAATAATAATAATTTCAGAATGATTTTGACTCAAATACAAATGTAACCATTTTTATGTTAATCAATTAAAATTGTTGAATGATTAATTAATTAAATTTCACTTGGTTTCTTTAATTGGAATGCAATTAATTAGTTTCAGAATAATTACTATTCTTTCATGTTGTTTAGCCCTATTATAGGGAAATCCTCCAATTATAGTCTTGCTTTGTGTGACTGGAACAAGCAGAGAGATGGTTTCAGGGTCTGAAAGTGAAAACCCTCACAAGGCAGTAAGGTCTTATTGAGGTGGTGAAAATACTATAAACAGGATGCAAACGTACAGCAATCCGTTCCTACGGACATGCACATAAATACGTTGCAACTTCAATCCCAGAGGGCTCCAAAGTTCACCCAGCCTTCCTTCCTTTCATAGGTCGGTAAAATGAGTGCTCAGCTTGTGGGGGCAATTAGCTAACACACATTGGAAACTGCTTAATGTGGTGTAGATGTGTAAATTGCTATTGCTTAAAACAATTTGTAAGCTGCTCTGGGAGCCTTTGTGGCTGAAGAGCGGGGTATAAATAAATAAATAAGTAAATGTCATTTGGAAGGGGGGCAGCCAAATCCACCACACTTGGGGCTTCGACTGGATTTTTTTAAAAGCTCCATACAACATGTGAATATGTGATCACTTGAACACTTGCATTCACACGGATACGAACAGGCACAATCTGATTGGCCTGACTAGCATGGGGGTGAGGCTAGCAAACAGGAAAAGTGCCTGCTGCCACCATGTTGGATTTTTGGCTAAGTGGGGATCCAGTAAGTCGATCAAACGGTGATCTTACACACACACACACACTATTTTATTTCTAAGTATGAAATATTGCATGTGTGTAACATGGGAAACTATTTTTTTTTAAAAAAATGGCAGCAGCAGATTTAAAATCATGAGTAAATCACTCACAGCTGCCATCTTAGCTAGGGGGTCATGTGGAGTTTAAGGGGGTTCTTTTGACCATGAAGACAGGTGACATTGTTGTGAATGCCTTGCTTTTAGACGTATTCATATTCCCCCCCCCTTGTATAGACAAGATCTGAGGCTCAAGAACCAAAAAGAAGGGGCAATAAACAAAGTCGCGTTAACCTCCCCGCTAGATCTACCATGGTATCAAGGAGGCAAGGGGTTTTTGTTTACAGAGCTGTATTTGAGCAGAGCAGCACTTTAGTAGCCAGGCAGCTATCCAGCAGCAATCTAGCAACAAGAACAGCTATAGAATACAGTGCAGAGGCCTGTAGCCCTGTAGCAATTGGGGATTTCTTCCCCAAGTGCTACATTAGTTATAAGACCCACACTACAATGCTATTGAACCAGTAACTAGCCGTATAGGCATGTCTGCTAGAACCTATCTACTCCTCTTGGAATCCAAAGCCTTCATGAATATATCATAGAATAAACATTACCTCAATATGAAATACATCTAATTAAGGTCAGAATAGCCCACCAGAAGATACAGAAGGTTCTAAACACGTATTCGGTCTGTATCACTTCAAATGGGGGAGGTTCATATAACCAAATGCATCTACACAGAGAGAGAGAGACACACACACAGAAACCCTGCACAAGAAAGCTACTATGTTAAGGAGAAGTCAGGGTTTTCCAGGGGAAGATTTGCTAGGTGGTTTTGGATTTTTTGGATTTTTTTTACATGGAGAACCATCTAAGCCACAGAAATTCCCACTTGTGTTCTGAAGTGGTATTACCCAGAAATAGGTTTATTACATCAGTGAAGGGTAAACAAGAGAGAGAGAGGCCCATGATCAGTTTGCCCATGATTACTTTTTCATGGCCAGTGCAGTCACAGTGGAGGGTCTGATTCTGACTGGAACTACAGTGCTAGGGGAGTGGGTTTAACTGCTACCTGAAATTGTCATTTGTGGTCCCATATTGGGAGAGAAAGGGGGTATGAATAAAATAAAATAAACCCCTTTACAACTGCTGCTTGCCCTCCTTGTGTCGATACCCATATAAAGAAGCTTTGGGAGAGGATTTTAACTGTGGAAACGGGACAGATAATTTCCCCTTTCACCCATCACTCTATCCCACAATCTGCATTGCCCTTCTGGACCAAAGGCTTCATTTGTCATTTAAAAACAAATTTTTTTTAAAAAAAAAAACTCCAGTAGTTCCAACCTGGCCAGAATTTCCTTTGCCAGGTAGCCATATCCCATATTAGATCTGTTAAGAGTGAGTGAATCCATGGCACTCTGTCTATGTGGCCACACCATGCTTCCTTTTATTTACCAATGTTGCAGAATCTGCTATTGTCAGCAGTCCTCTCTGCTGAATACAGTATTACCTTTTACTGAGTTGCCACTGGTGTGCTCTCATAACCTCATTATCTTTACATCTTGGTCCAACTGCTTTGCTGTGCCAAGGGCTAAATCCAGGACTGTCTTTTTTTGTTGGTTCTAGAACTAATTGTTCCAGAAAGCAATCATTTCCGCTTCCCAGCAATATTTATCTCTGCAGCACACCTTGAGGTGACATTTATCCAGTCAATCACTCTGAGGACAGCCGAAGTCACCCATTATTGTGGCATTTCTCTCTCCTTGTAGTGTTTCCAGTTCTCTTAATGTAACAGTCACAATCTGGTGGCTTTTTAAGTTTAGCCTTATAGGAATCTTTGCTTTCATAACATGGGAAAGGTCTGTTGATGACATTTCTATGGTACAGCACTATATTTCAATTTGCCTTATTTAATATAATAGTGTCTTCCCATGCTCTGGAACTCCAAACCTGAGGATGTGGGACCAAGCCTCCCTTAGTTGTTCTTCTTCCATAAGACCTTTTCATTCAACCAGATATTTGGCATTTAATCTGGGTTGCTGCTGGAGGAGTTTTATGGGTATCCCTCTTTTTGTGGTTGTGTTTTTGATTATGTGTTAAATGTGCTTTTAATTTTTAATTATATTTGTTTTATTTGAATTTTGTTACTGTCAATCACCTTGAGTGTTTTTGTGTGGGGGAAGGGACAAAGCTGAGGTACACAATTAATTCATAAATAGTAAATACATCCCATTCAGTTCAACACATTCTGCCCTGGATAATGTGTATAAAATATGTATTGTAAAGCCCCATGAATTATTGTTATTCCATCAGGATTCAAAAAAATACCAATTATGTCCTGTTTAATACAAGACTGTAAGTTCTGGCATCTTATTTCACATATTAATAAAACTGAGGTAGAAACCTGTATGACCTACAGGGAAATGAACAGAAACTTGGCAAGTGACCCAGTGTAGTTTTCTTTATGTGTTTCAGTGGAGTTTGCATAAGAGAATTTCTTACTGGATTGTGCCCTTTTTCTGTAAGAAATCCATGAGGTCTCTATGGTTCAACAATATATTGCAGTTTGCTTTGTTTAATCTCTCTCTCTCTCTCTCTCTCTCTGGCTTTTCTTCGCAAATGAAGATTCAGGAAGGACTCATTCTGCGCTTTCTGCAAGCACACTGATGACTGAAAAGGCCAATCCGAGATAAACAAGTCCGGTTGCAGAAAGCACAGCAGAAGGTCTCCTTGGGTGATGTTTCCGGGTTATGATTCTTTCTTACAGTTTAATGTACAGTGGTGCTATTCCCAAGCTCTGGAACTCCCAGGCACAGGGAAACAGAAAGGTAAACATTATCTTGTGTTTTCCTTAACTGGACATAGTTTTATATCTTCTTTAATATGTTTCTGTTGTGAAGCTCTTGATTATTACAAGTTATCCTATTTTCCCAACTCCATTCCCAGTTCATTTCAAGTATAGAATTTCCTTTCCTATCCAAGCTTATATTAAAAGTTTTTAAAGCTTTTGACAGACAAAATGTCACTTTCCTCTTCCCTAAAACACACAGCCCACTGCGTTTTCTAGATTTCCTTTCTTCCCACTAGTACTTTATCACATGAATAGGGCTGCCATGTATTCATGCCCTCCTATTAGATTTATTTTCTACCTAAAGTTTTTTTTAATTGCCCTTTTGTCTCTCATGCAGTCTTTATGGCCAAACCCTCAGACAGCCTGGAGAAGACAGTACACTTCAATAAAATATAGTGAGAGCCTTCCACAACAGCCTCCCCCTGCAACTCAAATTATATATGTTTGCATGCATCCTGGTTTCTCCAGGATGGTAAGAAGCCAGAGGCCTTGCACATTTCCCCCAGGCTCAGGAAGAGGGAGAGGAAGAAAGCAGGGCTACCCATAGGCCTCTCCCCAACTGACATTCAGCAGGATCTACAGCAGGCTATAGGGGATGGAGAGAGGGGGGAGGGAGGGAGAGAGTGCGCATGATTGCCTTATGGACTCTGCTGAGAGATATAAGAATTTTGGGCTCTTCCTCTTTGAGCTTTTTAGGTGGCCGAGATGAGAAGACTAACATCATCTAGCTGCATTACATCAGGTCATTCAATGAATCTCCTCAGATTAGAGAACATGTGTCCAGGTTTACTTATCTCCCTTTCTCATCCCTTGTCCTCTTTTTCTTTTGTGTTGTGGTTGTCTGTTCGTTTTTGAGAACTCTAACCTGAAGGCAGTGATTGTTGGCTCTACACTCTAAGAGCTGTTCCAACTATTGAGTATTGTGTAAATTTTATGAGTAAAATGAAGAGGTAAATTAGTATTGGAATTGGGGAAACGTTTGTTCCACAACACAATGCAACAACTTTAGTATTGCCTTCTTCCCCCTCTCAAAGTCTGTGCTGGCTGTTTTTGTTTTCCCAGCTGAGCAGTTACAGGTGCTTGTTAGAGACCAAGGACTTTATCAGATGACTGTCTTAAAATGCTGTAATAACATGAATAAGGAAGGCAGAAACATCATAGCATAATAACTGGAGTTATCAAACAATCACCACTTATGTTTTAAGAACAGGATTAAAGATCCCACTATAGTAGCAGTTGTATTTGCATTCCCTTCTAATTCCACTATATTAATGCTCTGTACTGGCCCGGCCCATGCATGCTCTTTTAAGACAAATGTCCACTTACTTCCTTGTTAGCTGGGGTGCGAGATCTCAGTGCTTCTCATGAGAAGACACAAACTCATGTAGAAGCACCAAAAAACACTCAAAATAAAGAACAAAATGTACAGATAAGCCCTGAAACTGTGATGTACTCAGAACACAAACTCAGGGTTCTTCAATAAAACTCTTTATTGGAAGAGTAGCTTGTGTAAGGAACCATTGCAAAGCTGCTACTGAAGTAAATGTAAACTATCCAGAGATAATAAGGCATCAAGCGTGAGAACAGACACGGGGGAGCAAAAGTAGCTGGGGAGCGTGGCCTTGAGTTCCCGGTAGGACTTGCGTTACCATGCCAACCAGGAGGCCTGGCTCACTTCTCAGGCATTCCAAAATCCTGAGAAAATACTAGCTACATGTCAGGGCCTCCATGAATTCCACTCCAATGCCCAGAATTCAGGGATGAGCCTGACATACTGCCCCCCTGAAGACCAACCCTCCCCCTTTCTCAGCCCGGCTTATCGGGAAAGCGGGCATGAAACTTTCGCAATAAGCGTTTGGCATTGACATGCTCAGAAGCAACCCACTCTGCATGGCCCAAAGGCAGGTGTTTCCACTTTACCAAATACTGTAACCCTCCCCGGTGAAGTCTAGAGTCCAGAATCTCAGAAATTTCAAAATGTTGGTCTTGATCCACCAGGATCGGCTGAGGAGCAGGTTCTGGAGCCGGGTGGTGTTTGTCCGGAGGGCTCACGGGCTTGAGCAGGCTGGAATGAAACACAGGATGTACATGACGGTACAACTTAGGCAAAGACAGTTCAAAAGCCACAGGATTTATCATCCTAACAACACGAAAAGGTCCGATGTATTTGGCTCCCAACTTTTTTGAGGGTTGGGGACACTTAAGGAATTTGGTGGACAAATAAACCATATCTCCCACTGCATATCTGGGGGAAGGGTCCCGTTTCTGATCAGCATAATGTTTGTAGCGTGCTTTGGCAAAGTCCAAGGCCGAGATTACATGAGGCCACGCATCCCTGACCTTTTGACTCCACTGGGAGACCGAAACGGGGTCAGAGTTGGGAGACCCCTCCAACAAGGGGAGGGGACCGAAATCATGCCCAGACACAACCTTGAACGGCGAGAGCCCAGTGCTCTGGTGAGTGGCATTATTGTAGGCCACTTCAGCAAAAGGTAGAAGATCAACCCAATCAGATTGTTGGAAATTCACATAGCACCTTAGGTATTGTTCCAGAGTCTGGTTCGTTCGTTCCGATTGTCCATCCGATTGGGGATGATGGGAGCTGCTGAGACCAAGCTCCACCCCTAGAAGGTTTGTGAAAGCCTTCCAAAACTGCGAAGTAAATTGTGCCCCCCGATCCGACACAATCTTGGCCGGAATGCCATGAATCCGATAAATATGCTGAATGAACAATTTGGCTAGTTGGGAGGCTGTGGGGAGCTTCTTACAGGCCACAAAATGCGCTTGCTTGGAAAACAAATCAGTCACAACCCAAATAACCGTCTTTTTCCTACTCTCTGGCAAATCCACAATAAAATCCATGCTAATGACCTCCCAGGGCTTGTTTGGGGTAGGTAGAGGGTGGAGCAAACCTTTGGGCTTCCCTGACCCCCCTTTTGACACTGCACAAGTGGTACACCCCTTTACATAATCCTCCACCTCCTTCCTCATGCGGGGCCACCAAAATTGTCTGCGGGCCAAATGTAAAGTTTTGAGATACCCAAAATGTCCCGCACTCTTGACATCATGGCACTGTTTGAGAATACTCGCTCTCAAGACCTCAGGAACATACAGGCGATCCCCTTTCCAGGCCACCCCCTCCTTCACAGTTACCTCATTGGGGTGAGCCAGGAACCACTGGTCCCGGGGCAGTTCCGAGGCCAATTGAGCATGCCACCCTCCTTCCTCCCCTTGAGAAACAGTGGGCGTGGCAGAGCCATCTGCCGTAGGGGTCACCACCTGGGTCCCCGGATCGGGGGAAGGCGGGTCGGGGTTCAAGGGCTGTGGCACCGGTCCCTGCGCCAAGGGTGAATCACCGCCACTTTCAGTAGGACCCGGCACCTGAGCAGGGCTATCAGTGGATTTCTGTTCTTTGGCTTTGCTCCGAGTGAGGACGGCTAGTCCCAAGTGGGAAGGAGAAAAAACGGTATCAATGACCTCCTTGCGCTTACTCTCATGCTGTGGTAGCCTGGACAAAGCGTCAGCCAGAAAATTCCTTTTCCCCGGGATAAATTTCAAGGTGAAATTAAATCGGTAAAAGAAACTGGCCCACCTGACCTGCTTGGGGCTCAAACGCCTAGGGGTAGCCAATACTTCCAAATTTTTATGATCAGTCCAAACTTCAAACGGTTTGGGTGAGCCCTCCAGTAGGTGGCGCCATGTCTCTAGTGCCAACTTGATAGCACCTGCCTCTTTCTCCCACACTGGCCAATTTCGTTCCGTGTCATTGAACTTTCTGGATAAATAGGCACATGGCCTCAAATCCCCGTCCTCCCCCTTTTGCAACAACACCCCACCCATAGCCACATCAGATGCGTCCACTTGGACCACGAAAGGTTGGGAGGGGTCGGGGTGTTTGAGAATAGGTTCAGAAGTGAAAAGGGATTTCAATTTGTCAAATGCTTGTTGGCACTGTGGTGACCACACAATTTTTTGGGGAGGTTTGTTCCCTTTACCGTGCTTGGAACCTTTGGTTTTCCCTTCTTTGGTTTTTAACAAATCTGTCAGGGGGAGGGCTACCGATGCAAAGTCAGGGATGAAGGACCGATAAAAATTAGCAAACCCCAGGAAGCTCTGCAACTGTTTCCTGGTTCTAGGGGCTTCCCATGCCAAGACCCCCTTAACCTTTTCTGGGTCCATTTCAATCCCTTTGTTTGAGATGCGGTACCCTAGATAATCTAGACGGCTTTGGTGGAACTCACACTTGGACATTTTCGCATACAGATGATTTTCCCCCAACCTGGTAAGCACCTTTTTCACCAGTTTCACATGGGACGTGTAGTCCTCCGAATAAATCAACACATCATCAAGGTACACCAACACCCCTTTGTACAAAAATTCACGTAACACATCATTAATCAAGTTCTGAAAAATGCCAGGGGCCCCTTTGAGGCCGAAAGGCATGACGAGGAACTCAAAAGCCCCTAGGGGGCAATTAAATGCAGTCTTCCACTCGTCCCCCTCCCGAATCCGTACTCTGTAGTAGGCCTCTCGTAGATCCAGCTTCGTGAAAATCTTCCCTTTGGAGAGATGGGCTAATATGTCCTTCATCAAGGGCAGGGGGTACTGGTTGGAGACACTAATAGCGTTTAGCCCTCTGTAATCCTGAATCAAACGAAGCCCGCCATCAGCCTTGCGCCTAAACATCACCGGGGCCCCCACAGGCGAGGTTGAGGGCCTAATGAACCCTCGGGCTAAGTTCTTATCTATGAACTCTCGGAGCGCCTCCATTTCAGCTGGTGTCATAGAATAAATGCGAGGTTTGGGCAGGCTGGACTCCGAGAGTATCTCAATGGCACAGTCAAAAGGCCGGTGGGGTGGCAAAATGTCACATTCCTTCTCCTCAAACACATATTGCCACGCCTTGTACTCCACTGGCAACCCTTTCAGCTCCCCTTTTACTAAGGCAGTTGTGTAATTCTGCGGCTTATCCACCAGGGGGCCCCCGTCCCCTGGGGATCCTCCCCCCGCCCCGTGCTCCTTGATACACAACGGGTCTGCAAAAGTCAGTGTTTCTTTTATCCAGTCTATGGAGGGGTTGTGGTACTTTAGCCAGTTCAGACCCACAACTGCCGCAGGGACTAATCCTGGAGCAATCACAAACTGCAGTTCCTCCTGGTGGTTGCCCATCCTCATGTGCATGGGACCAGTTATGCGCCGGGCGGGGCCCCCCTTCATCATCCCCCCATCCATCTGAGACAGCCACACGGGCTTGTCCAGCTTAACAGTATCAACGTTTAGTTCACTGACTAAGGAGGGATGAATAAGTACTTGGGTACAACCAGAGTCAATCATTAACATAACTTTGCGGGTGGGGCCCTCCCCTCCAACCCCCACTCGAGCTTTGATAAAGAACGGGCCCTTCACTCCACTCACCACGGCATCCGGGCGCCCTTCCGGATTAGCCCGCCCTCGGGCGCTCAGTAGGGCGGGCTGGGCCCGTTTCCCGCCGGCTCAGCGTCGGAGGAGTAGGACCCACTATCCTCGGGATCATCTGAGGACTCCCCTGCCGCCTGGCCCGCTGCCAGGGCCCTGGCCGTCGCCCTGGTCTTGGGTTTGGAGGGCGTCTTGGAGGACCCGGATCTCCCCTCGCTCCGCGCTGGCTTGGCGGCGGCGGGTTGCTCCCGTGGGCTCCTCTCTGGGCACTCCGCTATGCGGTGTCCGCTCCTCCCACAATGCAGGCACAGACCCTTTCTCATCCTTCGCTCACGTTCGGTCTCTCCGGTGGTGCCTCCCCCCGAGCGTGCCGTCTTGGTCTTCTTCCCGGGGGCCCCAGCGGATTTCCCCTCCGTCCCAGCCTGGCGGCGCAACATCTTAATGCTGGCCTTCACCGACTCCACTTCCCCAGCCAGCCGTATCCACCCCATGAGGGTTTCGGGGTCTCCCTGGAACTTGGCCCACTCTAGAATGTCAGGGTTCAGGCCCTCCTGGAAAAACTGCACCTTGACCTCCTCTGGCCACTCCGGTACTTGGCTGGCTAGGCGGCGGAACTCAGCTGCGTACTCGGCCACGGGCATCGTGCCTTGCTTCAGGCTCCTAAGCTTGCTTCGAGCCCGCTTCCCTCTTAAGGGATCGTCAAACTGGGCCCTGAGAGCCATCAGGAACTCTTGGTAATTACCCAGTTCAGGGGCTCCCATATCATACAGACCCACCAACCACTGAGCCGCCTCTCCCTCCAGTTGGTTGGACACATACTGCACTTTCTCAGCCTCAGACTGGAACTCCCCTTCCCACTGGGTCATGTAACTCACCACTTGAGTCATGAAGTAGGGTAGTTTTGCTGGATCCCCATCGAACTTCGCCTTCAGGTGCCGGTGTTTCCAGCCCCGGGGTCGCTCCTGCGGCTCAACCGGGCCAGCCCCCACCGGGGGAGCCGGTCCAGGAGCCGGCAGGCCAGGTACAGCTGGGGGCTGAGCGGGGACTCCATCCCCGGGTGCCTGGGCAGCCGCAGGTGGCGCTGGGGGAGGCTGGGCCCCTCCGGGTGCTGGTGGAGCTGGAGGGGTTCTGTGCAGGAGTTCTAGGAGCACCTCCCGTATCTCACCCATTTGCTGTTTCAGTTGAAGAACCTCGGTTCCAACTTCTGCCAAGGAAAACTTCGCTTCTGGCTCTCTAGGCCCCTCACCCTGGGGTCTGTCCCACCGGGACCGGCGGTCTTCTCGGCGTCCGGCCCCTGCCCATGGCCAGGCAGGGCCTAAAACCTCTCGCACTGGAGTGCCGAAGCTTGGCAGGCTGCCCCTCCCTGGAGCCAGCTCCATCCCCAGCTCCCAGGGCTCAGTGGAGGGTCGAAATACTGCAGCCCTCCGGCGGTCTCGGTCCCGGCTGGTGCCTTCAGCTGCGGCAGCTACAGCACCCCCCTCTGCCCCGGCCTCCTGCTTCGAGGCCTCGGCTTCTCTGGCGCTGGCTGCAATCAGATCTTGGTCCGTCTGTGTGCCAGTCTCTGCGTCGTCAGACATTGCAGGCAAAGGCTCCACAGTTTCAGGACAGAGGAAAAAAAAAATAAAAGTAGAGAGTAGCAGCTTTCTGTGATGTACTCAGAACACAAACTCAGGGTTCTTCAATAAAACTCTTTATTGGAAGAGTAGCTTGTGTAAGGAACCATTGCAAAGCTGCTACTGAAGTAAATGTAAACTATCCAGAGATAATAAGGCATCAAGCGTGAGAACAGACACGGGGGAGCAAAAGTAGCTGGGGAGCGTGGCCTTGAGTTCCCGGTAGGACTTGCGTTACCATGCCAACCAGGAGGCCTGGCTCACTTCTCAGGCATTCCAAAATCCTGAGAAAATACTAGCTACATGTCAGGGCCTCCATGAATTCCACTCCAATGCCCAGAATTCAGGGATGAGCCTGACAGAAACAAACATAATATCTTGCCAGCAAGATGGGACTGTTCATAAAAAGATCATCCTGTTGATTGTTTTTGCATTCTCACCCAGAAGTTTTCTCCCTGGTAATGGGAATGGGGGAAAGAGGACTGCCAATTCACACTGTAATCTTACAATTACAGCAGGAAATGGTTTCAGGTGCCTTTAATATTACCAAAAAAAATCAATATTAAGGATCTATTGACAGCTTGTTCTGCCAATAAAATGTGATGGCTTATTCGTGCCTGCCGCACACATTTTCCACAGGAGGAGGACCACATCATCTGATAATTTAATCTGGTAATGATATTATCACATCATTATGACACAATTTTTGCTGCATCTGATAAAGTCCCCACACTAACTTTCCCTTTTACTAGGAATATTTTTCCTTTTCTAGTAGGGGAATAATTCAGTGGGAATAGTTTCTTTTTTCAATAATACTTCAACCATTTCTTTAGGTCTGCCTTCATTAGCAAAACAACATCTCGCCTGTAGGCTCCAGCTTATCTGAAGGCCAAACAGAACACTTTTCATTTCTCCTTGATGGTGAGGGGGATTATGAGACACCCAAACAAAAAAGAGGGGGAGGTCTGGGGGAGGACACCACTGTACCACTACAGGCTGGCAATACTGCACAACGCCATCCTCCTCTCATCCTTCATTCATTCTCCCTCCATGCTGGAGGGATAAAAAAGGTGCCACTTTTTATTGATGGAAACTTTCATCAATGAAAAGTGGCACCTTTTTCGTCCCTCCAGCACAGAGGAAGGACAGGAGGAGGGTGGGGCATGCGGTATTGATCACCAGAAGTGGGACAGTGGCATCCTCCTCCTGATCTTCCTGGGATATTTTTAAGAGCATCTGATAAAGTCTGAGGTGTTTAATTGTTGTTTAATTTCACTAACTGAGTAATTCACACTGATATACTACAATCAAAAGCTAAATACAACAAAATCCAAAATTCAAGAAAGAGTGGTACCTTTATTGGGCCAACTAAAATGCACAGAATACATCTGTTCTGGTGGAAGCTGGACAGACACAGTTACAAACCCTGGTTATGAAAGCAGTTCTGCAATGGCATTTACTATCTGGAGAACTTATTCAGGGGTAGCTGTGTTGGCCATACAGCAAAATACAAAAAAAATCCAAGGACTTTATCAGATGTGGCAAATATGGTGTCATAATGATGCCTAATGAACGCAAGAGGGCACGCATATCACATGACATCATCCTTTAGCGTTCTGCTGCTGTTAATAAGGCATTCTTTTTTATTGATGGGCCAAGCCGTCAATAGATCTGCAGTGGCATTTTTGTCCCGGTATTGCTAGCATTTGAAACCACATACCATTTTTCTCTTGTGAATACAGCATCAATGGGTGGTCCCACCAGAACACTTCTGGGTGAGAACACAAAAGCCAGTTACAGTATGCTCTTTTTATGAGCCTCCCCAGCTTACTTGGAAGTTTGTAAGTGTGTTTCTGTGCTTGTATATATGTTTTCTGTTTTAATTTTGCTGGTTTTTTAAAATTTTATTTTAACAGTGTTTGCATCTTCTCATGAGAACCGCCAAGCTCACGAATGCTAAAGTAAACAACACTAGCATTTGTGCTCTGGTAATGCTGGGGCTGCTTTTTGTCACTATTACAGGTAGTATGATAAAAAGGGCTATTGTGATGGGGAAATTACACTTGAAAATATGGTGGGACAGAAACAATTTTGGAGGTTTGCCTGATAAAATCCCAAATGAAATACATAGTTTTATTTTTGTTGGAGGTAGGAAACTTAAAGGGTTAAATCCCAATCCATTAGCTCCCTCTTGTTAAAGTTTCTCTTGCTGCAGCAGCATATTCAGGAGTAGCTGTGTTGGCCATACAGCAAGATACAACAAAATCCAAAATCCACAAAACAATGATATCTTCACTGGGCCAACTAAACTGCACAAAATACATCATACAAACTTTTGAAGTAGCTTTTAAAACAGAGGCTAGTAGTTAAGCTTTCATTCAGGAGGCTCCAGTGCACAACCCTGACATCTTATTGCAAGCACTGGCTCTGCAGATTATGAGGAGCATTCACATGTTCCCCTTGAATGCACAAGCAATCTGTAAAAAATCTGGAAAACCAAAACAGGTATCACAATGCTCTTGAAAGAAGATGATATTAGGGGAATGTTCTCTTGTTCCACAAGTCTGATTGGGCAAATTCACATGTTGTTATTTTTTTAAAATTACTTAATTAAATTACTTTAATTTAATTACCTTTATTTATATACTGCTTTTCTCTCCCCAAACCAGGGCCCAAGGCACCTTACACATTAAAATAAGTACAAAATAATAAAAAACATAGCAAAAAAAAGAAACATGTATATCTAATTATTAACAATACTTTAAAAACAGTTTAAAAGATATGATTAAAATGTTAAAAAGCAGATTTTTAAAAATTACAATTTAAACAACTGCCTATCTTCCAATCCCACCACTTTCCCATGCATAATTACTGTAGGCACTCTTAAATCCCTTTCTTTAAAAAAACTCTAGTTCTTAAAAGCCTGTTGGAATAAAAGAAAAGTCTTCACCTGCTGACAGAAGGACATGGAGGGGAACATCCTAGCCTCCCTAGGAAGGGTGTTCCAGAGCCTGGGGCAGCCCCCAAGAAGGCCCCATTGCATGTCTTCACTAATTGTTCCTGCAAAGGTGGCGGAACTGAAAGAAGGGCAGACTCATATGGGGAGTCTCAGTCTGTCAGACGGCCTAGACCTCAGCCAGATAGGGCTCTATCGGTCATAACCAGCACTTTGAATTGTGCCCAGAAACAGCAGCCGTCCGAGCTGTTCTAGCAAGGGAATTGTATGCTCCCTGTAACCCACCCCAGTTAACACTCTGGCTATGGCTCTTGGAACCAGTGGAAATTTTGTGACTATCATTGGAAAGTAAACACAAGCATAACTTGCAAGTCTGGCAGCTGAAGCAAATATGTCTGGGGGGAGAATTATAGGAGGGGAAATAAGATAATCATAGGGGCCGTCTAGATGAGGGAATAAAATGTGGATTGGTGTGCACCTACACCAATTCACAGCAGCTTTCATCTGTCTCAACAATCTTTTTGCAAGGTCAATTAGTATGCAAAGCTGTCCATGTTTTCTCTTCACAAGGAGGCAGCCAGTGAATCAAGATGGCAGGCACTAGTGAATTACTTGCGGTTCTATACTCCCAACTTGCCCCCACCAAACAGTATTTTTTAAAAAAAGAAACTAAATCCAAGGTTTGGAAGAGTGATCTTCTGCTTAAATAATGAAAAAAGAAAAGAAAGACTGTTTCATCACCTCAACACACAGTCGGTATGGTGACAATCTAACATGGTGGTTTCAAGTGCTGCCTTCTTAGCAAGCTCCACTCCCATGCATGTTCAACCGATCAGCTCTCCTCTTCAGGAATGAACTGTGATGCGATTTGGTTGTCCTAATGAGCAGAAGTGCACATTTCCCTTGCAGTTTAAAAAAAAACTCAGGAAAAGCCCAAAGGCTTCCCCCCATAGTTTTCCCGAATTTTGCTCCCCCTCCCTTCGAAAATGACAGAACGCTGTGGATCCCATTTGACACAAGGGGTTCCCCATGGATTCTATGAGGATTTATTTTACCATGGTCCAACAGGGAAAAAAGATTTCTATTTATACATTAACTGGAAAGCACACTCCCTTTGATTAGCCCATTTAACCTTAAGTAGCAGGAACACACAAGGTTCCTTGTCACAGTTCTTCCCACTATTATTTCTAGTTTAGGGGGGTGTTTGTTTTTTAAAGTTAACTTTCATCCTTCTGGTGTTTGCACACCATTCAGGATGACTAACAACAATTGATTCAATAATAAAATACAATACAATTACCAAATAACAACAATAAAAACAGAAAAATGCTATAATAAAACATTAAATAAAATGCAGGCAGCAAATGGCTGCCTGAACTAGTAGGTCTTTGCAATATACAAAATGCTATTTAAAAGGGTGCCAAACTAGTCTCATGAGATAAAAAAAAATTCTACAATGTAGTTGCAATCACTAAGAAGGCCCTTCCTCTTAGACTTCATCAATTGCATTTCTTCTATAATGGGGAGATAAAGAAAGACCTTGCCTTTGGGCAGAGGATGTTACAAAGTCACCTGCCATTGAAAATATGTACTCGCTTGGATCCTAAGAGTATGGGAGAAATACAAACAGAGATTGTATACTAAAATTCCAGGGTGGGTTTCAAATCAGGAAACCTTCCATATAGCTGATAAAAACTCTAAGGAAAAATGGTTGAGATATGACGAAGTGTTGATATAGGAGGGAAACCAGCACAGGATCAAAACAAATGAAGAGTTGTTGAAACAAGAGTACGGTATGTTATACATTGGTTTAACTATAGACAACTAATAGAGAGACATAAGCTAGACTGGGAAAATTGTGATTTTGAAGAAAAGAAATCAAATTTTGACATACAATTTTGTGAAAGGGCAGATCATTTAATTGGTAGAATCATAGAATTGTAGAGTTGGAAGAGACCACAAGGGCCATCCAGTCCAACCTCCTGCCATGCAGGAATACACAATCAAAGCATCCCTGACAGATGGCAATCCAGCCTCTATTTAAAGACCTCCAAGGAAGGAGACCCCACCACGCTCCGAGGGAGTGTGTTCCACTGCCGAACAGCTCTGACTGTCAAAAAGTTCCTCCTCATGTTGAGGTGGAATCTCTGTTCCTGGAGCTTGCATCCATTGCTCCGTGTTCCAATCTCTGGAGCAGCAGAAAACAAGCCTGCTCCATCCTCAGCATGACACCCCTTCAAATACTTAAACAGGGCTATCATATCGCCTCTTAACCATCGTTTTTCCAGGCTAAACATACCCAGCTCCCTAAGTCTCTCCTCATAAGGCATGGTTTCCAGATCTTTCACCATTTTAGTTGCCCTTCTCTGTACACACTCCAATTTGTCAATATCCTTTTTGAATTGTGGTGCCCAGAACTGGACACAGTATTCTAGGTGAGGTCTGACCAAGGCAGAATAGAGTGGCACTATTACTTTTTAGGCTTTTTTAGCTGCTTCATCACACTGCTGACTCATGTTCAACTTGTGGTCTACTAGGACTCCTAGATCCCATTCGCATGTAGTCTCATTCAGCCAGGTCTCCCCCATCCTATATCTATGCATTTCATTTTTCTGCCCTAAGTGCAGTACCTTACATTTCTCCGTATTGAATTTCATTTTGTTAGCTTTGGCCCAGCTCTCCAGTCTATCCAGGTCATTGTGAATTTTGATCCTGTCCTCTAGGTTATTAGCTACTCCTCCTAATTTGGTGTCATCTGCAAATTTGATAAGTATGCCCCTAATTCCCTCATCCAAGTCATTGATAAAGATGTTGAATAGAACTGGGCCCAGGACAGAACGATGTGGCACCCTGCTGGTCACATCTTTCCAAGACGAAGAGGAGCCACTGCTGAGCACCCTTTGAGTTCGTCCGGTCAACCAATTACAAATCCATTGAGCATTTAACTTGTCTAGCCCACATTTTACAAGCTTGCTTGCAAGAATGTCATGGGGAACCTTGTCAAAGGCCTTACTGAAATCAAGGTATGCAATGTCCACAGCGTTCCCTTCATCTACCAAGCTGGTAACTTTATCAAAAAAACAGATCAGATTAGTCTGGCATGACTTGTTTCTCTGAAACCCATGTTGACTTTTTGTGATTATGGCATTGCCTTCTAAATGTTCACAGACTCTCTGTTTAATGATCTGCTCTAGAATCTTCCCTGGTATTGATGTCAGACTAACTGGTAGATTAACTAATTCATTGCTTCTGGATGAATGAAAGTAAAGGGGTTAACCAGGGGCATTATCACATGAGGCAGGTACATTGCAATTACATCAGGATAATAGCACCTTTGGTTGGGGCTTCTCACATGTCCCCATTTGGAAAGCATGTCTTTTTATTAGCACAAAAATTCTGTTAATGGATTCCTTTCTCACTTCTGTTGTGCTATGATTTCCTGTGCAAAAGTTCACTTGCGCTTTTATGCTAATTTTGTGTGGTCAGTGGATGGTCAGTGGTGACTGCTTCCCCCCCCCCAACTACAGCTCATCACAGAAGCTAAAACCTTCCTCATTGCCCCCACCTCCTTTTTAAGCTCTCTTCTGGCATCTCTGGACTTTTTCAGATGAGCTAAAAAAAAACCTGTGGAGGTTGGGAGGAGGACGGCACTGTCCCGCTTCCAGCAATAGATTTCACACGACACCATCCTCCTCCTATCCTTCGTTCGTGCTTCCTCCATGCTGGAGGGACAAGAAAGGTGTCACTTTTCATTGATGGAAACTTCCATCAATGAGAAGTGGCACCTTTCCCATCCCCCCAGCATGGAGGAAGCATGGAGGAAGGACAGGAGGAGGATGGGGGCATGCAAAATCGATCACTGGAAGCGGGACAGTCCTCCTCCTGACCTCCACAGGGGGCGGGTAGCCCATCTGAAAAAGTCCTCTCTCTCTTCCCCTCTCCCATTTTTTCTCTCTCTCCCTCACTCCCTCATTCACACACACACACACACCTGAAAATGTAAGGAAAAGAGGCTTACAGTTTTAAAAAACATTTATTTTATTAGCCCATTAATTCTTGCTTTCTTCTAGCTTCAGACTTAACTAATCACTGAAAAATGAAAGTGGGAATAGATTATCCAGATAGATCAGTAGCTGCTGGCTTTCATATGACAGTGATTAGTTAAGTGTGTAGCTAGAAGTCTGGTCTATCCCAATTAGGATGCCCCCAAAGACCTTTTAAAATCTATATTTTAAAATTATGTTTTCATTTATATTCGGGTGTGTGTGTTTGTGTGTGTGCCAGACTAGGAAAGGAGCAGGGATAATGTCTTGGAGAAGGTAGTGGTTGGGCAGTCACAAATGCTGTGTGTGATAAGCTTTTAGTGCAAATGAATGCTGTAATCCCAGAATGGTTCTGAAGGTGTGAAAGGAAAGAGAGCAATCCCGATTTAATAGCATTTTTAGAAACAATATTGTTGTAGTGGGAGAAGAGGCTGGTGTGATAAAACCCAAAGTCAATGTGTTCCTGGGTGTTACTTTTTTAACAGAAACTTTGGCACCAGAGACAGAAAGAACATGGAAAGGAACCCCTGATGGCACAGTGGTTAAATGTTGGTACTGCAGCCACAACGTTGTGAGTTCAATCCTGCAGCATTCCAGGTCGACTTAGTCTTCCATCCTTCTGACATCAGTAAAATGAGTACCCAGGTTGTTGGGGGCAATTAGCTAACACTTTGTAAACCGCTTAGGGAGTGCTTTGGCACTGATAAGCGGTATAGAAATGCAGGTTCTATTGCCAATAGGGATAGGTTCCTACACTACAAAAGAGAGGAGCAGTTCAACATATTTCAGCAAACTTTTTATTCAAAACTATCAATACGGGCATGTGAAATGAAACAACCAGGTCAGGTAAGCTTTGCCTAAGAAAACAAAAACATTTTGAATATTCTATAGACTGCTTGAAGGCTTCTTCCAAAATGCATCCAGGGATGACTTTTGCTTTCATCAACCTCCATTTTTTTTTTAAATATTACTATTTTGGTGACTAAAGAGATGGAGCTTTGCTTATTTAACATGCTGGAGAATACCTGGGGAGGCAGGCTTGTCTCCCCCTTTCTTTCTGTTTTGCTATTCTCACATGTTTTGAAAGGGACTCTGGAGACATATCCTTTTGACCTTGCCTGTTGTAAGTAGGTGTACACAGCTACATTAGGACTGTCAAGAGCAGAATCCCATTCTTTCTCCACTCAAGCTTTCTTGCATTGATTACTGCAGGCACACAGCTGAAACCTAACACCCAAAGTCTGCTAGACCAGCCCTCCTTCTTCATCCTCTCAATGCTGATGCTGATTAAAAAAACCTTCTAGCTAGATAGAGGACAAGGAGGGGGGGTCCGAATGGGCATAAAAAAGACTTTATAAAAAGTCAGCGGCATTGTTGACAGGTATGCCTGTGATCCTCACATAGGACACAACACAATCAGCCATACTGCACACATGACAGAAAATAGGGGGGGGGGTTTGTTATTTTTTGTAAATGTAAAAAGAATCTCTCTCATACATACACACGTAGAGAGAATGAGAGAGTAGAACAAAGACAAACTGAAGGAGAAGACAATACAAATAGGGCTTAACATACACAAGAAGCAATGTAAATAAAATTGGAGCAGATTTGGAATTAAAAAGCATTGAAAAGATTTGCTAAAAAAACCCAACAATATACTGTTACACATGAAAGAATTGACAGAAAAGGCGCAGGAACTGAAGTTCAAAAGTGGGAAGATATACAAGATGAGTAATAATAAGCCACATAGCAAAAGAAACAAGAGCAAGGGAAAAGGTTGACAGCTTGTCTAGAGAGGATATTTACCCCATCTTGCCCTCGTCTTGGAACTCTGCAGTTCTTACAATGCAGGGTTTTTGCCCTGTTTTGTCCCTGGCTAGTCCTGACAACACCCAAGGCAAAGAAAGAGGAAAGATGGGGCAAACACTGTTATATTTTAACAGCCAGAGAAAATTGCATTATTCCAAAAAGAAAAAGAAAAACAGATTGGGGCCCCCAGGAATGCAGGAATCCATAGCTGCATGCTGCCTCCTCTACTGCCATCCTCCTCACAGTCTATGAAGCCAGGATGGAGAACTGCAGCAAGTGATCAAGTTCCCCCTGCATGTGATCAGTGTTGATCACATGCTGCAGGCCTTCATCCTGGCTTCAGAGAGAGTGAGGCGGACAGCAGCACAGGCAACCATGGGTACAAGCCAACTTGTCCATGTGGACTTTCTCCATTTTGTTCAGGTAATGTAGGGGTGGGACAGGCCTGATCCAGAGCAGACAATGCCAGCGGGGAAACCATCATATTCTGGCCAGTGTAGACAAGCCCTGAGAGTGACTGGTTTGATAATATTGACCTGGGAAGCACTTATATAAGTGTTACACTGAGTTTGTTGAGAAGGACTGGTTGGTTACTTACTTGTAACTGTAGTTCTTTGAGTGGTCATCTGTGAAATCACACAAATGGGTTTTGTGCATGTGCAGAAACAGCATTTGGAATCTTCTAGAACAGTCAGAACTTTTGGTAGTAGCTCTGCCCACTGTCCCCAGGGTATAAATACCCAGTGTCTGCCAAGTGCCTCGGTTCCATGCCCACCACCTAGCAGCATCAATGGAAACCAAGGAAAATAGCAGGACACGTGAGGGAAGGATGGACGGGTTTGTGTGATTTCACAGATGACCACTCAAAGAACTACAGTAAGAGGTAAGTAACCACTTCTTCTTCATTGTGGTCTCTGTGAATCACAGAAATGGCAGACTAACAAGCTACACCTTAAAGGTGGTGGGAGGGTCATGCATCACCAAAACCCCAAGGAGTAGAAGTACCCCATGAAATAAGACACCAGGCACTGGGTAAGGTGCAAATTCAAACATGAGGTATATTGTGAGGTAAATTGCCACAAAAGGACAAGCATGTAAACTCTTCAGCAGATACACACACACACACCATAACATGGTACATATCAAACCACATAGGTACCGCATAAGGTGACAGGGCAGGTAAGCAATAAATAGGCAGAACAAATATAGTTTACATAACAGCATGGTATATGCATGGGATTAGACATTTCAATAATACAGAGGTAAACTCAAAAGAGATCCATAAACAATTAACCACAGAACAGAATGTGGATTCAAAACCCCAGATAGCAAGATGTCAGTGGTAAAAGTGCAACACATAAAACAGGCAAAGCTTATGATATACATATGATATACAGCTTGTGATATACATGACATGAGAACAGCCCTGCTGAAAGAGGCACCAGACCTGGATTGAGTATCAACTTGATACTCAAGTTGATTGAGTGTCAACTTGATAATGAGAAACAAAAGTCACAGGCTGCCACTAGAAAAGCAGAGGAAAAGTAGAGGAAGCCACAACCACCCTGGAGGAATGTCCACAAACTCTAGGAGGAAGTTTGACCCGGGTGAGCTTGTAGGCAAGGTGAATGGTGGAAACCACCCACTTAGAAAGTCTCCCAGAGTAGCAAACAGTCTTGTGGACTGGTGAGAAGAAGAAGTCCGGTCCACATAGCAAGCCAAAGCTCTACGAACATCAAGCAAGTGGAGCTCTCTTTTTTGATTTGGTGACAGGATTCTCAAAGAAAGCAGATAGAACAAGTGATTCAAGTAGAAGTGAGCCATTACTTTTGGCAGGAAAAAGACATTGGGTCATGGAACAGCCTTGTCGACATGTAAGTAGAGATATGGTTGGTCTACCCCAGTGATGGCAAACCTATGACATGTGTGTCAGCACTTACACACGTAGCCATTTAGGCTGGCACGTGGCCGTAGGCCTCCTCCCCACCCACCCACAACCTCACCACCCTCCCTAAAGTGGTGATTGGTCACCACTTTAGGGAGGGTGGGAGGGTGGAGGAAAGTGGTGGGTGGGGCTACGAAGCCCCAATTACCACTTTAGGGAGGTGGGGTGGAGCCTCCCCCACCTGGCCACCCCGAGGCCTGCCGTGCTTCCCCGGAGCCGCCTCTGAAAGGCCGGGTAAGGTGGGCAGACGGGCGGGTGGGAGTCTGCCCAGCCCCTCCCCGGCCTTCCCAAGGGGCCCCATGGCTTTAAAGCCCTGGAGCCACCTCGGGGAGGCTGGAGAAGGCAGCGGGAGGGAGGGAAGGAGGGACTCTGCCAGGCCTCTCCCCAGCCTTCCCAGGGGGGGAGCTCCAAGGCTTTGAATCCCCGGAGCCGCCTCAGAAAGGCCAGGGAAGGCAGCGGGAGGGAGGGAGGGACTCTGCCCAACCTCTCCCCAGCCTTCCCGAGGGGGCTCCAAGGCTTCGAAGCCCTGGAGCCGCCTCGGAAAGGCCAGGGAAGGCGGCGGGAGAGAGGGATTCTGCCCAGCCTCTCCCTGGCCTTCCTGAGGGGTCTCCAAGGCTTCAAAGCCCCAGAGCCGCATCGGAAAGGCCGGGGAAGGCAGCGGGAGGGAAGGACTCTGCCCGGCCTCTCCCCAGCCTTCCCGAGGGGGCTCTGAGGCTTTGAAGCCCCAGAGCCACCTCAGAAAAGATGGGGAAGGCAGAAGGCGGGAGGGAGGGACTCTGCCCGGCCTCTCCATGGCCTTCCTGAGGGGACTTTGAGGCTTCAAAGCCCCGGAGCCACATCAAAAAGGCCGGGGAAGGTGGTAGATGGGAATCTCCCTGGCCTCTCCCCAGCCTTCCCAAGGGGGCTTCAGGGCTTTGAAGCCCTGGAGCTACCTTGTTTTTTTTTGTTTGTTTGTTTTTTTTAATATTTTTATTAATACTTATTAACTTACAAACATAAATACAAAGATTTTCGTGTTTACGCACATACATGCGCGCACACATACGTATTTTCATCCCAATGCTTTCCAATACATTACATTCTCCCAACAATTCCAACTTCCTTCTAATACATTCTAATATATTCTAATACAATCCCCTTCAATCCTTTCTTCTTCCTCTTCCCCACTTTCCACATCTTTCTGGAATTGACCCTTCACTTGATACTTTCCACACTTACTCTCACCTTCTCACATACTTCTTCTTCCTTCTATCTATATATCCTCTTCCCTTCCTATATATTTTATTTATAATTTAACTCAATCGATCCCTCATACAAACCAAACAGCTTATATGTACATTTCTCCCCAGTTCCACTCCCCCCTCCCCCCTCCCTCATTCCCTCTTTCCCAGTCACCTATCTATATCTCCTTTTTCCCTCCCCTCGTTCTCTGCATACTATCTCTTTCTTATCCTACTTCTTCAGTCTTTCATTCTTCTTTTCACTCACACAGTTTTAGACCTCCCCCATTTCCTTTCTTTTGAGCAAAATGTTTTCGATATGTATATACATAATCTCCCTCACACCATATATTAATATTCTTATCCCGTTATATTATATTTTACTTCATCCTTAAGATTTACTTTGTGTTTTAAATTTCCCTCTTATAATCTCGTAATCCTCCCTTTTGTTTCTCTTATCTACCCCTTCATAACGGTTATATGTAGTACTCTTTAGATCAAACTGTTTTGTGCTCTTGATTTCAACCACACTTTTTTCTTTATATAGATTAACTCCATACCCTCACTGGTCTACATTCATATAATATTATTACTTGTATTTATATAGTTATACAGTAATATCCCATGTCGCTTCCCAATAATCACAAATTGGTTTCCATTCTTCCTTCCATTTCCACATCTTTTTCTTGTTGATAATATATGTCAGTCTATCATTTTCATACATTTCTCTCAATCTCAATGTCCATTCATTTATTGAAGGTATCTCTTTCTTTTTCCAATTTGCTGCAATCGTTATTCTCGCCGCCGTCACTGCGTATAACAGAGCTCTTCCATGTTTCTTAACAAAGGTTGTTTGTAGGTTTGACGTCATGTTCGGAGCTACCTTGTTTTGAGGCCTGGGAAGGCAGCGGGTGGGCGGGCGAGAGTCCGCCCAGCCTTTCCCTGGCCTTCCCGAGGGGGCTCTGGGGCTTTGAAACCCCAGAGCCACCTCAACAAGGCTGGAGAAGGCGGTGGGAGGGAGTCTGCCCAGCTTCTCCCCAACCTTCCCAAGGGGGCTCCAGGGCTTTGAGACCCCGGAGCCCCCTCGGGAAGGCCAGAGAAGGTGATGGGAGGGCAGGAGGGAGTCTGGCTGGCCTTTTCTTGGGCTTCCCAAAGGGGCTCTGGGGATTGAGAGCCCCATATAGCCTCTTCAGGAAGATTGGGAGGGCAGGAGGGAGGTTGGGAGGTGGGAAGATTGGGTCGAGGAAGCGCAGCATAGAGGCTTTTCAGCCACCCCCACCCTCCCAAAGCCGCAACAAGGCTTAGAAAGCTCAATAGCAGGTTTTGGAAGGGTGGGAGGCTAAAAAGCGCCTTTCCCACCAACTCCCCACTCTCCTGGGGCTTGGCTCTCCCCTCCCAATGGAGCCAAGCCCCAGGAGAGCAGGGAGTTGAGCACAGTAAGCACTCCGTTTAAATTAGCTCTTCTCCCTTGAGTGGGAGGGAGGGAAGCTGATTTAAATGGGGTGCTTGCTGAGCAAACTGCAAATAATCAAAACTGCGAGAGTGAAAGCTGCAAATGTGGAGGGGCAACTGTATACATTTATGTTATTTAAACAATAAAAATCACAAAATAATGTTTTTCCCTCAAAGTGACACACCACCCAAGTTATGCTCAGTTTTTTGGTGAAGTTTGACACACAAGCTCAAAAGGTTGCCCATCGCTGGTCTACCCAAAGGGCACACAATTATCCTGCTTGATGCACAGAGGTAATGACGACCTAAAAGGAAGTCTTCCATGCAAGCAAGTGTGGAGCACAGGAAGAGAAAGGTTCAAACAGGGGTTGACACAGTTACTTGAGAACCAGTCCAAGATCCCAAGGAGGAGTGGGGCCCGAGACTGGAGGGTTTTGTAACCTTTAAGGAACTGCTTCACCACTGGGTGCAGCACCGGGTGCAGAAAACAGGACTGGTGACCCCAAAGAATGAAATGATGGGAAATTGCCACCAAGTAGACTTTGACAGTAGACGTTGAGAGGCTGGCATCTGACAAAGTCACCAGGAACTCGAGTACGTCTTGAATTCCAGCTTGGTTCAAACAGTCACCTGAAGCAGTAAGGAACTGGACAAGCCACTGCCAATGGTAAGAGTAGGAACGGGCAGTGGACTGTCCGGGAAAGCAGCCAACTGAAGGGCTGATAAGAATGATACACACAAAATACAAGGCTTTGCAGCAGCACAAAAATAATTCTGAAGCACCGTACCAGTTCAATGTCCAATTAGCAAAACCAGGGGGCAAACCAAAGGTCCAGGAGTCCAGAGAGCAAGTCAGCAAGTCCAGTCCAGGGTCAAGAGTTCCAGAAAGCAGGGCAGCGAGTCCAGTCGAAGGTCAAGAGTTCCAGATCAATCTGAGGTCTAGGAGGCAAGGTTTCAGGCAACAAGGGAATCCGAGTCAGATGCTTTCCCCTGAGAATGCAGATAGACTCTGATGAAGAAGATCGGCGTCTCACAGTTGTTTATATTGGCCCAGCTCCTAATCACAGCTGTTTGGTGATTGCTGAGCATTTCTCATATAATCTCCAGGATCTCCGGAGGCATGCCCTTTCTGTCCTTCTCTGGCTGAAGGTAGGTACCTCCTCATCCTGCTCCTCTATGTCTCCCAGGCCTGGAACCTCTGCTGGGGGGAGGTTAGGCTGCTGAGTCATGGGCTCTGCTACAGTTGGCATAGTAGAGCTAGGTTCTGGCTCAGCTAGCTCTGCTGGAGCTGGCTCAGCCTCCTCGTCCTCTGAGCCCTCCGAGTCCTCAGCCTGGCTGGCCATGATATCGACTGTTGATGAGCAGTGTCAATGACTCCTTGAATCCTCTCAGGCAGGTCTGTCAAAGGAAAAGCCTCCACACCATGAGATTTAGCATTTCAAGGTCCGGGTGGACTATCTGACAACTGCACATGGAGAGAAGATCAGTTCTCAGGGGAAGACACCTGTACTCCCATTGAAACAGTGAGAGAAGAGTTGCGAACCACAGCTGGTGAGGCCACCACGGAGTGATGAGGATGGCCTGGGCATGTTTGGCTCAGAGCTTGACCAGGACCCTTGAAATCAATGGGAACCGTGGAAAGAGGAAAAGGAGAGGTCCATTCCAGTCAAAGAGGAAGGTGTCCCTTCTGGACTGTGGGCGTGGAATCCAGGAGCAGAACTCTGGGCACCTGCTGATGCAAATAGGTCAATCTGGGGAGTCCCCCAGTCGGCAAAGACAGGACAGAGGGTGTCGAGGTGGAGAGTCCATTCATGACAGGCATGGATTGAGCAACTCAGAGCATTGGCCACCATGTTCTCTGTGCCTGGGAAGTGGATTGCTGAGATGGAGATGTATTTCAACAGGCACCAGTGCCAAATCCAGAGAGTGAGCAAGGTGAGGGTATGGGATCTCATGACTGCTGTGTTGACCATGAACAGCTGGATGACACGGTTCTAGAACAACTTCACAAATGCTCAAAGGGCCTTCACCACCATCAGCATCTTGAACACATTGATATGATATCTTTTCTTGATGGCTGACCCTTTAACAGACAGACCCTGAGTGTGGGTTCCCCAGCTGTGGAGTGAGGCATCTGTGGTCAGGGTCTTCTGTGGATTAGCTTCATGGAAAGGCATGCCCACAAGCACATTGCTGGGGTTGGTCAACCACAAGAGAGATTTCTGCACCCTGCTCAGGAGGAGGAGGAACTTGGACTGGTGATCCCAAAATGGGTTAAATTTGTGGACAAACCACAACTGGAGAGGATGCATGTGGAGCCTGACATACCTTGTTACCACCATTGTAGACACCATGAACCCCAGAAGGACTTGAATGAGATGGGCCCTCACCCATTTTTTGTTGAGGCAGAGGTGGAGCAGGTCAAGCAGACACAGGTAATGCTTCTCTGGAAGAAAAGTCCTTGAGAGTGTGGTGTCAAGGAGCACGCCAATGAAGAGCAGCCTTTGGAATGGCTCACAGGAAGACTTTTTGTAGTTCACCACAAGACAAAGTGAGTCCAACAGCATAAGAGTGTACTTGACATCTGTGAGGAGCTTCTTGCAATTAGGTGCACCAGGAGCTAATCTTCTCTGAATCTGGTCATAGATTCTTCAACAGACTCATTCTCTGGATGATGAATCTTAAGTTTCAAGACATGGGCCATGCAAACAATCTGCTTGGAAAACACAGCGACATTGTCAGTTGGAGAGGCAGCTTCATTGTTGACCAATGACTGGGGTGACAACCCTAGGTGTAGGAAAGTATTGAGCGAGCTTGAGAAGGTGGAAGACAAAGAGCATCTCCACTGGGGTAGTTTAGAATGTTGTGATGAGGGCATCTCATGAATCTCCTGGGAGGTCCTCTTAAGGACAGAGGCATTGATAGGCTTATCAGCCTGTACATCGATAGGCATTTCCAGAATTTGAAGTCAATGGTCTTCAAGTTCAATGGAGTGCAAGTGGTGGGATCCTTAGGAGAGAATGATCATGTTCTCCTGGAGTTTGTTATACAATGGAAAGGAGAAGCCAGGCAGAGTCAGACATGCCTTCTAGTCTTTAGGAGAGCTGATTTCAATAAACTCAGGGAAATACTGGGGGTGATCCCATGATCAGGAATACTAAAAGAGAAGAAGAACAGGAGAAGTCCAGCAGACTGGAGGGGGGCAAATGTTGTCCCCATCTTCAAAAAGGAAAAAAAAGAGAGGCTCCCAACCATTATCATCCAGTTAGTCTGACATCCATACCAGGGAAGATTCTAGAGCAAATCATTAAACAGAGTCTGTGAACATTTAGAAGGCCATGCCATGATCACAAAAAGTCAATATGGGTTTCAGAGAAACAAGTCATGCCAGACTAATATGATCTCTTTTTTTGATAAAATTACCAGCTTGGTAGATGAAGGGAACGCTGTGGACATCGCATACCTTGATTTCAGTAAGGCCTTTGACAAGGTTCCCCATGACATTCTTGCAAGCAAGCTTGTAAAATGTGGGCTAGACAAGTTAACTGTTCAATGGATTTGTAATTGGTTGACCGGCCAAACCCAAAGGGTGCTCAGCAGTAGCTCCTCTTCATCTTGGAAAGATATGACCAGTGGGGTGTCACAGGGTTCTCTCCTGGACCCAGTGCTATTCAACGTCTTTATCAATTACTTGGATGACGGAATTAGGGGCATGCTTATCAAATATGAGATGACACCAAATTAGGAGGAGTAGCTAATACCTTAGAGGACAGGATCAAAATTCAAAATGACCTGGATAGACTGGAAAGCTGGGCCAAAGCTAACAAAATGAAATTCAATACAGAACAATGTAAGGTACTGCACTTAGGGTGGAAAAACGAAATGCATAGATATAGGATGGGGGAGACCTGGCTGAATGAGACTACGTGCGAAAGGGAACTAGGAGTCCTAGTAGATCACAAGTTGAACATGAGTTAACAGTGTGATGCAGCAGCTAAAAAGGCCAATGCGATTTTGGGCTGCATCAATAGAAGTATAGTGTCTAGATCAAGGGAAGTAATAGTGCCACTCTATTCTGCCTTGGTCAGGCCTCACCTAGAATACTGTGCCCAGTTCTGGGCACCACAATTCCAAAAGGATATTGACAAATTTGACCGTGTCCAAAGGAGGGTGACTAAAATGGTGAAAGGTCTGGAAACCATGCCTTATGAGGAGAGACTTAGGGAGCTGGGTATGTTTAGCCTGGAGAAAAGACGGTTAAGAGGTGATATGATAGCCCTGTTCAAGTATTTGAAGGGGTGTCACGTTGAGGATGGAGCAAGTGTCAGGATCGTCCATGAATTCTGGGTTATAGAGTGGAGTTCATGGAAGACCCTGACAGTTAGTCAGTTTGGATTTGGTTCTGTCCTAGGCTTTGGAATGTCTGGGAAAGGAGCCAGGCCTTTTGGTTGCCATGGGAGCCCTGGTCCTACCAGGAGCTCAAGGTCAGGCAGATGGTTCAGAGCTTTCGCTCCCCCTTGCTTTCTCACGCTGGGTGTTTTTTATCTCTATCACTGCTAGTCTGAATCTCAGTTGCAGCTTTGCCTATATTCCTGACACATGATTCCTTTCCAATAAAGAACTTTATTGAGGAAGTGTGAGTTTGTGTTCTGTGTATATCACAGCAAGCTTGTTTTCTGCTGCTCCGGAGACTGGAGCACGGAACAATGGATGCAAGTTCCATGAATAGAGATTCCACCTCAACATTAGGAGGAACTTTTTGACAGTAAGAGCTGTTCAGCAGTGGAACACATTCCCTTGGAGCATGGTGGGGTCTCCTTCCTTGGAGGTCTTTAAACAGAGGCTGGATGGCCATCTGTCAGGGCTGTTTCGATCGTGATTGCTGCGTGGCAGGGGCTTGGATTGGATGGCCCTTGTGGTCTCTTCCAACTCTACAATTCTATGATTCTATGGTTCTATGGTCCTTCGGAGGAGGATGGATGATGAGCGAATGGGCAAGAGGCACAGACCTGGATCGTGACTTTCGACATTGCTCCCATTGAGGAGATGCAGACCACTTGTGATGATCACTTGAAGTGGAGCGAGACAGAGCATCGATAGTGGTATGTCCTGTTGTCTGAATGGGACCTTGAGCATGAGTGATAGCACTGATGTCAATGACCCCATCCATCTGAAGGTGAATGTCAAACAGAGTGGTTGAAGGTCGAGCGGGACCTGTGTCTTCTCCTCGAGGATTGATAAGGTCGTAGCAACCAGTATGGGTGGCCATTCTAAGGGTTGTAGTAACACAACATCTCAGGGGAATCATAAGAAGCACCTCTAGAGTAGGATTGTCGGTGACTCATCCTTGAGCTTGATCGAGCATAAAAGCAGGAGCAGTGAGGAGACCTTGAGCAGGGATAACTAGGGCTCCTCAACTCGTAATGGCCTAGATGTCTAGGAGACCGGGACATTGAATGATCATGGCGTCTCCAAATAGGAGAGTGATGCAAAGACCAGGCAGACAGTTCCTGAGATGGAGGTTTCAAGCGGTCATGTGGCAGACTTCTCTCTTCGAAGGTCAATAGGCCTTGTGGTGAAGGGACCCATACAGGAACAGGTTCATCTGGGATCTCGACCACCAGCACAGGCTGCGTAGAGCGAGAAGCATCCTCCAGTTGCTGTGAATTGGAGCCCTGGGCAGGGCTGGTTTAAGGAATTTTGGTGGCCCCTGCAACACTTTATTTTGGGGGCCCCATATGGGCCAGTTTAAGGGATTTGGGGGGCCCATATGGTCATGACCCATCAGTCATCTCCCCCCCGGCGCACAAGCTCCCCACATAAAATGCCCTTCTCCCCCCACCGCACTCTCCCACTTCCCGCCTGGTCCGCACAGAGGCACCCCACATTCCCAAAAGAAGCTTCCCCAGAGGTCCCCACACACCCTTTAGGCAGAGGCCCCGGGCAACTCACCTTTGCTCTCTGCAGGAGGCTCAGCCACAGGACAAAAGGGTTGGGGGTGGCAGTCGGGGGGCCACCTCCCACTCCTCCTCCTCTTCCTCCTCTTCCTTCGAGGGCCCCTGGCTCGAGCTGCCGCTGCCGCTTCCCCCCTCCATAGCCCTCCATGACTTCTCCCCAAGGCTGGAGCCCAGGCAGGGCGAGGAGACGGAGAGAGGGGGGGAAGGAGGGATGGCCGGGCGGGTGGCGGGAAGGCGGCTGGCTGGAGGGACACCCCGGCACCAGACCCTGGTGGGAGGGAGCCAGGATGCCTGAGGGAGGAGGAGGAGGCAGGACCACTGCCGAACTGAGGTGGGGGGGACGGGCTTTGGGTTTGAAGGGAGCAGATGGAGGAGGAGGACTCATGGGCCCCCCGCTGTGTCTGGGCCCCCCAGCCAATGCTGATTTGGCAAACTGGTTAAACCGGCCCTGGCCCTGGGGATCAATCTGCACAATCTTCAGAGGCTCCAAAATGGTTGGATTATCCCTGGCAGGTGAAACCCAAACAGTGGTTGGGGTCATGGTGTGTGTTACTGCTGGCAGAGCAGGCCTAGCCATCGACATCAGAGTGAGCAGCAAGAGAAGTGGACTTTCCAAATGCTCCACTCTGGCCTTCTTACACTTCTTGGTGCCCTTAGATGGCTCTTTTTTGAGAGACTTTCTGGGCGTTGGAAGCTTGCCAGCAGTACTGCAGTGTAGCTGAGATGGGGAATTGTGGCACACAGCAGTAGTAGAAGGAGAGTGGACAGCCACCACACTGTTTGCATGCTTAGAGGTCAAGGGTTCCACAGCAGTTTCACCCTTAGCTTGTTTGGCCATTTTCGATGCCAGCAGCAAGGAGCTGGAGGGTCTTTCAATGACCATTGATCCTTGGAGGTCAACGTCATGGCTCATGAAGTGCCAGGAGTACTCTTCTCCTTGTCAAGGTCCCTCAACTTAGAAGGAGTGGCCTGCGTCAGCTGAAGCAACTTTTCATACAGCAAGGCCTTCAGACAAGATTGCTGACTCTTCTGAGCATGAGGGGTAAACACCTTGCAGTGAATGCAGGAAGAAGGAACATGAGCTTCACCAAGGCAGAGAAGGCATTTCGAGTGCCCATCTGCACTCGGGTTCTTTGCCCTACACACTGAACTTCTCTTGGAAATGCATAGTCAACATAGAAGAAAAGTTTGAAGAATCGAAACTGCTACTGAAGAACTTCCGTTGCTGCTGTTGCAGTGAATGGAAAAGAACTGAGGCACTTGGTGGGCACCGGGTATTTATACCCCAGGGACAGTGGGAAGAGCTACCGCCAAAAGTTCTGACTGACTGCTCTAGAAGATTCCGAATGCTGTTTCTACACATGTGCAAAACCCATTTGTGTGATTCACAGAGACCACAATGAAGAAATCAGCTTATCATGTGAGTTCATTACTCAAGAAGAAAACCCCCAGGCAGACTGCATTGTATATATACATCTAACTTGGGAAATGTAAACAAAATAAAAATGCAAGTAGTCATGCAAATGGTGGTGGTGGTTGTTTTAGTGAATGTCAAGTTACCATAAATAAAACAAAGTACTCCAACCTTGATTCCAAGGTACTGTTTAGATGGAAGAGAAAGTTAATTCCACCTTCTGGCTTTGATGGTGGGTCAGGGATGGAGAAAAAGTTTTAAAAAAAAAAACAGCAGAGGAAACACTTCAGAAGCATTCCATAGCTGCCTAGCCAGTAACATCCTCTAGAGGGAGTGTTACGATTATTAATTGTTATTACAGTATTATGAACAAGCATTACTTTACAGAGCAACAGAAGGAAAAGAAAGCAAAAGGACGATCCCCTGCCACAATCAGGCGCCAGCGTAAATTCTGATTGTAAACAATAACAAAAAAGGAAAGCAGATGAGACTAACGAATAAATCAGAGCCTTGTATCAGAGGATGAAGACTGACAGGTTAAGCCAAAGATTTCCAAAAAAAGCTGTCTTGAGCAGAGCTGCTCCCAAAGTTCACAAGCCAGGATTGTGTATATATGAAGCAATGTTTTCAGAGGGTCTAAATGATTCTCCAAAATGAGACAAATAAACCTCAAGATTTGGGGGATAGAGCTTATCAGTTTAAAATTTTCAATAATATATTTTACACTATTAACCAAAAATTTAAAAACTTTAAAAAGTGGAATACTGGATTACCATGCTGGCTGGGCATCAGGAATTTGTAGTACAGAAAAGTAACTTTTCCAGGGTCGGGCTGGATCTTGGATCTGAACACAGGACTTTATAGATAACCCCCCTCGATGCCCAAGGAACATATTCTCCAGTGAAGTGTATCCTGGATATTCTGCTTCCCATGCTATTTATATAAGCAGAACTGGAAAAATATATTTATTGAAAATCTACTCCATAAATATAATATTTCAACAACTGAAAGGAGGAGGAAGAAGAGGAGGAGGAAGAGAAAGAAGAAACAATTTCCCTTGTTTCTTACAGGGTTCTTATTCCAAAAGTCTTTTGCAGAAAGGTAGAAAGTGCTATATTTTTTTACAAGCTTGATCTGTAAAACTGTGTCAAAAATTTAGACACACCTACTTGCATTAAACTTGAAACCTACTACTATTTGAAAGCATATATTTAATGAAATTGCCTATATTTATTTCCTAAGCTTTCATGGCATGCTAGGAGACAGAATTATGAAGGGATTCTTCCACTTTTAAAATTCCAGTGGTTTCATGTCGTGAACATAAAAACTACAGTGCTGTGTGTCAGTCAGTCAGTGTGGTGGCCAGCTTCATTCTAAATACTATTGTCATCTGCAGTCTTCATATTCCCCCCCCCCGTTCTTGCTGCTTTGTTCTCCTAAGCCATTCTTTCTATTGTTACAATGATACAACTATAGCTCTTCTTCTCCATTGCACTCAGTTGGTGGTACAAATTCCTGTAGAGAGAGTGCCTTCTCTGAACTCTCATTTGTGTTACAACGAGTGTTTTCACATGTTTGCCATGCAGTTGCTATTAGAGCAAGAGCAGGAGTCTTGTATCACATCATGAGAGAGGGTGGACATACTGCAGCGTAATAAAATGAGACCATCAGTCTGCCAGTAGGCTAAAAAGTTTCAGAGCTTTTGGTTTCTAAATATACAAGTTAAAATTATTGTTTGAAAATTCACAGTGGTGGCATACTTTCCTATCTCCTCCTCCTCCTCCCTCCTTTCTCCTCATGAGGAATGCTCTTTTGATATGAATCATTGAGTTCTCCATGCACTGGGCTATCTCAGCCAGCTACCAATTACTCAAGAACCCAGCTCTTTGGACTGCTTGCTATAAGAAATGGCTCCAATTCAAAAAGATGAGATATGAGTTTAATATTAATCAAAACAGGCAGATGCCAGTATGAGAACAAATCCAACATGATTATGAGTTAAACGAAAAAGAGTATGCTCAGGAGGAATATACTAATCTCTGGACAACCAATCCTGTACCTGTGAATTAATAATATTTCTAAGACCAAACAGCTACCTATTTGTCTAACATGGCCCAAAATTTTGTATGGCAATTACCATTGCCTTGTAAAGTTACCTTTCCATACTGCTTTACAAATAATTCTGTGTAACTTAGAATTTTGCCTACTACTGAAAACTGCCCCATTAAGGACTTTTTCAGACATTGATTTATGGTGCAAGAAGGCTCGTAACAGTCACGAGGCTGCTGCGCGGCAGGGGGCTCGTTATGTACGACGCTGTCCCCCTGCTGCAAGAGATCATAGGCAGCTGCACCACATTTGGCCATTTTTTAATCACAGAAGTTGCCCGTGATTAAAAACCGGCCAAATATGACGCGGCTGCCTCCGATCTCTCCCGGAACTGAAACTGTTGATTTCAGCAGGGGGACAGTGTTGTACGAAATGGGCCCCCTGCAGCGCAGCAGCCTCGCGAGTGTTATGAGTCTTCTTGCACCGTAAATCGGCGTCTGAAAAAGTCCTAAAAGAGTTTGCCTTAGAATCATAGAACCATAGAGTTGGGAGAAACCCCAGGGTCATCTAGTCAACCCCCTTTCTTTAGTTAATAGAAATACTCCAAACACACATTTTTAGAAGCTATTCATATTTGGAAGTGCTGATTCTTCTAAATAATTCTGATTATAAAACCACTGTTTTGCCATGCATGTTGGCACATATGCAGTGTAACCAGAATCAGTTTCCTTGAGAAGAAAGGGGCCACCACTTTTTAGATAGTGGGACATTTCTGGGTGCCTTTCAGCATGACCCACATTTTACCCCCACACACACACACAATGAGGTTTAATTATACAATTCGGTGTGCATTGTCCTGAGGCGCTTTCACACGACATAATAATAGCACTATGCTTCCATTTTAACTGTCATGGCAACTTCCTATGGAAACCTGGGATTTGCATTTTAAAGAGCAGTTTTGAAAATTCTCAAACCAGAGAGCTCCAGTGCCTCCCCAAACTACAAATCTCAGGATTCCATAGGCTGGAGCCATGACATTTAAATGGGGGTAATAGTGCCATAATTCTGTAGGGTGGAAGGGCCCCTGAAAACACCCCATTGGACATGAAGTGATGACAAAACTGCTTGAGAGCAGAGTTGGCAAGAGTTTTGCATGGCTTCATGTTCTTCTCAGTCCAGTGCCACCTCTCTCTCTCTCTCTCTCTCTCTCTCACACACACACACACACACACACACACGTTACTTGGAAGAAGAAAATGATAAGGGCAACTTGGGTTGCTTTTCAGTGTGTTCACTTGTGTTTTATTTGGCTTTTATAGCTCAAGGTGCTCAGGCATGCAAAGTAGCCCCAATTTAGGCAACCATAAACATCATTACAATTCTGAATCACAAGCAAAGATGGGACCACTAACCACAGGGAGAGGGAAGCCAGGAGACTAATCTGTGCCTACTGCTCCCTTCGCTTACTTCAACTTGATCTCATCTGAGTTGTTGAGGGGCTCATCTACATGAGCCAGGATACACCAGCTCCCCACTGGCATATCCTGACTACAGCTCAGGCAAGTTGTCCTCCCATTACCACCTCCAAGCGGGCCAGAGTCCAGATGAGTATACCAACCCATCACTGCAGCCGCCGCCACCACCAACACCACTACCTCCTTCATTGTCTCAGAAGCTAGGAAGCTGGCCTGCAACATGTGACCAAGGCCCACGGCATGTGACCAGACTTAGTCCCATGCTGCAGGACTCCTTCCTGCCTTCCAGGAGAGCCAGAGAGACTGGCAGCTGCAGTGACAGCCAGCCCACCAGGAAAAAATGGAGTAAAACAGGTATTATTTTTAAATGGTGTATAAGGCCCTACTCCATCTTGACCCCATTTTGGCCCTTGTATCTGCCCCAGGGGTGCTGACGACTACCTGGGAACAGAATGAGGCAATAAGCCCTGCATTGTCAGGACTACAGGACTCTAAGACAGGGGCAAGATAGGGTATATTGCCTGTGTAGACACGCCTGAAGTGTTTTTTTAAAAAAACACAAAAGGTATTTATGAAACAATGTTGTTTATTACATTGCAGGTGACATGCAAATGAATGTTCCCAGCATCACTTGAATCTTTGGGGCATTTTTTCCCCTGCCATGTGATATGGGAGCGCCAATGTGGTGTAGTGGTTTGAGCATTGGACTGGGACACCAGGGTTCAAGTCCCTGCTAAGCCATGAAAATCTACTAAGTGACCTTGGATAAGTCATACGCTTTCAGCCTCAGAGAAACACAATGGCAAACTCCTCTGAACAAATCTTAGCAAGGAAAACCCCATGATAAGGTCATCTTAGGGACACCATAAGTTGGAAACAACTCAAAGGCACATAATAGTAATATCATATAGTCCATTGTAATTTTACCAGGAATTAAAACTTTTGATTAACTCTCAAGCAATTTTCCTTTGCCTTCTTACACTTGATATATGGCAAGGAAGGGGAAACTATGGTCCCACACCTTTTGTTAGACTCCAGTTGTCATCAGCTCCAGCCATCATGCCCAGTGTTCAAAGAATAGAAGAGTTGTAGTCCAAAACTTGGAGAGGTACAGGTATAGGGGGTGTCATTGAAAACCCTGCCCACAAAGTAACATTTAGGCTGCAATACTATGTAGGCACATTTGAGTTGACATGGATGAGATTGCACTCTCAGAAATGTATGCCTCAGTGTGAACCTCTCCATGCCTCCCCAAGACTTATAGTTCAATATGGTAACTGAGGGCACAAACCAGGGGGAGAGTTCTGCTGGTGGAATGGTGTCATCTCATGTCATACCCTGACAGCCCCATCTTGGAATATCAAATAATTGGCTATATTTAATAATTGGGCTAAAGTGGCCTCCCACATGGTTACAGGTAAACCAGGGACCCCCTAACACCAAGGTAGGATTCATGCAAGTCCAGGGGAAGGGCCTGTGGAAATTCCCAAAAACAAATACTCTTAAGTAAGACTCAACACCTGAAGGTGAGTCAGTCACTAATCCACTCAATGATAGCATGAGACCTTACTAATTGTGAAATGGGATTTCCTCTCCTACCCCACTCCAACAATAGACTTTGGCTATTTCCTATTCAAAAAGTTTTGATCATTATTTACCATTAACTCTTCCAAAGTACCCATTGTTTTAGCCTGGGAACCTCTGAGAACCATTGTTTTTCACCCACATCTCCTACCCCTGTATAGGAATAATTTCATATAAATACCACCCGAAAACAAAAATTGTGCACAGTTCCACTTCCTTTCGACTCCATGTCACACTGTGTAGCCAGGTCATTGTCCGGACCTCCCCGCTATTGGTTTACCTTGCGACCTCTGCTTTGCAGGATCGGTACAGTATAACCCACTACCCCCTTACTCTATTCCTCTATCCAAATATTTCCTACTACTTTTGTTAGCCTTCTGTGAGTGCTTGAAGCCTGAGTATTTGCGTGAATGCTGTGATATTATTTTCCAATAAATATCATTTAATGGTACCTTTAGGCTTAGCGTCTCCTCCTTAATACTGGAATACATAGGTTAAAAGGTCCCACTGTTGCCCATCCTCTTGCTGCCATAATGGAGCTAATTACATATTCCCTATTTTAATATTTGGACATTAGAGGGTCCCCACAGATGCCACACAATTTAGTTAACAGAATCAGAACAATCTCACATTTCCGCTGCTGTTTCCTGTACACCTGAAAAGTGGTTCTGAAGAGCTAGGAAGTTTTCTGCACCAGAGCAGAATCTCAAGGCAATGATTATTAATTTTGTATAAATATTTCTAAACATTGCATCCAGAGTGGAGACAGTTTTCCATTTTCCAAGTTTGTTTTGTCACTATATAGTTGGATCCCCGTATCTGCGGGAGTTCAGTTTCCGGACTGACTGTGGATAGCAGAAACTGTGGATAATAGGAAAAACTATTAAAATAAAGGACTTCTGGTACAAATAAACCATAGAGTTATGCTGGAGAAACTAGCGATTCCTAGAGAGGACACCTCTCCAGGCATTTTCCAGCATGACCCTATGGTATTTGTCCCTAATTTTTCAGCTGCAAATAACTGAAACTGCGGATATTGGTTCTGCAGATATAGGGGTCTGACTGATTTAAAAAACCACATCATTTAAACACACACTATAATGCCATAATTAAAATTCAAAATGTAAGACTCAAAAGCCTGCCTAAATAAAAAAAAAAGTCTTCACCTGCCAGCAGCAAGAGAGCAGGGAGGCGTCCCACTGGACCTCCAGTTGAAGGGACCTCCACAGTCTAGGAGAATCCATGGAGAAGGCTCTCTCCTAAGTCCTCACCAATCATGCCTGCGAATGTGGTGGGACTGAGAGAAAGCCCGCCCCTGCAGATCATAACACTCAGGCTGCCTTGTACAGGGAGATGCAGTCTTTTAGATAGTCTGGACCAAACCATTTAGGGCTTTAAATATCAAAACCAGCACTTTGAATTCTGCCTGGAAATAGATCAGTAGCTAGCATAGCTGTTTCAAAAGGTGAGTCACATGATCCTTGTACCAAGCCCAGTCAACACCTTGGCTGCAGAATTTTGGACCACTGAAGTTTCTGAACAGTTTCCAAAGGCAGTCTCATGAAGAGTATGTTACAGTAGTCTAAATGGATGTAAGCAAGGCATATGTCACCGTAGCACGATCTAACTTCTCAAAGAATGAGCACAGTTGGCACACTAGTTTTAACTCTGCAAATGCACTCCTGGCCACAGCCAAAATATGGGGCATCCAGGGTTAGATCTGAGGCTCAGGCACAGCCAAGCTGCAAACCTGAGATTTCAGGGGAAGTACAACCTCATCCAGTAAAGGTTGAATCCCTATTCCCTGATCGGCCTTCTGACTGACCAGGAGCACCTCCGTCTTGCCTGGATTAAGTTTCAATTTGTTCATCTTCATCCAAGCCATTACTGACAGCAGACACTGGTTTAGTACAGAAACAACTTCCTTTGAATCAGATGAAAAGGAGACACAGAGTTGGATGTCATCAGCACTGAACCCCGAAACTCCAGATGACCTCTCCCAGATGTTTTCTGTAAATATTAAACAGCACGGGGAACAGAACTGAGCCCTGAGTGACACCACAGGATAATAGTCACGTATCCCCCAGCACCACCTTCTGAGTCTGCCCCTCCAAGCAAGACTGGAACCACTGTAAAACAGTGCTTCCAAGCCCCATCCCAGAGAGGTGGCTCAGGGGGATACCATTATCAAAGGTACTGAAAGCCAGTAAGAGGTCCAGCAGAACCAATAGGGACACACTCCCCCTATCTAGTCCCCTGCACAGGTCATCCACCAAGCTGAGCAAAGCTGTCTTTTACCCAAAGCCCAGCCTGAAGCCAGATTGAAATGAATCTAGATAATCCCTTATATCCAGGAATGCCTGGATCTGAGAAGCCACCACATGCTCCAACACCTTTCCCTAAAAGGGAATATTGGAGACTGGTCGATAGTTCTCCAGTTTGCTAGGATCCAGGGAGGAATTTTTCAATAATGGCGTCACTACTAGCCTCTTTTAGACAGAATGGAAGGTTGTATCGACCCTAGAGTATGTGAAGGCCCGCTACAAAGATCAAGCAGATAAGAAGTGTGACCCCACCCCGAGCTATGAGGTGGGAGACTTGGTATATCTCTCCACTAAGTTCCTGAAGAGCCCTCGCCCTTTGAAAAAGTTGGGCCCGAAGTACATTGGACCTTTCCCTATTGTTAGGGTTGTCAACCCAGTAGCTTTTGAACTATCTTTGCCTAAACTGTATCGTAATGTCCATCCTGTGTTTCACTCTAGCTTGCTCAAGCCTGCGTGCCCTCCGGATCAACATCATCGAGTTCCTGAGACTCCCTGCCCTATCATGGTGGACAATGATCAACACTTTGAAATTTCTGATGTGCTGGACTCCTGGATTCATGGGGGGGGCGGGTTTGCAATTCTTTGTTAAATGGAAGCATCTGCCTATGAGTCATGCCGAATGGGTCAATGTTGAGCACATCAAAGCTCCTCGCTTATTGAGGAAGTTCCATGCTCGCCTCCCTGATAAGCCTGGTTGATGGGGGGAGGGTTTCCTGCGTTCTGCTTGGTATTTTCTTCTGTCTGCAGGTTTGGTTTTTTTTGGGGGGGGGGTTCCTTGAGGGGGCGGTATGTCAATCTCGTCCATGGATTCTAGGTATTAGAGTGGATTCCATGGAAGACCCTAACATGAGTTTGGTTCTTGGCCTAACATGAGTTTGGTTCCTGGCCTGATTCCCCTGCCTGGACCTCTCTATCTCTGGACTGCAGCCAGCCCACCTTTTGGGTCTGGAAATGCTGTTTCTCTGGCGGCTTCAAGGCCATAGCACCTGGAGGCAGCTTCCACTCCTACAGCCCTCCCTACATGCCATTCTCATGCTGTAAGGGTTTATCTGGTGTCTGTACTGGATTGGTTTCAGTTCTGGCTTTGCCTATGTTACTGGTATGCGTTTCCTTGCTTAATAAAGAAATCTTATTGAGTTAATGTGAACTTGTGTCTGGTACATCACACCAGGAATCCATCCAGATCCATAAGCCTCCTGGGGCAGAACATCTTAATCAGGACCCCATCCCTCCGGGGGCTCTGAGTTCCAAGGAATCTAAAACCCACATGATCTGTCCATGAGAACAGAACTATAGAACATTCCTCCACACAGAGATCAATATCATCACAGAAAACAAGGTCCAGATTATGTTCTGAAGTGTGGGTGGCACCAGATACTACTTGGGACAGACCCATCATTGTCATGGAGGACATGAAGTCTTCAGCTGCCCCTGACAGAGAGGTCTCTGCATGGAAGTTGAAGTCCCCCAGCATAACTAGCTGAAGGGACTCCAAAACCACCACTGAGACTAATTCAGCCAGCTCAGGAAGAGATACTGTTGAGCAGCAGAGTGGGTAGTCCACCAACAGAATCTCTGTTCTGTCCTGACAACCCACCTTTAAGTACACACATTGAAACCCAGCAGACTGTGGAACAGTACACCCAGTGAGGGAGATGGAATCCCAATAGACCAGGACAGCTCCACCTCCCGTCCCCCAGGCCTTGCCTTCTGCTCCACAGAAAATCCAGGTAGACAAATCTGGGAGAGATCCCCCACCCACCCCGTGCTTCATTCAGCCAAGCCTCCGTAATGCAAGTGAGATTGGCATGGTCATCCAAGATCATGTCCTGGATCAGGGGTGTTTTTTCCATTTACCACATAGAATTAAACATTCTTCTGGTTCCTGGTCAATTAGGTTTAAGAGTGCAAATATGTATTTCACATTACTAGCCATATACCCGGCGTAGCATACATCGATCCCCCTGCTGCCCTCCCCAAGCCCCCTACATGAGCACACACAAACACACGGGGGCGTGTGCTGCTCCCTCCCCCTGCCACCTCCCCCCTATGGCCCTCTCCGAGCCCCCTCCCACAGGCACACACATGCACGCGGTCACCCGTGCCACTCCCTCCCCAGCCCCCATGCCCCTCCCCGAGCCCTCCCCCCCACATGCATGCACACACACATGCTGCTCCCTTCCTCCCACGACCCTCTCCAACCCTCCCCGCATGCGCACGCACTCCGCTCCCTCTCCCTACCACCACCTCCCTTCCCCCCACATGGCACCTCACCCCCCACCGTGTCCCTCGGCTACCCCCTGCCACCCTCCCCAAGCCCCCACACACACCATCCCACACACACCCCTTCTACTTACTGCGGCCATGCTTACACTGGAGGTAAAACTCCACATGGTCCTGCCTCCAGTGTGCTGATTGGCTGCCCAACAGTTTCCTAAGCAGCCAATCAGCACACTGGAAATGACAACATACTCAAGAGAATTTTATATATATAGATGTTCAAATTCTCTGTCTTTACTTCCCTATTAACTGACAGAAGTAAATCTCTATCCCCTACAATTGCATCTAATCTGCATGCCCTAATCCTAGCCCTGAATGCTGAGCTACAGAATGTTTTCATCTGTATCTTATTGCCTGTATCCATGACTGCTTGTCCACTTAGCTTAGGACTTTTTCAGATACCCCTTACCACGCAAGAAGCCTCTGGAACAGTTACAACACTGTCGCGCAGCAGGAGGTCCATTTCAGATGACGCCATCCCTCTCTCAGCATCATCCGTGATTGTTCCGGGTAAGATTGAAGGCAGCCACACCATTTTTTATTCACGGACAATTTCCTGTTCTTTCTGATTTTTAAAAAATAAACCAACCTGGGGAGATCGTACAGAAATTCTCTGATTGTACCAGGAGTTGACAGAAAATATTCTAGGATAAATAAAACATGTACAGATCTCCAAAATAAAAATGGAAAGAACAGGAACAAGATCTGGGACTTTCTGGTCATTTTAATCAGCCTGGATGTGCCTGAAGTTAACCTCGAATGCCATCACATGAGGTACAATAAGAGGCTTTCCCTGCCATGCCACCTTCAGTGAGTAGTTGCTGTGGTTTTACAAAAGAGGTATTCCAAATGTGATTCCCCTGCCTGCAGCTTGAAATGATACAATCCAGAAAGCACTCTTTCTGTATGGTGGAATCAGCTTCAATTCCTATTAATTAAAATGGATTTTTTTTTCATGCAATATTTTTAGGACATTTTAAGAAATACACCTTCACGCACTCACACAAAATCATCCCCCACTCCTCCATTTATTTATTTTTTTACCACAAGCAAACAAGACAGCTCTGCTTCAAGCTGTCCATTTGGAAAGGCAGAGTTTCCAGGTTTTCTTCACAATATCCCAAGAGGGTTTTTTATGCTGCCAGGTTCCTGCTAGCATCATCTCTAGTTAATTAATTCCTTCTTAATAACTACAAACAATGTTGTAGCCCTCCTCTAGTGTCAGGAAAATGATACATGTGTTACCATCCTGGACCTTTTAAGTGCAGGGAAGCATATACATTAAGCAAAACAGCCATTAGTTGCTTCTAATTAACTGCTCTTACACGTTCTTTTATCCTTTTTACTTTCCTGGATCTTCTGAAATATTTATATCAACACAAGGTGGGCAAATCACCTCAACAATGTCTAATAGTGGGGAACAGGTGGATCAGATCCGCAGAAACCAGACTTTTAAGAATTCTAAAACGTGTGATACATTGATTCAGTAATAGTAGGAAATGTGTTTTAAAAATTTAAAAATTTAGTTTTAAGGGGTGGGAGGGTTAGGATTGGGAAGGATTGTTTTAACTTGCTGTGTTTTAATCTTGTTGTACGCCACCCCGGTTGCCGAGCAGAGGGGTGGGTTAAAAATAAAAATTTATTATTATTATTATTATTATTATTATTGGAAAAGTACATTGAGCTGTGTTTACAACATAATCTTAAATACTCATGCTTACATTTCCCATCCTCTTCAAGGACATCTCTAAATTCCTTCAGGAACAACATGAATAGAATAGAATCTTTATTACGGTCATAGACCAGCACAGGTAAAAAGGGGATACAAAATAAAGGTGAAATCACAGGATAAAAACAGGCTAAAAGCAGTATTTAAAATGTTAGCTCCAGTATAACAAGACTAGGTTGACACTATTCTACTGCTGAGGACATTGTCTGTTGAATTTTAACCGCAGCTGCACAGAATCTGGCAACATTATAAGTTGTTCCTGGGTTGGTGTCTGAAAGCAACAAGTTTATCAACATGAACTGTGGTGTGTAGGAGAGGGAGAGGGAAAGGGAGACAAAAGAAAAGAAGATAGAAACATCTTTTTTGAAGTTATACATTTTTTTCATTTTTGTTCTGAGAGGTTTAGGTGCAGCCAATCTGACAGACTAGGGGTCCATCTATACGAGGCAAAAACAAAAAACAAACAATGGAGTGCCTCTCAGTAATGGCAATTTGCAGCAGCCACAACTTGTCTTAATGGTGTTTTTGCCCCCATCAGACCCCATAAGGTTTCCATGTGAGATGGTATCCATGAATGATTTACTCACATTTGTACTTGCCTCAATTTGCCACTACCAAACTTTAAAAAAAAAAAATATGTCTAAGGTGTGCTAGAGCAATTTTTTTATTTAACAGGGAAGGTTTTTCTTTAAAAAAAAACCACCCTGTTTTATTGCCTTAACGATCGCTCACTAAGGTGAAAATCCAACATGGTGGCAGCAGGTGCTTGCCCTGTTAGGAAGCCCTGCCCCCACACTCACCTGACCAATCCGCTTTGTGCTTCTTCTTCTATGGGAAAGTGATTCATATTAAATCACTTGTCCCAATGAACAGGGATGTGCATCCCTTTGCTGTTTCTTAAAAAAAACTATAGGAAAAGCCACAAAGGCTTTTCCAGCATAGATTTTGCCATTTTGGGCCCCCCTCTTTCCAAATACTGTGGATTAATGTGGGATCCCATTTAGACAGGTTGTATTCCCAGCAAATTCTATGAGGGTTATTTTGACCCTTTAGAAAACCCCAATATCTACCCATTTAAGCTTGCCCAGACCCTGAGATTCTGAAGAGAGACTCTTCTCTCAATCCCACCAATTATAGGTACAGCTAGTGGGAAGATGAGAGAAGGTCTTCTGAATGGCTGCCCCTATGCTCTGGAACTTCCTTCCTAGATCTCATCCACACCTGTAAAATAATTCAGCTCCAATGTTGTGATAATGGGGGATTGCATCTCCCATTATCCTGCGATCAGGCAGCTGCAATCTCAACAATCAGGTAAACAAGGGGTTAACAACTTTAGGCTTAATTAGAGCTCTGGAGGAAAGGTAACACCTCCAGGTGAGCGTCAGTAATGAGGTAAGATCACCAGAGACAGTAAGTGGCCAATCAGAAGGCCAGGGGTCAATTTGAAAGAAGGACTATAAAGTCTTTGTTCTGAGCACATGGCTGGGTCAGATCATGAGGTATGGAGGCCAACAATGAAGTCCTGGAACGGCAGCTCTAGCACCTTCCAGGCAAGGATGAACCAAGACTGAATCCTGCATACTGGACTTCACAGTTTGTGAGTAAAGAATAAGGAATGTCTTAGCTAGATGGTGTTAGGATTTTATGATTTATTTTCCTACTTGGCTAGATGTAACTAAAATGTTTTCCTTTTATTATTCTCTGTAACTCCTAAGCTGAACCTGAAGGAAGGAGATGCTTTCTTCATGAGAGATTTGCATGTTTTAAGCCTTGCTTGAATAAATATAAGCCTTTTATTTTTCCTATTTAAGCCAAGCTTTCCATGTGCCTGATCTTGGGGCATGTTATATTGATATTCTTCTCTATTTCTGGAGAGATGGGGGGGGGGGTGTTGGTAAAACCTCAGCCATGGTTGGAAAGGCCCTAGGTACCCCAACAGTCTCCTCTTGGTCCATTAAAAAAGGGGTATCTTAAAATCAAGAGATGGTGGTGGTGAGAGAGACAATGTTCTGGGATTTCCAGGCTAGAGGAATCCTTGGAAGTATGTCTGGAAGAATCCAGCTTGAGGAACTGTTCGGCAGTGGAACGCACTCCCTCGGAGCGTGGTGGGGTCTCCTTCCTTGGAGGTCTTTAAACAGAGGCTGGATGGCCATCTGTCGGGGATGCTTTGATCAAGATTTCCTGCATGGCAGGGGATGGACTGGATGGCCCTCGTGGTCTCTTCCAACTCTACAATTCTATGATTCTCCAGAAGGAGGATGCCAGAGTGGATCACAAAAAAGTAGCCTTGCTTCTAAGGTGTGTATATGTGGTGTGTGCATCCACACACAGAGTCAGGGCTGCTTCACAACTGTGCATTACCCTGGACCAGTTTGACTCCCATTAGTGTCACACATGCCTGTTGTAATCTGAACCCAATGTGTATTGATAGCCACACATTCCCCCCCAACAGAAGCCACATCGGGACAAAAGGGAGTGTCCTACCATAATCCACATGATTGCTGCATCAGATTATTTTCAGTGACATGACTGCTGTAGCTTCATTTCTTTATTCCCAGCGTACATGACCACACCTATCAACCAATAGCCTTTCTTGTTTTCCTGTCAATCTTAGCATCTACCTTGCACTCTCATTGGATGGCTCCCCCATACGATCCCCTTCCCTTTTCATACCCCAACGAGAGATCAAAAATGAGTGAGGGAATTTTAATATTTCACATGTATACACACACACACAGGATGGAGGGTGGGGGATGCTAGCCACTGACACAAAAGAATTCCTGTTGTTGTTGCTGTTGTTGTCACCATTACCACCATCATCACCACCAGTAAGTAGTATTGCTGATTACAGGAAAGAATGTAGGATATGTTTAATGAGCCTGGCCTGAATAGGGGACATACATGTGTGGAGTATGAGCTGAGAATCACTAGAAAGCATCCTAATGAGTGTGTACAAATTAATATCTACTTGGTCAGGGCGATGGTCTGAAGGTGCATGAGTAGCAACCTTCATTGATGCTCTGGATTTGGACAAGAGACTGCTGAAGTGATGGTGGCAGAGGGAAACCTTGTGTATGTGTCGAGCTTTATTGAAGACAGGTGGGGTACAAATGTAATAAATATTTCCCATTGTCTATTGTGGAAGCAAAGTGATTGTAAACCATGGTTGTACAGCTGTACAAAGCAATTTATCTCCCTGACCGATACTTCAGAAACTGTCTATTGAAGTGCCCTTTACTGAAACTGAAGATATACAAACAGTTGTAAGACTTACCAAGAGAAAAACAGCTTAGATATATTTTTACACACTTCAATAAGGGCTAGATTCAGAGCTCTTCCAGAGAAAGGGAATCTCAGCCATGCAATGTAAATCCTGTCACATTTCAGCCCCATATTGAAGTTGGCATTGTTGGATAATGAAGGCAACACTTTAGGATCTCTAAAGCAGCTGTCCAAAGTATGCTAACTTTCAGGGGGACAGGAGGTAAATGTGGTTGAAGTTAGTGGGTTTTACTACTAAGTAAATACCTATGTCTTAAGGGTAAGTTGCCAATATTTCAGTGCAGGGACAATCACTTCCAATTCACTGTAGTAATAATAATAATAATAATAATAGTCTGGTTTTCCACTTCCCCCTTAAAAAAAAAAAAAGCTTTCAAAGGACAAAAGAAAACTTGCATCCTTTTCTTCTCTCTGCCCCAAACAAAATCTCTTTGATTTGTACAGTTCCTAATTATTTTTTTAACCCCTGTTGAAATACCAAGTGAGGCATTTTACTCCGTATTAATCAAGTAACCCTCTGAACTAGCTGGCTTAGTAAGGTTCTTCTTTTAGAACTCTCCAGCTTTTAAGGTAGATGTGCTCTGAACATGTTCTACTAGGCCTTCTTCAACTTTGCTGATACTTGAAGTACTGTGTGCCTTCTCTGATACTTCTCTTTGGTCTACCCATTGTGTGGGTAAAGTTGCTTTGTGTTCCTAGTCAGCCATCTTTATTGTTTATTTTTAGTATTTATTAAGTATGTTTTAAATTTTTTGAATTATTTAATTGTATTTTAAGGGGGGTGGGATGGAGGGTCTTGAATGTGTATTTTAAATGCTGTAAACCGCCCCAATTGCGTTTTGTAGAGGGGTGGGATACAAATAAATGATGATGATGATGATGATGGAAACAAGACTGGGAATCCCACCTTGCAGCAAGAGATGCTTTCTGTCCACAGGAGGGCTGGGTTAGGAAAGCTGGAGTGTGGTGAGTAATGCACTAATTCTAGAACCACAGTTTTTGTCATAAGGAAAATTTGAGAGCAGAATATATCTATGGGGCCCACACCATTGGCTGTAGCTTGCAGAGTAATTCACAGCCCTGTTAATATTTTTGACTGTAGATGTGTGGGCTTAAAATTGGGTAGCCTGCACACGCAAGCCTTGTCCTTCAATATTCTCATATGTGATTGTTCCACTTATGTCCTTCTCATATTTAGGCTGAAGGACTAAAGAGGAATTGAAGTGTTTGGCTGAACACACTTAGTTTCCCTTCAGACCTCAATGCATCAGGAATAAAGGCAAATGTGGGGATCTTGGAGCAGCAACTCTAAGGCTCCTAAAATTCTGTGCCCTCAAGCATTTAGATGATGGCCTGAACTGAGCAACCATATTGGGAAATGTGGTCATCCGTGGTGTGGATGGGTGAGTGCAAGTTTGAGGTGTATTGCAAATGGATTTGTGGCTCCTTTTCGTCTTGGAAAGATGTGACCAGTGGGGTGCCACAGGGTTCTGTCCTGGGCCCAGTGCTATTCAACATCTTTATCAATGACTTGGATGAGGGAATTAGGGGCATACTTATCAAATTTGCAGATGACACCAAATTAGGAGGAGTAGCTAATACCCTAGACGACAGGATCAAAATTCAGAATGACCTGGATAGACTGGAGAGCTGGGCCAAAGCTAACAAAATGAAATTCAATACGGAGAAATGTAAAGTACTGCATTTAGGGCAGAAAAATGAAATGCATAAATATAGGATGGGAGAGACCTGGCTGAATGAGACTACGTGCAAAAGGGATCTAGGAGTCCTAGTAGACCACAAGTTGAACATGAGCCAACAGTGTGATGCGGCAGCTAAAAAGGCCAATGCGATTTTGGGCTGTATCAATAGAAGTATAGTGTCTAGATCAAGGGAAGTCATAGTCCCACTCTATTCTGCCTTGGTCAGACCTCACTTAGAATACTGTGTCCAGTTCTGGGCACCACAATTCAGAAAGGATATGGACAAATTGGAGCGTGTCCAGAGAAGGGCAACTAAAATGGTGAAAGGTCTGGAAACGATGCCTTATGAGGAGAGAATTAGGGAGCTGGGTATGTTTAGCCTGGAAAAAAGACGGTTAAGAGGCGATATGATAGCCCTGTTTAAGTATTTGAAGGGATGTCACGCTGAGGATGGAGCAAGCTTGTTTTCTGCTGCTCCAGAGACTGGAACACGGAGCAATGGGTGCAAGCTCCAGGAACAGAGATTCCACCTCAACATTAGGAGGAACTTTTTGACAGTAAGAGCTGTTCGGCAGTGGAACACACTCCCTCGGAGCGTGGTGGGGTCTCCTTCCTTGGAGGTCTTTAAACAGAGGCTGAATTGCCATCTGTTGGGTATGCTTTGATCAAGATTTCCTGCGTGGCAGGGGGGTTGGACTGGATGGGCCTCGTGGTCTCTTCCAACTCTGCAATTCTATGATTCTATGATTCTATGACTTGTTAATTGTTGTGCTAATTAGTTATTGCAAGAGTCTTTCATTCTCATGAAAGGAATAATTTCAGCATCTGGCTCCAAGTCTGGACATTTGCACTTTTTCAAAGATTACCCCTTTACATTTCCTTTCT